>OV788321.1:2387717-3030050 GCA_928718305.1 Tetramorium bicarinatum
AATGAATTTAACATAATGATAAAGAATGATGGTAAGCCTGTTATCATTGATTTTCCGCAGATGGTTTCTACAGAGCACGAAAATGCAGAAGCCTACTTTGAAAGAGATGTGAATTGTATCCGTGATTTCTTTAAGAGACGTTTTGCATACGAGAGCGAGTTGTATCCAACCTTTCAAGATATATCGTAAGTAATGAAAAAATACGTCTTCATTTTTAATATATCTTAATTATTATATCTTTTTACTGATATAATGGGCTAATATTTTAGACGTGAGGATTGCATAGACACTGAAGTTAAAGCTAGTGGCTTTGCAAAACAAATAGAAAAGGAAATTGATATTTTCTTAACAGAAATTGATATTGAATATAAAGAAGAAAAAGACAATGAAGATATTGATTCTAATGAGAGCAATGAGGAGGAAACATATGAAGATTGCGCTGATAATGTCGAAGATTTGAAGTGTCAATTAAATGACTTACAATTTCAAGATCGAATTACAGAAGAAAAATTTGATGTTCCAACAAAAGAAACAGTACTAAATAATGATAAACATTTGAAGGAGATATCTACGGTGCCATGTTCTGACAAACAAAGTAATATGGAAAATGAATGTAAACGAAGTAACGAAGATGCAACAGTACAAAATGTGAACAATGAAGAACACAATGATTGTACGTCGTATGATTTATCATCAAACGTGGAAGATAAAACAGTATTTGATGATACGCGAAGTATACGTAGTATTTCAACAGCTGCTACGATTGCACCAGATGTAATAAAAAAGAGAACAAAATTAGCACTTGACAAACGTGAGAGGAATCAAACAAAGAGGGCACTTGTTAAAGGAGAAGCAAGCGCAGTAACAAGAGTACGAAGAGATAATAGGGCTACAATTAAAGAATCGACAGGCATTTGGGGTTGGGAATAAAGTATTTTTTGTAAGTCATATATGTATAATTTAACATATCTAACAATTAACGATGTAAAAGATATTTTTGTAAATAGTTTGTCACAATACATTTATGCATGAATATAATTATTTCTCTTTCTCAGTATTTCCATTATTTATTTCTATTATTTTGGTTACGTGTAAGTTACATAAATCAATGCAAACAATTTTAGATATTACCTTGTTAATCTGATTCCATAAAACTTCAATAAAGATAGTAGACAATAGATATAAGATAGTAGACATAAGATAATAGACAATATTTGAGAGAAGTGTTTTCCAAATTGAATATTTCTCTTCTAGAAAATATTCAATTAAATAGGAAAAAATAAATTAAAAATGTAATATTTTATTCCTCTAGAAATTGTATAATTCCAGTAAAAAAAAAAAAGATATAGAAAGTAATCTCATCAGAAGAATTAAAAATTCCGTTTCTCAAATTACATATACAGTTTTGTAATATTCATATAATTATCTTGTAATTGCAGAACAGAGAGGTATCATCAAGATATAGATAAATGAATCTTTTGTATTAATCTAATTATAGAAATTCTAAAGAGATTTCTTCAGATTTTTTTCATATTAAATGGAGTCATTACAGTTAGACATCAAAATTTAAATTCTCGGTTTCTAAACAGATTTCTCTAATATTTGTAGATCATATGTCAGGCAAAGTCGGTTTTTCTGATTTTGTGTTTCCTTTAGTCCTTTCCAATCAAGAAGTGACATCCCTTCTCTGAAAACGTCGAACCAATTAGAAGAATTTTAAGAAATACCTCTCCTAAATATAGAACGTATGCTAAGGGGATCCAATCTTTAGAAACCATTCGTCGTTTTCAAAAGCGACAGTTCAGCCTCAAGTGTCAAAGAACTTTTCTAAAAAAAAAGTACACGAGCACTTAAGAGAGAAAAATAGGTATTTATTTTATTTATATTCTTTTTATTTATATTTATTTATATTTTGTATTTATTCTATATTACATCACATTCTTTCGTGGTAATAATGCAACACACGAGCTGTGGACATAGGGGTCGATTGCAATAGCAAGAAGAAAAAGTGGAACTGCATATACGTTACAAATCGATTTAATAGTTCCGACAAAACAGCATATTTCTGCGATGGCATTACGCAACGGTTGATAGTGCGATTGCGAAACGTGAACAAATCAGACTGTTCGATAAATTGGCACCGCTGAAGATGCTCACTGATGATGGTAGTGGTGGTGGTGAAGAAAACGGCTTAGCAGGCGATAATAAGGCCGCGGTGATAGCTTCGAGTACATATGTATAATTGCGGGGCGTGTATATATAGCAGTGAGTTCTCTCTCGAACGCTGAGTCCCGTCCCGTGCGTTCTGTGTTTATTAAAATATCCGGAAGCGACTTGACGCCAGCGGATCACTGCTAAAGATTCTCTTATTTTTCAAATTTTCTACAGGAAAATCATGGCCAAGGACAATCTCTCTGCTGTATTATATGGTATCAACGATCTGCGCCTGGTTAGTACACGATATAAAAACATGATGAATTTGCACAGCTGCGTTTGCTCATTTTCGAATCGAAACTACTTTTATAATCTTATTTCGATTAAGCTAAAAAATTTTTTTTAGCTAATTTATGTTTAATAGACAATGGAAAGATTAAATAAGGTTTTCAGAATGTATTAATAAATTATATTTTGCCGAGTGCTATAAAAATAAATAAATTGTAGTTATCCCCGTTTCTTATAATCAATGCATTTATATAGTATAATTTTTATGATATAGATATAGATTATATTGATATTATATATTATTTTTATTTAATTGGAGTTTATTAAATTAAATATGCGATTTAGATTTACATATATTCGTGGCTGTGTGAAATTTCTAAAAGAAATTTGTAATTCTTTGTTTTTTTAATTGTACGTTTTAGTTATACATTTTTTAAAATACTTTTCTTACAATTTTATTTTCTTTCTTTTCCTACATTTGAGTACATGGTTATTTTATTTTAAATATAGGATAAATAATGCATTTTTAAATAAATTATTAAGGATACAATAAATCTTGTCAAACCTTTTTATAGAAAGTGAAAGTGAGTTTTCTTTGTTTTGTGATGGTTTTATATCTGTAGCTATCGATAACTATCGCAAACTGCTATTTTAAGCTAACGTTAAACGATTTATAAACATATATTCGGTTTTGTATTCACCTCTAAATCGTTAGATTATAAACTAATATGACGATTGCTTTTCTTATTTTTAATATTTACGTTTTATTTTATGGATTGATATTTTTAACATACTTATAAAAATTTTCAAAATGTAAAACCTTTAACATTTATTTATTAAATCATATAAATATATAATTAGTTGATTTTTATGTTTTTATAATAATATTATAAGTACTTAAAATTTTTACATATATATATATATTTTTTTTTTTTTTAAGAAGATATATGATTTTGCGGAATTAAGTTTCTTACAATAAATTTATTCTATATCACAATTAATTTTTTCTAATTCAGCAATTTTCTCATGTAGAAAATGAAAGAAAATCATACTTGTTTTGCGAGAATAGTAGCTACAGATAATTTTTTAATATCTTATACAATATGGAAACAAGATTATGGATGACATCTTCATTGGATGTCATATTAGAAAAATTTGGAAGATTCGAATTTCTGTTCAGATTATTTTTACAATCACAGGTCTCGATTCTTAAATATAACTACATGAGATTGCACATGAGATTGCAATCGCCCTGTAAATCGATTGCACGTGCGCCTCCATATTAACGGATTGACCTTTAAATTCATATCATTTAAATATCCATTTAAATATTATATAATTTTCTTTTGTTATATTATGGCAATTTTTATTATTAGCTATTTTTTGTTATTTGCTATTATTATTATTACAAAAAACAAAAAGATTATTAACCTTATTTTAATCTGATAATAATTATTCTATACAATTTATCTTTTGTCATGTCAAACTTTATGATAGTTTTATTATTATTGCATGCATAGTTACAATATTATGTATACATGTTTCTTGTGATTAAATTTAAGTATAGGTATTTGTTTCAGGAAAACACGAGTATCGAGGAACCAGGGGATAATGGTAAAATAAATGCCTTTCATTTATATTTACTATTAATTAGAGAAAATGCCTATATAATGCCTACATTTGCTAATTGTTTTTTTATCGAGTATGATAAAAAATATATTGTATAATTATTAGTATTGTATACTATTGATGATAAGAAATGTATTAGAAACATATAATTAATATTAAGGATACTATCTTTATAAGAAGCATATTATTGAATTAATCAGTATATATAGGAAAATTATTTTTATTCGAAGAAAATCCAGAAAAATCCGATTTATTTGAAACGCAAAGAGAAATTCTTCATTCGATTGCATAACACTTGTGTATGAATCAATTTACATTGAGTGCTATTAATATATACGATGACGTTCATTGGAGTAATATGTAATGCTGTTCTAGATATAGTGTTAAATTAAGAAGATTAATTTCAATCTGAAGCTGTTAAATCTTCGCGCGTATATTTGGATCTTAATTAATCGAAAAGATTCTTTGTCTTAAATTTTTTATTCATCTTTTTATGAATAAAACAAGTTGCACTAATTGTAAGATTATGAAATATAAGAAAGAAACAATGAAGATTTGGGAGTAGAATTAAATTCATCATGTGGGATGAAAAAATTTAAAAATTTTTTGGCAATGTTTCTTTTTAATAAGTTGGAAATATTATATTATTCTTTTATAGAGGTGCTCTTGGAAATGGGATGCGTAGGGATCTGTGGATCAGATGTTCATTATCTTGTTGATGGCAGAATTGGGGATTTTATACTGACGACACCTATGATCATTGGTCATGAGTCTTCCGGAACCGTTGCCAAGCTTGGGAAAAATGTCAAGAATTTAAAGGTATACGTATATGTCATATATTTATCATGCACATATATTTAAAATTAATTACTTTTTTGTGAGCTAATATAGCTGATATTATAGAATTCATTATTCTTGTATAAAATATATATATATGCTTTTGATATTTTTTTAATTTTTTTTATAGGTCGGCGATCGTGTTGCTATCGAGCCCGGTGTGCCTTGCAGGGTATGCACGTACTGCAAAGAGGGACGTTATAATCTGTGCAAGGATATTGTATTTTGCGCAACTCCACCCGTGCATGGATCCTTAAGACGTTTTTACAAACATGCAGCTGATTTCTGCTTCAAGTACGCATAGTTAATTATGTATTTCATTTGCATATATTTATGCTAACAGTATGTAAACAATGCAAGGTAGCTAGGTAACTCTTTTTTTAATACAATAAAATAATTTGATGAAACATATTCCGTCATAGACGGAAAGAAAATTAATTCTTGCATTTCTAATCTTTTGTAACAGATTGCCCGATCACATGAGTTTAGAGGAAGGAGCGCTTTTAGAACCATTGTCAGTAGGAGTACATTCTTGCAAACGAGGCAAAATCGGAATCGATTCTAAAGTATTAATTCTAGGTGCTGGCCCGATTGGTTTGGTCACGTTACTGGTAGCCAAAGCTATGGGCGCGAGCAAAGTAGTTATCGCGGGTATGTGTTTAAAGCTAAAAATAAAATTTAAACGAAAAGAAAAAAAGAAACATTTTTATCTGTGTTTAAACAATTTCTGTATCTACAATCAATATTTCAAATAATCATCACAAATAATTAAAAAATATGAGATAATGAATTGACAAGTAACAACAACGATAAAAAATAGAAGAAAAATTATATCTTGTCGTTAACGTCTTATTACAATCTTACGAAATTAATCGCGGTTCGAATAATCGAAATTCAGTTATTTTTCAAAAATTCTCTGTATTTTATTTAATATTGGGTCTTTTATTATGTGTCGAAATAGTATTTTTTTATTGAAGTAAAAGAAACTTGTGAGCCAAAGATAAGTTGTTGCTTAATGGAAAATTCTATAGCGATTAGGTTTATAACGTCGTGATAACAAAATTTTTAACGACATATTGTAAATCCGCTTACAGAGCGATAAGTAGTTATCAAGTTATGTAATTGTCAATTTACGTAATAGCGAACGAGAGAAAAATATTTACATTGCGTACATTCGAGATATGGAGTAACATGCAGTGTTGCAATCGATCGTGAGATAAGCCTTATTGAAGCTGCATTGAGTACGATGGTTACTACTTGTAGAACAGGAATGTATAATGTCGAGGTCACGTAGTCATGAAGTGTCGCGTAGTATTCATTTTTCTATTGCAAATTTAATACTACGCATTGAAGATATGGAGCGTAGTCTTTTCAAAGAGACTATCTTTCTTCCTGATGCATATTTTCTCTTTTGTAGAGAATGCACAATGCGTTTCACAAATAGCACAAGCCCTCCCTCGAAGAATTCTAAATGCAAATTTATACAATTTGTAAATAAGATGTAAATAAGATGTAGGCGCGATTTATGTTTATAGATCTTGTGGAAAATCGACTGAACGTAGCGAAGAAACTCGGCGCCGACGATACGTATCTGGTGCAAAAGAATAGATCGGAGAAGGATACAGTGGCTGACATTCATGCGATCTTCGAGGGTGAACCTAATAGAACGATAGACGCCTCTGGTGCACAAGCCTCGATTCGTTTAGCTATTCTCGTATGTTACAGGATACATATATTTTTTTAATTGAATTATTTAAAATTAATTAATTGGCTCTTTCTCTCTCCTCTCTACTTCGAGAAATTGAATTACAAATCATATTTGTATTATATTAGGCGACCCAATCCGGTGGAATTGTGGTATTAGTGGGACTGGGTGCTCCAGAAGTGCAAATTCCATTAGTAAATGCCTTGACGAGAGAAGTCGACATTAGAGGTGTCTTTCGATATGTGAATGAGTAAGTTACAATGAATGAAAAGTTGTATGTAAGATAGGAAACACATAAGAACTCCGATACATGTCAAATTAAATACGAAGATAATTACTATGTCAAATTAATCATTACGATGAGAAACAGTTATGTTTTTAAGAAAATTGCAATCAAGGCATTATATAATTTTTAATTTATTTAATCTTCACAGATGAATTACCTTAATGCTTGATAGAAGATAATTCTATATGATCTTTTTCCCGATTTGTAGTTACGACGATGCATTGAAGCTCGTCGCATCTGGCAAGGTAGACGTGAAGCCGTTGATCACTCATAATTACAAATTGGAGGAGACCAAGCAAGCATTTGAGACTAGTAGGACTGGAGCAGGCGGAGCTATTAAAGTTATGATTCACTGTAAATAGACAATTGCAACTTGGATTTCGATGTCAAACGCAATTGTGAACTGCTATAGCACTCTATACTCCTGCGAGAAATGCTGTATATAAAAGGCTTTTATATTGCAATATGTTAAATTGAACTTTTATCATTGTTATCAATTGTTTTAATTTAGCGTTTAACTTAATCGAAATATGAAAATGAAGAAATGGATATATTCATATACTAGTGGATAATTTGGCAAAATGTTTTATCGTTGAATCTTTTATCACGTTCAGACGTGTCGTTATATTTTTTCCTGAGGCCTGGTCATCAGTCAGTGACTAGGAGGGGAAGGGATAGAATTCCATATGTTCATTAAAAATAAAACATGTATAAAGTTTAAATCTAAAAAAATTTGTTTTGACAAATTTTTTACTAAAAAAAAAATTATTTTATTCCTAAGTTTTGAGATATGGAATTTCTTATCTAAACTGCAGTGAGGTTATGGTCAGTATTATAGTCTCCATGGCAGTAATGAAGCCTCTGATCATGCTATTTCATTGAGTTTTGCAGAATGTTAATTTACATGTGATGCATCTTTCATTTGATAATCAATTTAATTGCAAAAAGCGTTTTTAAATACCGTATAAAATCGCATACATATGTACGTTATTGTAAATGCATACGACGACTCAAAAGAATAGCGCTATATTTGAAGTGATTGGTGATTTTTAATTAACAATATAATATATATAAATAATGTACATATTTATTCATATTTTTCCAGAACATGATATCTTTTATATGAGCAATAAAATCTTATCTCCGAATTTGTGCACAAAAGATACCAACATACTTACCATTTCTTTCATATCCTCGAAATCTATTTCCTACAAAAATTATATTCCAATAATCCATCACATTTAATATTTGCAGATTTTAAAATAGTAAATAGTAAAATCTGTCGCTTTATATAGAATATTTCGTTTCTTTCATGATATAATTTTCATTTCCTTCATATTTTTGGAACTTGTTTTCTACAAAAATTATATTTTAATATTATATATTTAATATGAATTTAAAAAATAATATTTATTGTTTCAAGAAAATTTCGTTTCTTTAACGGCAAAAGACAGACATTGCACGTCGATCATAGTTCGCGAATTGATACATATTTTGTTAAATCCAATATCTCAATCGCTAAGAAACATCTTAAATTTGTCGCACAATTCGTTGCATTTTTTACATCCTCCTTGTCTCACTCTCTCTGTTTCAGAAAATTGAACGAAATCTTCATCTCCAGCAAAACGTAAAAGTTATGATTCACTGTAAATAGGCGCGAGCCGAACCGAAAGCGGTTTAAATACCGTGACGTGATTGGTCCGTCGTTTCAAGTCGTTTCAGAAGCCACCAATCGCAGACGTCGTGCCTCAGTGAACTACGGTCAGTCATGTCCGCGTCGCGACGACTCGAGGAGTCGTGCTCCGTCTCGCTGCGTGTTTCTCGCGTCCGTTACCGTTCAACAGCGAGCCTCGCGTGTCAGAAACGATCGCGAACGTCTACCGCGCCGCGTCAGACGTTCGTGGCGATGCAGGTGTCGCGCGCGCGCGCGCGGTCCGACGCCGCATCGCGAATATTCCGAACTCTCGGAGCCGTTCGGAAGCTCGCTCGCGCATCTTGCTCCGCTCTACCGTCAAGGTGCCGCGACGACGGGGCTGGTGCGTAATCATTGTCAGGTACGTGCACGCGTGTCATACGTGACCATATATGGCTGTAATTAGTCGCATTCGTATATCACTTCGGCATATTCGGAGCCGAGGCTCTTCCATATTATTTTTTAGAGGGCTATCATCGTCCGTTCCGTTCAAAATGCACGGAAGCGTCTGATTGGTGCTTTCGTGTCGGCAGATCGTGGTCATGTGACATGACCTAATTAGCCGGCACTTGCAAATGGCGGGCAATTCGCGGGAAGACGGATACGTTCGCGCGGCGCTTCTAATCTCGGGCGATATGATTGATCGAGACGATTGTTCGTTCGGGGTACCACTGAATGTTTAATTAACAAATTGTTTCATGGGATTGTTAGTTTTGTTACGCGAAGCGTGCTTTGACTGCCAAGTTTGCAGGTTATTCGTACTTTCGTGCATGACGCCGAGTACGCGTGATTCAGAGGTTATGAGGAGTCGTCGAGTCGCGAAATTGAAATCGCGTACTTCGCTCGTATACAATTCGAAATTGAACGAAATTGGCGTTAAAGATCTTTGGTTTCGAATTTGACGAAGGTTTGTTCAACGATGTATTTCTTGTGTGAGAAATTCGTATCGGAAACAAATTCATTCCAGATTCAATTGAGATGACATTATGCTTCTTTTTAAAAAAGATATAAATATACACAGTATACTTTTCATGTGTACAGATAAATGTGCAATGTATAATTAATTTTATTTTAGAGTTACGTCTAAAGTCATAAAATTCTTCAATCATTGTAGATGAAATTAATTCTCTTGATTGATAATGCGAATTTTGAAAATTGTTACAGAATGGAACTTTTGAAAACCTGATGGCATGTTATGAAGATTGCAAAAAGAGGAAGAAACCTAAAGTTCAACATATGAAAACTTTTTAACATGCAAATTCTGTGTTATAAATTTGAAGAGCTTTCTAAAGGAAAATTTGATTATAACATTACCATGCTTCATGTTGATGATAATGAAAGGAAAAAAATGGCAGGAAAATTGTATGTATAATTTAGGTAAATTGATAAACTTATGTTTTATAATTGACGATGTTTTATAATATGTGAAATTTATTTTTAATAATCTAATTTATCCCTTTTTATTTTTGTTGCAGGATAATGAAAAGAAAATCTGCCATTTTGAAACAGTCTGAAACAATGAAATTCAAAGTTAGACAATAAAACATTGTTACGATTGCACACAGTTATAATAGAAGATATATAACTTGTGAGTTATTTCATTTTAGACATATACTTTCATATTAATGTTTTCATTTCATATATAATGTTATAATTGCTTGCATTCTATATGTTACAGATAGTAAAGTGTATGCAGAAACTCAAGAATAGAGTCTTTGGTGTAAATTCCTTTTACATCATCTTGAAAAGACTGGAATTTGTAATTGAGGTAAGACAACTTCTGTGTAAGTAAAAATCAAATTTTAATCTTATCATTATCAAGAAGAAATACATTTTATGTATTTATTATTAATATTTAACATTTATAATTTTATTTAAACAGTAAATATGTCAAAAATATTTTAATTTAATTTTAAATAAATATGATTATGTATATTTAATCACAATCATTCGTTTCTGTGAGTGTGTTAATGCTTATATTTTTATGAAATATAAATTTACTAAAAATATATATGAAGTATCTTGGTATTGGTGAGATTAATAAATATTTTTGCATGATTTTACCTTTATGCATGTTGCTTGGCATTGTGTACAATTTCCTCAAAAGTTCTGTTGCAGTGTTCTGTTGCACTGTAACAATACGAGAATGTTATTAATACTTGATCTTCGAATATCAGAAACAATTCATTATGAAAGCATACGTGTTAGAGAATTAAAAGTTTTTTGTATAATATAAAATAAGAAATAGTGAAAATTAAGAGAGACAATTTATTTAAATAATAATACAGTGTATTTAAAAAATACTGGTATCGAAAGCTTTCGGTCCAATTAAAGAAATATTTCCAGAATTTTAGATAGTAAAATCTTTCGTTTTTGCTAAAAGCTATCATGCATTTTATGAAATACTTGGAAGTTTTATATATTATTTAAATTCTATATTTTATTGACAATAGACGTGCGGAATATTTTATCGCTTAAAATACAAAATTCATAAATGTACTTTCTGACATATCGGGTCCATTCTTTAATATATAACTAACTACTATCTAGTCCATGTTCTTTGCAATAAAATACTTTAGTTTGTTATCAACTGGTAATTCACACTGATATTAGTCGGCGTACAAAAGAACGTTAAGTGGCTCCGCGCACTAGCATTGAATAGCGAGCACAGGGCGATGAAAATCGTTTTAACCATCTGCAGTATTGTCCACTGACAATAGCACTGCGTGACTTCTTCTATTAGCCTTCTACATTACCAAGTGCGTACTTCAGACCTACATTTATTCCACCCTATTCATTCCAAAGTTCTTTAGTTATACCCGAGTAAACTGCCGAGTATAGTATATCGTTAGTCTTTGCTTCAAGACACTTTAGTTAATAATAAATTGATTTATAGATTAATTATCTGTGATATACAACAGTGAATGATTGGTTAAAGAATATTATTAGCTTGATTTTTTTTGTTAAATAAAAATAAGATACAAAATTTTGAAAAATATATTAAAATTAGGCATGATCGGAAAAATAACGAAATTGTTATTAAATAATTACTGACTTTAGTAAATAACTGCTTTAATTTGTTGATCTGTTGCTATCGGTATAAGAAGAAGCGTTTTGCGAAGTCATGCGTCCATTTACACACAAGCGGTTAGCTACGAGCTCTTAGCTTTGATAATGGAACAGCGCGACTCCTTTTATTAGCTCTCCGCGTTACCGAGTGGTGCTCGACGAATATTTGTCCATCCGGTGGGTGAGCGCCAACATATAACTTTCATATGTTCCATTTGCACGGTTCGTTTGGAAAGTAAGAACGACGAGAAGTTATCGAATAGGTTTTGTTCCTTTCCGATTTTATATCTTTTTGACAATAATAAATCTTAAGCCGCTGGAATCCTATCTCTTAATATTAAATCATTATGATTAGATCTCATCAAATTTTTTACTTGAAGAAACCTTGATGTACAAACATTTATGTACATTCAATGAAAAAAAATCTGAAAAACCATTACAATTTTATCGATAAATAATTTTGTATTAATATAATACAGTTTAATCAATATCTCCGATTTTTCTTGTTTAACGCTATAATTGCAAGTTGCTAATGTATTTAGCTCCGAGATCGTTTTTTTTTTTACAATGGAAGTTTTCGCCATTTGCAAATGCAGAATCGCGGAAAATTTCCCTCGTTACAGAGGTTACTCGTTATGCGTAATGTGAAATTTTTCCGTTTTTGCTAAACGGAACGTAATCTCGGATATTCGTAGTGCGGGAGCGCACGTCGCACTGCGTGTTACATTATCGGAGACGGCGGATAATTAATTAGAGTGCCGGCGCAAACAGCAGGTTCGGCAGGAGGACGACGGACCTACCATTCCCGTTCGTCCGGGAACTCCGGCGTACCTTGCACGTCCATGGCGCTCGCTATGGTACAAATATAATCGACAGCATTTCCCACGAGAGTACGAACCGGCGCCGGTTGTGCATACGAACGCTCACCACGCGAACCACGTTGATGTGGTTGGAGTTTCCTTGTTGGAAGCGTGGCTTCCGAGTTTGCACGTGCATATTTGCATGGCTGGGATAGAGAGACACGACGGTATATACATTTAATCGCTTCGATAACCGATCGCCCGTATTTGCCTGTCGCTGTTCGCTTTTGAGTCTGTCCAATTGAATTGACTTGCGAATGATTCTGTTGTTCGTTAATAAGGAGCTTCTAAATTAGTTACTAATATCCGCGTGGGGCACTCATGTTTTGTTCGTATTATCGTGTACTTTTTATTCGATCGAAGATTTGGTAACATTATAAAAATTTGTTAAAAATATTTTTAAGTTATATTACGATTTTCTGTTCAATCGATCTGATTCTGCTCGAGTTTATGCTATGCCAGCTGTATGTTTAAACTAATTTATTGTTATATAATTTTGGTGTCTTTTCAGAATTATATACGATGTCTCAAAGGCTGTTCCATGGCGTTTGAAAATAATTATATAAATATATCATCTTTTTTTCTCAACTTTCTAAATGAAACATTTTTATTGCATAGAATAATATAAATTATGATTGTTTATCGAAATAATTAGCGTTTCAATATTTTAAAGATTATTTTTCTTTCTATAAGATGGTATATGTTTTTCAGGATATCCTATAATATAAAACCGATCGATGTCTTCTCTATATAGAAATTAATACGTGCAGTTTACAATTACTTTGCGGTTTCTTGCACGCGCACGTGCACTTTACGATATTTTACGTAGGGCATAAGCGGAAACGGTGGTGTTCTCGTATCAATCTTGCGGTCTGGTAGTGTGTATCGTCCGAGTATGAAGAGATCCTATCCAGAAACCTTAAAACTGAAAGGAAAACACACAGATAATCGTTACCTAATACTTTACCCGTAAATGTATCCTTGTAGGACGCACGCTATATTCTTGTAAGATGCTTGCAATATCCTGTGAAATGTATTTGCTGCAATGACAAATCCTTTTATTCTTAATCTCATTCTTTATTCCTTTGTCTGGTGAATGATGTTTCTACAATTGTGTTTTAAGCATGATGCATACAGGCGAATAATCATTTATATCAATGATTCTTGTACTTTGCAGATCTCCAGAAACTGGGGTTGTTTGGATCAATCTTTAGACATACTTTTTCTCTCTTTTGATGATAAATATATATGTATATCAACTAATATAATTATATTTAATCTATTTTTTTATAGAGAGGTAGAGAGAGAGAGAGAGAGAAAGAAAGAGAGACAGATGGAGAAGTATAACATGATATATATTTGTAATGTTTATGCAAATAAATGTGTGTCTCAGGATAAAAATAAATATGTATTTCATAAATATGTATGTTTTACCCTTTTATTTATTATATATTATTATGTGTTATTTTGTATAGTAATAGAAATAATAGAAATAGAAATAGAAATAGTAATAGAAATAATCGTAAAAATATTCTGTCACACTTTGAATTCACAATAAAAGAATTAAAATTTTATGAAGAAATAAATTTATAGAGTTCAGCTAAATTAAATTAAAAATACAGATATTTATACATATAATTAATGTAATTTTAAAATTATTTATTTCTACGTAATATTTTTGTTACATATGTAAGTAATATGGATATTGAAAAATTTTATAAATGCGAGATTGTGTTTTTTATTAGCAAATCGTACTTCAATCTGTTTTTTATCAATAATTATTGCATACTGAATTTAATAATCGCGGTTGATAGTGGTATCGATTTTCGGTTTGACGCCTAGCCCATAATATTCGTTAATCCAATCTCTGTGCCGAGAGAGCGGCCCGTTTTCAGAGACAAGAAGCAGACCAATGTGCGGCACTCCTAATTGCGTTAGAGTAATTACGTTATACACGTTTCAGGCAATAACACCCTACCGAACAATAATACTGTACAGATACCGGCGTTATTACGCGCCGGAACAATTACTAAATCGTAATGAGCGACGTATTTGCGAAGGGCCATTGTAATTAGCCTCCACGCTTCAGATTTAATTACATGGTTCGAATATCGTAAAGCCAGAGAATGCCAATTGTTATAAATGCTACTGAAAAATTTGACATTGTGTGATCTGTCTTAATAATTATACAATATTAATTATTTTAATAGACAATGCGTGATAAAACTATTTTTTAAGTATTTTTCAGGTCTCACTCATCAATATCTTGCATATTATATATCTTGATATTTTATTGTTTTTAATTGTTATTATAATATGATCGATATTTTATGATATGTAAAATACGATTTTTATATAATATACATAAAATGTTTTATCACATCTTGATGAGAAATACTTTAACTAGTTTAGCTACTTTGACTAGTTAGGCTCCAACTTTCATAATTGAATTAATCAGCGTGTAAATATAAGCAAACTTTAAGTTGAAACTTGCTATTAAAAAATCCGCATCTTTTGATTACGATCGTTTATGACAATATGAATGTAATGCGATTATCTCCACGCCTCGTTTCAGTCGTAATTTTTCTCGCCTCTCGTAATATCCTGTCATGAATCACGGAGACAATAAAAAAAAAATAGAGCAATCGCTCTAATCTGCTGTATTTATATCGCACTAAATTTGGATTACCGCATCTGCGCGACATGACATTTTCACCCTCGCGTTCGCCGAGGGTTGACCGCTTGTCTAATAATACTGTGGCATGATAAAAAAGCCCTCGGTGGAAGTTAATTGCTGCGGTTTGCCGGTTGTCCTCCATCTGATGAATGGCATTATGACTACGCTCGTTTTAGTCCATCCTTCTTTTCTACCTTTCCTATCTCGGATGTGTGCAACTGTATCACGAGGCAAAGATATATCACTCGGTCCTCGAGTACTTTATTAAAGGAGTTACAAGAAAATATAGCAGATGGTTGTTCTCATTGTCTTTTAATTTTATTGATTCTTCAAGTAGTATAAATTTTAATTGAGAGTTAAATTTCGGAGTTGGAAAGTGGCAATTTAAAGTCGGAAGGTGAGAAATTTCAGTTTGTTTGTCGTGTTATAGTCTGTGCAGAGTTTTGTGTAATATATGTATAAGCTCACATTCGAAATTGTATTTTAATCGCTAAATAGCGTTTCATCCTTGCGTAGAAAAGAGTCATGTTCTTTTTTCGAGTGATTTAATTCCGCATAGGAGAAGCACATAGTGTGAACTTTTGAACATACCACGGTTATTAATCCCTTTGCTATCAGATGTATCAAACAGAATAATTCCCTCCGTGTTCGATTGGATTTTTGCACAATTGGCTCGATATGTCGGAATGCACGAGCCAGCGCAATCCCCAACGCCAAATCTGGAGAAGGGTGGTAGTTACTACCTCGCGAGTTCGTGTGGGAGGTCACGTTGGATTGGGGGTAGGTGAGGCGACCCACGACCTTCGACCAATCGTGAACCTTGCTTGGCATTGGCCTGCCAATAGGAGTCTGCTTGGCATAACCCCGCGGCGTGACCTTATGCGCGATTCTCTTCTTGCACTTTGCGCGAAAACTACCCCCGTCACTCTTCTCGGCGAAGTCAGCCAAAGCCACCTCCATCACTCGTACTTTGTTTCATTGCTCCTTTTAGTCGAACGGTCAGAAATACATATAGAGTGATCTCGAGTAAATCGTTATAGAATAATGTTGCATCTAGTTATCAAATGTTTACTTGTCGTTTATTAAGGGCTTGTGTTAATTGTACGCAATTGCATAAACTAATTAAAAAATAAAAGCAGTCACAGTTTGTAAATTTTTATAGTTTTTAGTAAAATATTAAAAATATACATTTTTGTAACAATGAATTAATTAATGTTGACTAAAATAATGTGATGATAAATAGCAATCTTCTTCATGTATATTTATTTTTAATTTTTTAATTTTAAATTAAATTTTTTTTATTTTTGAAGTTACTTTAAAACTTGGAGTAAAGTTATGTTTAATCAATGTTTACTAACGAACAACTTACTCTGAACGTTGGCAGGCTATAATAATGTAACGCGGAGATGAAAGGATCGATTATATGAAACTCACGATTATTTACGTATTAACGAGCGTGTATTTATTTATACACACCAAAGGATGTATTCGCTACCATCCCATTATCTCATCTCTCTGTCGAGGTAGAAGCATCGTTAATTTTGTCCGTTAAAGACCGTAAGAAAGTTAGATTGTACCAGCAGAGGTAACTTTGCGTCATGCTGAATGAAAGGTTGTGGCTCAATTTAATACTCAAGGGAATAATTTCTACCAAGCTGATTAAATTTTTCTATGCAGCACAGTTTCAAAATTTTTAATCCGTTACTTTAGTATATGCATTTTAAGCTTACGGCAGTTAATTCTTTCTTCTTGCGGACAATTACTTTTTAATGATTTTATTTGTCAATCTATCCGTCATCTCCGATGATTATACGGTTTCGCGATTCGCTGTACAGTATAGTTTTTCGCTACATATAGATCTAATCGCACTCTAAGACGTCTTTGATTCCGACATACATATATGTATCGTCGAGAGCGCGTGCTCGTGAACACCCGGGCGACCCGGCCGCGTCATCCGGCCGTCAGAACGGAGCATCCGATAGCGTCGGTTATCGAGCGCGGGTGGCAAGGTAATTACTTCCTTGGGGTTGGAGACGTGCGCGCGCCCCACGGGGGTGGGGTCAGAGGTCACGCAGTCGGCTCCAACCGCCTCCGGACAGCCAATCAACGCTCTACGCTTCCTGTCTTCGGGGCAATACGTGCATGTGGGTATCAACGCGTGCGCGGCCGTGCCCGGACACGCGTGTAGATGCGACATGCCGCCAATTGCACGACTGGCCAACTAACTCCAGGTGCGGTAATCGCGACGACACATTAGCTAATACGTCGACCTGGACCTATGAGACTTCCCATGGCAGTTACTGAGCGCTACTCCCAACGCGGCTGCCATTAATATCTCCCTCGCGCACATAGATACGTATTGCTTATCAAGATGAGGAGATGTTGCTTATCATGACGCGTTGCTTATCCAGATCTGCCATGACGGTTATCATACGTAGGGTTTCTAATGCACTCGAAGACGATTTTCTTTCGAAAAACGTGTAAAATTATTATTCGCGATTTTTCAGCTTTTAATCTCTAACGGTTTGAAGCTTAAGTTACAATCTATAGCTTTAATTTTTAAATTTAATTTTGATAATGGAGAACCAAGGAATGGATAAGCACGTAAAATGCAGGATAAAGCCTATTGCATCTCTCGTTACAGATTTTTTAATTGTTGAAGTTGATTCTTTCTGATAGTGATAGTGTTTCCCAATTTTTGTTTTTAGCTTAATTTGCATAAATATTCCTTCTAATTCTCTTAGATCTCCTTTAGTTTGTTCATATTTCATCATTTTATCATTCTTTTCGATCTGAAAGATATACCTAATTGCATCAATCGCTGATATGCCTAATTAAAAATTTGGAGCTTCGAACAATTAAGGCACAAAGTACAAGCACTCGCGTTAATTCAAGATAGCGATCTCTCTCGTCTTATCTCTCTCCTTTTGGTTCGCATCATTCTTACATTGTCTTTTCTCTTTTCCGTTCATCGTGCTCGGCTCGTTCCGTTCTTGCCGTGCCAACCGTAGTTTCATTAGTCGTCTAATCTTTCTTATAACCTTGGCAGAAGGATGGGAACTTAGGCTTCTCTCGCTTAGGTTCCGAGCAAGATCTTTCCCTCGACCGTCGGGAGATCTGGTCGAGTGACTGATGAACTGGCCACTAATTACCTTCTCTATCCCGTACAATACCAGCGTATTAATAACTCGCATTTATATGCCTGTGAAAAATGGACGTTCGCTTCCTTTCGCTCTCGTTCGTTCCTTCATTCTCTCTTTATTCGATGATCAAAGCGTGCAAGCACTCATGCGATTGTGTGGACAGATAGATGCATACCCGTAGATATGAAAGCGCGAATGAAAGAGATAGCGTCCGACCGGATTGCACCACCAACTTGTTGTTTTGCAATACTATATTGTCATTTTATGACAGTATATAAATTCAAAATGAAGAATGGATAATGTTGCTATTAAACGAACGAGATAGATTACTGACATAATTGTTACGTTATGAAACATGAACTTACATTCGTCGTTAAAACGCGTACTATATTTGGAATTAATAATTAAAATTTTATTTGTGTGAATAACAAAGTCAGTATAAAGTCTCGTATGATATAATATATAATATAAAAAGTACTAATAATTTTTGAAATACGTTTTTATATCTTAATATTATGTTTATACTTTATATATGTGTGCGTAATTGAATTTATCTTAAAATATACGCGCGGAAAAGATAATTATTTATATTATTGTCATTCACTCTCGGATATGACGCATCTCGCCTCTTGGACATTTCGCTTGAGGTTCGGTTCGCTACGCTTATTTATCATCACCGGATATTAAATGCTGTTCTGTCAACTTCAAGCTAAGAGAACGCGTACGTCGATCGATGACTGGGCGCGTTGAAAACTACATACGTGGGCGACCTGCGCGAGTTATACGAGCGATCGAAGAGAGGAAAAGGTCTTGACATTTCCTCCGCGCCTCGACAGAACTAAACCGAACCCTTCCTGACATTAGACTCTTTTAGCCTTTTTCGACATTTATGGAGTAATAGACGGCGACCAACCGTCACGTGTCAATCTCCGTCTTCATTCTCGATAATAATTCGCGAATAACATTTTTGGAGTAGGGATACCATATGCGAGTACGACTGTGATATCATTGGTGTTTTTGACGAGAGAGTGGTGTCTGTAACACCATCCACTTAGGAAATGAAGGACGGTACTTTTTTTCCTTTAAACGACGCAACGTGTGTCGGGCCAGACATCTAGATCAAAGCGTTTTAGATTGTATATCGCAACTCACGATGAAAAGTGTCATAACTCGTACAGCAATTTGTTTTAGTAGATGGTGGTTTTAAAGATTTGAATTTGTAGACGAAATAATATTATTTAGCAGCATAAATTATATTCGCATAATTAAATGCAGAGATTAAGATTATGGCTCCTTTCTGCCACGATATTGTTGCCTCGATTTGAATTACAGCATCTTTTCGTGATGAAAAACATTTATTTGAAGGAAATATAAACTTTCAAACTGATTTTTTTCTTTTTATGACGTTCTTTTTCTTTTTATGTTTTTACTATTCGAATTTGTTTTTCATTGAAAAGTATTATTATTCCTTTTTAGCTTCTATAATATTTTTATGACGAATAAAATAAGCTATAGAGATATAATTATTTCTCTGAGTTAAGATGCAAAAAATTCCAAAGAGCGTTTTGATGAAATTGTACCATGAGTAATGTGAAATTGATTCTTGCCTCATATAAGATCTAAAATGCCTTGCAACATGTAATATGATTATAATATGATAAGCGAAAATGTTATTAATTGAAAAGATTTAAAACAAGAATAACACAAAATTTTGTTTTACGATAATTGAAGATTTTTAACAATATTTATCCTAATATACTTTTATTATACAACTTAATTTTAATAAATATTTAGATTTTTGCTATTATTCCCCTGTTTGCAAAGGGATAAAAACGGCCATTGTTTACAATTGATACAAATTCGTGATTCGTAACTGGACAACCGCGCGCACGATGTCTCGAGATTCGTTTCTGGGGTAATTCATAATTCAGTCGGTTTTTGCTCGAGCACTTTGGCAATATTAAACGCAGACGCGGAACCCACAAGGGGCATCCACAAAGCCGCGGTAAGCTCAAAGCGTCCCTAACCACCGTTCTACCCTTTGCCCATCCATCCCTCTCTTGTGTATGATAGTATGTACTCGGCAACGGTCTCATTTCACTGAGTTTACAACAACGGCGATATGGAAAATAAATTAAAAAATCACAGCTTGCGTGTACCACAATTTACGCTTATCGTCATATCCATTAACATTACAATTCTGCTCGAAAAAAGAATAATATAGATTCTATCATCTTAGTCTATCAATTCATAATTAAAGCGATTAAATCCTTAAAACGAACGAGCGAAACCTGTACTCTTACGTACAAACTTTTTATATTTTATATGCATCTCGTGCTAAATGCGTGTAGTGCAAAGGGGTTTTTTGAGGGATTATTTTCTCTTTTCGTCGTGACAAACATAATGTAGAACTTTAGCTTCACGTGTGCAGAGCATTTTATTTGCTACCGGAATAGTCCAACAGGCAGAAGTGCCTGTTAACGTTAACCTTTCGTGTAAATGTAAAATATAATTAGGCTTCGCAGTGACGCGAATCACGGCTACGATCTGGGAATATGCCTGCGAGGTTTCGCTCGTTCGTTCGCTCGCTCGCTCGCTCGCTCGCGCTGACGATTTATTCGCGCAATAACGTCACGTACTTTACGGACGTACGTAACGTTTACTGCATCTTCTATTCAGCGGATAAGTTACAGCTACCGTTACCATCGCGCGCGAGCGGTCGCAGTCGCCGCACGAATATTCATCGCGGGCATTCACCGTGTACCTATCTACCGGCGTACAACCGCCACTATTTTTTCCAAGAGCAATATTTATCGACGCCCGACGGATTACGAGCGCAGCCCGACGCCGGCTACTAGATTCTGCGAGCAAGTTAATTCTTAACTCGTAACATAAATATCTGACCGCATCTCGTTTCGTGACTGTAGGAATCTTGGAAATACTTGGCAAGCGATCTTTCAACCATTTTTATAGTACCATTTTATGATGATTGTTAATTATTACACAATTTTCTGAAAAAAATTAAATATGAAATCATTACTTCGATATCTGAATATTTTATTGATCATCATTTTGAGATTATAATAATTTGCAACTAATATTAGAAATATATGAGACAATTTTTTTTATAATAATTAAATATTTTTTTTATGTATAATAGGAAGGGTGAGAAAATTATAATTATTACAATAAGAGTTTATAATTGATTAGATTGAAATCTTTTTTTAACTTGGGCATGTATTATATAAGAAATCTATTTTTATTAAGAGAAATTTATAACTGTTTTTTCCTTTTTTAATTTACTAAGTCTTATTTCTATCTTAATAGAAATAAATTCTATCACTTCTGTGCATAGTGTGATATAATACTTTACAATAAATTTTAAAATTCTTATTAAATTTGCATATCTATTGCTATAATCTTTATTTATAATGTTAATTAAATCGGTAAATTTATAAATAATCTGAGATGGTTTTGTAGGAACTCTGTATTTATACCAACATTTTTCTTGAATCCATCTGGTAATATTTGCGCTATTGATTGAAAAATCTTAAATAAATGATTGGCAGAGCCGATCAATTTTGTCTGGTTTGTACGGTTAAAAAGTGTATGGCTCGCACGACCTACGTTTTCATGCACGTGATATCAAGCATGCTTTCGAAGTCTACGAAGGTGACTTCGGTCAGAATCCCGGCCTCCACCTTCAAGATGGGGGTTGCAATCGATAGCCAGTGTCCTTTGACCAATACCCTGCTTTAGTATTGGTTGTGCGATTGTGATGTTCTATTCATTTTACTCGCTTTCTATATTTAAACATTAAAAAAAATGTACGAATATATCAATTAAAATCACGTGATAATTGAAATTATGTTTATATATATAGTAATAATTAACGATTTATTACTAAGAAACAAGACACAAATATTCGTTCGAATTATTTAAGCCTCGCTTCTTGCTGCGTGCCCTTTGTAATCATGACATGCGATGGGGTCGATTGTAATCTTCCGCCAAGTTTGCCGAAGTTTCATCGTGCACGTGTGCACGTATACTCCGATACCTACAATCGTGCCAGCATTGCACCTGGCGATGCGCGGAATTGAAACGACACGATAATCCAAAGGCCGGAAACAATAGTTCGCGACGACTTTCGTGACGACCACCTGGATCTAGGTCTCGTAATGCTCCGGATATTAAGCGTGGTGAACAAAACGGACGGAAGTAATTATTGCTTTTAAAACACCCCGGAAACGACGAAACAAGGGAGGGTAACACGAGGCGCTTCCTGATTTTGTACTGTGATTCGGTTAAATCATTGCGCGTGAAAAGTCGCATAAGTATTGCAATCGACCGTAACGGTTAGATTGATTTCTCTACTTCTCATATTTAAAAAAAAAATAGAAATTTTAGATTATTTTGATGAAGTTACGATATTTTAATATTATATGTATATATTTTTTGTGTGTGATGTATTGAATATAAATACACAAATTATTTATGAATTACTTGTGAAATTGTGAATAAGAAAAGAAGTTTCTATTTCAATATAAATGAAAAATGTAAGAAAATGAGAAAATTTTGTAGAGTTTTATGTTCCAGATTGTTTTAGCGAAGGTTAAGAATTTAAACTTTCCTTTATTATAATTTGAGTAGTATTATTGAAAAACGATTTGTATCACTGTAGTTGATTTATTTGCGAATTAGGAATATACTCACGTGAATTTTAATTTTATACCAAAAAATTTAATTTCGATATATAATGCGCGCAACAACGAATGTTGGTGAAAATACGCGGCTGCAAGAGAAACAGGCTTAACGGTTTCCGCGAAGAACTCTTCAATTAAGGAGATCCCCGGCATTATCGCGACCATGGCAGCTACGTGCGCCTCGAGGAACTCCTCGGTTGTGGTTTAACGGCTGTGATCGTGCTGGTGCTTCCTGTACGTTGCCGCGTCGCGCGTCGGTGAGGCAACGTACACAAGGAGAGCGACAGAAATCTCCGCGCCAATAACTTTTTATCGCGAGCGACTCTTGCGCAAGAAATATGAATTGTTAATAGAAGGTAAAAGCAATTTTATGTACTCTACATAAAGGCGTGTCGATATATTCTAAGGAGCGGCTCTCTCCGTTATACGTCGCCGGCGCCCCGCTATGTAAATCGCGCCGGAGAGAACCACCCCTGCCACAACCACCCGCATACATTAGTTTTTATCTGTTTTACTTTTTTATTTGAAGATAATTTTCATAAAACGCTTCTTACTCGCTCGAGTTCCTTTTCCGCCGCCCTCTCGAACTTCCTTTCCCTTGGCGGGACTCTCCGTGAAATCTGATTCTGCTTTTGATAACTCCGTCACTTTTGCTGAGCCTCCGATTTTCTCTTCTTTTCGCTACTTTTTTCATGCTGCGAATATTTGAATTCTTATACGTGGTCATCTCGAGAATTATTGGAACAAGGTTTTATTTTCACTGTTTATAAATGAGGAATATATCGTTAGTTTGAAATGATTAAATTATAATATCAATAAACTTTCTCATTTTGTTTAATTATGGATTTTCTGTTTGAATGAATTTGTATGAATTTGAAAATCTGAGTAATTCCATGAATTGGTTGTAATTAATTATATAAATATAGAATGCAATTAAGGCTCGAAATCGAATTTGTTGATTGGATGCACCTTTGTTAGGGGAAGAGAGTAATCGTTAGTGTTCTAAAACTATAACTCATCAGGTGCGAGGTTTCAATTTCTGATAGTTACAAGACCGCATACTCAAAAGTTAGTAGGTTTGCGTAATAACTCTGTGGAACTACCTTGTATAATATATTCGTACGTGGGTCGTGCGAGATTGAATGCTATGAAGTACAAAGTTCGAAAATTAATTTGTGCTAATTGAGTTTAAACTGCAGAAATCGATCTAACGAATCAATGACAGCTATATGCCTTTTACTTGGCAATATAAAAAAAAAAATATCGACACATCGCCCGAGATTATATCATGTAAACGAACAATTATTTTTCTATTGATTTTTAACTTTACTTTTTATATTGATATTACTTTATAAATGTTCATCGTCCCTTTTAAGAGTTGATAACAAATAGAAAAATTCGATTAAATTTTCATTATAGAACATAAAATTTTTTTTCAATTCTGTTCGTTTCTGTCATCAATATTAGATCTTTTCGCAGAATATCTCGTGCATTTCTTTACGTGTTCTCCCATTCGGATCTATTTGCGTCGTGTCCGATCGTTCAGGGTGACGCATAGGGATGATCGTGGTCGCGAAAGCCCACCTACTCGAGGTCGCGCGGTATATTGCGAGGCCAATGAAAAATTTAATAGAACCCGCCGGATGATCGATGTAAGATAGTCGGTGGAGAATAGCGAAGATTATAAGGGGGGTTGGGCCGCTGCCGCGGCGAACAACCGCTATTCCGAGATGAGTGATCGACCCCCGGAGACACGGAGTCTGATCTCGTCGTCGTACCACCCTATATACCGGAGACTCGTCACTCGCCTTATCTCTCGACGGGCCTGTCGCCCGATATAACGGAACGTCGAGTCCTTACGTTAAGCCGTTATAGGATGACGTGCCTGAAGAGTGACCGCGTCGGCGTCGTAGTCCATGCTGTGCGATTACACGACTTTGGCGTGGTGTCGATTGCATGATTGCGTTGCTATATGTCAGACAGGCTATGGTTACAGAAATCACGACTTTAACTTAATTTAATTATAGATTAATTAAATTGAGTGCCACTTTCTTAATTAAAACGTAATGACATTAAATTTTAAAATATTGTACGATTGGAATAACAATGGAATTTTAATAAAAAAATTAGATTTATATTTATAGTTACGTTTCCGTTGACGAACTTAATAACAATTTTGAAATACGATAATAGTTTAATTATAAGTGATACGTAATTGTTTCTATAAAATTTTATACTATTTCGTGCTTTTTTAGATAAATTTAAATATTAATAATTTGTCTATTGTCATTTTCAGATTGAGAGCGCGCGTAATAGCATCGCCGCCGGTTTTCATTATTCGAGGAACTAATGAGTGAGTAAATTATTAATTTTATTTTTTATCTGCAAAAACAAGTTTTTCGGAAATTATTTAAAAAGTACTGAAAGATTTTAGTACGGAATTTCATGTATGATAATTATACATATAAATAAAATACTATTTTAATATTGCATATTATAATATATGTGAAAAATATAATTGTCTCTTTTATTACTTTTTCGGAGAAAAATCTTGTTTTTGTTAGATAAAATTTATTTTCATCATAAAGTCAAGTACCTTGTGCATGTAGAATATATGTAGACACCGTCACGTTATCTTCTCGCGTGGAGGGAGTTTGACAAGCTGAAGGTTTTCAACTCGTTCTGTCATCTGCGATGATTACGTACGCATGCCAGCGGGCGCGTGTGTACGTGTATAAACGCGGATTCGTTTGAGGGGTTCCACCGTCGAAGAATTGCGCTGTCGTTGGTGAATTCACCTCTCGCACCAAAGGGAATAGCGTCAGCTATGTCGACCACGTGAAACGTCGGGATTTCGGTGGAAATACCGCGCGATGCGGTGTGTCTTTCGCGCGCGAGGACACCCTTTGCGCTCGCTCTCTATAACACTTCTTCAAAAGAATCACTGGCGTATGCGGCTCTCCGGCTCGGTCCCGAAGTTAACTTTATTAAACCGCGCGACCGCGCGTAAGCCGGAATTATGAAATAATCACCAGCGTTGTCATTATTGTCGGTGGTTTGCCGTTTAAGAGGGCTTGTGAAATTACTTATGCATCGTCGCGCATTCCTGCATACGTCCGAACGATTGCGAGTTTGTAAACGTATTTAAAGAATCGATTAAGCGATACTTGGATGAAAGTTATAGATCGTTTCTAATCGGAGAAATAACATATTTTCATTTTTTTTCGACCTCTTATGTACGCAAATTGTTTTACAAAGAATCAATAAAGTACCAGTAATTGTTATTAAATTTGTCTTGTGAAAATATTTTTAAGTCTTTAAGATAATAAATCAGTTATCAGCTAATTACAATTAATGTTTTTATTTTAATTTTATACATAAAAGATATTTCATGTTATATTTGTATATAATTTATTTTTACTATAATTTTTTACTAGCGGGTGGATTTTCTTATGGTATTTAAAATTTTTTCATTGTAAACATGTTAATGGCAAATCTTTGAGAGATTCGATTCCACGAGTTAAATACATCGGCCGCTTCTCGTTCGATCAATTCCTTCACATTCACGACCATGTCGCGCATTCGAGAAGGAAAAGAAGAAAATGAAAGTTAAAGGGATTCGGACGCACGTAACGTGCCGATAGTCCTGTTCTAAATGGTGCTTGTGGAGCCAGCTACTATGGCCGTTAATCTCGTTTCCCGCGAAGAGTATCGAAAGAGAGAAAGGTAGAGAGAGGGAGTTTCGGATTCGAGTTAGGGGTAGACCGCACAAGAATCGCGGCGGTAGCTTAGGTATCAGAATGTTCGCGGTTGGTCACCCTCGAGACTGAAATCAGAGACCGGGAGAACGATCTAGAGCAAGCGGGGGCGGGGGGGGGGGGAGGGGCAAAAGTGTCTACATGTATACGTATATGTATGTGACGCAATCGTACGTGAGAGGGCGAGTAAGACGGGTTTGCGTGACGAGAGAAAGTGAGAGAAAGAATAACGATCATGGAAGGGATGAAAAGTAGGGGTGGAAAGAAGAGAGAGAGAGAGAGAGAGAGAGAAAGATACACGGGGAAGATGAGAGGGTAGAAGAGGGTAGAAAAAGGGTGAGAGAGGACCTGGGGAGCGAATGTGGCGCGAGATTTACCCTAAAGCCCCGGGCAACCGCAACCCCCGAGCGATTTCGATTATCGATAGCACTCGTTTTAAAACACCCAGTGTCGATTTGCCGCTCGTCCCGCTGGTACGCTGGGTGGTTGGTGGTCGCCCACCCCCGCGCGCGTTCCGGACCCTCCTGTGTGCTGTGCGGTTCTTTTTATTCCCTGCTCGTTGACGGACGCGACGATTGTCACGTTGGGAATTTGTGGTCCCTGCAGATGCCATTCGAGATTCGTCCGATTGGATGGGCAACTGTAGACACCTGCCATGCTTCTTTCGCGACGTTCACCTCGGCGTGCGGCCGCTTGATTATTCAGCCGATAATATTCTACATAGCGAGATAAATCGCACCAACCGGAGAAATTACGCAATTTCCGAAAATTGCGTTCTATGAGAAAAAGAATTCTATTATTAGATCAATATTAATTGGATCAATTATTATAATAAAAGTTTATTTATGCTATGTTCATTTATAAAAAATTACGCTTTTAGATTTATCGATTCTTAAAACATATATCTTTCTTGTCTATATATTTTCGAGTACAGCATGATTAGAATAAAAATAATAAAATATGAGAATTTCGAAACAATGAGAGTTAGTGAAAATGATGTTTATTAATATATTAAATAATGTAATGATATTAAAATAATTTTAAATTAAGATTGAATATCTAAATCGAATTTAGTAAAACTGCATTCGATGTAGCGAAAGAAATTTGATTGGGATGAATTCGTTGAAGATTATTTATTAGCAAGAACTTTGCGGAATAACCGTATCGTTTCTCATGCGTGAACTCTTCGCATGTGCTTTATACATGTTAGTCGAATTTCGATCCCCTCGTATTGAATGAATAGTCCACCCTCTGACAATCAGACTAGCAAAGTCAGGTAACCGGCATAATCACGTATCGTGATTTTTGACCATCTGCTGGACGAGTTACATCGTGATTTTACACCTGCTCGTCGCCTGTTTCAAAAAACGTTAGCTCTATTGTCGCGCGAACGAATGTCGATGTTTCCGGAAATACCGGGCAAAGAGTTATCCTCGATCGCTCGTCGGTCCTTTTGTTTTCCGATGCACTCGCTGCGATGTCGATCGCGTGGGAACGCTAATGAAGAAGTTATCGTACGAAATGCGTCACGTCCGAAATTAGGGAGACCGTTGTCCCCGTGTTGCGACTTCACAATGCACACCCACGTACGGTCATCCCATGTCCGTTCGAATTGCTAGTATGACGATAATACGATTGATACGCATAATAAAAGAACAGAAAAATTATCGTTTGATCGTGTACGTTATTATTGCGAATTCTCAAAGTATTCTCTGTACGGTAGAATTTAATTTCGATAGAAATAAATTTGAATTCGTATAAAATAAATTAGAAATTTAATTCTATTTTACATATAATATATATAAGTTAGAAAAAATTATGAAAATTATATTTAAAATTATTAAATTTTTTTATAGCAGATCTAAAACGTGAAAATAAATTATACATTAATAAGTATTAATGAAAATATCATTGTGCAATTTTTTAAAACAATACTTATTAATAATTAATTATTAAATATTAAAATATTAAATATTAAAATAACCATATTGGATAGTATTCGATTAGGATAAAAGCAACAATTTCTATATCTTCGTATATGCCAACTTTGAGCGTTATTTGTCGAGGTATTTTTTTATTTTCTCCCTATGATGGAACTTCTTCCTACGATCGCGATGACAAACGACGCGGGGACGTATGAAAGTCCGTAGAAGGTTGGGAGACACACAGGGGCAACTTTCGTCCATCGTAAGTTGAAATTTCAGCGGCCGGAAATTCCGCGACATTATTCGTCTCGGAGATCTCGGCGCTACTTCGGCATTGTGCGTCGCGCGAGGAAATGATGCAGGTTAAATGTACCGAGCGGTAGATAATAAACAACAATAATACACACTCGAAATAAATAACGCGCGACAGATATCGCGCGCAGAAAACATAAAATATTTGTCCCCGGGAGTCGCACCGGGTCATCTGTCATTCCTGACTCTGGTGAAATCGATAAAGCCGCTAAAGGATATTTATCGCGTTGAGAATGCTGTAAAGCTTTCTCCCTTTAGCTTCTAGCTTGATACAAAAGTGTCTGGATCCATGGCACGCCTATTGTGCGGAGTTTTGATCATCGAATGTCATAGTAATTTTTTTTTTACAAATTTTGTTATGACATCCTTTTATAATTGATATATAACTTGTTTTAATATTTTTACAACAGTCGTAGTCTTATAATTAATTCGACATAAATAAGTCCAACTATAATATTAATGATATACGTATGTACATATATAAGAATGAGACACATTATTTGTTTATTATTAGCATCATATACGAATATGAAACTATGAAAGATTAGCATAAAAAATAAGACTATTGATTTGATTCTTTGAAGACGATATCAAGATATTCCTTCATTCCTGTTTAATTCACAATTACAAATGTTTTGCAGTAGTATGTCATTACTTTACGTAATTTGTTTTTCTCAACTAATTAATGCGTAAAACTTGGATAATCTTTATCAGGTTAATGTTATGCGACACACAAAAGAATAATCTGCGAAAGCGAACGCTCAAATAAATACTGTCAGTTTGCTATTCGCTGTTGTAAAAGTCTCTAAAAGTCTTTTAAAACTTTTTCTGATGATATATAGCGTATACGCTTTCGCGACCTTTTTATGTAATAGGCAAAGCAAGTCGAACAGTTAGTTGGCCAAGGAAAGGCATAGATAACTCCTGGAGTAGAACCGATCGTCGTGAAAAATGACATATAACAGTATAATTACATGAATATTAATGCTTTTGCGTGATTGAAATTGCTGGAGTATGATTTCTCGATTCCACCGTATGTCGTGACCGGGTAAACTCTCTCGATGCCGTAACATCGACCTGAAAGTATGCAGTTTCATCAATAGATATTTATCAAATGGTCAATGATAACTATACATATTACCGTGATTGATGAGCTGATTACGCGTATTTATTTGTGATGTAACTTTAAAATTTGCTGCCGAAATAATAAAAAGATAAAAATCCGATAACATTAGTAGACATGTATATAATTAGGCTATTTTCAAAATTTGTTTAATTGTTTCAATTTGCCTTACGAAGAGACTTAAATGTATGAAAAGAGTATAAACAAATTATTATTTGAAAAAATATGTTAATCTATAGTCATACTGAAAATCTATAATTTAGTTTTTTCTATAACGAAGGCTTTCACTTACCCTCATATTGTTAGATCTTTGTTAACTATTTAGGATTTGATAATTTTTGTTTTTTTAGAATCAATGCAAATTTCCGTTTACGATATAACAGACCTCGAGTGGGGAGGGAGGAAAAAGCGGGATGACAGAGAAGACGAACGACGATGACGATGAACGACGTGTGCGTGCGCGCGCGATTGTAGATGTGCGTGGATGTGAGGGTTCAATTTGTCGCGGTGTAAGCAAATAACGTTCTCCGAAGTTTGCTCGGAGTAGAGCCAACGACGCGACGTCCTTTAATTTAAAGTCCTCCTTCGATATCGGGCGACGTGAACTACCTACCCCGACTTCAGTTACCACCGTTGTCGATATCACCGTCGGAGCGTGCTTCATTTTCAACCACCTCGTCGTACTTGCGCGCAGCCTGCGCAAACAGAAGGGGTGGCCTCGTGCAAACAGTTATTGTTTGGCACAGGCGCTTATGCACACCAGTATCGACGCAGAGATCTCAATTAGTACGGCACTCACTTAACGCGATCAATCGTCGACAACGCGACTCCGACATCCGGCATTCAATTAATTGAGTACTCGTTCTTTCGCGGCTTAAATCGCTCCTCTCGATGGCATTTCTTGGATACTTTCTTTAACTTTCTTCGAGCAAGACTGATAAGTGGTATGCGTAACTAACTGTAATATTTAACTTTAAAGTGTACAAATGGATACCATGTGCACTTGAGTCTTTATGTATAAATTTTTGTATAAATATTAGATTAAAGCAAACATTTTTATATTGGAAAATTTTCGTAAAAAAAGATCTTTAGAATTTGGAAAGAAGTTTCGTTCTGCAAAAAATTAATAACACCAAAATTTTTGCTATTATTTTTCTACAATTTTTCTTTAAACAACTTTAAAAAAATACGAAAAGTGAATGCATCATTTAAGAGTAAGCAGCAAAAAATAGCAAAAAATTTGCAAATACTTTTCATGTCTTATTGGTTACGTTCTGATAATTTGGCTCACATAGCTTAATATACCTAAATATATGTATGTATGATAGAAGAAATGTGAATTTTTCAAACTTATTTGGCGAGCAAGAAATTTAGAAGTTGGATAACTTGAAAGTAAACAATTCAAGAAACATTTTGGTGCCGTAATTATGCAAGCAATTGGTTTCTTTAATGCAATTTACTTTTGAATGATATATTCATTCTTAGCATATGTTTAAAAGTTTCAGCAAAAAAGAAACTGTTAAAATAAATAATGGGAAAGAAAAGAGCAAAGAATTTTGGTATTATTATTTTTTTTATTAAATATTTATGTAAGGTTTTTCGATTGGTGGTAAAGTGGCTGTGTCAGCTCTATAGACGTGAGATTTTCTTCTGTTTGAACCCAGATGCTCATAGATTAAGTTCGTTCTGAGCTGGCGGCCGTTTAAAAAACCACCGGGGCGATGTCTTCCGATATCAATAGCGGGAAAATCTTGCCCATAAACAAGAAGGCTTAAGCGCGAAATCCTCGAAATGACCAAAGACTTCTCACAAAAGGAAGCAGTGACTGCTCGAGAGACTCGCGTGCGGGGCTGGTGAAATTCTGGTTGCCCCCGGATGGGGTAAGATTACGCGTGTATGCGGGAATGTGCGAGAAAGAGAGAAAGAGAAAAAGAGAATCTTACATTCAAAATAGCTGGGATAAGGCTGAGCTTTCGGATTTGGCAGTCGCGATGGCGGGGGCGTACGAACGGTCGCGAAAGTCTACGTCGGGGAAAGAGGATCAGGAAGGTGGGGTACAGGTTGTAACATGCAAATTTGAACCTTAAAGGTTTTATGTCGGCGATATCTCGGAATCATCTTCCCTGCTCCCTCACGTCGGTGGCGCGAGGGAAGATTTCGCCCCGATCTTATCTAGGACAAAATTGTCTCACGCGTTGAAAAGAAATAGACATTCTCTCATTGTCCTCCTTTAGAATGCGGATACATGAATGGTATCCCGTTGGGCTTTCATCACGTGGACGATTTCCGGGTCGATAGTGATTCGTGATTAGTAATTTTCTAATGATACATGATTTAATACATGATCAGTGTCTTATCCTTTTCGAATTAATATGTTTTTTTTTAATGTAAAATGCTTATAATAAGCAGCCTGTAATAATATTACAGAAATCTTCTTTTTATTAAAATCTTTTTATTAAAAATCAACTATATAATTAACTATAATTTGCAGTAGATATATTAAAAGAATTTAAGTTTGTTTTCTAGACACATATTTAAAATACAAAATCTTTAAATACCTATAAAAAGTTTGAAGTGCAAAAATGAAAATTTTAATCTTCACACAAGAATAAATTATAACAATAACTCTTTATTATTATATAATGTATTTGTCCGGATTATTATCTGCGTAAGCTTTCACAATGTGTTGCCTATTTATTTGGATAATATTCTTTGCACTTTTGTTGACTGAATATGAATTTCTATCGCTTATAATCATTGCAATAAGATAATTATACGATACGTCATTGATATTTGAAATTTCGTACACCATACATGCAATTTTCATTCTTTTTTCTGGCTAATTATTATGTTTTACCAATGACCGTTTTTGGATCGAATAATCTTCCCGGAAAAAATTTATTATGCGTGCAGAACGAAATGCGAATGGCTTATACGGCGTGTCGCGCACTGCGCAATCAGATACAAAATTGCAAACGATTTTAATACGGCGCCTCCATAATTCACGGATACGGTCGAGCGTACCGCGTATTTTTATTGCGCGTGCGGCGATCGAGATTGTTATCTAAATTGAATCGGATACCGGAGTTCTGGCGTGCCGCTTCTATAAACACGGGCGTAAACCAGACACGCCGCGATTTTTTAAGCTGCTTTCTATGAAAATCACTGAAAACTCGCGATATAATGAACGAAACTGCTAGCGTAAATAATTGGTAACCGATCGTAAGCATCGGAATAATGATACTTTCAAAAAAATTTCTTTGTCGTATTTTGTATCTTGTATAAATAGATTATATACAACTATTGAATCGTAGTTTTTAAATGGTGATAAATTGTAATTTTCGATTAGATTCTCATATTCGCAGATTATTCTTCAAATTTCTTATTCCTTTTTCTATTATTTCACATCTGGTATTTAATTGCAATTACTATCGTCATACTGAACATTTTCGAATAATTGGGATGTCCTCCGTACACAAAGAAAAGAAAGATAGGGTGCTTCATACAGTGCAGCAAGTCTCTCGCATCGCGTGATTACGCTCAGGCGCATTTGGCACTTTCGAAGTTGTACGAGTTGCAGATCAATCATGTAGATATTAATATCGCGAGCCACATTGGCCGCGCATTCGGTAGTCATGGTGCATTCCGGCCATTCATCATAGTGCCGTAGTAGGTTACGGCACACCGAGGGCGTGTGATTAGAATCAGTTACCCTTTACTTGCGCGCGCGTTGCCACTGTCCCCGTGGTGGCAGCGGGTAACCCTTGATATCCCGGGCAAGGATATCCCCTCGGGTACCATCTGCCAAGAGCCGCTCCTTCTATCTCTATAGTGTCGCCCGCTCCGATGGGAGAGGCTGTACGCTGCGCGGTGGTCCTTTCTCGAAAAATTAATAAGCCACGATCTCTCATGGCTGCGTCATTAAGGGCTTGACTTTTCGTTCGAGTAACGCTTGATGCTCGCGTGATTACAGTGAGTCCTTGATGAATCAGTCCCAAGACAAAGTGACGTAATTTTTATTATTTATATAGTTAAATAAAATTAATATCTTAATATTACTTTGCGCTAAAGTCCGTTTAACATTAAAAGTCCGCTAAAAATTTTGAGATTTTACATAATGTATTTTTCTTGTTCTTATTTTCTTAATTACTCATTAGTTAACAAGTTACTTCAATTTTTGGATATAGTTTTTATTATGATGCAAGTTTTATTTTGTTGATGCGAGTTTAATGAAAAGTTACTATCATATAATATAGATTTCGACAATTTAGAAATTTCGTGCGAGTGAATTATCATAGCAGATAAAAATCATTTACGTCGACAGGTGTATAATGTATTAAATAAAAAGACAGATCACTAAATTTTAAAGAGATGATAGACCGTGCCTTTTATGCCGGGCAGCAGATAAAAAATCCATTGCTTTAAAAGTATCTTAATTCACTTTAATAACGGAAGTGATAATGGTACATAATATAGTATCTCGGCACTTGTAGGCCTTGATCGGCGCTGATAACGTCACTTACGTTACTCCAATTACGTGCTTCCGTGTAATGACTTACACACGATATGCTCTTGTGAGAGAATGTAAAGCACGGTCCGAAATTACGTGAACTTCGGCGACGCGTACTCGCGCACAATTTACAGCAACCCTCCAAGTTATATTACGTGGCCATTTTGGTCACGACGTCGTAAAATCTATTATTTAAGCGGCTACCGAGCCGGGGCCAAGAAGATTGCATCTAAAAGCGGTAGACTACGAACGAAGTACGCTTGCGTCTGTATATGTGCGTTCACATTTGCTTCGTGCGCTAATATGAGACAAAAAACAAGAACAAAAGACAATGAAAACGAACGAATTGCTAGAAATTTGAAAAAACCATTGTTTTCACAGAATAATGATAGTAATGATTGTATTCACCAAGTTTGTCGTAAAACTTGGAAAAATTGCATTAATTTCTTTTCGTTCCGCGAAGTGTATAATACGTATATCTCGGACAAAATAAAAAATATATATACATATACATATAGGATAATCTTTAAAATTTATAATCGAGATAATCATCTCGATAAATTTTTAAATAATGGAGGTTTATTTTTAAAATATATAATGTTTGTAACTGAAAAAATAAGAAATATGTATCCAGAAGATATTCATAATAATTATTGATGCGAATAATCGTGTCAACCTATGTGTGTGATGGCACGGTTTGATTTGTGGGTGAAAGGGCACGAAGGAGAAGGTACTGTCTCCCTTTTGTACGCATTCGATGCGTCACTTTGCAGAAAACAGTCTTTTGTTCCTTATTTATTGCGACATGAATAAAACACGGAGAAGGAACGGCGGCCAGCGGCGGTATTAAATGCGGTATAATTTTCAAATTTTGGGAAATAAATAACGGGTAAACGATACGCAGACACGCGTGGGGCGTTTCGCCCTCTTCGTTCTGCCTCTGATCTCTTTCTCTTTCTCTTCATCTCCCCTGAGCATACATAAATCGTCGGGTACATGTGGGTTTAGATTCCGCGAGGAGCGATGAGAGGGACTCCTTTAAAAAAGTATTGGATTATAGTCGCGCGTATGTGTTATCCAAGTGGCATAGAAAGTTATAACAGATTTGTAGCAGCAATTAATTTTAAGCAAATGAAAAATAAGATTATCATGTATAATAGAATTTCTAGATTTAGATAAAAAATTTTTAAAATATGTAGACGGTTGAAAAACTTAAGTTAGATTAATTTTAATAATTTAAGATAATTCGTAAAGTGCTACTGAAAATTAAAGATTTAGGAATTTTTGAGGATTCTTAAATGATATTATTCGTAAGTAGATATAGTTGAAGAATCATGAAAACAGAAAATAAATAAAACAGAAAATAATTTAACATAAGAATGAAAATAAGAAATAAAATTGATATATGTGTTTGACAAAAATCTTCAATTAAAATTATCTCGCGCTTTTTCAAAATGAAATTTAGCAAAGAAAATAACGAGCAAGTTTTGAAAGAGCGATTTGACGATTACGCGCGAACGGAACGACGCTCATATCGTCACGCGGTTTCTTTAATTGCCGGCATTAATCACGCGTAAGTACCGAGCATCTTGCAACGGTGCTAATGTTTGGCCGGTGAGCGTTTCCTCGTGCGATTTTAGTCTAACCCTTTGACGCCAAGGGCGCGAGACCGATGGAAAATGTGCCCACGGTCAGCCCATCGCGTCGCGCCATTTCCGCAGCTACGCCACTGGGAATTAACCCCGAGGAGCAGTAACCGCCATCCGCGGCCGCAATTAGTGCGATACTGCATGGAGTGGTTACGGAGGGTCCCACCAAACCCCGTTTTGATCGTCGCGACTAACGAACGGTTAACCGTCCTTAAGTGGCGCCCGAGTGATGTGTACGCTACTATCGAAATTGCGCTAATCTATGCCAATATCGATTGGCGACTATTGATAATGACATGGCTGTAATGCGGTTTCCTCGCGAGAACTCTCGTCGGTAATTTGCTTGTGTAACATCAATTTCGAACGTAATAACGTAATCTCGTAATTTCGGTCCACCGTGTCGACGGATGTCGTAAAAGCTGCATTTACCGTGGTCAACAGTTAGGAAAATTTTTAGTCGATGAGCAACATTATGAGAAAAAAAAGGAGAAAGTATGATATTGCAAGAGAATGTATGAATTTTAAAATAGGATAGATATTTTATTAAAATATTTTCCATCTTCTCTAAAGCAACAAGATATGTATGATTACTAACAATAAGTTTATGTTATACTCTGCAATGTTTAGATACTATAGTTAATTCATAATAGTAACATATTTCTAATTGAAAATTATACATATATATTTTTTGAAATTAATATATAAAATCATCAACTCTTAACAAAAAAGAAATATTAAGTAAAAGCAAGAAAAATATATTTAAAATAAGCAATTAAAACAAATTTTCTTATCACAACATACGTTTAACCATTATTATTTTATTTAGATAAAAAAAATAATCAGAAGGTTTCTTTGTATAAAATTATCATTAGATTATTAATGTTATTAATTTCTAAACTCGTTTTGTCCGATTTCATTCCTGAAAAATTGTTTAAATCAGTTTCCCTTATCATTTAAAAGTTCTACTTGATTTATTTCGAGAAATCAGCATAAAGCATAAAAATTCTGATTTTTGCGCAGCGCTCGTGAAATTTACTTCGTCGTCACTGGGTATTAATCCGGCCGATTAACAAGCGACGCGATGTTGTTATTTTAACATTGGGCTTCGTGGTCGGTCGGCCTCGTTGTCGGGAGAGAGCGTGCATTAGTTCGTCTCGTGCAACATTAAATACGGCGCGAGCGTTTTACAGCGGGCGCGTACACGGCCATCTTGGTTATTGATTGCACCCTAGTTACAGGCACACGGACGACGACGGAGCCGGCTGTCTCGTTTGCTTTGGTTGCTCGTTACTTTCTATGCGGCCACGCATTAGCTCTCACCAAGTCGACACTCAGTCGCCGATATATGCGTACGCGCGCGCGCGCGCGAGAGAGAGAGAGAGAAACACTCATCGCGAAATTACCTTCTCTCGGGCCCGAGAAGAGCGCTTTCAAGTGGAACAGAATGTACAATCGACTTTCGATTTGAAAACTCTTTACGACATTTGCAAGCGAAAGATACAAGGAATATAATTCTTGGATTATACATTACTTTGTAACAGAAGGATAAAAATGAAGTCAAGTATTTCGCATGACTTGTTCTCTTATTATTACAAATAAATTTTTTATATACGAAAAGATTCAAATATTCGAGTAGCATTTAATACTGCTTATTCTTAACATCGCTTCTCTTTTTGGATAGTGATTTTTTTATAATTAATAAAAGAAGCATCATAAAAATATTTTCAATAAGAAAATATTAATAATTTTAAGCTTAAAATTTGATGTATTAATTTTCTTTTACCGACAATTTTCCTTTATTTCATACATATTTTAATTTACAGTATAAATAAAGTATAATAATAAATTATGTAATGTGACGGAGCATGTACCTACGTTAAGGTAAATGTCAAAATTTTCTCTACGTTGGTCAGAACGTATGAAATTTTCTCTGCGTCGAACATAGAACGCGTTCGGTCGGGTCCCCGCGGGCTGCTGGATTAAATATTTAAGCACTTTCCATTAGCGTACCGGTTTATACTTATCAGGGATAAAGTCAAAGGGGTCTTCCGCAAAGTCACGCCTCGAACAGAGAATAAAGGGTAACTACTATGCTCCGAGTCTTTTGTTCAATCTTCCGAATGCTAAATTAAACAATAACATGTAAATATAAATAGCATACCTATTTCAAAATATAATCGATTTAATTGAGCATATCGTGTTTATTTCATCAAATTCCATAAAAGATATATATATATATATATATATATATATATATATATATATCTTTGTGCGTGTTTTTGTTCATAATATATTATTGTAAAAATTAATAAAATATCATGACGTTTACAATATAAATTCATTTATTCGCAAAATTCAGTTATTTTGCGACTTGTAATAATATATTCGTTATATATAATAAAAATAAAATATATAACAGACATCTCATAATTTTTCGAAGATAAAATTATTTAAAAACCGAGTTCTTAATTATATACGAAATGATTGAGCCTTTTTATTTAACGATTATCTATTTTAAAAATGGACAATATTTTGTTTTGTGTTTTCGTCGATTTCATCTATCATTATTGTCAAATATAAATTCAAAATGTAGCGGTAGCGCGCACTTTAATTGAAATTTAGATTTAGCTATGATTTGTATTTCTTGCAATTCTTGTACATACATGAATAATATTTATATACATCTTTTCTATTGATTGTCTATAAAGGTGAAGTTATCTCCGTTCATATTATTATAGAATATTCATATATCATCAGTAATTATATTTAATCATATGCATTAGCCTTTTCGTACATGAAAAACACAAACAAATCACAAGGTCTTTGCAGTAGCTGTTATTTGCGCTCAAAATTATTATGCATTCGATAAAAACGCCATAATTTTATGGTAGACAAGCGGAAAGCTTCGCGGCTGTTTGGCCGTTAAGCAAATGCTTACCTCGCGGTGCTTGATTTAGCTTTGAAAGCGATTCGACGTGAGACATCAATAATATGGTACGTCAAAAAGTGACCTGTCCATAACCCAGCGATGAGGGGGAGGAAGAGGAAGAAGTTCCGCATGATTTAAACCGTTTTCCCCGTTAGACAATTTATCGCAGATTATTCCCTCGTTATTCAATGGACACCTCGCGAGGTTCACGGTTGCCACGCAGTCCGTCGGGAATTGCGTGTAATAGTTTAATTCATATGTAAATGCTATGGCGAATCGTGGTAGGCAAGGTGGCGGGACCTACATGCAAAGAGGACACATGCATGAGAGAGAAAGGGAGGGAACCGCTCGTGCACTTGTGCGAGCGGCCTCATAAATCTGCAATGGGATACTCCACATAATTAGAATTAGCCTTTCTGCTTCACCGAGCCACCGCCACGTCGCGATAGATCATCCACGTGCATTTTCCACTTTGCGGGGCTCTAAACGGAAGTCTGTCCGTTCGCGTTTTGTGGAGTATATCGCGCATTAATCCGTTAATTAATTACAGCTGTTGGCGAGAAGAATGGCAAAGCTACATTTTCTGAACGCTTCGATGTCTTTTATCTCGGCATGAGAGAAATCGGGCTGATTGTGAGAACGAGATAGTGAGGGATTGTGAAATTGAGACGTTATAGCACGTATTTTAAATGGAAATTATGAAAGTATTTTAATGTATGAATATATTTCATAAAATATACTCATATACTAAAATACATTGTTGAGAATTACGTGTTCTATTTTTTGACACTTAGGAATATTTTTTTAAAAATAACATCATAAGCGTAAAGTTCTACTAAACATCGTACTAATAGGCTTAAACAATTTCTAATATAGTTATAATGTTTCTGATTAGAGAACGATACTTTTGTTCAATTACTGAACAAGCTATAGATGTAAAAATCTACATACGTATTCGCGAACTGAATTACTAGGCGAGAACCGACGATTCGACGAACATCGATGCCACCCGTACGCTTTTAATTGAAACAAATAGAGTGATCAGCGAATGCTAGCACGACAGAACGAGAGCGGAGGGGTTGTAGGCCACCGCTTGGACGGAGTGAGAGTGGCGATAGAGGGTAAAGCGAGAGCGTGAGGGGTTGCCGGGTACACCCTTTCGTGGGATTATTCGGCCGGGTAATGTATGGCAAACATAAATCACAGAACGCGGGACTGTCGCTTGAACCTACACGAAACTCTCTGTCGGAGATGATCCACTCGCTGCGCGCCACGGTTAGACTAATTGGTGGGCAGAACCACCCCTGCCCCCTCCCTCCCTCCCTCCCTCCCACACGCTGCGGTTTCCAGAGGGTGGAAGACGGTCGACCCTGTCGTCCGAAGTCGCGCGGAACGCGAATGAAACGACCGGCGATGATCAGTCGACACGCGAGAAGAAACCTTAGAATATGACTTATTTGAGCTTGAAGGAAATTAATTGCACGCGATATGATAGCTCAGGTTAGAAAGTATTGTATGTGCGCGTTTCACGCCACGTACTGGAATGTAATTGAAAAGAGTAAAAAGAAAAATGTTACAGTGATAATGGCACTTTCAAATATGATCAATTTCAGTCGTATGAAACGAATTATACACGGTACGGAGAGATATAGATACTCGACTGTCAAGATTGCTGAGTCAGAATTACTTATACTTGTCTTGCCAGTGTAATTCAGCATAACGTCTATCCTTTCGCCACGGTATAACCACGCAAAAGCTTTTGATGTCGGTTTATCATTCCCGCGTTCTCGCAAACGTTTCGTTTGTAATCCGCGACAGTGGTAGTCCGTACTAGTCCACCGCGAACGAGAAACCGCGCGTCGTTGCGCTAAGTTCTAATGATGGTTGCGATCAGCAGAGCACAAGCACGAGCGAGCCGGGAGAATATTGTTAACAAGAGTATCGGTGAATCGGCAGTACGTTGAGTTCGATGTCATAGGAACCAGTTGTTTTGTATTATCGATGCAGAATCTGAAACCGGAAGTTACGGGTATCGAGTCGCGCTATGCCGCTGGTTAGGGTTGGGCGAACGGCCGCGCGCCTGCGGCGGGCTGCGGGGGTTAGCGAGGGGTGAGACAGAGAGAGAGAGAGAGAAAGAGAGAGAGAGGAAGCCCCAGGCACGTACCAACGCCAGAGTCGATGTAACGGGTAGACAGTTGTGCCCGCTGGATACACTCTAGCGAACTCGTACGCGCGAACTCCTCTGTAAACCTTGTAAGCGATACCGTTGTAGCAAACACGTACGGGTCTGTTGGTGCCGGCCGATGGATGCGGCATACTCACGCTGCGCGTGATACATTGTTCTGGTTTGTCGATGATTTTCAAATTTGTTAGTACGTAAAAATTGGCGCGGAAAAATTGATTGTTGATTGAGCTTGATAAACGTAATCATTAATTTTCCCATTTTTTTTTCAGGAATTTAATCGATCTTTTTAATTATTTGACTGATAGAGAAAATTTTCGATTCCTTAATAGATGTTTCCTATGATTTTTTAACCTTCTTTTATATTTTCTTGTTAGTTGATTGATATACTTTTTAATACACTCTTTTTTTTACATTTTCATCTTTATTTTACGCACGTGACTCAACAATAAAAGGAATCTATCAATTTCTTACTAAAATTGCTTTTCACGATTCCGACATATTCTCACGTTGTATAATAGTTACTTAGGTATAAATGTACAAACATTCCAAGTCGAGAAAGCACCGTCATCGCCGAAATCCGCTATCGCGAATAGCTGAATAATGAGATGTTTCTAATCAAGGGAAAGCTTAACGTCTACCATCATTATAACAAATTCTATGGTAGATAAATCCGCGTCATCGTCCACTCTGAGCCGGGACGAATTACTAGGCACGAGCATCGCGGATCAGTCAGAGCGGCGCATCGTGGAGGCGCCGCTATGGGAATTGCGACGCGTCATGATGTTTAATCGAACGACGATCGTAATAATCGTTAGCGAAGACCGATGCTGATATGAACGAAGCTCGACGATGACCCCTTCGCGAGAGAAGAAACGAGCGCCGGAGAATACGGCTCTTCGACTCCGCCGTCTGGTTGCTTCCTGCTTCTCGTTTTATTATCCTCCGCATTAGACACTTGTCCTATAGTATCGCGGCAAAGCGTAACGCCGTTAGAGTTTCTAAATGGCTTTGTGCTCGACGGAAACAGTCATTTGCGATAAGGGCTTGTCCGCATCTTCGGGAGCGCTGTATTCGAGAGGGAGAAATTTCAGAGAGAAAGAATGCGTGAGGGTGAACATCGAGAGCAGCTACCGTGATCGTTAAAGCGCGACGGGAAGAAGTGAAGAGAGAAAGTGAGAGAGAGAGAGAGCGAACGGGGTTGAAAAGTCTGGAAAAGACGGTTTGGGAGCGAAGGAAAGGTGAAGGAGGGGAATCTTATGACGTGAAAGAGAAAAACAAGTGACATTACAATCAAAGTTACATGTTTTAAAGCGAGCCAGACATTCGAGGAAACTCTTGCATTGTTCTAAAAATTTATTTTGCGATAAGGACTAGAATCTTTTCTCATTATATGTATAAACAAATATATATATATTGAACTCTTCGGAATTTAAATATCGCTTACATTATTTCTAAAATTGATATATAAGCTTAAATCAATATTTCATTGAAATTTATAATACTTGAAAATTAGTTACCAATGTTTTCTACTCTTAAAAAAGGCCTGTTAAATCGATACTCGAAAGTTTCGAAGTATTGTTACCTCTTTTCGAATTACGAGAGTAACCAATAAGATATGAAAATTATTTGCTAATTTTTTTGCTTTACTTTTTAGAATGTTACGAGAGATTCGATAGTTCAATATTAAGTAACTATTTTTAAAAAGTAAAACAAAAAATTATTGTTAGAAGCAAAAAATAGCAAAAAATTAGCAAATAATTTTCATGTCTTATTGATTACGTTCTGATAATTTGGCATAGATAACTTTATATCTCTATCTGTATATTAAGCTATCTAATTGTGAGCCAAATTATCAGAACGTAACCAGTAAGACATGAGAAAGCGCTTTATATATAATATATTACTAACAATAAGGTGCGTCGGCAATTTTTGTTGTGCAAGTATTGTAATAAATTATATGATAATAGGAACATTATCGGCGGAAGTTTAAAATGTTTAAGAGCAATGGTTTTTTTACGGATAAGACATTCAAGTGGATCGGCGACCCCGACGGGATTATTATCCAGTTAGTGTTGGGGCTGGTGGCGCACATGGGTTCTAAAATCGCATAAATAACTCAACGGGGATAAACCTCCCGCGTCGAAGGAGAGACTAAGGATAAGGGGAACGAGGTGGCATCGGTAGAGAGCGATCTAGACAGAACGGAAGAGACGTATTAGGGGGTGTACACCGTTACTCAGGGTTAAAAGATACGATTTTAGGTAGTGATTTGTCGAGCCGGATGTACGGGAAACTGCGCGTACAGCAAATTTTATGAAATATGTTGATGATGGAACAGTCGATAAAACAATTTGACTCTATCTAAAAAAATTTGGATATATATACATATTATTAATAGAATGTTTTCAATTGTGGTAAAAAATATTTTAGAAAATAGTAATGAAATTTATTTTATGCGAGAATATTTTCAATGTCCCGTTTGAAATTTTATTTTGTATTTTTTTCATTGACATAAATATCTAAAACTGTAGATTACGTTCGCACATTATACATTTTATTGATGTATTTTATCTAATTCATTACTTTGAGTATGTTTATCTTAGTTTTATGTTTTATAAAATCTTATTTTTTAATTATTTTTTATTCTATTAAAATATCATGAGTATTTAAATGCGACAGATCGATAAGAAAAACAACATATTGACAGAAGATTAACTTTTTCTTACAATTTTTATGAATTGCAGTTCAATTTTTTTCTAAGTAATCTCTTCAAGATTTTCATAAAATATTCGGAATCCGAAGAGAATGTCGTTAGCTTAATGGTGCGTAAAATCGATACATGGGAATGCGATTTTACGCATTCGGCGCTAAAACGACGTGGACGTCCGGCGTCCGCCCTCGGGACAGACCTCGCAAGGGGCAGCGAGAGCCGAGTTAAGGCGCTAGGGAGCAATTCCCTTAAATGCCCTGTCGCCCGCAAAAAGCCACTCCGTCTAAAAAACACCTCGGTCCGTGTGCGTGCGCGTGTATGTACTCGTCGACACCCGCCACTCAGTCTATTGCGTTTCACGTTCTCTTTCTCTTCGACCTCGGGATTATATTAGTGTTTATGGCGCCGATAAAAGTGCACTATCGACCTTTTTCGTTTCCTCGCTCGCTCCTCCGTTTCACGCCGGTCGTTTCCTATCTTTGTCGTGTCTCTAGTAATGTCTGGATTTGACGTTCGGTACTCTCGACCGTTTTCGGAGTCTCTCACTCTGTTTCTTTTTAACATTTATTTCTGATTATTTAATTCGCGATAGATACACGAAGAAAAAGCGCAAAATGTACGGATGAAATTAATTTATGATAACTACAGATAGAATCAGTACCATAAATTTGTGTCAAGTTTAATTAAGTTTTAAAGAATAATCGATAAAATTTGATTGTCACATTCAATCATGAGAGTATCAATAACTTCTCGATAATAATCGTCTTAAAAATGACAATGCGATTTTGCCGGAAATAGCTACGCGTTCGATTACTATTTAGACGCATTCAGCGAGGAGAAAAATTTTCCGGCTCATCGTCTCAAAAAAGGATAGGAGAGAATAACGTTCTTTCAACAGAGAGAGATCTCGAGGATAAGCACCCAGCGTCGTCGCCGTCGTCGTCGTCATCGTCGCGGCGGACGTCAGCGTGTATATTTGCGGGCGCTTTTTCTGCGCTTATAAAACCCGATTGGATCGCGCGGTAAATTGAACGCTGCCGCGCGATATTTCCAATATTTGAAGCCACGACGGAAATCGCAGTCGCTCCAGGAAATGAAACGTGTGTCTAATTTCCAACGCCCGTTGGTGCCGTTTCTCGCGTCGCGTCCCCTCGCGTTCTTCGTCCTGCCAGAAGTGACATGGGCACTGCCGAAAGGACGATTTTTATTTTTAGGTCGCACATCCGAAGGAAAACGCGGACACGCGCGATTCGAAAGGCCGATTCTCCCGTCTAACGTTTTTTTACCGTTTTCCAGCTGATTGAATTCGTCATTGGCTTGAGATTATTAACTCCAAGGAAACATTGTGCGTTATTTTTCTTTCTTCTGTTTTTATTGAGTTTAGTTTTTTTGTACCTTTCTCTTGATCTTTTTTCATAAATATATCCTATTTTGTAATTATAATGAAATAACGCTGATGATTAAATTTACTATTGCAACTTTAAATTTATAATGTAACACTTTTCTAGTTTGTTTTTTACTTTCTTTTTCAATTTTTTATTGCAAATGTTCTAAAGACCTTTACAAGTGGAGAGTAAAATTTATTTTGTTTTATTTAATCAATTTAGTATTTAATTATTGTTTTAATTATTCTTTCTAATTAAATTCTTAGCTGCAACTAATACGTTAAAAAAATTTGCTTATTGTTAATGTTATAATTAATAGCACAATCTTTTATTGATATCTTTAATAATAAAGTAAAAAGTATTGTTTGCGTTAACAATAGTAATTAGTTATTGTTATATAATTAATGTCATTCTGTTAATATCTCTACATTATCGCATTAATTCTGCTATTATTTCTTAAAAATTAAGATGTCAATGAATGAAGTTAATTCACGAATGCGAAAAATACCGTTACATCTTTTTCAGTTTATGTACTAAAACGCGATCCCAGTTTGCGATCGATCATAAATAGTCGGGTAATCATACGGGCGCGTTCAATTTTTCGATCGCGTCCCAGTTAGGGTGGAGAAATTGAAAAAGCTCGTTTTATGAAATACATATTCGTCCGTATGTATAATATATACGTGGTGGCTGCTTTCGAGAAATGAAACGCATGAATGGCGAGTTACTCTCCTCCTCCTCCCCTCTCTTTCTCTCTCTCTCTCTGTCTCTCTCTTTCGCCGTTCTTGTTGCATGATTCCCAACTTGCATTTACCAGTGCAATCCGCCGCCGCGCGTTTCTCCTATTCCATCCCTCGATCACCCCTGCATCCTGCTTCCTTGCGGCATTCGCCACCTTTCCTCATCCCTTGGTGAGACGAGGCGAAAGCAGAGGGTTGCGCTTCTCGCGTTAGGCATGCGAAATGAAAGTACAGCCGCGATCCGCGATATCACGCATTGCCGGGCGCGCGCGCGCGCGCGCACGTGCGTGTATCGAAAAAATATGAATAAGCTTTCCAATTTCCGACATTCTGTGACATTTTTCTATTAGGGCGGCTCTGAATAGGGCGCGTCGCGGAACGTACAGCGAAATGCCATCTGATATATTCCTATGTATTCGTGCGTGCAAGCACATACAAGAATACATATAATATAGATAACTCACGTGTATGAAGCGCAAAAGGTGACATGACTTTATGTTAAATGGGATTTTGATGGAAGATTTCGAAATACTAATCGCTTTATGAACATATCTTCTTTAATTAACGGGAATGCAAATGAAAGTTACTTTCTGTATAAAAGCAATTTACAAATGCTGTTGTTGACGTTGAAATTGTTGTTGTTTGTGTTCTATTCCGCGATGTAGAGTCTGCAAATCCGATGTAAATTTGTGATCTATGCCAACACGGCAAATTCGAAAAGTAATCCGCGCGGGATGTCATTACGGTGGCTTGCTGTGAGAGCAAACGAAAAGTACGGTGGCAACGCAAAGCCGACCAAAACGAATTCACGATACGTTTTCGTGTAAATACGTCGTAGTACTCGCATCTTCGAAGATTAAACGTCTCGCGACGATGCGAGGGAGACCGAGGCATGATCGCGAGTGAGAACGTGCCACATCAAAGTCGAAGATTCTCTCATTTCGATTCGATGCATTCGGAATGCACGGTGCTTGCCAACGTCGCAAACGGAGTTTTTCGGTATTGAATCGCGGTCTTTTAGCTTTCTCTCGGATCTCGTCCGATTTCGTTTGATCATTTGTAAATGATAATATGAACGTTTATAGAGAACCTGCATTAATATTTATTATTGGAGTATTTATGTTTATTTTTATATAATAGACATATATAATTATTCTTAGCTAATACAATTTTGATATGTGTTACAGAGAGAAGCTACGTATATCGAAGATGCATGCATGAAAATGCCGCAACTCTGCAGATCTTTGGCGAAGCAGCAAAGTTCCAGATGCAATGACAGCTAGGAGAGAAGGGTGAGTCAGGTGTTAAGTTTATTAAGACATTAGAGAGTTGAGCAGTGTTTCTCATGATGGCGCAGTATCTTCCGTAGAGCGGAAAAATGAAAATACGAAATTGATTTATTATCAAATAAATCTCTGATGTAGAAGTATCAACAAAATCACATATTAAGCGAATTTTTTAAAATATAGAATCAGGAAAGGATAGCATTATTAAATTTATTAATTATAATTTTTAAATACATGATAATCAAATTATAATTTGACATATAGCATAAAAGCTCTTATATATAATGTATATAAATATTACAAAGAGCTTTGTATAGAAAAATGTCTCTTTTACTCCCGAGAGCCAAATTTGATTCAGTTATAGTAGCCCCCGTTATCGGGATATTATAATAGCCTGAGGGTTAATGTTGAATATATCACTTCGGAAAAATGATCGATGCCGCTTACTCGCGTTCGCGATGGATATGGATCCATTTGGCGCATAATCCGTTGCCGGGGATGAGAAATCGAAGTCGAATACTGCGTACGACGGGACCGAGGAAGCCGCGATCCATCAAGGGGACGTAAGGGGTCTGGGGTGATGTATCCGAGGCCAGGTTGACCTCTGCGCCGGACACTATAAAACCGCCCTTAAACATTGCCGACCTAAAACGGCGCCGGTCGGACCGGTCGCCGAATTACTCGAGTTCGAACCCGAAAGAGCGTATTCGATCGAAGCGTTTACTTCAACGTCAGTTGTAGCCCTTCGCGATAAGGTGGGCCAGTGACTTCGCATTTTTTCCTCGCGCGATAACGTTTGCGTACGAGTGGAGTTTTTGAACTGTGAAACCTCTAAATTCTGATATTCTTGGATTTTGCGAATGTTAATTATTTATCTTGACTCTTTGACGCTTTCTATTTGGAGTTTCACATTTCAGAATATGTCGAATTTTGTTGCCTCTTTGAATCTAAGATTATAGAATTCTGAAATTCATGGATATAATCAACTATTATTTTTCATTTTGGGTGGGACTTACGCTTTAAGAATCTGTTGCAGAGCTAAAGCTTCAATATTTTAAATTAAAATATCAAAGTAATTAACTTATCATTTTAATTAACTTATATACAACATTATAATTATAATTATAAATATCAAGCCTTGATATAAATGATAACGTTAACGACGTGCAGTAAGTCGGATAAAAAGCCATCCGCGAAGAAGGTTGAAAGCAGAAGAGAGGAAAACGTCTGGAGACGCGAGTTTCCTCTCAGGTTCTGAGTCCGTAACTTCTTACTTTGGAATTCCGTCGATACATCACGCTTCTGGAACCTCACTCGCTCCGCCCTCGCCACCTCCACGCTCCGCCTTGAAACGCCGTTAAGATTTTACTTCTCTCTTCCCTCTGCATCGGGCTTCGTCTCTTCTTCCGTCCTCTTGGGGGTCCTCTCTTCTCCCATGTCCTTGCGCGCCAGGAACCACGATGTTTTCCTGCAGAATCCCACAATGCCGTGATATATCTCAGTAAACTCTGTACAGTGCTAGAGAGACTTCTAAGTTTGCGTCTCAGGTTACTGGAACTAAGTTAGTTGTAAAGTAGCGAATAAAAGATAATTGAATCGATTTCTCTTATATTGAACAATCTTGACATAGTACCTATCAATTCTAAAGCGAAAAATCATCGTCTAGTCTCAAGATATTAAATATTATCAGATACAGCTTTTTATCAGATACAGATTAATATATTAATATACTACACAATACGATAATCATATATACTATTAATTCATATTATTATAATCACATTTTAATTTTGTTGCAACGTATCATTTCATACTTTATGAATACGAGTACAATCCAAATTCTATATATTTTTTTCGATTTTATAATTCTAATCTTTCTCTTAATGTAAATTTGTCATTTTTCATTTCTGCTTAATGTTTCGTTCCCTTCAAAACGGGAATATTTTTCTTTTCCAATTTATTACTTTACTGTCTTTAAATTCAGAAATAAATCCTGAGTTATATATTGAGAGCCGCTATTAATGCCGTTAGTATATTTTTACGAAGAAACTCACATACGTACTGCAGGTCGCGAAGGAGATATAAGCGGAAGTCGAAGGTGTAGTAGAGAGAGAATGCAATCCGGCGCTGCACCATGGCGCAGCAGGCCGTAAAGGCGCCATGGCGTTGCGAGGAACGTTACGATGCGGTAGGAGAAACACGTTTGCTATTCTAGTTGGGGTACAATATTCAAGCTTCCTCGTTCGCTTGTCGATTTACAAGAGAAGATGAAAGAACGAAGTTCGGTCCGTGAAAGTTTCTAACACGCGAGCTCTCTTTTTCTTATCTCTCTTTCTCTTCGTCATCTCGAAAATATTTCAGAATCGTTTCTCTTTCTCTTTTATTTGTCTACTTCTCGTTCTTTTGTTTTTATCTCCCATTTATAGTTTGAACATCCGTCCTTTTTGTGCGTCAAGATTTACCTTGAATTACCGATCAAACAAGCTAGACATGTAAGATGATTCTTCAATCTCAAACATGAAATAGTGGTGATTTTTATGAAATGATCAGATTTAGAACGATTCAGCAACGTAAAAAATGCACATGATACATTTATTTCAATAGTAGAAAATAATCGATATATTCTGGAAATATTACATAACAATAATTTAAAAAATAGCAATATAATATGTTAGGCGTAAGAAAGTTGGAAAATTACATTTTCATATTTCACTGCTTCCAAATTTATTATTTCTTGATTTTAATAATCACGAATTAAGAATCAATAAATAAAAAAAGTAATTGTTTTAGGAATTGTGATAATAAAAAGATACTGCATTGAATTTAATTATGCCTATCATAAACAGCACACTTATTTGTTCAAGTTCGCAGTTTTTAAATAGATCCTTATTCTTTTACGAAAATATCGAACCTTGTGTATAATATATAAATTAATAATTTGCCTGAGCAATTGACATATCGATGTTGAAGATTTAGAAGAATCTTTCACGATATACGAGTATATCGTATCTTCAAGTTTTACTGACATCACTACACTGCGTAACCTCGCGTCGAGTTTTCATACTGGGGGCATCTCTACGTCTCGCGCGATTCCAACTTTCGGAGAAAGCCCGGCTCTCTTCTCTTCTCTACCATTAGTATCGTGTTCCGAGATACGGCGCCCTTGTGTTTTCCGAGCGTGCTTCTCCAAACCTCGCGACCAAACAGCCCGAGTTCGGCGTCTCGGCGCGGAAAACTTTAACTGGCGGGAAAGAGCGAGCTTGCGCGAGCTTTCTTGCCGCACGTCGACCGTGTTCTTAGACAATGCGACCAACTTCTGTAATTAAAGTTATGCTCTCGCGTCGAGTCTAAGTTACGCCAAGTTAGACGACAACGACGAGGACGACGATGGTAGTCGCACCGTGGTCGTCTTCTTTGAGGGGAAACCGTGTTCCATAGGCACTCTTCAACTGTAAACTCGCGATAGTCGGACGGGGTGATTTTCCTTCCGGTGAGGGAAAAAATCTTTCACCGAGATATTTCTGATAGATAGATAAAAATTTTCGTTTTATATATTATCGATTCATCTTACACAAATCTAAGTTATACTCTTGCTTATACGTATGAAAAGAATTTTTTAAATTAAGTTTACTTTTTATCAGATTTAAAAAATCGGAAATGATAAATACAATAATTATTACAATCACTATAGTGATATAATTATTTTGTATAACATATAATATACTTTTTACATTTTCTCTTTATAAGAATGTAAAAAAATATTGCTACAATTAAATTCGCATTTTAGTTTTTATTTGATATTTTTCGCGTGTAAGTTTCAATGTTATCGATTATTTTTCTCTCAATAGTTAAATTAAATATAGTTTCACGGTAAACGGCAGTTATTCTCGTGTTCATTTCGTATAAATAGCTAATTGTGTATCGTAGCTTGCACTACCGTAGGAATGAGCGGAACGGAATGCAACGGAACATAAAGAAACCGAGCGTGTCTCACTCGCTGGTTGATATCAGCACGCGACCAGCAAAAAACGAGCCGGGAACGTTCTCAGTAGGCTTAATTATCTTGTTAGTGGACCCGCTGTGCCGCTGTGTCAAACATACCCGACTACGTCGTCGTTCTCTGCACCTCGGGTGTCTTTTTGCGCTCGTTGTCGCCTTCATTCGAAGGAATCGTCGCGTATTTTTCGACCTCGCTCATCACGTCACGTTGTAAGCTGCCATAGAAATTAGTGACAAAGCCATTAGGTGTAACTTGTTACGACATCCGGAAATTTACGGAAGACGTCATCAATTGTGTAATTCTTAATGAAGAAATTCCAAAACATAAATAGCGAAGCCTTACCTTACGATTAACCGAGAAGTTGTATTCGATTTTTTGAGCATTCTATCGTGAATTAAATTAGTGAAATATTTAAGATTGAACACTTGAAATTCCATGAGAATAGTTATAGAATCGGTAATTGATAAATATCAGAATCTCCTATTTTTCAAAAATTTGCTTATAATATAAACGTATTTTCATAATTGCATTATGTAATATTAAAAAAAACATTGGTGAAAAAAATTAATATCTATTAATTATTTTTTAGTAAGTAATATCAAATTATATTTTATATTTTGATTCAATTATATTTTTTACATTTTTTATATTTTTTAAAATTATTTTTTATGATAGCATAAGCTATACAAAATGAGTACCAAATATTCTGATAGGTTTGATTTGATTCTGCCGAAATGATTCTGCTTCATAGAGGTATTTAATTAAAAATAACTAACATCTACTATATGATTTAGTTCTATGACATTGCAATAAAAAATTTGCTTATCAGATTACGTAATTTTATTAACGAAAAGACACGTGTGTGATGTATTCTTCAATATTGAAAATTGATAAGATCAGTTGATAAGACTCTTCCGTTTTAACAAGCCGACGAATCGATCTTTTTAGTCTTCATTTCGCGTATCGCTCATTATCATATGAGAGTAATGGGTTGCTAGCGGACATTGCGCGATTAAACGGTTACTCAATTTAGGATTAAATTGGCGGACAAAGGCCTTAAGTCGACTGCTTACTAACATGCAAACGGACCTAACCAATTATAGACCACCCAAACTGTCGTTTCTCGAAAAGGTTTTGCGTTGATAAGTTTATCTTGTTATTCTACCTGACTATTTCTCACGTATATCCTCTGTTTTTATCAAAAATTCATTAGCAATAATTATTATCAATTACAAATAATTAAAAATGTAAATTCATAATTTTAAAATTATGAAAATAATTGAACTTCTTTGTTATTAAAATAATTTTAATACATACAAAATAATATAATATAAAAGCAATATTTATATTTTAATTTATTTGATTGATACATATAAACCATTGTATCCAGAAATTCTTCATTTGACTGAAGTAAGATTTTACAAATTATTTTTAGTTTCGAAAAGCATGAGAATTTTTTTAATATATATATTTTGGAAGTCTTTTGGAGGTTTACTTAAAAATCGTCGATATAAGATTAATATTTTATGTAAAACTATTCGACAGAGACGCAAACTTTATTTTAAAAACAACAGAATAGAAGAGAAAGTATAATAATTATATGAAATGATTGATTACACAACATTTACATATGTTACATACAAAACAATCGCATGGACAAACTATTGTTATTTAGACACAAGCGCTAACACCGGTTATAGCTGAGCTTGATCGTAAAGCAGCGTATCTCGCGTTTATCGCGTTTATCCATCGCGTTTATCGCGCTTGCTCCGAAGACGACGAGCATTCAATTGGAACGAAGGCGTTCTGTCGCGCCGCGGTCGCGCGCTTAAGGTTCTACGGCACCCTTTGACCCGTAAAAATCCGGCACTTTCGACGACAATCCCGCATGCGCGCGGCACTCGAGAATTGGTCCTGAGGCGTCATCGTGACAAAGGTTTGTCGACCTCGTGAGAATAGTTTCGTTCCAGTTAAATGAATGCTAGGCACCCGTATGACTGTGCCGCCGCCCGCCGCCGTGTGTCATCAGAAAATTGTTTCCACCACACTTTCCTACCAGCATACCTTCGCGCGCCACGCATCACCATATCGCGTTTCTCAATTTGGTGTCGGATATCTCTCTCGACTTCTCGAGTCGGTATTCGGAATAAAAAGCGCAGATCGTTCATAGCTACATCATTGCTATTAAGAATCATAATTTTTTCTAATTATAGAAATATAGATCTTATAGTGTATACGAAGAAAACGTCTATTTTGAAAATAATTAATTAAATTAAATTGTTATATATTAATTTGTGATTTATTATTAATTTCGATGTTCTCGTGATTTCGGGAACAAAGCGTATAACTTTTTTCTGATCATTCATCACTATAATGTTAATAGCGAAATCCGCGAAAGAAACTGTAAATATTCTCGACGAATTTTGTATTTGACGCACGAGAAGCGGCAACGTATCAGCGAGAAACTTGTTATCGATTAACTGTCGCTTTATTTGGGCGAAGTAAAAGAAGAGCGAGCCCTTGGGATCTAACAGAGTCGTCTGTGTGATTCGAACTGAAGGATACACGAGAACGCTCCTAATCTTGATGCGCGAGCTTTTATTTCTCGAAATCTTTCGAGAATACGTCCTTCGTTGTCACTATTTTCTGCAATTTAACTCTGAGAAATATTAGGGTAGATTAGTATCGATGTAGAAGATCGATAAGGTGGATAATATGCTTATTAATCTTATGATGCATCTTATGATACAGCTATCTATGCAGTTTCCAAAGACTTATTAAAATCTATAAGAAACGAGTTTGAACACGGAAAAGATCTCATTCAAGATACAATACTTTGTAGAGACGCTTTCGAATTTAACTTTTTAATTAGTTTTAGTTAAAATGAAAGTTGATTCGTCTTATATATTTTATATATTTTTTCCATGATTATAATTATATACAGAAAAAAGTCGATTTTTTAATGTCTTGATGATATAAAGTCTATTCACAAAGTATTTCCATTAATTTGTCAGAATTCTTCTAATTTTACTCGTTTATTGACGTTTTAGATGATTTTAATACAGCTTACGGACGAAACTATCTTACAATTAGTTCCTGTATTAAGCGTATTTCTTTTTTGAGTAATTTTCCATACGATATGGACCTTTTTCCTTTTAATGATTTTCCCAATCGATTTACGGCGCGTAATGATGATAATGAGCGTCTTCATTACTAAACAGCTAGTCATAACGGCGGCGAATCAACGTACAATGTAGCACCTGCGCGATATCCGCTTCTCTATAATTAGGGTGATCACAAAGTTCATGATGTAAATACTATATATGTGTGATAATCTTATCCAGTAAAACCATACGGCGAGAGCTCTATCGTGTTTAAAGACGAAGCCGCGATTTACCGATGCATCGTAATTCTCGTTCCGCAACTCTTAATGACCGGAGTACCTAACTCCGGGTTAAACAGAGGGCTTCCTCGAGATTTCATCTTTATGTTTCACAGAACTTTTTCGAGGGTCTGGAAACGGCACCATAAAAGATAATCTCGTATTTGAGACTCTACTGTACGTCGGCATCTTCCTGGAATAGTTTGTCATTCCGAAATTTCTGGTAGTGATTGCTGTCGCGTCTTTGAAAGAGCAATCAAATTCACGGCAAAGATACTTTATTGTAGCCACTGTCACATCACTCAAAAGTTGATATTTTTTTTACTAAAATTTTATTAAAATTGAGTTATTATAATAATCTTTTTTTTATAGGGAAGGAAGAAAGCAATTAATGGCAAAATAATTTCAGTTTTAATAAGATATCATGATTAATGTTAAAGTTTTCTATCAAAAAGTAATTTATCGGCTGAAGCAAAATTATTATAGAAAAATATAAGTTATTGTATATACATGTCCTAATAATTATATTTTATTACTACAAATACATTGTTTGGAAATACTATTTTTAAATAGCTTTTATATATTCTTATTCCCATTATTAAAGAACTGTTCAAAAGTACATATTATGTAAATGTCACATGTAAAACTAAAATCATTCACTCAACATTGAAGTATTAAATGATATAAAATTTTACAAGTAACATTGTAAAATAAAAATTATTAGAAGTTTTCTCTTATTTTATAAGCGCGATATTTCCTGTAAAGTTTTGTTATCGCGCTTACTCATTATTAAAAGCATGCGACATGTGTACTTTTGCGCGTGTATGTGTAACAGTATCTTTATATCGAAGTAGTTGATAATAGAGGCATAAATGATACAAACGGTTAAATATGGGTACCCCTCGTGCTCCAAAATAAATGCATCTTCGCGAGACACGGTCGAGAAAACGGCCGGGTGCTTTTTTAGGCTTAACCGAATGAGTGCAGGCCCCGCCGCGCCGCGCACGAGGCGAAGACGGTTGAAAAAAAGGGAGCACAGAAATAAATGGCCTATTGATCCCAAACACCGTGTCGCCGGTATGCTGGCGTGTTCACTTTAGGACGAAGACTGTCGCTTTTGTGAAATCTTAAATAGATACGATTCCGCGACTCCGGCTGATCCTCACAGCAACGATGCGTGCGATATATTTGTTTTACATGCAAATTCCAGCGACATTTGTTGCTCAAACATTTCAGGTTTTAATTAATTTTACGTATTACGTACTAGAAAACGGAATAACAGTAATGAATTGTCATCAATTAATGATTTGTTTCTATAGCTATACAAATTTTTTCAAAATTAAAATGATTCTGATTGAGATTTTTAATTTTAATATTTATTTTATTGTTAGTTTTAAACAGCACATTTCTGATATAAAAATATTCGAAAATTGAAATATTGGTATTAGAAGCTGATGGTAAAATAAGCAAAAAATTAAAGCAATATATTTTCATTTCATAAAGAAAATTATCGGATAATACTACAATAATAATAATTAATCGAAATTGTATTTTCTCGAAATATCATTGAATCAACTTAATAATTAATCGGTTTCTCGTTTCAAGCAAATGTACTAATTTCCCGAGATAGAAACACTGGTTAGTTGTGAAAATGTGACAGGCGTGACGCCGTCTTACACTAGCTGTAACGGCTGAACGCACATGTTGCTAGATGTCACCGGACAGATGCGATATTGCTGTCGTAGAAGCCGGTGTTTCCTGATCTCCGACGCTTCCTGACGCCCATGAGTGCGCTTCTTCTCCTTCTCTTTCTCTCTTGCCTTCTTCGTTTTACGTGAAATTCCCACAGGATCCGAGAAATATCCCCTCCTTTCGAGGCACGTCCAAGAAACATTATCATATGCTCTCTCACAACGCGCCAGCTTCTTGCCAGAAGGTCCAATAAACCAAGGAACCATACGAAAAACGATCTCACGCGATTTCTAACACCGCCTGTTCCGGCTTTCCGGAAGTTCTCTACACGATCCATTTGTTTTGGTGGTGCCGTATGTCAAATTCTGGAGCACGATAATTTAAGTGACGTAAATGAGACAAGTAGGCATACAGTAGAAAGTAAAAAAAAAACAGAGATAACATAAAGCCATGAATTGTTTGAATTACACAATTTTATCATTTAAACATGAACAATTATGTAAATTAGTATATTACATAATATTGATTCTTTTTACTTCTACAAATTTAGTTTTTTAGTACGAAATTATACGAAATAAATCAAAGTGGGATAGATCACGAATCATGAGGATGCAAGGCATCCCTCAACGCGCCCCAAGCGATCGCTGATTGTCGGGATCGTAGTATCTAATAGTTCGCCCGATTCATCTTGGCTTCGGTAGCAATCGACCACGGCTCCTGGTTTGACCAGATTGATCGGAGGGTTCAATGACGGTGCAGATAGCTACCGCGGATGATGCGTTCAGAGCACGCAATCCGATTAAAGACGAGGTCGATGACTCACATTCATTTCAAGATGTGCAATTTGAATTGATATCTTATTAATGAATAGATCCTTAGACGGCTTTATTAAAAGTAGGAAAAGATATCTTCATTATTAATATCTTTATTATTCCTGAAATTCGAAGTAACTTTTTAAAAACGTTGCCAACTTTTATGATCGCGAGTCAAGGCGAAAGTTTTATTCTCTAAGTAGACGATCACGAAGACATTCGGAAATGAGCGGGTGGCAGCTGCGCTGAAATTTCCGTCTCCGTTCGGTATTCTGTTCGCGACACGCGTTTGCTGTCGGTGAAAATGGGCGTGCGACACGTAACGAGACTCGAACGGCTTCTGTATATACGAATTCGGACAATGCCGGACAACGGTCGCGCTCGTGTATCCACTACAATGCCGGTGAGCGATCGGCATTGATGGGCGTGCAGGGATCCTTTATGGAAGAGCTCTGCGACGGCTTGTGGGCGTACTGGGTTACATCCACATTTTATGCTCCAATGCGGGGGGGAAAACTAAATGTCTCATTTAAGAAAAACTCCCGGCAGGTCACGCCCCGTGATCTCGGACCGCGTAATCGTCCATTCAAATAGGATGCTTGTGATCCGCTCGACAATCGACAAATCACCATTATGTCATTGCGCTTATTTATTGCCCCATTTCCACCATGACCAAATACCAGCTATTTCGTGAAGCAAAATAGATAACATTGAAAAATCTTATTTTAAATTAAGAATTATTTTTTCAGATAATATCCAAAAAACACTCCTCTTCTCTATTTTTTTCTCTACCACATTTCATTTTAATGACAGCAGTATAGATGTTAGTTTAATTTCCAGAATTAAGATAGATTTTAAATTAAATTTAAAATTAAAAATTGCAATTGTTCACATATTAATATGCCATTCGCAACTTATAAAATACCGTAGCAATTAAAAATTTCAAACATTTATAATTGAGATAATTCTTCAACTAATATTATCAATCGTGAATTATATCGATCTATTATTATTCATTCATTTTATCAGTCATTTTATAGATCTCTTGATTATAAGAAGAAGATTTCACAGATTTCGCTTTAGGTATCGTACGGTCGCAGAATTACATGATAATAATTCTGTGTCCCGGTTATGTAAGATTGCTGATTGTGTCATGTGGCCCAGCGTGAATAATTTATTGTTCGCCTGTGGTTCGACGATTCTTCCATTTAATATATCTCAAAACTGCTCTTCTCAGTGTTACTCTGGGCGTGACGATCTAGACCAGATGGTCCAGTGTACGGTCTGTGGATACGACTGTAAGATTTCTATCTACACCCGGCAAAGATGTTCTAATCGTTTGACTTCCGTGAAATCACAAAGTCCGCTGGCTATGTAAGATCTTATTTCGCAGTCTCTCGCTTATATGGGCTTTTATGGTGCGTGTAGTTAACAGTCGACATTAACTGACTAATTTTAGCCGCTTTTATAGCACATCGTAGACTAGCCAGATTTATTTGATAATTTATAATAATTACGCAATGTTCTTTGTAAATTTTTAACAATTTTTCAATTATCATGCTGCAAAACCTGTATTTTTTACTGTTAGTAGATTTTACGACGGTATATAATAGTTATATTATTAGATACTAAATATAAATTTAGAAGAATTTTAGAAACAAATAGTTATAAAAATTCAATTAAATTTTTTATTGATTGATAAATTAAAAAAAGAAAAGAGACGATAATATTCGGATAAATATCTGCCAGCTTATGTATTTATTTATTTATATAAGACTATCGTCAACCTTTCTTTGCGCCATTAGTATCTATTTTTAAACGGATTTTGAGACGATTTTACGGCGGTTCGACAACAATGCGGGGCGTGGGAAGTTCGGTTGAAAGCCAAATGACACAATTTGTCAAGCGGCGACTCCAAAGGCAGTCGAATATTGTACGAGCACGTGCCGCGACTGAAGAAAGATTTTTTTTCGGTTATACATACCTCTGTATCATTATGTTAATACGCAAGAGACAAAAATTGCTATAATTTTATTATATAATGTATTAACATTCTAATAATTTTATTTTTTTATTAATCGAGGTATTCCAATATTATTCAAGAGTACCTATGTATATAAGATGTGAGAATATTATTAAGAATTTTAAATCTTTTTTTAACGTTAAATTGATATTAATTATAATTAGCAAAAACTCGATTATGAATCCTTGAAAATACGCTTCTATCATTTTTTTAGTAAGATATGTGAAATTTATATATACATATATATATATTGAAGAATATTTTTGTATTAATATCAAAGTAAAATCTAGTTTATCCCGTTTCCGCTATCGATTTACACATTTTATCGGTCACCAGCTCACGCTATCGTCGCCGATGTCGCTATCGTCATCCACCGATGAAGAAAAATGTGGTGCTCCGTGGCCCGTGGATGGCAAGGTCGTAAATTTCGCGTTGACTGCACGCACTTGCCGTTGATAGACAGTCGTGACCCCTCGGTGGGAAGTGCGCGCTGGTCGTTTCTAAAAATCGTAGAATGGATTCACAATTAACGGTGAACGTAACTCACCGAGCTATCCCGCCTGACTATGAGGACATTTATGTTCGCGCGCGGACGAGTCATTCGATGCAAATACGGTTCGATTTTTCGCATCGTTTTAAATACATCGTCTTGTACAGCGAAAGCGAGCGAGAGCGAAAGACCGACTTCTCATTCGGTTCTTTGTTCGGCGATAAAATTCATGTAATGCTACATTACAAATATATAAAAATTACATCGAAAATATCCGTAGTGAAATCGAACTTTATACAAAACGTGATCTAAAATTATCGATTAAAATGTTAAATGTAAAATAATGAGCGTGTACGTTACAAATCAAAATGCTTATTTTGTTTTAAATTTAATTGCATAAAAAAGTATCTAAATATCAAGATATAAGGATTCAATAATTGTTCTGTTATAGATTCTTCATAATAATCATACAAATATCCTATCCGGATAATCACTGGATATTCTTTTAGTAACTATAGAGATCAAAGTCAGTTTCGTGCGGTTTCTTCAGTGAGGCAGATCAGTCGAACGTGCACAACATGCGTGTTGTTAGGAAGAAGTTTCGATGCAAAATTCGGAGTCGCTTTAACGAAAGGAGTCGTCGCGCGGATCGGCATACGTAACACAATAACGTTGAATTCGGTTTGGCGGACCCGGAACACATACGAAATATGTGCACGCATACGTATCGGGAGCAGACGATACTTTATCGCAGCGCGTGCCCGCCACTTGGTTATGCGGAATGTGTCTCCCCATGTGCTAGCCCCGTCCCTCCTTCGGGCGAGGAAACGTACCGATATCTACTACCGCGCCGGCCCTCTCCGTTGCCTCGATCTCGTCATCCTCCGTAAGGCGATGTAACAACTTGATTCCATATTCCCGAGGCGGTTGTCGCCCGTGAAGAATTGAATGAAATAAAATAAAGCCCCGGATTCCCCGTGTTTTATGGCGCGGCTCGTTCCCTATCTAGCGACAGAGCCACATACCCACTTCGGCCGCGTGCGCGCGTGTCTACATACCGTGAGCTTCTGCCTTCTCGTCGTCCTCGTTTTGTCCCGTTCCTCATTTCTCCCCTCATCTCTTTTCCGTCCTGCGTTTCTGCGCGCTGCACAGTTTTCGACTGCCCTTCTGTCGATGATAGCTTAGTGTCCAGCTATATTTCTGGGTTACTGCTGAGAATGAATGGTGTTTCTGTAGTGAACGATTACGTGTAGTAATTGATTGAAATTTAATTCTTGTTCTTGTTACTTTTCACTAAGAAGTAATCAGTCCTTATTATGCATATTAAAATTGTATCAAACATAAAGTTCATGCTTTTGCCTTCTTTCAATTTGAATTTTTTTCTGAATTGTAAATCAAACCAAGGTTTTATATGTATATTACATATACAATGTACATTTTACAACACAAAAGACTTTATTACTAATAAATTAGAAGAATCGTTCTAATTCTCTAAATTTCACGAATATAATATTCTTTCGCTATAAAATTATAAGTAGAATAAGAAAGAATTTTGGACGATTCGGAACAGAATTATATCTGCGAATTATACATCGCATTTAAAAGAGATAAGGTCCAATATGAACTGACAAAGTAAAAATGATCCCCGACGGAGGGCGGGGGCTGAGGACCGGGAAAAAGGCGAGGACGGCGGCGAAGGAGATGAAGAAGAAGTGGGCGCGCGGGAAAAAAGTGATGCCGTAAAGCACTCAGCAGGGCGCGTGATCCGCTTACGAAAGTCAGCTGGGTCTACGTTACTACATTACTGGGTTACCATTTTACCAACTCCGGGTTATATCTTCATCCGCGACGTCACGCGAGCGTGACCGAAGACGCTTAACGCTTGTTTCGCTCCACGCTTGGCGTCTAAAACCTGAGGGTTTTCGCGATAGCCACGCATGATTCAGTGATATAGTAACATAGAAACTATAAAGAATACTGAAATTAATTACTAAAAGCGAGACAATACTATAATTCGCGGTAAATTCGCATTTAACTCGTGTAAATATGCAATTCGTAAAAATATTGTTAATGATACATACAATTTATAGCTACCGACGATTATTTGATAACTAGATTATCTCGCGTGTAGAGGAATAAGTTAATGAAATATTTGACAGATTTAGCTAGACGTAAGTTTTGTATAAAATCGGATCTTCGGAATGGAACATATGTGCGAATACATACATAGAGGGTGGCGACGAAGGCGCTCGGATAGCGAGAGAATGAGAGGCGAGGAGTAAGTTTGCCGGGGAGGAAAGACGTGAATATAACGTGAATAAGGGGAACGTATGTAAACCGCATTCCTGCGGGACGAATACGCGCACCCAGTTTTTATATCGCGCCTTCCCATCTGTGACCGCTCGACGAGGCTGTAAAACTCGTGCGTCGTCGTGCACCAAAAGGTTTCCAGGAAGCTTCCTTTCTTCCCGGCTTTCGCGGCTCTTGGGTGAGTTTATGTCGCCACGTAGCCGTCCGTACCAAGGATCGCTACGAAGTAGCAGGGTAGAGAAGACCGGGAAACCAAGGAGAATCGTAATAGACGCGCATAAAATCTGCGTCGTCCCTGAACGTCGTTAAAGCTGAGATTGATCTAATCGCGATACGTTTCGTCTGTTAATTTTTTCCACAATTAATATTTTTTTTTTATGTGTCGTCTTTTTAAGTTTATAAATGAAAGTTAAAAGGTTTTTTCAACGAGCTGTTATTTGATCCAGCTTTATGCCGTTGCTTTATCAGTTTGATGACTTTTTAAAAAGCTCGATGTTTATTTAATATCGGAAAAAGGGGTATTTTTACATTGATTCTGTTTGAAGTAAAAACACTATACACTAATACTGCATGCAATGGATTTTTTAAAATAAACGAAACTTCGTAATCCATTGATGTTTGAGTAATATTAAGTTAATATTTAATATTGCAATTAATCATTCAAAATTTTTGAATCTAATGATTGTTCTTGAGAATTCATTATAATTATTAATGGATTTTCTTTCTAGAAAAATTATTATTACCTATAAATTATGATATTTTCTATTACATAATTTTTTTTTTACATTGAACATTTTTACAAGTAATATTTTATGATATATATAATTTTGCGCTCCGATATATGCGTGAGATATAGGAGCGAAACAATCGTTAAGCGTGTATATATTGCGCAATATATAAAATCATTTTTGTTGTATTATAATAACATATTTTAATGGTTAGATACGAAAATTCTAATATAAAAGTATCGAGAGTACAATTGCTCGAGTTTTTGATTGTGTTTACAGATATCAATTTATTTTTTGCTACTGATATTCACAAGTTACATGATATTAGCTTTTGTCACTTGGCTAATTTACCTTTTTCATTCTTATAAAATATTGTATCTTATAAAAATTGTATAACAATCAATTATCAAGTTTATTACTAATAACAATTTTTATCTATTATATAAATTATTTATCTCTTTCATTAAAAGATTTAATGATAAATTAATTACTTTGAAAGTTTTTAACAAATAGGGCACTAAAAATAAATTTTATTCAGTAAAGTTTATTTTTGTTTTGAATATAAAATATAAAGGAATGAATTTCTTATCCTCTTTCTTTTTTATATCCCGAGAGAAGTGAAATTACATTTCTTTAATAAAGAAAGAAGAAAAGTATCTATGTTTTTACGGCTTTTATTTTAATCTTTTTTGATTTATTAAAATCAAATGATTTTTATTGTTTTAAATATAAAAATTTTGAAAAAGATAATATTAAATCATAGATATCAATATAATTTTAGATAAATATATATTTCTTGATCAAAATAAAAAATAAATCAAAATTAAAATAAGATAAAAATAAATTTGATTCTTTAAATAAATTTTAAATATGTATAAATTAAATCTAATAATTCCTTTTCCAGAATCATTAATTAATCATATTTTTAATAACCAAGAATTAAATAATTTTCTTGTAATGATTAAAGTTTTTTATTAATAATATCTATAAAATTGTAACATATTTAAATTAAAATACAATACTCTTCATTCATCAGTAATTATTACGTATGAAATGGAATTCACTCAAGTAACCCAATCGTTACAAATTAATTTTAGGAACAGAATATTTGGCATACATTAATTTTATCAAACATTTTATAGCGGCAACTAATTTGTTGATATACATACGTCACTCGGCGCCCTGTTTTTACATAGCGTGACGTGCGTACACAAGGTCGCCACGCTGTCACTCGCACGGTGACACTCGAGCCGGCAAGTAGTAGCGCGTTCCGCTCCGTATATCGGAAGTATTATTTCTCGAAATATGATTCTTATTACCAAGCAGTTAATAATTATATTATCTCATTATGAACGACGCATTTTTAAGCAAGACAGTGATTGTTTGGCGAAATATTCGGGCATGTACATTTCATTCATATATTCGTTCGAATCGGAGCGTGCAATTGAAGGAACGGGAATTGCAAATAGTTGTAGTATTAATGAGTAATAATCACGCATTGCTTTAACAACGCTTGGATATATATGGTTCACGAGAATGATATTTTTGCCAATTTAAACATAATTTGTCTACTATTTTCGCATCAAGAGCGCGGAGTAATATATAGCTCGTTTGAAACATGTGCAGACATTGCCGTAATAATTCATGTAATGGAAAGCCGTGATACATTGACTGTTCATTAATAACTAATTTGGAACACGTGTGATAGAATATATTCAGCATGTATATACATTATAATACGTTAAATATTTCGTGGCTGCAGCGAGTCGTTCGTGTTTGTGTGCGGCGTACGCTATACTGTTGTAAAGTCACTTTGTTATCATTCACGCGGCGAGATTCGAGTAAGTAGGCAGTGGCGCAAGCTGTTCCGAGTGTTATCTCTTGAAATATGATCGCGACAGACATCAGAAATCAAACGGGATCGACTCTTACGATCAATTAACTTTCACAATTAATGAATCTTAAGCTATTGAAAGAATGACTTTATTGAAGCAGATATTTCGCAGGATTAATTTATTTAAATAAAATAATCAAGAGATGGGAATCGTAAATTTTACTGTGTACTATTTTATTACAATTTTCGTGCTATATTTTTAAAAAATCTTTTAAAGACGCTTAATCCGAATATCTCGGATTGCGCTGTGAATTTTTTATCAATTTAAATATGATTTAATTGTCATTCGCAGATTGAAACTGTAAAATAATACGTGAATTGCTGATTCGAGAAATTCAAGCAATGAAAAATTGCGATATATTATATTGCGCGTACGAGTTTCTTATTATTTATTTGTTATTTTTTTCATTGCAATACAATAAAGTGCGCGTTGCGCAATGTGATTAATGTAGAAAGTGCCGCGTAAAGCATCGTGCAAAATCGTACTTTGGTGCGTGTGCAATTGTAACGAACTGTGTTTTTGAGAGTGACTATTGTGTGACTATTATTGTGCTATATGAAAGATCAAGCTGATTGCTGGGGGGCCCCCGCTAGGGTTGCCATCCGTCCTTTTCTTTTTTTTTTAAGGCATTCGAGGACGTCTGGGGAAATGTTTGAAAGGATAATTATGAGCGTCCGGGGAAATATAAAAGGCAAAATATTTTCGAAATATTGTGCTTTTTAAATTCGATAGAGCAAATATCAGTGATGATTAGATAAAAAGAGATGGACACGGTTGTAGATATCTATTCTGCAAAATTAATTGTTGATAATCATTCCTCGCGTATAAAGTGATTTACTGTAAGCCCCTTAAAATTCAAAATCGTTGATCTTACAATATTTTTTTTATCATGGAGTGTTATTGTATTCACAAAGTAACTTCACTTGACGGTATTAAATGCATTTTTCGGCGTCAAAGTAAGGAACCATGCGAGCGCAGCCGTTTTGCGGCGTAACAAGTGGCTAACGCGTTACTTAATAAATTAAGTGACAACGGCGCAGCTGTTCCTCTTAATGAAACATTAGTTCGGTACGATGCTGTGGCGTCGTCCTCGACTATGCTCGTTTGCCCGATGATAGACGATACGCTCTGATGATTCCAACGATACTCCTCATTCTCCTTCGTACTCTCGTTCTCCCCTTAAGAGAATTTATCGTGCCTTTTATTCTTGCGGAAACAAGAAGCACAGTATATTTTTAAACTTCTTAGGTTTGATCCTACGATATCACACAAATTTCAATATATACCGTTTATAAAATATGTTTATGAAAGTAAGCATGTACACGTAAGAAAGAATGCTATTGTGTACGCACAATTGATCATACGATAAATCGTACATATAAATTCTAAGACAATTTCTTTTCCTTTCTCGTTCTTTTGCTCAATTTGGCTACATCAGATTATTACGGTTTTACATCACAAGCTTTTTAATTCGCATTTTTGGAAATATAACTTTCTACACGTACGCGAAAGATACAACTGATCGAGAGCATAGAAAACGAGCTAACAGGGATTAAGGCTCTTCTGCCAGAGTACTCCACACAATTCTAGCTGCAATGTAGAGAAAGAAAATATAATTAACCGGCTTCAAAGGGCCGCGGTTGCACCGCATGTCGGATACCACGCGGCGGCTGTGCAACCATTGGTGCAATCGGCCCTTTGACGGGGATGGAAATACAGAAATAACAGCGGCGCTTTTCATCGCGGAAGCGGCGGGGTTATATTATGCATTTTCGCGGCACAGGAGCGAGCGAGAGAGAAAGAGAGCGAAAGAGAGAGAGGGAGAGAGAGAGTGAGAGAGGAAAGAGAGGTGCAAGCACGGCGGCTACAGTAGGTAGCGGCATTGGCAGACGTTCCCGTCATTTTCCAGACGCGCTTCCATCCTTTTTTTCCCATTCGTTTACAAAGCTATTATTACGAGCGTTATATTAAACTCTGGCTCGCGGTGTGACTTGTATGGCAGACGCGCTTCTATTCACTACATAATTAAAAGCCACATTCATAGCCGAGTCCATTCGCCGCGCGTATTCGCGCGCCGCGCGGACCTGTTCTTCGCGACAGTCCGGCCGGGGAGTCCTCCGGAGCCCGCGAAAGTCAAGAATGACAATGCTTCTTCGTCGTCCCATTGTGAGCGACCGTCGGCTTTTTACGTTGTCGTTCGATTCGTCGTCGGATCGAACGCGTTGCGCAACTTCCGCTGCGCTCGTCAGCGTCCTACCGTTCGTTGTTATTTCATAATTACTAGTGCACGAGTACACTATATTTCTTACTCTAAAAAAACGAGATATTAAGCTATTATTATATATCGTATATTAATTAGAGTCACATTAACTATTCGAGTCTCAGTCTGTTTGCTGGATTTTTCTGTTTTAAAAAACTTGTTTACATATATTTTTAAGAAATTTCTTTTGATATGCATATTTTTGAAGAAGATTGTGAAATTTTTCTGTTCACGTTTCATAAACAGATTATTTCCATTCATATCATTGTTGAAGGTTTTTTTTAACATGCTTGGCGAGTTCACTATGTAAAGTTTTTCCTCCTCTGTCGTGTTTCTTCTACTATTCAATACGTAATGAAATAATTCATTACTTTGGCATGAGATTTTCATTATTTTCTCCACATTTCTTTGTTATCTCTGTTCTTGCAATTCAACCTCTATCTCACGGTATTTTTCGAGATATGCGTACTCGACTCTCCCGAATACTTTTTTCGAGGAAGGGAAACTTTATCCGAAGCTCTGGTCGAGCGATCGATCCTTGGGCTAGCGCGACCGAAGAAAGCGAGGAGATCTCCTTTCGAATCAACATAACAAATTCAATCTCACGACGTGTGCCGATGGACCGCGATAGCCACCGCTGCTGACATCCCCGCGAAATGTATGGGTGACATCAGCATATGCATGAAAGAAGGGCAGCCGCTGTCAGTGTCGGCCGCCCACTATCGATTGCCTTTTGACTCTCGTGCTGCGGTCACTGCTAGCTGGTAGGTAGTGTGATCGCTCGCTGAAGGGATGAGGGCGAAGGGCGATAGAACGAAGAAAAAAAAAAGCGGTAGAATGGGCAGGCGTACTTGCGCAGAAGTACCAACTGCAAGGTAGTGGTCGCGTATTGCATTAGGGATAACTGTGACGCTAGAAAGAACATCGATACTTTTGACTCCGTAAATAAAAAGATTTTTTAGTCTTTAATATTTAATATCTACGTATCAAAATTCGTTAACCAGTCTTTCGTATTTATTTAGGTGTTAATACTGATAATAGCACTGATAATTTGTATATATAATAGGCACTTCATTCCTATTTTTAAAAACGATTTATGGGATCTTTAGATCTTTTTGGATTTTTATTTATTTATTTTTCCTATCGATATTTTATCAGCTCTATATTTTTATATACTTTTTAAAAATAATTGAAATGAATATACAGATATCTTATAAATAAATAAAATGTATAAAATTATTCACAAGTCTTGAAAAATAGTCATGCTTAGTGTGCGTGGATAAATCATACATAAACAATTTTACGCTAAACATCCGATTAGGTCGCGAACTATTACGTATTGATTTATTATACGTTTACAGCAAATTTTGATGGCAAATAAACAAATAAGATCGTATAAAATAGTTCGTTATCATTAAAATTTACAAAAACAAAGTGCAAAGAGAAAGAAAGAAAGGGAGAGAGAGGAAAACATATATTTATCTTTAAGAAAGAAAATTCTTATTTCTTTTGTCTCATTGTCAGATGATTTACCGTACATTTTCAACGGAACGTTCACTCTGTTTTTCTTGTTTGTGAAACTAATCTCAATATAACGAGAAGTACGGTCTTTCGGCGGAGAGCAAATTAAAATACGATAAGTGCAATACGCGCTCCGTTATTTCTTTTATTTGAACTCTTTTTCTTCAGTACATTAGATTATTGCACTACTTTGGAAAGAAAATTCCCTTCGACGTTGCGTCGACGTCTCGTTTCGAAATTAATCGAATGCCGCGGATTTATTTTCTCGAGAAATCTTCCTGCAATCTCGCCGCGTGCGCTAACGATCTAATTAGAAAAATAGTCGATTTATATTTATGAGACCGGGATGGCCGCGCTCGAAGGAAAATCGCCGCGGGGAAAACTTTGAGCTGACGACGTTGAGAAGTCGAGTTTTTAGCTCTGTCGAAGAGCAGCGGTAGTCCATTAGGAACATCGGGGGATGAGCATTCTTATTACGGCGTCAAGGGTAACTTGCGATTCATGTCGGGCAATAATTACTCCCACGTAACATCAGCGCGACACGGGGTGGGCGACGGGGGCGTCGATGGCGCGCAAGTTCGGCGAGGAGCTTTCGCAGGCACGATGACAAATGGACGACGAAGGGTGGGCTTTCCTGTGTGCGTGCTCGAAAGGAAGCTCGTCCGTTTCTCCTTTATGGCAAATAGCGAGCAGCACAATTGCGGTAAACAAAAAGTGGGCCACTGCCTGAAAGTTACAAATCGAAGTGATCAAAGTTATAAATTGAGAATTATATGACATAGAAAGTTTTATAAAAATGAATAAAATAAATTAGATCAAATGCGAAGCAGCGAAACAGATTTTTCTCACGTTCGAAATTTTTCGAAAATATCATTATGTTATCGCTATATTAATATCATTCATTTATTTTGATCGTAATAATCAAAATTGAGAATTTGTTAAAATTCGCAGCAGTTTTTAAAAAACTGATGATCACCAAGCATTCATTAAATCCTTGCTTGAGCTCGACCAAAAGGGCGCCTCCTTTTCGTTGCTTCCACGTTTTCTACAGAGGGGAAAGTAAGAAAAAGCGATACGCGTTCGCTACAGTTCGTTAGCGACTCCAGGGAGTTAATTAGCGAAAAAGTTAATTTCTTGCGCGCTCATAAACGGACACCAGTTATGAAATACGAGCTTGATAAAGGCAAGTACTCGCGGGGAAACTGGAGTTTTTGGCGCGGGAAGAAAGGGAGCCCGTAGCAAGTAAATAGATTAACATTGTTCTCACTTGACAGGCCGCGGCGTTTAGTTTTCGAAAGTTATTGTATTTGCGTAACTTTAGCATTTTACGGTAGTCTTTAAACTCATGTCTTTTCAATATGTGAATTGTATTCATGTCGATATAAATATATAAAATCATATTTTTACTTTATACTAGAGTAATGAAAAATATTTAGATTAATCAATATATAAAATGTTATCCCTAAGCTCAACGAGTCTATCTTATCAGAATTTTAAAAAATTATAATGTATTTTAATATTTTTCTCATTTATTTTATTATTAAGTAGAAATAATAAAAATGTTGGCAATTTTTGCTTGTTTTCTCTCTCTCTCTCTCTCTCTAATAATATTTTTTTATTTAAAACATATTTTTTGTTAAAAAAATTAACAAATTAAATGCCAATTAAATGATGAATTAATCCGTGTATTCAACGCGAGAAAGCGAATTCAGTGAGGAAGTTGCGACGTTATGTAAATTTCGGGAGCGCCGTTAAAAAGAGGAGTATCAACCGGGCCGCCAAAGAAGCAGGAGATAACTGGGTGGTGCACCGGTGCCGCTTGTGAAGTCCTAGAAAGAAAAATATTTTTGTTTCGTTTCGTGGCGCAAATGCGCGGCTGACTCGCCCGGCGGCGGCAACGGCGCTGAACTTTCTGAATAATTACCGCGGCTATGAGCTTGATTCATCACCGAAGTTCGCCTTCCTAAGATGCTTTATCTGCGCGTCGCAGTCTCAGCGAAATTAATATGCTAATACCCCGCGTGGTCCCCTCGGCCTCGACATCGTACACCCCCGAGAGCTCGGGTTCGAGAGATCGAGCTCCCGAGCCCTCGACCTTACTTCGCCACGAGCCTCGCATCGGAGTCTTGTTGTCCTGGCACTACATTCTGGTAGCGATCCTTAACAAGTTATCGCGTTCTGTCCGTCCAATGTCCAAAGCTCATTGTCAGTTCTACGAAAGATTGATAGATCGATTAATTTCTCTAATAACTTCAACCTTGTAATTATATCGCTATAATTTAACACATAATTATTTAACTCTTAGAAAGATTCTGTCAAGTTTTAGTATCAGCTAAAGTGCTTTAGATTTATAGAAAAATTTATAGAAAAATCGTTTATAGAAAAATTTTTAATAATTTCGCGTCTTAAAACTTAGGAAATAATATTATTTTAATGTTAAAAGAAACATTCCCCGTTTAATTTCCTTTCAATCAAACTAATTCGTTCTTTAATGATATGAAGTATCTCTTGGCATGATAAGATTATTACCTGTTATTATTTATCATTTCTGTTTTTGACTTCTATTTTTTAAGCTACAATTCTTACTCTCTCTCCCTAAAAATAATTTTGATCTTTAATCAATATTCGAATTTTTAATATTTAATATCTTAATAAACCGTACAAGTTTGAAACTAATTGTAAGTTTAATTAACTTTATAACTCCGTTAGCTGTCTACATCTATGCAGCTTTACTTCAGTAAAATTCTTTAACGTTAAGTAACTTTGTAATTATATCTCAATTTGATTGGCATCTGGTAATAATATCCAAACACTCACAAACGATGGTATAACAATTTCATTATTTTTGAACACTTTATAACTCGTTTAAGAAAATTATGCAAAATATTCTAGAAGTTCTGTAGACAACCCGCCGTATTACAAGTTCAGGCACGTAACCCTGTTGCGCGGCGTAAATACGCCACTCCGCTTCACGATATCAGCAACACCCATTACAACCATTTACAACGAAGCTTAAATAACTCTTTCGACCCATGTCGACTACATATAACGAAGTGTACGAATGTAATAATCGAGGTAGGCATATGCCAGCAACGGTGGATGCTGCTTGGCAGTAAAGTCGGAGAGTTTCAGAGAGAGGGAAAGAAGGACAGAAAGGGAGAAAGAGAAAGAGGGCCGTGGGATAAAAATTGATCCATCAGTGGCTGGCACGACGTGTAATTTAGTAATGAAGTCCATACCTCGTTCGAACGTGCGCGCGGCAGTAAATCACGAGACATGGATTGGGGCTCGTCCCGTCCAGATGTGACCCAGTGCTTTCCGCTAATTTGCTGTTCCCGCAGTGTGCGGCGGCCGTGTTCCCTTCCTCGTCAGGTCGCGCTAGTGCGAGAGCGAGAACACGCTGCACCGGGAGCGACTGGTTGGTTGGTTACTAACCGTGTTTCTGCTTTTTGCCAACTATGTTTCCGACCGTTATTAGTAAAGGCGAGCTTATCAAGAAACGCTCGTCTTTCCACGTTTACTAGTGGGATGTCCATACGCGAGATGATAATTATAATTATATCGCTGATTGAGAAGCCGTTTCGCTGACAGGGTCATCATTTCCATCCACTCGATACTACAGTGAATTATTTTACGCGAATTAGATAGTTTCTTCTGAAATTTTGATTTTTACATTTTGTGATTAATATCATCAATGCGATATCAATACTGAGAAAATCTCAAGGAAACATGTTTTTAGATAACCAAGAAAATAGTTTAAAAAGCATAGAAAAGAAAAGAGAGAAACCATATGTTTTATTAAATAAAACTTTCAGAAATTAAAAGATATCTCAATAAAAATAATCATTCCTAGCCGATACTTGCTAATAAATGTCATATCTAGATGATAATGTTGGAATAAAAGTAACTTTCTACTATCGGAACATTAATATGGACATTCGTAGTCGATATTCGAGCATGTTACTCGCTCGAATCGCGTGCTCTAATCGGCAATGGAAGGAGAGAAAAGTATAGTCGTGCGTTTGCCTTTGGGGTTCGAGAGAGAGCACAATGGAATTATGCTCTATCGTATCTGGGCGGCCGAGTGCTATATGGGGAAAGTCTCGGCGACACACGCGCGTATATGCTTACACGGGCGTGCAGCGTGCACGCGCGTAGCGATAGGACGACGGACGGGCGATATAGCATCGCGGTATGTCGGATATGCTCGCTATGCCGGGACCATATTCTGGTTTTGATCCGTGTGCCAGATAAGATCGCCCTTTGTTACCGAGGCTCGTGCCTTCGGGACCCGAGAGAGAACCACCACCGGTGTGCTTTTTACCTACGGCCTGCCCCGCGTTTTACTCTTCCCTTCGCCATTCGTCTCGGCCTTATCCGCGAATCCTCTTGCGAAAAGAAGATAGTACGTTTTCATACGGTGAAAGTAGGAAAATTTGCGAAAGTGATGGAATAGATCGTTTATAATTTTTCAAAGTCAAATCAAGTAAATTTTCAGTGAATGGGGATGAGCGAGTGTACATTTAAAAGTCAATTAAGGTAATTAGCTATGATCCTTTGATGAAATTTAGAGATTAAATTTGTGTCAGGCTGAATTGCAACTTCTTTCTAATTTATAAAAGTTATTATTTAACTTGTGTAATTAATTCGGAATTTTCTAAAGTTGATATGTACATTAACATTCATAGTATGTATATAATTAGTGTACATAATTCTTCTAATACTGTTAAAGTAACTACGGCATAGATATTTAAATTTATAGATTTATTTCTATTTATACGTTTACTAACATCCAAATTTTATTTATTAATTGAAATTTTTTTTACATGGTATATTTTCGTCGAAACCAATCATCTCGTTATTTCATTTTGTACTTTTTACTCATTTCACCGCTTCAGTTGAAACGTTTTCAGAATCAAAGAAAGTTTCACTATTCTTTCCTGTTTTTCTCCTTTTTGCCTGGGAATAACCCGATCTGTCGCAGTGGGACACTGGTTAACTCACCGCTACCCGGGAGTATCGACTACTCTTGAGTGGCGGCAGATCACGTCGGTGACTTTATCGGGGCGCGTTAAACAGACCGTACGTCCTATCACGTGTTAACCACCATGCTGATTCAATCGAATTAACTGCAGGACGATTCCCCGCTGCGAATGTAACGGCCATTTCGAGACTCAGCACATTTCAACGTCATTCTCTTTTTAGCTTTTTATGTTATTTGATATTAAAAAATCATTACTTTTATAATTTTGATATTAACTTAAAGAATAGCATTTTTTGTGATATATTACATATTATTTTATAATTAATTTTAAACAACATAGGTCTTCGTTAAAAGATACTTCAGTATCATATTGTATCATTTTGCCGTTGCCTCGTCTCTCCAAATATGTATTATATATATATATATATATATATATATATATATATATATATAAATCTTTATAAAATACGAACGAATATTTCGTTTCCATTCATCTTCATTCATTATCTCGGTTCCGGATTGCAAATCGTACAACATAATTTTCGATTTACGTCGCGCATCGTCGTTCGGTATTTCTGATTCGTACATTACGTTTTGTCGCCGTCGTCGTCGCGGAAAAAGCACGAGAAAAGCAGCAGCGGACTCGAGTAATAGGCCCTCTAATGGAAACGTGTTTTTTGCCGGGACAGTTGAGCCGTCTTCGCCTGGGTGTTCGACGTTGCCTCTCATTGCAGTGATTAACAACGCGGCGTCGTCGGACGCCGTGACGACGATATAAAGTACCATCAGCTGTTCCAAAGGAAGAGCCATGCGTGTCTTATGTGCACACGTTGCGCGCTATTTACTCGCGCGTGCCAGCTTCGCGGAGCCATATGCATTGAACTAATGAGCGTAATAACCGCAGTCTCTTTTTACTGATTTGAGTACGATTATCGATTCCACTGCAAGTTCCCCAATTAACATGGAAATGCGTTCGAACTAAATCTTCGTCCGTTCATTTCCACGTGCATTCGTTTTACGTGGTTTCGAACCGGACTCTTCAAATGCCATCCTAATGATCACCTAATGATGCGCGGTAATAAAGTTTAACTTGGCTTTACTGATGCTGAGATGATTCCCGCTGGTTTGTTTGCATAAACGGTCTTTCATGCCACAGTTCCTGCTGAAGGAGAAAACATTCTTATCGCATAAACATATTTAAAGTAGATTAATTTTTTTTATTAATAAGACATTAAACGAGATATTTAAAAACTATATTTTTAAATGTTTTTAGTTTTATTGATTTAAATGTAGCTGACTGCTTTAAAATTTAAAATACGTAGAATGTAATAGATGACTATAAATATCAGTCAATCTAATAAATTTGGATCGATCAATAATTGAATACTGAAAATTAAAGATTTTTTTAGAATTTTTAAAGAGTAAAGTGCAACATCTTTAGACTTTTAGTGGATTTGTAAGAATGACGAATCCGTCAGTTGGACTTGTGAATCAGCGGATTCAATACACTACAAACATTTATGTATGTCTACATTGCACACATTCATACATCATACACATTCATAAATATGAGCTTTTGAGTGTCAAAATAGTGAATAATCGAAGAAATGTAGAACCAAAAGATAACATAGGAGGAAGAAAAAAAATAAGAATAGGGACAAGACTCATACATATGTTTGATCTAGATCGAGCCGAATGGCGCAAGATAAAGTTCATTTTTACATTTTTACTCTGAAAATATAAACTTTCACAACACAAAGGCATAAATTAAAGTTTCGCTTCTTGAGATGCATATCGAAGTGCTCTTTCAGAAATTGATAGGGTATCTACATTCTAATTTCTTTCTTCTCTCTCTCTCTCTCTTTGACTATTTCTCTCGCTGTTAGCATTATCATTGTTGTCTATCGTCGCCAACAAACAGCAAATCGCCGAGGGCTGCTGGCTGGCAGGCTCGCGAATGGTAAGACAAGGCAAAGCAACGGCAAGGCGATGCAAGCTGTGGCAGAGTATCGCGGAGATATGCCCTGTCTGCCTGCGGGTGCAACGACCCGTCTGACCTTTGTCCGGCCTGTACTTCGGTCTGGCCCTGCCGGTACCAACGAGACGCCCGATCTACCGACTCGCAACGCGGCCCAGCTTGCCCCGCTTCGAACTCGAGCTTGTAGTCGAATTCGCGATCGGTTTTCTATTGGAATTGGATGTGACAAAACAAACTCAGGAACTTAGCGTTGCAACGAGAAACACTAGTATAGTATTTCAATAACGAATGTTCTCGTGTGAATTATACCTAGAAATAGAAAATTTGATCTATAAATAGAAAAAGTTTTGCAATTGATTATGTGTACATATTTATGTTCTTGATCAACTTGATATTGGAGGAAGTACTGGTTGGGAGATGGGGGATGATTAAATTTAAAACAGAAAATTTTTTAGCTTTTTTATTAACTAAATATTTCGGATAAAGGAAAGTGGAAAAATAAATTTATTCTCTCTCTCTCAAAACAAATCAAAATAAAATATTGTATCGACGTTTGAAGTTTGAAATGTATATATAGAATTGTTTTAAGAGACTTCTAATTCATTCTATTGTTAATAAAGGATTAAAGTGTGATAAAAATTATAGTATGCCAACAAACATTGACACAAAAATATAATTTATTTTTTAAACTACAGCATTTTTGTTAATAATAAAAATGGCTGCGAAAAACATGTGCTTATATGATCTTACGAAAGCTATATTGATTTATTTTGAGACTCATAGTTGCAATTTGTGGTCGTGAAGACATTACGCGAATCCCACGAAGCCGAGACGCACGCGATAATTTCTCGGCTATTCGGAATTCCTCAGCTGGAAAAACGTGTCAATGACTCCGCACGAGATCCGGGAACATAAAAAGAGGCGCAATAAAAGGGCGTAATCTTGTTGTCGCCGAGAATGAAATTATTTTTAACTGTAATTCAGTTCCCACATATACACTTGAAGGAAACGAGAGACGCGTTCGCGTCCCTGAAGAGACCGGGCCACCTTTCGAGGCGAACTTTAATGACGCAATAAAAATCTGGAGGTCGTTAGGTGGAGCGGCCAGGTTCTACATTTTTTCCGGTACGATGACCGCGCATGCGATTGTTCCAAAATTGTTGTGACTAATATGAGAGATGGAGGAAACCCATCCACGAGGTGTGATCGATCACTTAGTTAATTAGAAATCATCTCATTTTCACGAGCTGAATAATGAGGTTGTCAAACTTTTTTTTATCACTTTTGCGAGATGCTCATTTTGTACTAAACGATAATTGCTGGAGAGAGGAAAGTTAGATAAACCTTTTTTTTTTTACAAAATTTCTCACTTTCTTTTTTGTTATTGTATATAAAATATTAAATAATTAATTGCTTTATCATTTATCGGTTCTTGAGATACTTGAGATGCAAATACATTGAGATGAAATAATCTTGTAGATTTTTTCACGAAAATTTTGTAACTTCTTATCTAAATGAGGTAATCAAGTTATATTACACGGCGACATTTTCTTGACTCCGTTAAGCGATGCGTTATACGAAGGTAACTACAAGAGCGATTTAGCAGATGGCGGTGCGCAGGTGACGTTGCGTTAAGTTACTCTTTAGATCATGGCTAAATAATTATTGCCGGCAGGAGGATGGATCTTCTCGCCTAATTTGATGACGAAGATTCACCTGTCTGACATAGGACTTACCATGTGGAAGTTGTTACGAGGATTACTTGCCTAATCAACAAAATCGCAATTGCGAAATAGAAACAATACACTGAGTGAATTATAATTTTACTCCAAATAGCATAAAATAACAAAATGAAAAATAACGAAATGAGATAAATATAATAAAATATATATTTAAAGCATGTTAAATATTTTTTTAAATAATTATATAATAAAATAACAGTTAATAATAAAAGATTATATCGATCGTAAAAATAATTTAAAGTGTGAGAAGTTTTGTTACTTAATTTATTATTTTCAAAATCGATGAGTTTAATTAGATTTTGCTTATTTTATAATATTTTAAATTATACATGGTATACATGTATATACATATATACAGGTATAAAAGTTACGATGTAAATATTCTCGATATTGAAAATATTAATTAATTAGCAATTTATGAACGCGTCTTTGTTCTACCGTGCTTCGCTTAGATAAGGATCGCATTCGGTATCGTCTTGCTAACAGCGGGTTCGCGTGTAAATTCCTTTGCCTCTTTTTGCTGGATAACGAGACGAACTTTCCGCGATAAAAGCACTTTCTTGCGGCAAGCATCGTCGCGATATTACTTTTTACGGGTACGTCGGGTGTTGTTAGACGACACTCTCGAGGGATGCATTTATCTTGCAGGATCCTTAGGTACCTCGTGTATCTTGGTGCCGTTGGTACCAAAAGTAGAATGAAACTTTGCAGTGGTTATGTTACTCTGTTATTCATCGATATGAGATGATTTTCTACGGTCACTTTCTTCTATGTCTTTGGTCTTGTGTACTGGATATCCAATAACATGTCATTAAGATCATTAGGAAATATTAAGATGTGATGTAATTTCTCATCTTTTCCTCTAATGAGCGTTACGAAATAAGTTATATGGTATAACTTGGAAGTATATATTTCGAAATGAGAATATCTATAAGAAAGTATATAAAACTGTTATATTTATACAATTATTACATTCAGAGTACATAAATTTGCACTGAAAAATTGCAATATTTACAAATGTAGTCTTTTAAATATTATTAAATTATAAAAATTTTATTTAATTTTTATCATATAATTTAGATAATTTTCTGATATGTGATAAAATGTGATAAAAAATGAAAAATTAGGTTAAATCTCAAACATAGTAATATGAAAAGAGAAAGTATTTTATTTTGATACAATTTCAAATAGTGAGCGTAAATCAAAGTGTGGTTAGACAATAGATTGTAATTTTGGATTGCAAATGTGTGATATGAGACGAGGACATATTAACCTTCTATGTAACGTTGGAAATTACAATTTCGTATTAACGAGAAATTCGAATATATTAATTTACAATTTAAATATAGTTAAATATTATCATGCGTTTACGTTTTAAAAAAAATTGACCAGAGAACATTTTTATGTGACTAATAAAATTTAACTAAAAAATATCTCATGTGGCGTGCGAACACTTTAAGCCTGGTGAATTACGGAAGCGGTTAAAGCGTGGTCTCTCTCAAGACGACGTCGCTATCATACCGCGGTAGTGTGACCAAACGTAATATCACGCTCTTCCACGAGAGTCAAGGCTCGACGTCACGCCTATCCGCTCTCGAAATCTCGCACCAAACAGTTTTTCTGCTGCGTTACAATGAGTTTATCACCGCGAACACGCCTGAACGATCCGTAGCCGCGCTTTTTGAACCTTTCATGCCTAATGGATCGTACATTTTACTTCATAAAAACGATATACCGATCAGCATTTTCCCAATAATGAAGAGTTAACGATTATTCTAAAATTATAAAATAAATTTACACGTATATTTTATCGTTTGCCTGAAATACATAGTCATCAAATTTAATTCTATAATGAAATATATAAAGATAATTATATTTTTAATAATTATAATGAGATGATCATTTGAGTAATTAATTAGACGTGAAAGACTCAAATAATAGACACAAACACGTTCGATCACGGATAGTATTATTTTCTCTTAGTATCTTATTTGAAATTCCTGAAGAGATCAGGACAACAAGATTTATAACTGTGTAAAAATTCCACGTGCGAGAAAATAACTCGCGATGTTCGCGAATCACCAATCGTTTGTCGATGTTTCTTGGTACGAACGAGTCGAGAACAAACGGTAGGTCGCTCGTTACCGCTTCTGCTGATCGTTTTATGTGATTTTTACGATAGCCACGCACGTGTCGCGCAAACCACACTTCCGTGCGATCTCGTCGACAATTCTCGCGGCGTGTATGTGTTCGCGGTTCCCGTCGTCGGCGGCGATTTAAGAGCGCTACCGCGCGGTAGAGCGCTGGGCTACTTTGTGGTTACGCGATTACGGCCGACTTCATTCTCGCGGTGCGTAAACGACCGCACGAAAAATGCAGACCGCGACCGATATTTGCGGTGTATCCCATCACCGGTAGAGCTGCCCCAAAGTATCAAATTTTATTTAAAGAGAATACTACCATTCAATATTTTGAAGGTAAAAACGAAGAGAAATGAAGATTCTATTAAAAATTTGAGCAAAAGAATATACATACACACATATATATATATATATATATATCACATGTATCATATAGCGATCATTTTTAGTATCTAATAAATTACAGCTAAAAATATAATTTAAATTAATTAGAATTTATAAAAATAAATAGTTTTTTTGTGGAAGTCTCTTATTAGAAGAGATTAAATTTAGATATTTTTAGAATAATTCTAAATTTTACTATTATGATGTTATATTTTACAATACTAACAGAATCTAGAACGTTACATTCGTAAGCTCCAAAAAAACCGCGGTCGCTGGAAAATAGTATCACGCGCTTCTTTATCGAGACGATTGTGTTGTATGTATATACATACATAATGTGCATATGTAATAATCGTGCGAAGGCTCGACAACTTTGTCCTTCTGTCCTTAAAACACGGCAGCATACGGATGCTCGGGCGCGAGCAGAAGGGAGAGATAAAGGGATACGGAAGTCGAGAAGTTCCGAGGGCTGATGAGGGTGACGAGGGAGAATGCGAGATCGATGAATCGTGGAAGGAAATGGAATCTCCGAGGTGGATCATATTCCTTCTTCCCGCTTCGATCTTACGAGCTGCTCGTGGAACGGCTAATTAATGACGCGTCGGTCTGTAGTTTACAGGGGTGTGAAGATTAATTTGTTTGTTGGTTGGTGCTTCCTCCGCATATGAAACAGTTGATCATCTGATTGATCTTCGCTATAACGTTATAACTGGCTACGTACGAAGATCGGTGATCTTTGCGATTTATCGTAGTATAACGTGTAATGTTAATGTTTTTCATAATCTTCGTATAATGACGTGCTTGACGTCGATAGTTACCTGAAAATTAATTATCTACTTGTAATCAGAAATATTCGTATCTTATGTGTCTCTGATCTAAAATATTGAAGTATATAAGTCGTAATTTAATTATTTGAATTTTCAATATACAATTTAATGAAACTAATCAAACAATAAATTTAGTCTGAGATCTTTTTTATCAGTTTAAGATTGGTTATTTGTATTACAATTTTTTAATTAAAAATTTTTAATTATTATGCTTTCAATATATATAATTATGATGAATTTTTTATTAAATAATAAAATAAAAAATAAAATTTGCTTTGACAACAAAAAAGAAAGAAATATGCATATATGACGAATAAATGACAATAAAATTTGAAAGAGATATTTTTATAGATATTTTACAAAATGTCTGCACTAAATGTCGGCATAAAATTTTATTTTACGATAGCAATTAGGAATTAAAATGGACGAATTCAGGAATATCGAATTTGTTGAAGCCTAGCTACCCTATTACCGCGTTTCAGAAACTAAATCCCGTATGGTAGAAATCTCGAGCAATCTGATCCTGGGCTCGTATGTAGAGCCTGGTTAGTTTGAAACGTATAATAGCGCGGGGCAGCATCGAAACTAACGTGCGTTACGGGATAACCCTCGAGAATCCCGGCGGAAGGCGAGCAAAAACGAAGGAGCCCGGAGGTAGGTAGGCCCTTGTCCGCGTGATTAGAAAGGGATTCCTGGGTTCACTCGGTTCCTGGCCGCATTCTTACGTAGCCGTAGCGATAATCGATTGGCCACGAGTCGTCATGGAGGCGAAGGAAATCGATGACCTTCGGGCAGTAGAATCCGCGGCCGCTTCTTTTCCACGTTTACGATCGTTCCTCGTTACCTATGTTTTCCGTACGCTATTAATTCGATAGCGTGACCGCCTCGACGATATAAACTTATTTATACCATGTAGTTTAATGAAAATATCGATGGAGAGTTATACCGTTACCTTTAGCCCAAGATATAATCCGTTATAGTAACTTGATACAAAAGAAAAACGATTTTATTGGTCAACTTTAGCTAATGCTGCCTTATAACTTTCAGAGTAGAATGCAGTTACTTTAATTAATTGGACGTTAATGAGATGTTTTATACTTTTTATAGATCTCTGATTTTATTATAATAAAATTGTAAATAAGAAAACATTTACTGAATATTTTACATTATTTCATTATTATGAGAATATTTAGTCCACACAAAAATAAGAGTAATTTTTTATAGATATGTTTTGCTTTACTAAATTATTTGCTTATTTTTAGCAAAATATTTATGTAAGCAATAAAATAAAATAAATAAAACAAATTTGAATTAAAAAGAATTAGAACAAAACATAAACGAGAAATCAGAAGAAAAATTTCTTCTACTCTAAAATGAAAAATGACAAAATGTAAAAAGAATTTTTTCTAAAATATAATTTTAAAGATTTGGGGGAATATGTATGTATGTATTCCGTCTATAAAGGCTAAAGGTTGAATAGAAATTGTCCTCGCGGCGCGACATTAAATTGCTCACGCGGTCGGTGAACCGGAATGAGTTTGACTTGGCCGTTCCGAGAGAGATCATGTACCTGGTGACGACTGAATGTCACCAGTGACATGACAAAGAGGTGGAAGACGGACGGTATCGCGACGTACGGCGCGACGGCGCGCAGTGATTATTCCTCGTTTTGCCACGCAGCGAGCGGTCCGTGTAGATCGTGCGATCTACGTGGATCATATACGATCGTCCGCGCGCGTACGAAGAGTGGAGAGCCGGCGCCGCTAATGATCGTAATGGGCACGTTGCGCCGTACGTATGAGACGAGGAGGTCGTGCTCGCTTCTTCGTTGGTGCTCGCTCGTAGCAGCTGAGAATGGAACAAGGTAATGGCGATATTAATGGTGGTATCCCGTGGGCTAGCCGCGATATTGCCGCGCTGATAGCGCGCGAAAGAATCGCGCCTAATGCTCCAAGATTGCCGTTTCATCGATACAGTCGCGAACTCTAAATGCCGAGGTTGCATATGATCTTTCATCGAACTTTTCGCGCGCGAGCCATTTTCCGCGTTTTCTCTCGAAACTCATCCTTCATTCATTCGTTGATCATACTCATCATGATAATTCGGATGATAATTTCGGTCTAACTGCTAAAACAGATTGCTAAAGCTAAACTAATCTTTCTTGCTTAAATTTATTATACATGATCAGGAAGTTTTCGAGATCTTTAGAGGCTATTAAATTAGTATAATAATTATAGGCACATATTTAATTTAGGAAAATGAAATTTTTTATTTATCTTCAATAATAATATATGTAAAAGTAGATAAAAATGGCAATAGTCCTTTATGTATCCTATATGTAATATAATAAAGAAAAAATACATATTGCGCGTGGTATGTTTAAGAGAAGATGTCTAACTTGGCTTAACAGCAATAAAATGAGAATAAACGAGTGTATCTATATAAGAATTGAGGAACATAATTCACTACATCGACAGAACAGCGGTTTCTTGACTATATCGCAGATCTATCATGTAGATACTTAAAATGAGCAATGATAAATCGCCATAATGTATCGAGAAAGATGGCATTCAATTGAAAAGTTGTACTTTCGAAAGTACAGAGACATATGATTAATTGTCAAATAATTTTACTTGTCATCAGATGGAAATTGTGCAAGATGATTTCGATACTTCGTTCACATTTCATCCCCGCGATATGCGCGACAAGACAATTTGCGCGAGAAAAAGCGACGTCGCACTTGAAGAAACGCATTTTCTGCGCTAATATCTTCACGAGAGCGTGGAACGGCGTATTATCGATTATCTCACCGAAGACAATGATATTTAACGGCTCGTCGATTCCGCGGGAACGTCGCAGCGCGGCGGGTAATAAATTTTAATGCGTGTAATGTGGGAATTAATGCGGGATTGTTTCCGCGTATCGGCGGAGAGACGCAGTTGCGATTCGCAACTCGCAATTTAACTGCGCGCGCGATTTAACGGCCGAAGTTACGACGATGCCGCGCGAATTGTTAGATCAAATTAAATTAATTCGTATGATCGTGCCATCATCCGAAACGTACGAATCAGTGAGCTTTTCTTTGTCGCCGTCGCCGTCGATCGAAACTCCGTTTGCGATATTAAGCGGCGATGATTTCGCGCTCTCGTTCTCTTCAGTCAATTAAACTTTCCTCGCTTTTGTAAGTGGCCACGCTTTACCGCGGTGCAATTAACCGTTTCTATACGTATTGTATATATTGCATATTAAATATCGCTTCGAACATTCGTCCGACAATATCTGTCTAATAATGCCGCTGAAAATTGAGAACTTATTTATGCGAAAAACTCTGTGCAACGACATACAAATTAATCGGAATGTCAGTGTGCAATATATATATATATATTGTAAAAAGCAATAATTAAGAAAAGTAATTAAGAAAAATTATTGGTAACCGTGACCGTGCTTATCATTTTGTTATTTATTTTTTTATTGCTTTAACATACGAATTTATCTAAAAATAGTAAAAAGTTAAATGAACAAGTACGTATATTATATCAAATTACTAATAGAGGTTTTAAAAACATTTAAAAGGAATTTAATATTAAAAAGATTCAACGGCATTTATATCGATTATCTATTTTCGATTGCTGATTGATGTATTTATTATCTATGTATAAATAACGTTAGATTTTACGCTTTGTTTCTTTTCTCTTATTTTTGTCTTCGTCACACTTCGGTATTACGACAATAATTTCAATTAACGTTGTCACTGGCCTCTCTATTCTTATCTTCCTCTTATCCGTGGCTACAGTTGATAAATAACATGGCTTGCTCCTTTTACACAAATTCTCTCACGATCCCGCGTCTGCTTGCTAAGACCCGCGACGTTATGCATTAAGCAACATCGCGTATCTCAGTTACTTCATCGCACGCGTCTCTTTCTCCGCTCTCGAAACTGCCCCATGTAAATCATACAGCGCGACGCTGAAAACGAGCAGGGCATGTACATACTTACATACGGTCTACGAGTCAGGCCTTAATTAGACGACGAAACGATGATACTGAAATCATCTTTAATTTGTATGAAACTGCATTATTTCAAACTACGAGGATCTTTCAGAAAAGTCAAAAGAATAGGATACCTACATATTATAATATTTATATAATATAATTTTTTAAATTTTATTATTTTCAATTTCTAATTTAGTAATTATCCTTAAATTGCTTTATTTATAAATTATATAATTCTTTTCCATCTGTGTCTTGAAATTTGAGTATCAATCTGAGTTAAATTATCACAACGTAACGAATAAGATATGAAAATTATTTGCTAACTTTTTGCTATTTTTTGCGTCTAAAATTAATTTTAGAAAAAATAAGTAAATAATTTTCATGTCTTATTAATTACTCTCGTAATACGAAGTAGGTCAAGCTGAGAAAACCAATCAGCATTGCAGAGAAGAGACAACAATACTTCGAGACTTCCGAGTATTGATTTAACCTTTGCCTTTTTTAAGAGCGAACTGTGAAAATATTTAAAAACTATAAAATTGTCAAGATTTATAATATGTAGGTAACAAATAGAAATATTAGAAAATTTTGCTAAAGAAACATTATTTTAGTAAATACTTGAAATTCGATAAAAACTTATATACTAAACGAATTACAAACATCCTGTTATCGTCAAGGCGTTCGAGTCCGGCTCAGCACGAGTTAAGAGCAATGAAATATAAGTACAGCTTGGAGAGTACGCAACGCGCAGCGCGGAAACGACCACTTTCCGTTTTACGGCGGCGAACGTTAAAACGTAAACTGTATCATTTACGAGCTGTCTTGGCAAATCGATGCGTTTGGTATTTGAGCTGCTGTCGAATGTCTGGTAGGCAGGCCAATTAGGAATCCGCCGCTTTAAAACCGGCGACGATACGGCCAACAGGTGTCTTAAGCTTAGCGAGCGATCGTTTGGAATCGTCGGGTTTTTAATAAAACGTTCGGAATCTTGATATCTGCACGCGGCGTTTATGAGCATACAAAATCAGTTCCTTGGCACACTGTTAACCCAGAATACTTCTTGCCTTAAATTGAATTAATTTGCATTTTTCAGTAATGGATTGAATTAATTTATATTTTTTTATTTGTTCGTTAAATATATTTAATTATACATTTCACACAATTTATTTAATTAATTAATTTTTTAATTAAATAATTATATATTAATTTAGAAAAAGGTTTAAAAGTAAAGGTAGATTAAATTATTTAAAATACGCAACGTTACGATATGTATAATTGTTATGTACGAACAGAATAAGTTTTGTAAAAATTGTAATATATAGCCGAGGAAAATTATAACGATGCATCTTTCAGTCTTGACACATCACCTGCTCCCTCGATCGTAATGCGACATCGATCCCTGAAACATCACCGGGTAAATGGGAGAATATAGTGTCCCTCGAGAACCGAAAGTTCGCTCGTGAGAAAACGGTGATCCAACGGACCGTTACATCATCGAATCTACAGTGTGTTGCGCCTCGTAAATATCTGCTTACGACACGTCCTCGCGATTCGTCACGTCTCGGACTTCCTTGAAACGGAAGATTATGTCGGAAATCGGGGAACGAACTCCCTGATTAGCGTGTGAACGATCGTTTGTCTGTTTATTAATGAGAACCATTCATTCGATATTTTTGTAAATTTTTAAAGCGAAGAAAGAATCGATTTAGAGATTGAAATTGTTCTCTAAAAATATACTCGATTAATCGTATACCGAAAACTACTGATAAAGTTTTTTGAATTTATATATTTTTTTTTACTATGCATTTGAAACCCCATAAAGTCATACATATAGAAAATTTTTAAATTTCTGGGTTTTTATCTGCAATAGTTGCATTTCTTTTTTAAAATAATCTATTAATCATGAAATACACGGTCTAATAAAATTTTATGAAAATTAAAATAATCGAGAAATGATTCCAAGAAACTTAAATCGGATACCATGTAAATTGCATAATAAATTTAAAAAGGCATCGCTTAATTGAACATTTATTATCTTAAAATTCTGACCTTTGCGAGTACCCATTTTTTGGAAGTCTCCTGGGGTGAGATCAGCCAGCAAATACATTCACGAGTGGGACAATACGTGTGTTTCCGAAACCGGGAGACACGGTGGAGCGCGTCGGTGTCGAATTCGTAATTGGAATGTCGCGAGGGAGCGGTGTGGTTCACCGGGGGTTGCACCCGAAGAGAAAGCGAGCCCGGGGAACGTCCGGGCGAAGTGGGGGACTGAAAAAATGTGGCCGGCATGCGAGATATCTGTCCCCCGATATAGCGTCGATATATACCGAGGGGCGAGGGATCAGCGGGGTGACACGGTGGTGCCCGTCGGCGACTCGTTTACATATTGGTAAGCTCTCTGCGGGTCCGGGTCCGCGCGATAGATGCGATGCGGCGATACCGCGGCGCCGGAGCGGGATCTCTCCTTCGAACTTTCTCGGCAGCGGGGAAAGGGGAGAGCGACACGGGGCGAACAGAGGGGGGGGGGAAGCAAAGAACTACGCGAGGTGGAGGTAAAGATGGCAGGGGCAGATGGTGCGAAGATCGGACCATTGTTTGCCTTCTGACAGCGATAAGTTCACAATAAAGTTACATTCGCTTCCAAGTAAGTTCCTGTCCTCTCCCCCGTCGCGACTCCCTCTCTCTTACCTCTGGCTCTTCTTCTCTTAGTCGCCCCCGCGCACCCTTTCCGCGCCGCGGGAGCTTCTTCTCGTCTGTGGACACATGGGAGCTCCTTCGGAAGAGGTGGTATACTCACTAGCGATAACCATAACTCTCTGTACACCCGCGCCACTGTGTCCTCCCCGTCGCCCTGGCCCCCTTCGCGGTCCCTCCTGTTTCGTCCTTTTCGTCCTCGTCTGGACTCGCCATTCTATCTTTCTTTTTCTCTTAGTCTTTTCTCATCACTTCTTCGCCATGTCGTTTCTCCACCCCTCCCCCTCCGCCTTGTCCCCCGATCATCCGGTCGCATCGACCACGGCTATTCCGCAATTGTTTTCGACCTTTCTTTCTCTTATTGCAGTTGCCGTTCGCAGGAGAATTTCACGTGCCTTTCGTTACTACATACTTTACTGGAGTTTTTTCCTTCGCTCTCTCTCTCTCTCTCTCTCTCTCTCTCTCTCTCTCTCTCTCTCTCATTCTCTCGTTTGTTTTCTTCATTGTTCATCTCTTTCTTCTTCTTACTGTCTAGCATCTATTTCTCGGGCTGTCGCACCTTCCTCCGGACTTTCGCGTTTCCTCCTACATTCTGCACTTTCTTTCATTCTCGAAATGGGCATCGGAATTCATGAGATGAAATTGATGATTACAACATCGAAACAACGAGCCGAACGACCAACAGCTACTTGTCGAGCCGTCTATAAATCCCACATTCTCCTTCTACATCCCTCTTTCATCTCTCATCAATTCGATTTGTTCGCTGATTTTTTTTTCTCTTGCTCTTCTTTGTTGCATTTCTCCACCATTTCTCTGCAATATCTTTTTACTTTCTGAAATGTCTCTCAATTCCATTGTTTCTTAGATGTTTTAACCGTTGTAAATAAGGAGGACCGTAAATACTTGCGCAAACGGATACGTTCTTTTTGCTTGGCTCTTCCTCTGACTGTTTCGTTTCGCGCATCGAACGAGATACGATACGCGGACGATGGCCGCGGTTCCCCGTCGAGATAATTGTCTTTGCTGTTTGCCGTTTGTCACACTTTCGCGTTTTGCGGCTATAATGACAGCGCGGCTGAATTCGCTGAAATTTCTATTATTTTGATAAACTGTTAATTAAATATCTTTTTTCTTTATATCAAGTTATAAATAGATATACTCGCAATAGATAAACTATATAAAATCTTATTTTTTTTAATAATTACTTCAGATAAATTTATATTTTCTTTAATTTAATTTTTTAAGAAATTTATTTGATTAAAAAAATTAATTATTTAATTTAATTCATTAATTTTAATTCTTCTTTTCCAATTGTATCTTCTCATTGTATTTGTTTTGATTTTAATAGCTCTCACTAGCCATTAATGTTTTTACATAAAGTTTAAGATATCTTTGTGTCAAGATATAATTTAGAAATAAAGATTTCCACATAGAACTTAAGCAAGAGCACGGCTCTCGGAAAAGTATGTCATCAAGATTAGGAAAAGCAAGACGGGCAACTAAAGCAGAACTCCCGGCGATATACCCAAGACGCGCCGCGATACTCGACGCTCAATGCGTAATACTCGCACGGATAGCTAATACCGCTCCATTAGGCCCAATTAAACAGACAGTTAAATACACATTCCGAGCATAGTATACTCTGTTCGTAGCACGCGGTTATGCTCAGTGATATTAGTTGTCGCCATTGGATACAATCATCAGGAGATATCTTCTAAGTGTATCAAAAACAATCCTATTTTATATAGCTTACAAGCTATAGCTGGCTTATAGTTAGCTTTTTAATTTCAACATAGTTTTTTGTATTTTATATCAAATTTTTAATTGATAAAAAATATCTATGTTCTCAGTTAGTAAATTGTTTTAACTCAAACGAGTAGATTTGTATTTGTAAACGACTAGCAGAATGAATCATACATAATATTTATGAGAGACGCACTTTCATATATTATTTTATTCATTTTAAATGAAAAAGATAAATTCGGCAAGTATAGTTTTTAAAAAGATTTCACGGCAGTCTCGCGACAAAAATCGTATCATAGAAAGATCGTTAAGTCCACCGTACGACTCCTTGGAGGACTAAAAGCTCACCGTCTCGGTGAATTATTACCATAGATAAGTATATCGACGGTTGGATAAGGCTCGCGACGGGGAAAAAAACTGAGCCGCTAAACGCACCATCGAGCCGAGAATGGCCTGATAACCGTTATTATTACTTATCGCCTTTCGAATAATGCGATTGATGTCCGCGAGTTCTCGTTCTCCGAGCGAGTTGAACAGTTTTGAAAACCAATTGTAAAAATCTTCAGAAAGAAAGAAGATATATCATAGATACATATATTTAGTATAATTATAATTTCTTTGTTTAAGTATATGTTTATTATATATATTAATAATTAAGAAAAATATTTTTTTAATAACGTGCAGTACAAGAAAACTACAAATCTGTTTTTTTTTTTTCAAGTTAAACGGTATTGTATCCTTTAGATTTGTCCGCATCTTCGTATTCTTCATCGTTCTTATTTTTTACGACTCGATATTATATCACTCTAGTTATTACAAATCTCTACAAATTGATCGTTATTTTAATATGAGTGTTTGAGGAACTACAAGAGTTCCAAGTTGACAGGTCATATTCGTAGTGCACTTCGCGCGTGCGGGTGTCCGCCAATTTTCGTTCATAAAATATTTTTAGCCGGCCCGTGGTGATTCCACGATCCCCGATAAAGACGTCGCGCGTGGAAGCCGTCGCCGAAAGCCGGCGAGAGAGCGTGAGAGGGAAAGAAAGAGACGGAGAGACGTTGGTGCCACTTTGGTGGTGCATTCGGAGAAACGCGGGGCTGTTCGTGGGAATAATATAAGACGGGCTCGCATCTGCGCGAGTTATGACGGAGCGAGCCATTAAGTGGCCGTGTTTATTTTTAGAGGGAACCGAGAGAGCCTAGAGAGCGCAAAGTGGAACTCCTAATTGTTCTCGTTAGCGCTCAGCTCGCATCTGTCTGAACCCGTGAACTCAGGACGACGGACGACGACGGACGACGACGGACGACGGAGAATGCACGGGGCCCCTGCACGCGGGGCTCTCGCGCGGGACGAAAGGGGCCCCGTGAGGGTAAGAGGGACGATGACGTCAGGACTGACCGGTGGTCACATCGAACGGACGGTCTTGGCCGGACGACGAAAAAAAAAGGATTATAATAAAATAAACGGAGCCACCGCGCGCGGCGCGGCGGAGCGGGTTACGAGAGCGAAAAACGCATTTCGCGGACTGCAGGCGAAAACAGATGCTCCGGCGGGATTTGCATAAACGAGGCTAAGCCGAAAGTTAATGTCGCGCGTAACGATCTGCCCCGGATTGTAGGCATGCTGTGCGGTGTCGTATGCTCTCGCGCTTTATTGTTATTCATTGGAACTCCGGCCCGACGCGCTATGGAAATTAATTCCATGGTTACACGGTGGTTATTCTGTGTTTCTCTACCTTTCTCCTTTTGTCGCGCCGCTCTAATCGCGCGGTGCATCGGTCGTTATATCATTTATAATTAATTTTAGAAACAATGTAATAAGATTGAACACGCAGCGAAAATTCGATCATTTATGATGAAAATCATGAGCTGCATTTATCGCGATTTTTTATGTAATTTTATATATTTATAGAACCGAAAATTAAAAAAAATTTTCTTTTAATTAAAAATATTTTTATTTTTTTTTGTTATTTAGATAAAAATGTTAGAATTACTCAGAAATGTAATAATTCTTATTCTCCTTTTCTCTAAAAATACCTAATAGTTGTTACTATTTTTTCGCAGATATAGATATATTTATTTTTCAAACATGCAAAGATAATATTTTTATTCTAAAATTTTGCTTTAATTAAGTAATACTATGTTTCTTATTTTGTGAAAACAGTTATAAAAACTTTGGAATTTGTTGGTTTTATTTCTTGTCTTTTTTTAACATCATTTTCATAAAAAATTTCACAACAATTTTTATTTTTAAGCAATGACCTAAAAATCAACATAAAATTGGGTGTCTAGTCTCTACTTGTGAGATAGAAATTCGTATGACGGCTGCCAGATTAATACAGGGATGAGAAATCCCTGAAATCGCGGAAATTAAAGTCTGTACACGTTTCCATACATAGAAGTGGCAGATGAACAGCATGAGAAGACAGTTGGATTAAAAATATAATTATCATTTTGAAATATATGAATATATAAGAATCCTTTTTTTTCATCAAAGAATTCCGTTGCGAAACGCTGCTATATTCAAAAACATAATCACATGTAAAATAATTAATAATTATTTGTATAAAGAGAGATTAAATTATCTGTATAATATTCAAATAATTTGCGATGCATAATAGCTAATTATACGAGCTAATTATACGAACGTATTGTTAAAGCACAAAAATAGTTGCCCATATGATTATTCAGGCAAATGGCAATACTAAATTATTCGAATAATACCGAATTCCGATGCAAAAATGGGCACGAGATATGGTCGAAGATAAACCACTCCCGCGGTATGTAAACGATAACGATTTCGTGGTGGCGGATGCTTTACGCGGGTGCAAAATACGAGCGAACGACCGGAGGGGGGAATACGGCAGCCCCTCTAACGAAAAGCTCGATCCGTACGTTGCTTGCGTCGAGGCAACGACATAATATGAATAAACTCCGGCACTTTTCGCATACGCGGTCGGGAGGGACAGAGAGAAAAAAAACGGATTTTCTATTTACGATGACCATTTGGGTTTCGTATGCCGGCCGGGCCGAGGGGCGACTCGTCGTCGGTGATTTTGCCAGCTTTATAGTAAATTTCCCATATAAAGGCGGCGCGGCACCCCTCGGCTTTATGCCATTATTACGTATGCAAGTGTGACTGTAGAAGTTCCCCAACGAAAGTGAACGGCGCGGGGTGTGCCGTTGCACCGAATCTTTTTCGGATCGCGATTGACTGCAGTGAAGACAAACCGTCGATGAATGTAATGATACACAGAATCGGTAACTTTTTATAAGTAATGTGAAAAGAAAAATTACTTGTTATGCGCCAGGTGTATTTCATTTGATGTCGCAGTCGCGAAGTAAAGCATGATCGGCAATTTGTAATTATGGGAGAACGTAAATTATAACTCCGTATAATATGTGAATGCAACATATTGAAAACAAAGTAAGAGGAAAATATCAAATAGATTATAAAGAGAATTTTGTAATACGTAAAAAATATTATTTTAATGAGAATTTCTTCTCTCTCTTTCGTGGCGTTCAAATTTCCACTGGAAATTTTCCAGCATTCTTTGATCTCCTATGGATATTTGTTTTTACATTTATAATTTTATAATATAGGTAAATAATATATTAATTACAAATGTACATGAACGTGTTAGAACTTTTTTAATAATTTTCTCATTTTTTTTGAAATATGATTGAATTATAAGAATTTTTCATTTATCTTTGACAATATATATTTATTTTTAATTATATAATAACATTCCTGTATTAATCAATTTTAGAAAGATATATTTGGAATATATGTGTCCAATTATACCTTTTGCTTAAATTTTATACAATTATAATTTAAGAATATCAAATATTTTCAAAAGCAATTATTATAAATATTGTTTTATTGAAATTGAGATTGTTAACAGAAATCGTGATATAGTTTATTGGCTTTGTATTATATAAAAAGGTAACCGATTAATAGACATAGGTCGGTTTTGCCCTGCTCTAATTTCTTTTGCTCCATTGAATATTCCGCACGAGGAGTACTTTGTACCGAGAATAACGCGCGCCCTTCGTAGGGCCCATCCGACGAGTGACCCAACCTCGTTGCAGGGTCCCGAGAAGCTTGTCATTGTGTTTTGGGCGTGCTGTAATCCGCGTTGACGCGTTCAACCGAGCGTTTATAGAAATGCGAAGAAAGAGGAGAGGAAAGGGAGCAAAAGAGAGAGAATCGACGAGAGTTTCGCACGGCCGTTGCCGGTATTCATAAGTTGGAAACATTTCCATAACGAAATATGCCAAGTTAGAGAGTGCATCTCTTGTCACTAAATAAAGTTTCCACGTGACAGATTGCACTATAATACTTATATTCATTGACATGAAACGTGCTTATGAATAAAGTTTACGATGGCTACGTATATTTCAGAATATTTACAGACTTTTTTTCATTAAATAAAAAGGAAAAATTAGCAATTTTAATATTAGTAAAATGAAACCAATAGAATGAGCTACATATGCTTTGAACGATAATGAAATTTTCATTCATGTTCCTTTGTTAGAGAAATATTTAAAACTTTTATACTGTTTTACTCTTGAAAACTTACTGAAATTACTCGAAAAGTTTTGCTTTCAATACGATTAAATCAATGAAAACAAGTGACTGAAAGCTGTTTAGAAATTAGCAGTGATATAAACGTATTTTAATAGAAAAATTAAATGAAACCGAGATCAGCCCATCGGCGGCATCGATGCTATCGCAGTGCCGTGCGTAAGTGGAGAGCCGGCAGACGACGTTTAACAAGTAGTCACGACCTTTGAAAAAAAAACCTGCCGAGGTAGGGGAGATTTTCATCTACGTCGCGGGCGGATGACGGCAGGTGATAAAGCTTCGACTTTACGATAGTGGTCTCGAGGAAGAAGGGGGACGGCCCCCTCGCTCGCTCTACACGGATCGTTCTACTCGTCCTAAAGCGTCGCGCGCGCGCGATTTATGTCTTGAAAATCAGATGCACCGAGAGGCTAGATTTTCACACTCTTTCACCTATGTCAGGAATTGATCTACGCAGAATTTAGACTTTGCAATTCTCGAGTAATTACAATTTTATCATGAAATTTGAAACGTACTGAAATATAGGAGACTGTACTAAAAGACTGTACAAAACTTATTGAAGTTTTGCGATTTATTTATTCTGATTCTCAATAACAATCTCTAATTAGACACATGTATAGATATCTGTTTTTAAACTTATTATACTTATTTAAATCGATTGATAAAATCAGCAAAAGTTTAATCGACTCGCATAGTATTCAACGGATTAATAAAACGATCATGCTGTGATTTTTTTTTTTACGACAAGTCTCATATCGGATGGTAACTTACTTGCTCGCGAGTTGGACGATGCGTTACGCGGCAAAAAATGTCCGAGTAGGATAACGACGTTCAATGGTCGGGTCCGTCCGTGGTTGCGGATTCAGCGTCAGCTCCGTAGCTATATCGGTGTTGGCGGTAGATTTATCGCTCCAAGGAAAATGACTCGCTCGCTCGTGTCTAGATGTGCGAGCGTATCGTAATCTTCGAGTCGATGAAGATAACCCTGCCTCGTATCGATACCGAGCTCCGATGAAATTGACACATCCATCTATCACTCGGCATATGCATGGCATGCATGGGAAAAAGCCGGCGCGGTGCGACGCCGCGGGACTGACCATGCATAATTCACCATATCTCCGTCGAACGGCCCGAAATCCTGAATAATAAGAGCGGACTTGAGCGTTTTTTCGGTCAAACCCCGCGGCACCGTTCATGGCACGGGGGGTATCCGTGGATCCCGCGCGGATCTCTGTTTCGTCGAGATACCTCGAATCGATGGGGAGAAAGTGAGAATATCCTTCTCTAGCGATGTATTCGTCAATCATTCGCGTAAGAAAAAATTTTGAATAATTCCTTTTTTAAAGACATGTTTTCGGAAAAAGATATCTCCTGAGATATTTTGATACGAGGAAAATCTTTGCTAAATTTACTGAAAGAATATATAAAGAACTAATGATAATTATACACTCTGGAAATAATACTTTTTCTTGAAAGAAAAACGTAGATATTTAATTCGTTACGAGGTAGTTGAAAGCGATACGTGGATGTTTTGGCACGATTGATACCGCACTGCGAAATAATTTACAACGTATTCCGCGGCTCCTATCGATGCATCGACGTGAGAGATTGTGGACGGCTGGTCGTCGCAGTAGACGTGCGGAGACAGCACCGAGGTCATTTCCGTCGAGACGGTGAACGAAGGGTCGGTGGGTTGGAAGCAAAGGACGATGATGTTGTGAGACAGAGAGAGAGAGAGAGAGCCTCACAAGAGACGAGTCCCTTACCGACAATGGCGATCGGTTCGGGTTACGAGGACCGGCAGGGCGAGCCGAAGTTCACGGCATCCAATATGCAATAAACATACGGGGCTTTGACGTATTTAATAGTAACGTGGTCGTATAATGCTTGACATGCATGGAAGCTTTTATGGGGATGGGTATCTTGGCGCGGCTCGAAGCACCGGCCGTGTCTCTCCCGAGCGGCGAAAGGGCCCCGAAGGTACCCCCCGACTATCCGGATCCAATATCGTCCCGCGAATTAGTCAGTTGAGAATCGCTGCTCTCCCGCCCCGCTCGCCCCCGGAGAAGTGTAGCCGGCGGTTAATTGCATGTCCAGAGCCGGGGAAGGATCCTTAGGCTGTCACGGGCACGATGGCCCCTCTCGCGCTTCTCGCGCGTGCAAGGCCCAGACGTGGGACACGTGTCCCTTTCGCGACTTCTGAAACTACAACTCTCGTGACAGCGAAATTGTTCGGATTAAAAATAGCGAAAGACGGTAACTCGCGTGCGCCAAGGAATTACGTTGTCAGTCATAAAAATGTGAAACCTTTAGGATTTTCGAGACTGAGATTCTATGAGATTCTAATTAGGACTTCTAGGAGTACGCGAGCCGCGAATGACTTTGCTAAACCACGTTTCGCGGCATTGTGACTTTCGATAATGTAACGAGACGGTGACTTTTGAAATTGCGAAATGCGATTTTCTGATTGAATATATTAAACTACTATGTTTCACATTATGCACACGATATTTTTTTTACATTGATTCTTATTATTAGTAGAGACTTTACTTTTATAAATGATAGCAATGCATGCGAATAACGCAAAGCTATTATGATACGCAATGCTAGAATGGGCACTGTAGTCAACGCATTCTTGACTAATGACGGCTCTCGTTGTATTGCCGCAACCGTCGCTGACGGATTACGAGACTCCACATATTCCATCCACGCATTCGCATAGGATGAGTTATCGGATAACCATCGGACGTCGCGTAAATCATCATGTTTATGCCGTCAAGAAACTAAGCATGAATATGTCAGCTGTTTCAAAATAGCTATGAAGAAGCCAAAATTTTTTAAAATTCGGTGCTTAATATAAGCGGAGGGTTTTGAGCCGTAAGAATATCAGCAAATTAAATTCTTTAGGATTTTTATATTTCTTCGTTTTAAAAAATATTAGATAATCACATAAATTTTGTGCTCATAAAGAGAAAGAAAAGATTTATATTTATAGTTATAAATTATTATTCATTACGTTAAATTATTTTCTTATTTCGATTATATTCTAGTATGTACTTAACGATGAGAAGATTTTAAGATCGGTCTTAAATTCATGAAAAGTTTGGAGGCTCTTTACTAATTTTTAAAGGACCACTTAAAGTTTATTCGTAAAACTGTCGCTGTTGAAAAGCATTTTTCGCATTGTTCGCTGCGCGATTTTATCTGTTCGCATCTGTTACGCGACCTCAAATGAGCAAACGAGAATGAGAACGGGAACGAGGCAGACGAAAGAAAGGAAGGAAGAGGGACAAACGAACGCATCGCTCGAACGATGTTTCAATCTCCATAATGACCGCTCGGCTCTCGCTTCGTGGCCGCGCACTGAGAGACAGAGTGGATGCTAATAACAGGGAAACTCCATAGTGTCCGAAGGTATCACTCATTCAGAGAGATATTTCTTTTGCGTCCACGTTTGTTCGCGAGCGGAAAGTGAGAGGGGGAGGGAAGAGGTTGGAGAGTCGATCCGTACAAGGATGGAAAGAGGGATGAAGAGAGAAGAGCGCACGAAAGTCGGGTATTCAATGGCCCGTGTCATCGCGCGAAGGCACATACGTAATGCCCGATGTAAATGCGAGAGAAGGAGGGAAAAATAGTCGGGGTAGAGATGGGGGTGCGGAAAGAAAGAGAGAGATCCGGCAGAGCAACTGGGAGAGCCGAAGCCGCACGAGTTGTGGTGGATGGAACAATGGAACACCGGTATACCGCAACACTACATCTCCGATACCCCTTTAATCCCCTCCCCGTTATTCTCCCTCGCTTTCCGTTTCCTTCGAGGTAACCTATCCTTGTCTCATAGGTTATATATTTTAAACGTTTGTAAAATTGGGTAATATATATATATATATATATATATATATATATATATGTATATAAACATAGCAATTGTTGAAGTATCACGAAGAACGAGACTACGACGATAGTGATGATGAAAGAAGGAGGGAGAGAGACAGAGAGAAAGGGGGGGAAGGAGAGTGGCAGCTCATCAGGAATGGTATGGGGGTAGAGACCGGGCCACCGGGGGCCGGGGCAACAATTACACAGAGTGCGCTACCGCGGTGGAGCCCTTTCAGCCTCTCTCCCACCGGAGATGATGGATTTGTTGTCTTCGTGGTCCCTCTGGTACATTGTGCATCTACCGGACCGTGCCACCACGCGGTTGCTTCCCTCTCTCTTTCTCTTACGTGCGGCACTTTCCTGTAATTCTCGTGTTATAGAGGACCGCGTGATACTGGGGAAAATGGTCGCGCATAAATAGCGATGAGTATAGAGCAATGGGAAGGGAATTGGAAGACGATGAAAATTAGCGGGTAGGAATTATCGTCGCTTATTGAAGTGGCTTTAAATGAACTTCTTTTCTTTTTCAACAATTTTGACGCAGAGTTATCTGTGATTACAGTTTATAACCATCAAGATTCAACATTTCCAACCCATGTAAGAGTTTATTTGACAAATAATTAGTTATTCAAAAACATAGTAATTAAGTATTTTAAAATGCAAATTAATGTATTCGTATCCTTTGGTATAGTTTATTTTTAAAGCATTACTTGTTATTTATATTCTTTAAATTTCATATATAAACAAAATAGTAGAATTATATTTTATATTGTTTAATTTAAAAATTTAAGCCTTATCTCGGACAAGGATAATTACATAATGAACAAGCAATTGAACGTTTCATGATAGCAAGAATCGATGTTGGTGGTCATTATATTGATCACATCGCAATGTCGTTGTTTCGATGAAATAGTGCTTCACTTAACCCATCAGTTTACAAATACTTATGTTCGGTTGGAATTTACGATGCGACCGGCATATTTTATTACGTACTGCGAAACGGACATCTTTCACAAGATATTTATGTGACCGTCGCAGACCGGAAGAAAAGAGTTAAAGGAATAAGACCAGAAGAGGATATAGAATTTATAGGCTTCGGTATAGAATTAGTTGGAAGAAAAAGTCGATCACGTCGGAATAGGATTAAAAAACTGACACGGTATCTCGCATGATCTCGCATCTAGGTAGTTGCGACAGAAGTAGATGGGATTCCACCCTTGCGTTCGACTCGGGAAAAAAATGGTAAAAGGGATTCAGGAGAAAGAATAAGCTGGCCGAATTAGCAGAGTTTCGATCTGCGAAACTGTGCGCCGTCAGTGATACTCGTGAAAAAAGGATCGCAAACTTTTTCAAATGGTAAAGCCACTACGAGCCATGAGACATTATATGGTAGACAGACGAATATTTTTCTGTGAAATTCAGAAATGTACTCGGAACTCTTATCGATTTTTAAAAAACATCAACATAAATTTAACATAATAAAGTGAATTGTTGAGAAATTATGAAAATTTATTTCAAAATTAGATACATTTGTTAACATATTTTTATATTAAAGAAGTGGAAAGAGAATACGGAAGAAGATACATGGAATATATGGAAAAAATATATGCACGCTATATACATTTCATTTTACAGACACGACAACAACGAAAAATTTTAATTAACTTATTTTTTTTATGCTTAAGAAGCGAAATATTTTTATTAAACTTTAAAGAAAATATCAATTACTAAAATATAAATTTTTAGATCTTAAATTGTGTAAGAAGAAATGAAAGGAAGGATATTATAAATGAATTTTTTTCATTCTATTAATTTCTATTTTTAATAAATGTAGGGAAAAATCTTAGCTTGCCTCTAAATCAGATTTTCCATACAAGATTTTCTTATATCTTTACTTTTATCGATTTAAAAACGAAATTCATAAATAAACAGACGGCTGCTACTTCTCAGCGAATTTCTCGAAAATATACTATGCACATGTTGCATCTCGGAGTCACGCGAGTCACATCTGGCGTTAATCGAGAGAGGACAGACAGCACGAGTTTGCTCGCGCGACGCACGAGCGATCGGTCCGGCTGCCTTGGGTATACACGCTCTGGGCACTAAAGGGTCATCGTCGGCTGATTACACGAATGCGGGGCAAAGCTGATGGGAAGTGAACCGAGAAGCGCCTGGAGGCGCGTTCCTCTTCCGCTGGTGATCGACGATGATGGCCCGTGGGTGACGGCGTGTGGTGGGGTTGGGGGTCAGCCCCGTCGAGATACACCGCGCCGCTGGGTGAGCCACGAGGGTAAGACCTCGGTGCCCTGCAGAGGTCCGGGTCCCCGATTAAGAGGTTCTTCCTTATAGTCGCGCGCGCGGCGCCCGCGCCACGAGAGGATCCCTGTTTTGTCTCCTCGCGCCTCTTTTCTTCGCCTCTCTTCTTTCTCTCTCTCTGTCTCTCTCTGTCTCTCGCCCAGACGGCGTGGCTGCGGAACTCGAGATAGGCGTTTCTTCCCTCGCACGTAGCTTGGACTATTGACCGTGGAGATGTTCCTTGTGTACTCTGCCTATTTGTCTTTCGTTCCTCGCGTACACGTTTTCTTGCTCGTGCTTCTCGCGAGGATGGCTTCGAATTGCAAGTCACTGTGAGTCTGGAAGATATCGATTAGCAAACAAACTATGACTTTGCATTTTTCCGAAAATGATATTCTTTGGCTTTTCAAACAGAAATCAGTGTCACAAATTTGATTACTCTAATCTTTTGATACCTATGATATTCTTGAAAATCTTATGCTATATGTCAAAATTATAAATAGCAAATTGTTTTGAGATTACGATATCAAAAATTTGCTATTCCGATATTAGGAATATTTCGTTTAATGTAATATATTACATCTACGTAACTTTCCATTACATTAAAAATTTTTTTCTCATGTATATCATACATTATATTTAATCTGCTGAGTAACAAACAATTTTATCTAACGTCAAGTAGATATAAAAATAGAGAGATCTTTTTCTCTCTTAATATGTGAGAAGAGTTTCTGTATCACTAATTCTTATTCCATATTTACAATTGATAGCGCGGCTTTACATAAAAAGAATCGATTGCATTCACCCGGAGGTAGCGTAAATCGACGAGGATTTCGCGTAAGGGATCGGCGGGGTCATTTACTATCTATGCGTCGGTCGCGACGACGATGCTATGCCGGGGGCTGGGGCCAGACCGTTCTCTTCTCTCTCTTTCTTTATATTCCTCCGTCCGTTCCGGCGAAAGCCCAGACTCCCTGTGCTGATCTTCTACCTTCCTTTCTTCCAGAGAACGGCGGAACAACGGATGGGCATCCAGAAGGCGGGAGGTTGGGCGAGCCTTGGAGATAGATGGCAGACTTTCGTGGTGCGCGCCCACATAGCAGCAATGTAAGTCATGCTTCTTTATGGGGCAGCCCGTGACCCCGCTACTTGTAAACCGACTAAAGATTCAGAAATAGCTGCGGCACGGTTACGAGCTCCCTGTCCGCGTTCTTTCCTCTGCCCCCCCCCTCTCCCCCCATCGCCGCTTTACCCTTAAGGCGCGCTCTCGCTCGTACTCATTGTCTTTTCCTTATCTTTCTTCCCGCCGATCGATCCGTTCGATCCGAGAGCATCGCCGGCCAATATCATAACGTATTTACTGCAATATGAGTCCAGATGACAGAGGTCATTTGAGAAGATAGCTAAAATCACGGTAATTCGTCGCTCCTTTTCTGGACCGTCGCTTCGCGACGATCGCGATCGCGTGTCCTTTCGCTATCATGGAAAGCTGAAAGATCAATTTAAACTGATGGCCGGGCATTCTACTCGCGGTCGAGTTTGCTTGTATCTCGAACATGATCGATTCCCGCGCGATGCGGCGCGGCGCCGAACAGGCGGAGAGGAAAAGGATTGTCCGCGCGGCGCGTGGATCGAACTCCTTACAATAGGCTTATTATGTCGCGGTGCTTTCCAGCCAGGCACTGACCGATTCAAAATGTCTGTCGATAGTCGTCGTCGCGGAATCACCGTCGCCGTATATACACACACACACACACACATATACACGTACATGTCGGAATATAATAATATTACCGGGCATGCGTTATCTGTGAGAGAGAAAGAGCACTCACGCACGCGAAAGACGACCGAAGCACGATCAATCATATCTCGCGGAGAAAGGCGCCTATCCTTCGCGACCGAAGCGGAGACTATTCAACGCTTTATTTATCGGTCCGGAACGCGCGCGTTGCTGCGTTGCCGGAAACGTTGAGAGAAAACGGCCGCGGGACAACCGCGCGAGTTCGTCGCGTCTCGATGAAAGAGCCAAGAGAGCAACGCGATCTACGCGATCGCGCGCACTGTTACGCCTTTTCGTCTTGGCGAGATCATCTGGGAAACGTCATTCCAGCGGTGACTTCCTTGTATGTCATGACATCTTGAAGCGAACAGTTATCTAAATATTGTACCGCGCCCGAGAATGCGGCTGCATGTACTTCATTTATCTTTCAACTAGATACAACGCGTGTGACACCTGATATTAATAGATGTATAGGATATACGCTGTTAAAGAGCTTATACCAGCGGTAATTTAACCGGAAAGAAATCGATTGACAGGTTCAATCGCGTGAAACGTCTGACACAGGAACATTCTAAATTTTAACGTAAAGTTACATAATAATAAGGTATATTAAGCTGTTTTTTGCTTAAATTAGGAAAGGAAACAAAGTAAATCGGATAGGAAACAATCATAATTCTTTAATGCAGTTAGTTTTTTAAAAATTACGAGAGGCTCGATAGCCCATTATTAAGTAACGTTTCAAAGTACCTGTATATTAAGCTATTTGAGCCAATAAAAAGTAAAGCAAAAAATTAGTTTTAGAAGCAAAAAATAGGAAAAAATTAGCAAATAATTTTCATGTCTTACTCATTACGTTCTGATAATTTGACTCAGATAGCTTAATATACTTGTAGAAATAAACATAAATAATTAAATTAAATATGTGCTGCGCATGCTGCATAATTAAAAAAAATTGAATTAACCTTGAAAGGAAAAAGCTAAATGACTTTAAGTATTCATGTTTTTTTATTATTTCATTTTATTTTTTATTATTTTACTTTTGCTTATCCTTACCTGATTTATGAAATATTTTGAAAGACTTTGGATGCTTAAATATAATACTCTGTAGTTGACGTATACTTTCTTAGGAGGCTCTACATAGCATTTTAACTATCTTGAGTGGGTTAAATCCGGCAACCGTATTAGGTGTCGCGAAAGTACCTGACGTGAGAGTATTGTTCGGTGATCTCATCAAAAAAGCCAGGTGAGCATCGCCGGTTCATTGTCGCCACATGCAATGTCAGCAGGTACATGCGGGGCCTTTTCCGAGGACTATACGTCAACGGAGTAGATAGAACGATATCGAATTTCCTCTCTCGTATATCGATCATTGCAGCTTTTTGAACTGACGTAGCTTCTCGTTAATATCAAAGAAGTGACATACATATTTCGAAGAATTTTCATTTGACAATAAAAGAGATTATTTGTACTCTGAATTAATGATTGTTGCAAAATTCTTTATATTCTACATGCAATATGAAATTCTTATTCGTTATATCTGATTTATTATATATTTTCTACTTTACTTTTACATAATGTTAGAAAAATTTCTTTTATAATTATGACTTTAAAAAATTCATTAGACAGTACAAAGTACTTAACGTAAAATAATTATCATGTATCAATTATTAATATACATACAGTTTTTCGTCGCAAAACAGTATTATTCGTGTTAAGATATCCTATGATAAGATAGACCGTAATTTGCAATTCTTTTGGTCGATCTAATTGGGACTTTTGTACTTTTACTTTAACAAACCAAATTATCATATTGATGATATATAATAATTATTATACGCATAATTATCAATGCGGATTACAGAGAAGAGCGGATAAGCGCGTCGGTGCGTCGGATGCCCGTCGCCGGATTGACGCGACGATTTTAAAGTCCGACGATGATCGCGGCCGATAATAAATTTAAATCACGTAATGGTAATGAAACGCGCCGAATTCAATACGCGCCACGGCGGATATTACTTTGGATGTAATTTCCTTTTAAAGGCGCTAAATGTTAAAACGCAGTGCGTTTGTGATAAATTCGAGTATTCCCATATCGCTTGAAATATTTTCCGCGATCCTGTCGGGTCCTCTCTACGTCAGGATACCAATAGAAGGATGCGGGTTCGTACGAGCCGCTCTTTTGCTCTTATTTTATTGCATCGGGCAATTTCGCAACTGAATTGAGCCTTCTGTTACCGACGATTTATGATGGAGAGTTTGATGCAAATGATGCGAATCGCCAATCATTTTTAAACGGTTGAAACAATTTTTGGGATAGGATATTTAAAAATTTGGCGAAAATAATGGCTTAGTTCAATAAATTTTATTCTAATTAATTTTGTACATTATTAACACAATTTTAAATTGTAAATTAATTTAATTATATTATTATCATCAGCGAATATTTTGTTTCTTTCTCCATACATATATATATATATATATATATATATATATATATATATATATATATACCACCATTTTTCGATTAGTTAATTGAAGAGAGGAACATTCTCGTGATTGCCGATAAGAGCTCAAAGTGTAATTGATAATGCGCTATCGGTGTTTGGTCGTTCTCGAGGAGCATAAATGGATTCATTTGAAGCTCGCGAAAAATTTCAAGGGAGATAATTAAAGATCTTGCAATAATCGTGGGATTTGATTGTTAGGGAGTTCGCGTGAAAATTGCATACAATTCACAATGGTTAGCGTGACGATAGCTTTGTTGTAAACATCATTTGCCATTTAAATTAAGGGATTTATTGAGATTGTTTAGTACGCGAGCCAACTAGTTGTAAACGCCATGCGGTATGCCGGTCACATCCACGACAATTGACAATTTTCACCTCGGGCACTTGAAATTTGTTATGCCAATGAAGACAACCTCTCTTCTATGCTCCGGGGCCCGCCGTTGCACAACATATTATCGTCCTACTTGGAGACGCGTGCGTATAAGGAATTGGCACAATATTATCTCGCCTAGTACCTTCTCGCAGGACCTAAAGCATATTTTGCGCGACGTTATTTGTCATATACATTATTATCGAACGGTCACGCTATTTGAATTTCTGTCAGATACTTTCTATTATTACTTATTACTTATTATATCTGCAATATAGTTATCATCTTTAAGATTTTTGTATTATTTACGTAATTTACAAGAATTTTTAATTTAATACTTGTAATTTAAAATATTATTTGAACATCTCTTTTTAAAACTGTTGAAGATAGAAGTCTTTCAATAACTAAGATTTGGTTTAAATTTTTGTTAAAATAGAGTCTACCTGCAGACACCGAGAGAGAGAGAACATATATCATTTTTTTTATTTATTATGAATGATAATTCGAAAGATACATTTTTAGCTTTAGAAAATAAATTTCACGTGAAAAATGAATATCTACTTTACAAAAAAGTGATATTAGAATAAATTTCTTATAATAAGAGAATGTAGCAGGGGCTGTATACGATTTTTCATTTATAATTTCGCTCAAAGACAATCTCAAAGTAATATCAATGCGATCTCTACTTGATGAATTATTTTGCCTTTTTTTTTATTCGATCTACTCATTTTAATATTTAATGAAACAGCTTTTTGTACATTACTTATCATTTTTACATATCCGTTATTACAATAATATGAAAGTATCGAGCAACTCGGACGATTATGAAATCGCCATTTAGAGACTGATTGTGAGATATAATGAGAATTGTGTCTACGGATAGAAATCGCAATCGGAAAAATGAGATTGATCCGCGGATATTTCATGATTCGTGGTGACATGAAACTGGAGGGAAAAAAAGAGGATAACTTCTGGACACTCGAGCGTTAAAAGCACATCGCGCGGGTGCCATGGGAATGGAGTGGAACGTGCAGGACGGGTGGAGTCGCGTCGACGTGGAGAGACGAGTGGGTGCTTCGAGAAGTGCATACACTCCTCGCTCTTTGCACCCGCCATCTTCCTTCACCCCCTTTCTCCTCTTTGCTTGTTCGCCGACACTCCAGCCCCTATCGGCAATGGCGCCTTCGGCCTGGTTGCTGCCGCGTATCGCTGACGCGTGGAGTGTTACTCGATTATGACCGCAAGATGCCGAAGTCGAGCACGCGTCGTATCTCTCCCATGTACCCACTCGTCTGACGTCTTCCGCGCTGGATACTTTTCTGCGCGCGTGCGATTACCGCTGATTGACTTATTGTTAATGTCACGATAAAGCTACAAGTCGTAACTAAAGATGCGATATAAATTTCCTGAATATGTATTTAATTTCTTAACCATCTTACATATTCATAAAAGAAACTATACTTTCTATTTCTATTCTCAGTATTATTCAAAATAGATATTTAGAACAAAAAATATCAGTTTTCAATCGAACGTATTTTATATTTTAATATTCTTTGGAGTTTTAAACGATTTTTCGTTCTAAACAAGTTTTGACATACAACGCAGTTTCTTGCAAAGAGTTATCACGCTCATGTAGCACCTATATTGCATCGATGTCGTCACGCGCATCTCGAAGGTCGAACATCGAAAGTTTCCGCAATGCCCCGACATCTTTCGCTCTCGATTTTATCAGAGTCGCCGACGCGAGCGAGCTGTCGTCGAGCACATCACTGCGGTGCAACTTCAACGATGTCAAACGAGATACAAAGTTCTTGTAATAGCATCGCTTTTCGTGTTTCGCGACGTACTAACGAAAGTAAAGCGAGAAGGTTCGTTGAGAGATGGCCAGGAAAGGGACGAAGGGGGAAGGTACACACAGAGGCAATAGATGACGAAGGTACGAGACGGGAGAGAGAAGCCACTCGACTCTATCTCCCGATGCCTTCTTGGCCGGGACCAAGAAGTACCAGGGGTACCGCTAAAGAGGCAATTACGGAACTCTCTCGCTGGAAGACGCTCGTAAAAGTTAGGGCGAATGAACGAATAAGAAGTTCTCTTTGGAGCGACGAGGCTCGCGCGGAGAAGAACTGAGGTAGGAGAAAAGAAGAAGAAGAAGAAGAGGAACAAGAAGAAGAAAAAGCAAAAGATGAGAGAAAGAGCGCGCGCGGCGATGTTAGAGGGGAACAGGAGGACAACCGATCGAGCCCCTTGGAAGATTCTGTCCCGGGGCGGCGTGTCATCGGTTCGCTCTTCTCCTTTTAGGCCGAACCGTGCCGAATCCGCAGATGCGAGACTGACGCGCTCGTGCTCTCTTCGACGAGATCAAGATAGCCCGGCTAGAGGGGCCCGACGGAATACGACCGCGAGATACGACCCTCTCGAAAACAGAACCGGCGACCGCGAGCGAGCGAGCATTCCTCGGATAGTATATGCGAGTCGTTATCGACGATTTTCTTTTTCAGATCGCTCGTAAGCCTTTTGTTACCGCTGAAACGGCTTTCTTTTTGACATTCCCAGGTCGGTCTTTTTGTTACTAAAAGTATCAGCTGCAGCATATCGAGTTCTGGCGTGTATCAAAGATAATTAGGTCTATTAATTAGATCGCATATCAATATCCGTCACAGTTCACAGAATTTTTAAATGTGATCGTGCATGTATCTTCATATTTCAAAGAATTTTAATCCATCGCGGAAGCTCTATTGCGATATGTTTTTTTTTTTTTACTTTTGTTCGCTGTGTTCTGAGATATCTGATATTTTATGAGATGAAACACTTGAGAGAATATTATATGGGAGTTTAATATAATTTTAATTTTTTTATCTCTTCTCGTGATTTATTATTTATATGCATTAGATATGTGATAATAAAAATGCAAAATATTTTGTACAAGTTCAACTACAACAATGAAATTTTGTAATGATCTTGTTTTTAAAAATTAATAGAAAATTTGAATTCTCTCCACTTGAATAAGTATTTGGCAATTCAACGACTTTTAAACTCTCTCTCTCTAATAATGAAATTTATTATTTTTTTCTTTAATTTTTTTGAAATTATTTCTTAATACAAGTTTTTCAAAAATCTCGCAATTTTTTACTTCGTTTCACTTCTACTCTTTCGTTAACTTGTATCATTTTTATATAATTTATTACACAACTGTCTTAAGTATTTTAAATACACAATGATGCACAAATCTCGATGTTTCTCAGAAAGAATTTCGTAGCGCAAAACAGTATGATTGCGTTCGTATCTAGAAAGGAAGAAACAAGATAGCGAGAAAGAGAGAAAGAAAGATGCGTTGAAATTCGACCGGAAAAGTCGTCGTCGGAATATATCCGGCGACCCTCGATAGTCGATAATCCGGCGGGGCTGGACTCTGGGGTTGTAGCCTTGGACCGCGCGTGAAGATGAGGATGGGGATGAGAAGGGAGGGGAAAAACCAAGAACTCTCGAACCAAGGGTGGATTGATCCGTGGTCATCGTATAGGGTGCTCCAACTCACTCGTTGCCAGCTATCTCTCTCGCTCTCCTTCTCCCGTATTCCTCCGTTCTCGGATCTCTCCTGCGGTCTTCTGGAATATACATTTTGTTCTGGTCCCAGAGTTATATCGGTCGGTCATTCGTCGACTCACTTCATTACGACCGGGCACGGGGACGACAACGGCAATGACAACGATTCCCTCCCACCAACGGTTCCCGGTCGCCCTTAAGTGAAATCCAGGCATCGATCTTGCTAACGACCCGGGATTAACGCTAATTTGTCGACCGTCGCGATATTACCGAATCGCCGAGATAACTCCGTGGCTCATCTACCTCGCCCCCGACCGTTTCTTTCTGTCCCTTTGTAAAGTTACTTGCCGTGCGTCCTTTGCGAGGGAGGGCTTGAATGGATGGCGAGACTGGCGGGCTCACTTTGTTCGCAACGATATAACTGCCCGGTGTTACGTGCGACGTGAGGAGACTATTGTGTCTGGTAATGTAAAAACTCGTTTCATTGCGAGGTTCCGAATAAATCACACAAGTGACTATATATATATATATATATATATATACACTAACTCATTAACAATCGCTATATCCTTAGAACAATTACGAACTTAAGCTTTTCAATTAGTGAGAATGAAGCAACGAATATAGTAGAACAAAGTTTTGTCACACGCTTTTACTTATGAGAGAAAACATTTTATGGATGAATTATTTATTTATGCAAATTTTTATTACTTATTATTTTTCGAATTTTTAGATTGAGCTTTAAAATTACCTTAGATTCAATATAAATTATATATAAATTCTACGATAATTTTTTGTGTGGATTTTAAACGATAAAGATGCAGCATAAATTTAGATCTTAAGAATTCAAGTAGCGAAAGTAGATCTGTTCTATGTTTAGACTAGCAGATGTTGATTGATGAGCATCCTTGTCGAGTGGAAACTTTTCTGGAACAGAATGCAACGCACGCGATTTCGTAAAAGGTTGCATCTAATTACGAAACTCCTATGTAATCTTGCAAGTATTTATCAATTTAATATTAAAGTATTTCTCTACTCGCATTAGAAAAAAACAATAGGATAAAAGCAAGATGGAAGAAATAGAAAGGTTATAAAGATAACAGACAAGAGATTCTATTTATAAAAATTATAGTTTTATATAAGGATATCTGTACCATAATGACCATACAGAATATGAGTAAAAATTGAACTCAATTGCTCTAAATGAGTGAAGAAGACTGGATCCACTTTGAGATTTCACTCTTTTAATCGTGATAAGAAAAAGAAGGCACTTAAAACGTCTAAAGGCAATTAGAACGCGAGTAAGGAACGGGTAGGACAGCAGGAATATTATCCGTGCAGTTTACGCGGTTTATTACCGTTAATTAATGGACTCGGATGCATTCGATGTGCATATGTATGTGTGCGCTTGGCGTAACACAGTTGTTGCTCCATATCTGTCACGCTCGCGTCACGAGTCACGTTTGCAACTGCTCGTAACCGTCGTACGTGTTTTGCTCGTGAAATTGATTCGTCTTCCTCTCGATTCTCTTACATATCAAATCTCACGAGAGAATTCCTCCTACCAGATCCGATTGTCTTGTATTATCTTGCGTCTTCCAGTTTCTTTTACAGGTTTACTCCTTAATTCCAAATCTATGATAGAAATTATTTGCTACACGCTACTGCATCTCCAATTTTATTATTAATTCTTGCACTGAAACAGATTAAATCTTGTTATTAATTAATAATTTTTTTTAAGAATCTTTAAGAATCTTTAAGAATTTAATTTCTTAAAGATTTCTCTTTCAGTATTTTCTCTCTATACATATATATTAATATTTATATAATTATAATTTTTATTAATGCACGACAAAATTCTTTACATTATCTTACATTCTAATGAAACCATAATTGAATATATAGCATCTAAATTAACAAATCACAATGGAAATTTTTATTGAATTTTTAGAAGTCGTTTTTTTTAAAAAACGTATTCATATTTTCTTAACTTTATTTATAAAATAATTACATTCTTACAAATATTATGTTGAAATTTACTATTACTATATAAGTACATTAAGACGACCGCGACACTGACAGAGCATGGAAGGCGCGAAAAGAAATAGTTCAGACTCAATACGACTACCGAGAAGCGATTTAAAGACTCCACTCGGGGAAAAAGGGAACGTTGTCATTACGGCAGGCATAGCGACTGAAATACCGGGAAGCAATGTTGCTCGTAGCTTTGAAGTCCACGAGCTATCGCGATAATAGCGTCGAGTGTCAAGACGAACAGTAAAGAAGAAAATTAATTTTCCTGTGTTCGGAATTGTCATCATTATTTCTTAATAGCAAACTATAAAATTAAGTCAACTGTTACACGATCTGTTATTCAAGTGGCTGATACTAATAGCTCCGCTTTGCGCATCGCTTCGCTCGAAGAATTCACACAATTTTCCCAACTTTATCTTTCAATACGTGCAATGGTAGCGAGCGCGATATATCGAGTCGGATATCCTTTCCTTCCTTTTAGATCCCGCCACTAATCGTCTCGAGGACGACATTAGGAGAGGGGAAGGGGTGGCGAATATGCAAAGTACCTTTTTCCTCTCACCCTCGCCGCACGAGATCGGACGGAAGGGGAGGAAGGTTCCTGGTGCGCGGGAATCGGATTACGAGGCTCGTTAAAATATTATTCGGGCGTAAGTTCTTGGTGACACGCGGCGTGGCGCGGCGTAACTCGTCGTCGTCTTCGTCTATGCAAAATAATCGCTTCTTAATTGCAGAGTAATTGCGAATTCGTGAGAGACACCGGGCGCGCGTTCTTCCCCCCGTTTTCCACTCAAAACGGCGCCGTCTGTCGCCCGCATTATCCGCGCGAACTTAAATTTAACCCTTCGAGACGCGCAGAAAAATGCCGTCGTGCGCAGCTTGCGCGACTGTCAAGCGATTTTTCTTCGCATTTTGTTCCGAGTTTGTCGAAATGCGAATTGAGAAGGCAAATGTATCATTGTGGGAGAATTGATCTCTTTCGAGTCTTTTAATGGTAATAATTAAAGAGGGAGAATATAATGTAATATTAAATTTGTCTTTATTAATGTCATGAAATAATATTTATCAATACATTTATTTATTAAGATTAGATTAATTAATATTTTTTAATGCGCAAACAGAATATCTCAAATATTTGAAATTATTAATGTATCGTTCATAATAGCTTTCTATTCTTTCGCCAAACTTATGTCTATCAAGCTAGAATACTCACATAGGCACAATCATACGAAATTATGCGGAGAATTATTATGATTGTGCCTATGTGAGTATTCTAGCTTGATAGACATGCCAAATTTCATCAACAGTCATATTTTTAAGTACAACTATTTTTATTTTAAACATTTTAATTGCGCGCGCATAATTTAAACTTTTCTCATAAACATCTTAGAAAAAAAGGAATTTATTAATTGCGAAAGGAATTTGAAATTTCCAAACTCAAATATATTTTTAATTGGAACATGCTAGGATTGAATTGAAATATTATGATGTATCTGTGAAACAAATTACTCTATGCTCTGTTTATTCTCAAAACTGTTTGATTAAGAAGAACGTTCGCCAGCATTTGTTATACGAGATTCGAAACAGTCTTACTTATAGTGGCGACGTCCTCGTTCTCCTCGGGTTCAAGCACCAGAAGTGCTTTCGCAGAGGGATGCTTCCTGCTCATCTGGTGGCGTCTCTCACGGCGCATGCCTTGAAATCATGGCCGATATACCCGTCGGGTCGACCGGCGTGTTAGAAGACGCGCTGCTCGATGGCCATTGCGGTGGTGGCGTGCTTAGAGTCCGTGCCAGAACGTGCGCAAGAGTATACGCCAGCCACTGGTGGCAAGAATAATAGCAAGGGTACTCTCTCCGAGCGCTCCCTTCATCTCGCTTCTGCGTGCCGGGTGCCTCTCTTTTCGCGGTGCGGATAACATGCCGCAGTCCTTCATGCCGTTCAACCCTGCGAACAAACGGGCCGCCAGGCCCGCCTTATCTCAAGACGCTTTAATGTGTTTAACCCGGCGAAGATAGTGGACAATTTATTGCTCCCTATTTTAAGCGGGATTCCTGTCTCTCTCTCTCTCTCTCTTCTTCCCTGCGTCCTTCCCCGCTCTTCTGTCTCTTTCTCTATCTTGCTCTTTGCGATTATTGTTTCGCTGTATAGTAGCCTCTTCTCAAATTTGGCTTAAAATCATTCGATGCGACCTCAGTTTTTTACAAAGAAGAGCCGAAGGTAAAATGGAGGTTTCTATTTCTTTGATTTTTTCCTTTGCATAATTTCTTTTTTTTTTTTTAATTTTTCTCAGTAATTATATCAAGTAACATGCATAATTGTACCAAATTTAAATAACTCAAAACTCAATTATAATTCTATCGTAAGTATTCAATAAAAATTAATGTTTAAGAGACTTGTCCAACTTTATTTTCGGAACTCTTTCTATTTTCGATATACGATGCAAACGTAGCAGCACCGATTTTTAGGACAGAAAACTTCGGCATCGGCAGATGTTTTTTTTCCAAATGCGAGTCAGCGAGATTTAGAACTGTCTCGGATCGATTTATTAGTCGACGATAACGGCAGAAACACGTGCGGCGGCCACATTACGAGCGTACTCCGGGCCCGAAATCGGAGTCCTTGCTGTCATATGTTCTTTCGCTCCTCATAAGACCCGTTTCATATCGCAGAACATTCCAGGAAGATCCCGAGAACAGACCGAGGATCTTCGATAAATGGCTCGTACGTGAAGCGAATTGATTACCGAAATGTCTAAATGCGACATAATATAAAAAAATTTATCTTATCATAAATATTGATAATGTTTGATTATATAATCTTATATTTAAAAATGACATGTATTTAAATTTCTATGCGTATAATTCCGCATTAATCCCAAATTTAAGATTTCGATCGTTTGGAGTTAGAAATATTTGGGAATGCAATCGATATCTTTGAAAATATCAATTTGAAAAATCAGTTTTATAATTAGTTTTTAACAGCGCAATCAATTTTTGTTGCTGCGCAAGTTATAAACACAATTGATAATAGTACAATTTTTAAAAACAATTATTTCCCCTTTTTATTATGCTACTCTTAGAGTTTGAGCTTAATAAAGATGAGGGCTGAATTTTGTCAATCCTATAATTAGACCGGGAAGCGGAAGAACAATGCCGTTCCCGCCTACTCGCGCGTTCAATTCAAATTCAAATGCTCGTCGTAAATTGGAAGTGTACTGCGCATCGAGAGGTCAACTGGCCGACACCAAGCACGCGACGGGGAGAGAACAGCGCGGATTTTTCCGAGCTGGTTGATAGACGCGACACCTATTTTCCGCTCCGGCTCCATAAACCACCTGGCGAGACCATTGAGATGGCCATTGAGCGGTCGCCGCCGATTTTTCTCCCCGCGCGAAACTCACTATGCATCCCGTCGCAACGAATGAATACGCGACCTTTCCTCCCCGTTGCACAACGACGGCACTCCGGATAATAGAGCCGCATCCTCGATGCGCTCGCGCGCGCCAAGCGCGGAGACGCGAGCGGAGTACGTGCGTTTAACGTGGTCGCGCGCTCGCTTGAATAACGATTTATAAAACTCTCAGCGACGACGATGGCGACTCGTTGGACGTCGGTCATCCTCGGTCGAGTTCATTACGAGCGTTATTTGCACGCCCAGCCTCCGTGACGCGTCGAGGAATCGTCGGAATCCGTGCATATTTCTTTTCTTTTTTTAGCGCGTTTATTATAACGATTCGCAACTATGGCGCAATCGGATTAATTATTTTGATGATAATATGCGGATAAACTTTAATAGTGAATAACGGTCTTGTGTTACGTAGAATGTGTGATCATAGAAGAAGAGATTAGAATTGTACAGAATTATAGAGGAGAGGAATGATAGAATGCAGAATTTAAGAGAGAGAGTAATGTGTGGAAAATGTAGAAAATAAAATGTTCTTAGCGAAGAGATATATATGACGAAAAGAACAATATAATAAAGTTTACCCACTGAAATTATTATCACAAATGGGAAATAGAAATTTTAATCTCTGAAATTTTTTATAATGATAATTAAAAAGCAGTTGTGTCTTAAATAGCGAAAATACATTTCCATATCGGATGGTGCAGCATGTTTTGTACTATCTTCGACACTTTATAAAATTCTCATTTCAAGATGTAAGAGACGTGGCATCGATTGAAATGTAATTTTATGCAGTATATCCAATTTTATTCTTCTACACGTTTCTCGAGCACGCTTTTAGCTTCTTTTTGTTCTTTCTCTTTCTTTTTTTCTTTCACGCGCCACGTCCTCTTTTTTTCTCCACGAGGATGAGGTCAGCCGGCGTTAATGAGTAAATAAATTCGCATATGCGTGGCCTATGCTAATTCGGCGTATATCCGCGTATACGCTTATCGTCGACGACAATGTGCGCAACATCGGCGGCGATTAGCTTGCGGCAGAGGTAACGCGCGAACTTTGACCCCCGTCGTAAAAATTGTCGAGTTACCGTTTCGCTGCAGCTGTTTCGGATGCAAATGCCGATGCTGTCGTCGTCGTCGTTGTCGCCACGGACATAGCGACCCCGATTACTCGCTTCGCGAGTCCGTCCGGACCGACCGCTGCGCATTTCTCGATTCTAGACGATAATTACCGGTCGACCGGCGTGCTTTCATTCGCCGCGTGTTTGTCAGATCAGGTCAAATGCGAGTTTTTTAATGGCGTTTCCTCCCAACGACAGGTGATCGGGTCTAATCCAGCGGCATATGCATCGATTCGCTGACGATCGTTTAGTCGACGAAAGATGTTTATGAATCAGTGAGATACATGTGCTGGAAGTCGCATAAAATAATTTTTGCACGCGAATATTGATGTAAAAGAATAGCTTAATTTATTTGCTTTTTATAAAACAACGGTATTTTTAAACCTTTTTCTGGCTTTTTGTAAAAATTATATAATTTTTCTGTTTTTTTCTATCACTTTTAGTTTTTTGATATATTCAATATATTTTGATTATTCAATATATTATTTTTCTAAAAGTAATTCTAGATAGCAGCTTTCTTTCTAAATGCATTTCTTGACAGACCGATTTTGAAAAATACTAAACTTTGTCATGATACGCCTATCAGCTCATGCTCTATCGAACCAAAGCTTATCAGCATTTTATTGTAGCATAACATGACGTACTGCTGTACACATCGTTACTTGTATCCGATAACTCACACATCGACGCGCAATTTACAATTTTCATCCGAGCATAACCCGTCCTCTTGTCGCCCTCGAACTTTCTTCGTGTAGTCACGTGTTATTTGACATTCGAAACTTCGTGCTCGCAACCGTATTGTCGCGGAAGATCATTACGGTTAAAGATACAAAACGCACGGCACGTGACTCGTTTCTGATTAAAATGTTAATCAGCGGTTCGCTCTCTTTTTCTTTCTCCCCGGCCTCTTTCCCTCTCATCCGATATCCTTTCAATAACTCGGCCCGGAGTCCCGGTCGGTGAATGAGCCGCCCCCGTAGATCCCCGTGCGCCCATACGCGTCTCCGGTTACCTCTGTGGATTAATTATGGGGGTAGATCAAAAGAGCATGCGACCACAAAGCCGGTAATGTAACGGGTGGTCCATGTTCAAAAAGTGTGCCTCGTATTTAGACTCGGTCGAGACCTTCATGAAAATGAAATGTGTATCTTGCTCGTGTACGCACCCATGAGAATTTTTTTTAATTTCCTCTTTTTTCTGTCTATCTTTCTCGTGTCTTTGTTGTGGAAGATCAGGATTATGAATCTCTATTTGTGATTAAATATTGTAACCTTTTACTTTACCGATAACTATTAAAAATTGACATTAAGATATATGATTTTTAGCTAATTACTGAATATTTGCACTTTCATTGGATATGATTAGTCTGAAAACATGATAAATATAAAAATTTAAATCTGTTGAAAAACAAATATGCGCATTTTTTTAATATGAATATTATTTCTCTACTTTTAAATGAAACGTAAATAAATAATGATATATAAAATATTACATAAATAGATAATGTTATATAAATTCCTTAATTTATTTGTATAATATTTTTCTTGTTACAAGATGCGACATCTTCATTGTTCTATGACGGCTGGATTTTTAATATCGTCTTTCTTTGAGAAATTTAAACTAAATATTTATTAAAAATTTTTTTAAAAATAATAGTTTTTAATAGTTGATAATTTATATAATTCTAATTTTATAATGATTTTTATCTTTTATTGAAACGACATATTTTAAAAAAATACAGGTAGCGGAATATTTTGACTTATGTAAAAAAGAAAGAAATATCTGTTCTAAACGGAAACTTCGTTATTTACGTATAATTAAACGATTATAAATGAAACGATTATTTACTCATAATTAATTATTTATAAGATTACGCGCAAAAGTCCGATGGCCGTTTGCATATTCATGATGAAATCTCAACTTCTCCTTCTTCGCGTTTCGAACGATTATCGAAAAGTCTCGAGCGCCCTTGACTTTTGGGTTATCGCCGGGGGTCGCGGGGTCGCATCGATATATCCATAGAGTGGGACGAAAAATCGCGAATAAGCTCTTCTTCTGCACGCAATACGTGCAGATTTATGCATTTCGCGAGTTGCAGGAGTCCGTAATGACCTTCCTTCATTCAAGCAACGAATGTTAGAATGTAATTGTATGTCGTATTCTTTTTTGTCGCTGTCTTTGTTATAAACATAAAATTTTTTAAGCATATTGGATAAAAAGCGGAATGACAAGATTTTCATATTAGGCTTCATACGATTCTTTTGTCTGAGATGGATTTATAATATATTCCTTTTTTTATGCTGTATTTTTTCTTCTCTCTCTCTCTCTCTTTCTCTCCTTTGCGGATAAAAATCCGTGCGTATCAAGCTCTGGATAACCAACATACTTTGTGCTCCATGCTGAACGTATTCTTCAACAGGATTCGCACTTCTCGGATTAAACGAGATATTATTTTTACCGTGTGCGGCCACAAAAGCGAAAAGTTGCGCTGTGTGCGGCGTTTTTGAATTTTTTAAATTCCGCACACTTTCTCTACCTCCGTTGCTGCAACGAGTGTTTTTAACTTTTTGTGGATTACGGTCTCGTCGCAGTCGTCGACGCCAGGCGTCACGTATGTGCGTATCTGTTATCCAACGCGAGAAAGAGTTCGGTCCCACAATTTGAACGCGCATTCACGCGCTGCAGTTTCGCATTGTCAAACAGTTGGTACGGAAGATCCTCAAAGGGATCGTTAAAACGTAGTTTTTGTAACAAATATCTCGTAATTTTTACTTGTAATAAGGCAACAATTTTCATCATAATATAATAATTTTAAGTCTTTTTGAAGAAGGAATTTTTTTAATGACATATTTTTGAAAAATATTGCTTTATAAGGATACAGTCTGTAAAGACGTATTGACACAGTTGAATTCTACTCTAACAATTTTAATTTCTAATTAAATAGAATTTTTTAATTTTCCAAAATTCTTTCAATACTTTCATATTGGTATACATTAATTTTTTGTATATAATAAATTTTATAACTTCATTAAAATTCGTCGTTGACGTAGGTGAATTTCTTTGAGAATTGAGCGGTTAAAAGACACTCCGACTATATAATATAAATCGCGGCATATCGCTCGAACCTCGGCAGATCGCCAAATTAAAGGTTGCCATTGGAGCCCACGCCGCAGTATTCACGGGGGAGGCAAAAGGCGGCCGCCTCGAGGCATATTTATAAATTCACGCCGCAGATGCGCATAATGGCGCCGATTCATGACATTTGATTAGAGCATTGTCGCAGCTCACCCCACACCGACGGTCGACTCGCTCTCCCGCCGTTTTCTACGACTCCGTAAGCGGTGGTGCGCCGTCAATCGCAACCCCTTGTAGCCGTCATCTTTTCGTGCTGGTCTTGCCGGTGTTTCGCATCCGGTCGCACGCAATCATTAAATCGCGCCACCAGTCATTACTTTCCGATCGCCCGATCGATTTTCGACCGCAAACTCGCGCCCCGGCTCTCCAAAGTTTCCGCGAACAATGGGGGGTCGAAGTTGTGCAGTTGTGCACCGGGTGTCCGTAAGTATCGACCTCGGGAACAATTCTCGGTCGAAAGATCGGAGACAACGAGCTCGATCATGTGGATGCATAGATAAATTTGTTGACCGGCGATTAAAAGCTTATTTTTAGGAATTATTTATCGAGTCGGATGCGATATGTATTTTAAAAGCTTCGAATCGGTTGCATAAAAATATTATGCGAAAGATAAGCGTATGTGTGCATATGTTAATACAAAACTAAGAATTGAGCACTTGTAGAGATTAATGAGTGATATAAATTACTTGTTGGCTACCACTTTTGATTCTGCGGCTCCGCTCGTTGCATATAAAAGAGACAATAACTTGGTTGGATTAATGAAGGAGGCTACCGTCAGATTCCCGAAGATATTAAATTGAGAAGGAGAGTATTGTTGCGTCAATTCCCGTAACAAGGCACGCTCGATCGGCGTAAATAGTTGTCAGTTAGCGCACGCACACCGAGGCGGCCACCGGCGGCGATTAATTTATTTCAATCATCCGCAAGTCATAAAAGTTTCTTTCATTGTCGGAGCGATGACTCGTTCTTTCTCTTTCTCTTTCTCTCGTCTGGCTATTAGGACTTCAGCCAGACCGAGCCGCGAAGTCCGGGACGGTGCAACTGGTTATTAATTCAATGATATATTCCGATCCCTCGTCACCGGGGGCCGATGGAGACTCTCACCGCCTCTTTCTCTCTATCCACCTATCTATCCATCTATTTATCTCTCTGTCCCTCACTTCGGTATATCCATCTATCCATCCATCTACGTTTCTCTCGCCCCTTCCTCCCTTTTCTCCCTCTCCCCCTTCTCCCCTCCTCCCCCCGGTCGCTCTATCTCGCCACCGTCTTCCTTCTCTCTCCGTCTCATATTCCTATCGCTTGCCAACTTGCGAGACCGCATCCTCGCGTTATAGTTGGGGTAGTCGTATCGCCCGCGGGTTGGTAACGAGGTTACGGACTCATCTCCTACTCGCCCGACAACTTGGGCCCTCGGTTCATCAGGCCACAATATTACTAATCAGCGCGAGGATTGGCTCGGTCGCTAAGTGCTCCCAGGATTACCAATTCACGATGGCACGTGGAGAGCAGCGCACCACTATATACTGAAAACAATGCAGAACGTCATGCGGCGCGGCATGCCGCTTCGATACGTGATGAATATTTTCCCAATTCGCTCGTTACAAAATTCAACAAAAATCTAATGACTCTTGAGAATTATTATTAAGACATTACTTTCGATTTCGTCTTATAAGTACGTGAAGTGATACATGAAATGAAAGAGAGGAAACTATCGTTTTTAAAACATTCATTTTTCATTACAATGCGAAATTTTGTTATCCTTAATCCTCAATCTTGTATTACGCTTTAATAGTTTTAGACTTATCTAAAGGTCTCAGTCGAAGGTGTTATGTGGCGTCTCATGAAATTGTTACTAAAATGAAAGAGTTAATTACATATATCAAGTATTACTTTTTCTCTCTCCTAAAATATACTTTTATAATTTAGAATTATATTTTATTTTTAATATTTTACACATATATCGCTTGCTCAATGAAAAAAATATCACAGTTGCAGGGAATGATCACTTTAAAATTAAATGTTTTATAGATTTTTAATAATCAGTTCTTTTTATTTAAATATTGCTGAAGCACTTTGTAATTGAATTACATTTTCTTTCTTTGTTTATTGTAATGCCTGGAAAACAATTTCTCGGACGAGTTTGTGACTTTCTCTTTTGAGGTGCGTTACAATGATCGGCGATTAGGTCGCGCGATGATTACGCGTGATCAGGGCGTGGCCGCGTAATGCAATCTTAATGAATTGCCATCGAGGGGATCGTTAGGTATAACCACCAGACGGATATCCACGCCGTTCAACAACCTGATTACACGTTGGCTAATTATAACGCATTGCGCCGGTAATTAATAATCGACTTCGGGATTCGGTCGAGGCGCCTCTCGTCCTTTGAGTTTCCAAGTGCAAAGCCTTCCTTCGCAAAGCCAGCCCTCCCTTCTCTCTCGCCCCGGTTCACTTCCAACCCCATTCCGATGAGTGGATGGATCGAGTTGTACCTCGCGGAACCTAAGAAAGTTGCGTGTTGCGCGTCTTCGCCGCGTCGGATCGATGTCCTGCCGACAAACTATTCTCGTCGAGTCGTAGTTGGGAATTCAGCAGGCTGCTGGTATATTAATCGACGTTTGAGAATAGCTCTAAGACGCTCGCGACATTTCGCAGTCTACACATTCGGCTTCGAGCTCGCAAATTGAATCTGAAATTAAATATTATCTTGTCCTCCGCGCTTGCGATTAAAAATGAATCGTAATTTGTTTGGTGCCTTGACAGCAGACAACGTGATACTCGTTTTAATAACGTCGATTAATCTTTTATAATATTAAAAAAAATGAATATATATAATTGATTTACCAAAAAAAAATCTATCAGGAAAAGAAGAAGATTGTGAAAATTTTTAAAAGGATTGTAATTTAATTTGTTATTTTTTACATACCAATATATTACGTGACTTTAAATTTGCGTTATTCTATTTTTTGTTAGTACGAAAATGCATTATTCAGTAATATTTAATTAATTATTAGATAATTGAGTTGTATAACATCGGTTGAAAATTTGAAGCAATTTTTGTGTGCAATGATGTTGATATCATGTCAACAACTCAATTATCTTAACAATCGGCTCGCGTCATTGATTCCGATCTAACAGCACTCTGACCTATTTCGCTATCGTTTTTGCTGCATTGTCTCGGAAACGTTCATCAAACAGCCAAGCAGTGTTCTACCATGAGCGCTCTTCGTGCCACCCTGAAGGAAATCATGTCGGTTCGTCTCGGCTGAATTCGATACCGAAAGAACAAAGCCGGTTTTCGGGACACGCACGAACGCGCTAATCTGGAATCCGTCGGGTGTAGAAATGTGTAGAAATCGGCGTGGAAAATGCGGCACCGCAACGTCACGTGGGAAGCACGTCGAGCGATTTCTTCTTCTTCTTCGAGAAAGAGAGAGCCGGTCCCGGTCCCCGAGATTTACAGCGTCTATTCTCTTCGCGGACGCTTTCGCGTCCGCCCCTCGCCATTGTCCATAGCCCCGAGACCGTATCTCCTAATGACCGCTTATTAATATCGGACACTCCTACCTAGCACCTTCGGTGCCAACGTATTTATGACTCGTCATTTGTTTGCCGAGGGGGTTCCGCCTGTGCGTTCGCGTAATCATGAGCGGTCACCACTGCGCCGAGCGGCAAAACGGTGGCCGAACTGACTCCGTCGCTTCGGAAAGGGCTAATCGATAGTTCCGTCATATCTATCTTTCTGTCCCCTTCCCCCGTGATCATTTTTTCGTGACTCCTAATTGCTCCGGGGAAGAATTTTATAACTAAAGTTGTACCAGTGATCAATGCAATAATTTAAATCGAAATCATATGCAGCGTTCAGTTATGTTTGTTAAGATTTTTATGCTTTGTATAGAGTTTTAGTAATAATTTTATGAGCTATATACGTGAATAATTTTTTTCGATATCTGTTAAGATTGACAGAAGAAATTTGATCTTGAATGAATCAAAGTCCAAATTAAATAATAAAGTCAATTTTCTTTTACAATTGTTTATTTACTGTTTATTTGACGCGCTAAATTCGAATCCGTCGTCAGTTTAACCCCAGCACGCAAGGGTTTCGAGTAAATCAGGAAAAACATGAGGATAAAGCTTGATCCAGTCCAAATAAATTTTTTCATTCATTACTGATGTCCATTAATCGGCTTTTCCACGATTTTCCAGGAGTTTTAGTCATTTTTCCTGATTTACTCGAAATACATAAAAATAGCCTAGTGGAGTATTCTGTTCAAACAACTTTTTTTGTGTGCCTGTGCAATTAATTTGGCATAACTCCAAACAACAGTTATCTCGGCGTTTCATTTCTCACTGAAAATGCATGGACCAGTTGAGAGTTAACGATATATCCGTACCTCGGTTGGACCGCGCGCGGGTTTTTCCACGACGTGCAATCCAATAAAGTTTCTTCATCGTCTTCGTAATCGACATCGGCCGTTTTATCGCCGTCTCTCTCGCTTTTTCGTCGAGCTTCTGTTTCCGGCAACACGTCAACGCGAAAGATTGATATGGAAACAGCCTTTATGCCAGTACGGCCGCGATTAATTATTACCTACTAGGTGCTGCGTTATTACGGCCGGTTGCTGCAATATCGATCAATTTCTCTCTACTTAATGGCGATGGCTAGCGCCCCGGCCTGGCACTAATGGTGCGGCAAATGTATGGCTCTCGCCAAGTTTCTTCGCCTCTTTCCTTTTTCCGCTCGCATCGCGCGCTGCTCAGCGCGCTGCATTTCGTTCATCTCGCATGCGTTTTTCTCGCGCGGCTAAGCCACTTCTGCTTGGTCAGGGTGCAGACACGACCTCGTGCCGTGCATTGCGTAATGCCTGCTCTCCCCGTCCCGCGCACTCCCCGTCGGACGAGCGTGATCTTTGTTCTGATGCTCATTTTTATTCTGCTTACAACACCGGCGATGTGTCGGCTATTAATTTCGCGTTTAACACTAGACTCGCTGCTCGACGTTGGACCTTGCTTCCTTTTTATCGTTCGATTAGAAGAAATTCTAATCTATCTGCTTTATTTCATCATCGGACTAATCTATGTTTAATAATTCTTAATCCGTCGTAATTTTTACGGACATTCAGTGAGATTCTTTGTATAGATGCACATTTTTATTTTTTCTTTTGAATCGCGCGTAAAAGTTGCAGTTCAAAGGTTTTCATAAACGAATCGACGCGATTATTCTCAGAGAGATGTTAGATTGTGTTAGATTAAAATTCGCGTCGTCGTCACCCTAACTGATTGTCACCGCTGGTACTTCAAGCACACATCTCCTTCTATCGATTATGCGTAAATTTAGAGATTTATGATGGTGTAAATTAGCAAGAGTGCAACATTGCTATGAAATATAGCGTTTATAATATTTATTACGTAAGAATTTATTTTCTGTGGTGTATAACGATGTCGCGAGCCTCGATTGCATCATCTTGTTTGCTTTATTGGATTTCCACGGACGGAAGACGTGATACTTTCTCTATACAATCTCATGTGTCATAATCATCGGCAATATAAATTGTCAATAGCGCAGTTAAAGTAACACGTCAACAAGGATGGCTTTTATGAAGAAAGTTAAAGGGTATTTCTATACATTACAATTATATCTTATTTTTCGGAGTTTTACTCAATTTATAGTTGTAAGTATGGTCGTTTGGATACTTTTGTCACTAAATCTCTACCTTAATTGATTATAAGTAATAAATTTATGTCTCTTCGAGAGTTATGTTTTTGCGGAGAGAAAAATATGACTGTTAGGCTAGGCCGTGTCCCAGGATATACCACCGCCAGGTTAACCGATTGTCACCTAATCGTTACCACGGCTGTCGGTGGCATTTGCGGTTCGCCGTGAATCAACGCTGGCAGCACGCTGCTCGTTTCGGGTGTCTCGGCCGTTAAGCTTTTTTAAATTAGCTTTTTACGTTCCGGATAGACGTGTAGGTGCGCGTTGAGAGAGAAGGTCGATAGCGAAAGAGTAAGAGAAAGAAAAGAGAGAGAGAGAGAGAGAGAGAGAGAAGAAAGAGAGAGAGGGAGAGGAGAATTGGGACGGAGAGGATCCGACTGGGTAGCAAAGTCCGTCATGGCCGGCCCGTGTAATCGGACTAAATTGGATAATGCATATTTAGAACGGCCTAAAAAAAAAAACGAGATACTCGAATGCACCGGGGGTAGGCATATAGGGTAGACACGAGGGACACGTGCAGGGGCAGGAGAGGAACAGGCTTTAAAGGTCCTTCTTGACCTGCTCGAGTGGCAAGACGTGCCTGCTCACTTTGCCTTTCGTCGTCGTTTATTCCGTCAAAGGCATGCGGTTACTATAGCAAGCAGATAGCAAGCTTTCGATTCAATTAGAATCGCGATTACAATTTCCAAGTGCTTCATAGGATTTTTTAGATTTTTAATTCTTCGCGAGTAGCTCTTTTCTAAAATATACTACAGACGGTATATTCATTAGTCGCTGAAATTGATTTAAATTAGATTAATTGGATTGAAATTAAGTGGAAAATTTGTAAAATTATATTCATCTTTTTAGCGATTAGACAATTTATTAATATAAATATATTTGTTAACTTTGATATAAGTAAGCTCGTGTTTCAATACACTGAAAAAGAATTCTCGTTGAAAATGGACGAATCAGAAAATCTTGTAAGATTGATAAAATATTCTTGTTATTATAATAGAAATTCTAGTTATTATAACAGAACTCAATATACATAACTTATAATCAGAAAATGTTAATCAATCCTACAAGATTTTTCAATATACATAACTTATAATCAGAAAATGTTAATCAATCCTACAAGATTTTTCTGATTCGTTTGTTTTCAACCAGAATTTTTTTTCAATGTAGTTTTCTTTAATTCGTTGCGATATTGTTGGAAAGCTTTAAAGCTTGTATGCTAACAAACAAAATCTTAACGCAATTAGAAGATACATTATTTATTAATTATTCATTTTTCTATATTGAGAATGTACCACAGTATTCTGCTTACTCGAATCTAGTGAGAAAGTTTAGGTTGTATAATCGCGAGAGCAAAGATTTCTTGAATTTAGCGAGAGGCCTGCTTCTGTGACAAGATCATTATAAGGCTCGTTTTAATATTACGTATTATTTATCCTGAATTGATTCTCGGATGATTAATATAGGAAAGTTAGACGGAAAAGGAGAGGATGAGATATGACCGATTGATGGCTTCATTTACTCAAGGAGCGGGATAAATCATGCGCGCGACATGTCGCGCGATCACGTCGCGTTCCATTTAGCGCCGGTGAAGCTCGGTCTCTATCTCTCCTGCTTTTAAGATTAGGCACTTACAATAAGTATCATATAAGCTTCCAATTACTTCCTATCTTTTCTCCCGCGCTACGTTATCGCCGGCGCATTTGGCGTCGCTCATTATGGGCCGGCCGAGGCGCGATAGAGCGTTGAGTTATGGCGCCGATAAAGCAGACGCTTCGGGTGCGTGCTCGTGTTCCCCGGGATAAACTATTTTTCAGATCTAGATTCTCGATTTATCGCCCGTCTTCAAAATTCTCGGCTGGTATCGCGAGACATGCCCGAATTTTTCTTGGTTAATATGTTAACCGTCACGTTGATCTTCGTAGAAAAAGTGCCCAAAAGGACCCTTTGAAGCCCAGGGAAATATTTTAACAGTTATCATATCGATACGATTAATAGCGACAGCTTAGATGATAAAGGAGATAATATTATGGAGATAATATTATGTAGGTAATTGTTGATTGGAATTGATGTTGATCGGAATCATTAATATAAAAACTAAGTGCTATCCATGTCTTTATATTACATGAAAACAAATTGACACATGTAAAAAAAAAACAAATATAATAATTGTGATTAGCAATCGGAAGTAAAAAAATATGTTTAATCAACTGAACTTGGAGGGGCAGGTGAAAGAAAGGAAATGGGAGAGACGGAGGGGGGTGCGAAGGGCACAGAGCATATCGCAGGTCATCCCGAAGACCTTTCAGTCGCTCTTCGCGGCGCGAACGTTCGCACGTTTGGATTCATTAAAGATTTAATTTCATTTAAGATACGAACCGCAGGTTCGGTGCGGTTTATGAGAGAGATATTTATGGCCTCGCTTCTACTGCTCTCGCGAGAGATGGATATCTCTATGGCGGTAACGGGAGATGTAATGATGCGCGTGGATACCTCTTCTTCGACGTGCAATGCGACGTACGCGACGCAAATATCCGGAAGCACTTAAAGCCATCTCGTACCACTCGGACTATCGACTAAAAATCGTCAATACGTGTGTGGTATCGGTTCGGCCATACATAGATCTGCATCTCTCATCGCTCGTTAGCCGCCCGCTCTCGGGAGTCGAGGATAAACGCAAAATCGATCCGCGATTCGAAGGATCGGAAAGAACATGCGGAAGATAATGGCTGCATTTCCTGCTACGAATTCCCTTTGATTTCCCATCGCCACGTATTTCGCGTGATTATTCTCTTTGCGGCTGATCACAGCCTCGCCGCGATCCATTAATGATTTCGGTGATCGGAACGCGATTCTCTGTCCGTCTAAAATTTTCATCCCTCAAGAGTGTGATGTGGCACATATGCGCCATTTAAATTTGTATAGTGTACTTAACAGATATGTATACAATTAATGCTCGTAACTACGGTATTGCGACAACTGTGTTTTAGGATACATATATATTTTCTTTTTTTTTATTATAATCATAATATTCTTTTAACTTCAATTAACTGAAGCAGTTAGTTGAAGCATTAATTCTATTATTACTTGTTCTATAAAATGTTAACCTGGAAAATTATACAATTTTTTTACTTTATGTTATATTTTTTTGTTTATTATTTCAATTTTCACTTTTTCTTCAATAAGAATATATTTGCATCGATATTGAATTTAAAATTTTTACTTTTTATAATTTTATATAATCTTTTGTCGTATATTTTATATACATTTTTTTATATTTAAAATGACATTTTAAAAAAAATCGCGTTTAGAATTTGTTATACATGCACATTTTTATGTTTACAATTTATTAATACGTTTTCCTTGAGAGATTTTTTATCGACGATACCAGCACATTAAGATTTCTTCGATCCTACGAGAAATCATTTTAGAGCGACCATAAAATCTTCGCGTATCTGAGAACGATTTATAGCGAGTCGAATTAATTCTTCCATGTGTACTGGTCGGTTCTTTCGAATCGAGTTAACGATGCTGACGTTTTGCGAATGGATGGGTGGGGGGTTTGCAACGGAAAGGCCACGAAAAAAACCCATGCTGGTCAAACTATTGCATACATTAATATATCAAATGTATGTGTCTATGTATATAGTACGTATAAATACATGTATATAATATAACATATACATATGTATAAAAAGTGATTCGAATTTAATATTATAAAATAGTTTGGATATAAAAGCATTATCTTATCAAAATCTCTGAGAGATTATGGCACAGCTAGTTCTTCATTTTAAATGGTTAAGAATAAGTATGTACATTTCTTTGAATTAAATTGTATATATCCATGAATATATTTTAATTTCATAAGATTAAAATTTTTAAAATATATTTAACATCTTTTATATATTTTAGGATATATATGTATATATATATGTATATACACATATGTATATATTCATGCATGCAAATGCGCGCGCGGCGGGGCGTGTAGACATGTATTAAATTTCGGATGAATACCGAAGGAACGTCCGTTCGCGGGGTAATTAATGTGCCTTCGGGGATCCGGTCAAGGAAACGGAGGAATCGCGCGCGCGCGGGGGGAGCAGTCACGGGCGAAGGAAAACGGCAACGAGAAAGAAGGAGAGAAGGGGCCCAAGCTCGGATTGGTTTTCTCACAGTGAGCAGTCTGTCCCGTACCCGAAAACCGGACATCTGGACACAGGACAGCTGCGTCGACCACAACAGGGTCGTACCGCGGAAGGCAGGGTTTCACGGGGGTGAAAACCGTGCGCGTTGCATCGATACGACGCTACCCCGTAGTGTGCATACCTATGAGGCCGCACACCGCACGTAGGCCGATCGAGCAAATCGTCGACGCGGGAAATGCGGAATCCCGTCGATGATCCTCGAAATCATTGAGCGCGACGCGAACGGAAACTTTCCTCCCCTTATTGTCGCGCCGCGGAAGCGCCCCGTGTCTTTCCCCATTTCGGGAGCATGTACGCGAGAGGATCGACCAAATATCCGTGTGACCCGATCTGGAAATCAGTGGGGCTTTATTGACTATACGTGGAGCACAGGTATTGATACGCGTTTGAAAAGCGGCGATTTCTGTCATTCCTTTTTGCGTTTTCTCTGATCCTTTTAATTATAAACTATAAATCAAATATACACATAACTCAATGGTTTATTATAAAATTTAAATCGATGATAAATTATTAAAAAAACCATCAAGATCTGATAAAGTGTAAGATACAAATGTTAATATTCGCGTTTTTTTACTGCATTAAACTCTCTAATTTCGCTATCTTTTTAATATAAAGATTTTACTTTGGTAAGGCGCATTGAACAGGAAGCAAACTTGGGATTCAAGGCGAACTTTAGTAGCAAAGTAGCGCCGAGTAGCAAAGTAAGAATATGATAGAATCGTAAGTCTTTCGGAAGAAAAAGAACGCTTCCACGGAAAGAACGGCAGAATCTGAAATCCGACACGAACTAACACGTGGTCCCCAAGTAAAGTGGCACTCGCCACTTCGCCCCAGGCTTTCCGGACCTCTTCGAGTGCCACCCACCCGCACTTCCATCATAGTGCGGGGCTGTGGTTTCTCGTCCCTGGCCACCACTTGTCCACCCGCGCAGGGTGAACGCAAGGTGTTTCTCTCCGTCGCTTCTCTACCTGTCCATGGCGGAAACGATCTCGGCAATGATCATCTGTTATTGACCGATACACGACAAATTTATCTCTGATCTTTGTTACAATTCTATGGAATCCTTTATTTTGTAATTGTAGAAGAGGAAGAGGAAACGTTTTCTTATTTATTTCTGCATTTATTCTTATAAATGTTTAAAAATTTACTCTCAATTTTATAAGCTATTTTTAAAAAGAATTTGTTCTCTTAATTGAGGGTTTTTATCAAATGTACATTATTATTATTTTTAAAAACCTCGACAGTTTTTTTTAATAATCGAATTGTAATGATTAATGCGTTCTGATTGGCGCATTGATATTCGCCGCATCCCAACATTTCCTTGTCGATATCTATCGCTCAATATGCACATGAATATTGTTTTTATGCTTTCGATGGAAATTTCCTTCTGCTGAATGATATCGCTATTAAACATGCATGATTCATTGCAATTCGATGTGCGTTAGATTAAATTATCTCAGGTTAATCTAGGAATGGCAAGGATAAAAAATTGAATTGAAAAACATTTCAAAATATGAAATTTTTATTCACATGTTATAAAAATGATGAGTTTTCATGATGGCAAATAGTAAACCATGACATATATTTATATTTTTACATAAGCATCTGTTTCCAGACCAACTACATATATTTTGCTGGCTAAAAATGCAAGTAGGTAACACATTTTTAGATCATCGCTCACCGATTTTTAAATTCCAAAAATTTCGGACGTTAACCCACTGCGTTAACTCGTACGTTAAACGCAGTAGCCGATGTAGCAGTTCGAATCAGGTATCAACTACTTCGCTGTAAGTCCGAACAGGTATTTGTCGAGAAGCGTCGCGCGGCGTTTTGTTCGAGAACAGCACGGACCAGTATTTCCTCGCGAAGTTCCCACCCTAAAAGGTGGACAGTGTCCAGCTCGTAAGGACTAGGGCAATTACGGGAGCAAGGCTCCGAAAGGAGCGGGCGAAAGTCCCGCGACGAGGAAACTAGTTTTCTCTAGGAGAAACGTCCCGGAAGCGATGCGGCACGTTCTTGCACCCCTGCGTATGGCTCGGAGAAACTCGCTTTTGGATTTTGATTATCAAGAAAACTCGATCCCGCTCCCGTTCCGGACCCCGAATCCCTGGGATTCCCGCGGAGAGAAACGTATAACGTGTAACTCGTCACGGCCCGGCCGAGAAAGTCACCGAAAACCCTGTTAAGGTCACAGGGTTGGTCCGGGGTCACAAACGGCTGTTTCTGCCAGTTTGGCGCTCTTGGTCGAACGACTATCTTCGTTCTCGAAGATGGGGAGGATCGCCTCGACCAATAAATTTTAACTTATAGTTATAATAAATTTAAAGTTAAAGAAATTTAGTGCGAGAGAGTGATTTAATGGTGACTTAACTTTTTGATTAAAAAAATTAATCTTAGTAAAAAAATTAGACTTAATCTTTTAAATTAATCGAGTTAGCAACAAGTTACTACTGTTTTATTTAATATTAAATTTAATTAAATATAATAAAATAATGAAGGTGACAATTTACTGTGATTAAACCTTGCAATTATAATCATTTGCTATTTATAATAAAAGTTGAAGAAATTGTTGGGATCAGAAATAAATTAAATATAATTTGTGAAACTTGTTTTAAATAAAAGATAACATTAAAGCGGGTCTAACAATTTAGAGTTAATTCACTTTTCTCGAATTCTTCAAATCTTCTTTCGTAATAAGCCCGATGATATTTCAAACTGATTACCCATCAATTATATCATTTTGCGCATGAAAGCTTATTAGTACTCACGGGATAAACTAGCCGCTGTTTTCCTCGTAATCAACAAGGACAGTCGGCGATAACATTTATATACGTAACGATCTTGTTTCGTACGACTGCAATAATGAGCTTAGCTTCGTCCGATTAAATTTTCTCTGGCGTGCTCTCGTTGTTTCCGTACGCGACGCTTACGTAAAGCGATCCATGTAAAAAGACGCAAGCAGAATTTTCTGCGCTCGCTCGCTCGCTCCTTATCACATTAATTATGAGCATCGTAACATGCCGTTGGCAGTGTCGCGTCGAATGCTTGTTGACGCACTGAAGCGTTCTTTCTATCGCGTTTTCGATTATCGCCGTTACTTTCGTAAGCGAATATTTTCAATTTACGTGAAAACCGATCGGCTGCGTCCGCTTTGCTCTAGATCCATTTCAGTTGTTCATGACAACAAGTTAAATGCACGTATATGCGGACACGTTTCGCAATGCGAAAAACATGAACAATAAATTCTAAAGGTAAGCTGGAACAAAAAACATTGTATGAATATGTATGAATAGTTTTGCTTACAAGTTATGAGCTATTATGTTGCAGCAACAATCAATGATGACTGATAAAGTTTGTTTAAACTATTCATACTGAAGTGTTAAACATGTTTTGAATTGTTTGAATAATTTCAAATAATTGTTTAACTATTACTAAAACTCTCAACAAAACATAAGTTATGTCAATATCCAAATTAAATGATGATGTCTTAATAAATGATAAATAATTGTATTGAAGGTACATTTTAAACAATCGGAATTATAAAAATACCTAATTATCTCCCATCTCTACCGTCAATTTACTAAATGGAATTTATAATTATTCTTTGAATATTGTTTTTATTAAAGTGTAAACAACACGTGACAGCAGTTTGAACATTTCTCAATTTCAATTTTTATTTAACTGATGTTTTTTTATCTCTTTAGAAACAAAAAAGGGGAGGGGGAATTAATCCAGAAGATTAAAGTGAATCCATATAACAAATATGTAACTGAAATATTATGAAAGCCTGAATGTGTATCTAATTATATCCCCGCTAATATCAGTACTTATCAGTTTCTGCCGGTTGTTAGTAAATGTGACGCAACTGAGCTAAGCGACAGGCCACGCTTGCGAAACGAGCCGATCTTGTATTCGCGAAGGTCCCGGGCCGTCGTTTCTCGTTGCCGCGATTTAATCTTAAGGGCGGCGCATTGCCATTCATCGCGCGCCATATCGTCCTCCGTGCCGGAACGAACGACTTCGAATTCGAGAGTCCCGGATATAGAAACGGCCGTTGTCTCGGACCTAATGTCGCGGAAGAGAATAGGGGACGGAGTGCGGTTGAAAAGGAGAGGAAAACGGGAATCGAGTTGGATCGTGGGAGTGTATCGTTTCCTATTTAACGTCGCGGTCGAAACTTTTAAGGGGCCGCTTCTCCCCCTTCCTTTATTGTTGGAAACTGAAGGACCGTGGGGTACCGGTGGAGGAGACGGCGGGGGCGAGAAGAAGAGAAACGTCCTCGTGGCCGGTGAAGTTGCGTTGAGGTCTCGCCAATGGTCATTCGTGGTTACCCTTCGGCCAAACGGACACGATGTTTGTTTGTTCCGCCCTGGGTGTCACAACACACCCACTACAGACCGCAGCGGGGTGCTAACTAGCGTTATGTACTTGCCTAGGAACCCCCGTTAGATTCGTGACAAAACGGGTAACCGCATAAACAGACTCTCCGGATGCGGCAAGACGACCTGTATCGGTTAAACATCTATCTCGAATTGCATGTCGACAAGAATTTATAAGTAGAAAAATTCTACAAAATGTAAAAAAGACATGCTTTAATTTTGTAAACTTATATAATATAAATAATAATGGTATTTATTATAATTTGGATATATAAATTGGAATTATATATTTATACACGTCTGGAAAGTGTAATTTTTAATATAATTTTTAACTTACTAGTACAAATATATGTAATATTTGATAGCTTGCTAATTACAAATTTATACAATTTATTTCAAAATAAATTGCTTAAAAATAATGCAATGAAAGAACTATATTTCATTTCAAAGAATATAAATTCTTGTCTAAATAAATATATACACATTTATTTCATATTATTTAATAACGATGATTTTTATAGTAAATTACAAACATTTATTCATAGAAATTCTTTTGGAAATAAGTTTTAAATAAAAACTATAATATCTAGTTTTTTTTAATATTTTGTATATTTTGCATGAATGCAAAAACTCGTTAGAACGATTTGGTGCTTTCAGAAGTTAGATTTATACATTTGTTTCCATTACGCCAGCTATTTGAAGAGATATACGTTGCGAGCTTGCCGTTCTATTAATCGAATCGGTGATTCGGGGTTTCCGGACCGTTGATCGTGTCGCCGTTCGTAAAGTCGCAGGCTGATCACACACTCCTTCCGTTCCGGCGGCTCGTCTCGCGCGCGGAATTTTATTTGCGTCCTACCGAGATTTACTGCCCCGTGCGACAGGATATGGGAACCTTCGGCTCCAATCTCAGGGTCCGGCTGCGTAAACTTTCGGGACGAGAGCTCTCCTCGAGAACTCCACGTTCCCCTCGCAGCATTTCCTCGCTCCTTCTCTCCCCCCTCCCCCCTCCCGACTCATGCTTGCGGACTCACGTGTGGTGTCCGACCCCTCGGACACGGTTCATAAACATTTTAAACAAAATTCGGGAAAATCTGAATTCGTCCTGCGGAAAGGGTCGATTGTCGGGAAGGAAGCTCTTCTCTCCGGGAGAAGAGGAAAAGGGAGACGAGATGTCCGAGCCGATTTATACATACATCCTGTGTTCGTGCACTTTCATAGGTGGCTATGTATTACGTGTAGTTACGGGAGAATGGGGCACACTACATCATATACCGCAAACTTCGAAACTCAAGGGCAACCGCGTGCGGTCGGTAACCTTGCGGAATTCATTTCCGCTTCCGCTTTATGTTTCCGCTTTACGCAGACATTTATGCATGTGGAAAATTCTTGCGGCCGAATTTCGAACGAAACTCAGTGATCGTTGCGGTGGACGTTACTCAGTATCGATTTCCATATAGATTATGCGCGACACGTGCGACATTTATTTCCTTGTCTTTTGTACAACGATTAGTATCTTTATGTTAATAATCTATATATTAGGTATGCAGGAATGAGAGTATCGAAAAATAGAATATATCTAAAATATGAAAATTTTTTTATTTGCAGTCTTACATTACAGTTATTTGAGAGATTAGCGTTTTTTGAGCGTATTTTGAAAGAATGTTAAAGTCATTTATTCTGAATGCAAAACTTTATGAATAATATTTAATATGTAATATTTGATAAGAATAGAATATTCTTTGACTATATACTATAAAAGTAGGCTAAATTTTTTAGATATATTTCGCAGTAATATCAATCTTGTATTATTTGCAACATTGAGAATCTATGGAAGTTTAAAATAATATTTCAGCGTAAACAGTTTTTGCATTCCCAATATCGTTTCACCCTCTGTTTCTATGTTTTTCATTCTTTGATACCACGAATGAAATAAAGCCACGGTTCGCGAGTTTTTAATACATTTATCGACATCCGACAGTTATTTATGTCCACACGTGACAAGTATTTCAGTTTGCCCAATGGAGGGTCCGGGTCTCGGCTTTTGCCCCGAACTTTGGATCAATAGCTTAAAGCTTAATACTAAAATTTTGCTTTGAGCCGAGCCAATTCCCGTAAATTCATGCATGCCTGTACTTTTACTAAAATATCTTTCACAATAATATATTAGCATATTTTAAGATAACAAAATTTACCTACACTATCAATAAAAATTTCTTACTAATTACATTAATAATTTAATGTGTAATTTTCCTATTTTGGCAGATTTGAAATTTTTTAATTTTCACTCTATAAAAATTGTTTCTAACGTCTCTTCTCTGCTTCTCGTATTGATGTCATATTAATTTGCGTGTTGAAAATCGAATATAATAAATACGTTTTGAAAATTGTTTTATATGTATAGATAGACCTTAAGAAGTTAGATGAAAAGCATCGATGAGAAAACAGATCGCAAACGGCGACAGTAATTTCATCGTTCGAGTCGCATGAATACCGCAGTGATTGCCATCGTAGAATGCAAAATATAATTTATTCGTGGGACATCGCGTCCGCGGGATTCCTAGCGATTCCTCAGATTGATATTCTCGGCGTCTTACTCGAGTCGCTACTCGATAATGGAGTATTGTTTTATTAATTTTGTCGAGAGAGAGAGAGAGAGAGAGAGAGAGAGAGAGAGAGAGAGAGAGGGAGAATACCATCTTAGGATCTAAATCATGAAACAGATTCAATATAAGGATATTATTTGAATCTTTTAAGAGTAGAAACTGAACAAGAAAAGAGCAAACTTGTTTTACAATATCTCTAAATTATAATGATTTTTTAATTTTTTTATCTTCTTGCAACAATATTTAGCTTAAATCCTTGACAAACTTGTTATTGACCTATCGATTTAATGAAAAACACACATAATTAATTTTAGCATTTTTAATATCTTCAACTATTTATAAGCATATGAAAATAATCTTTAAGTAAATGAAAATAAATAAAAAATCAGCGTTTTTAATTTACGTTCATTTACTGTATAAGATGCCGAATGTAAAAAGCGTGTGACAAATTTACGCATCCTAGAAATACCATCATAGTACAAAAGTTTTCTTTAAACGATGCATTTTACGGTAACAAGTGCTCAAACAACAATAAGGAGAGAAATTGGAGACGGATTTCATCGACGTGCTCGGAAATGCGTCAGGTCTGGTCTTCGCGTTATAATGACCAATAAAATGAAAGTATAATCGATTTCTCGCCAATCGAACTGCGCCTCGGTATAGTCAATTTGCCTCCGGTTAAGTGGTTTACATCCGGCCAACACGCTGTCGTAAAACCGTTTACATTGCGCTGCTTAGGCTTCTTACGCCGATTTATGCCTCGCGGGGTCCCTCTACGTTCATTCGTTCGTTCGTTCGTTCGTTCGTTCGTTCGTGCGTTCATTCGTTCATTCGTTCTTGCGTCCGCGCGCAAGTGCGCACCATCGAGATCTCGTTACTGAGCAGTACGTTAGTTCGAGCGTTGTACCGATTGACGTCGTTATTTACCTTGCTCATTTGCTAATGTCTACCGCTAACGTATTGCTATCCTTTGCATCGCGTAGAATTTATAGATCGCCATTACTCCGACCACTTTTTCTGTTCCCGATCATCGACGAGCGGAGCTCTATTTGCGCTGCGATCGCGATGCTCTCATTCTCGACGTGGCAGCCGTGAAATTAGCAACTAATTTATAACTATATTAGCGAAAATATTTCCCGTTATTATGTCTCGACTGATATTATTGAGTATATTACGATGACTATGATTATTATTCATAACTCTATCGAAATATTTTTCACAAGGTTTAAATTATTTTAATTTTCACTTCTTATGCACTATGACTGCAGCTATTTTCATTTCATGATAAATAAGATGACATTAATATACAAGTGAAGTGTTTAGCCCGAGTTTTTATTATTCATCCAGCGAACGCGAGACAGGCGATTTAGCTCAGAGCTATAATCGTTTTAGACAAAATTCGATTGTTGGAAATGTGCCGACACTGGCGTCACATCGTCGTAAGTTTTAAGTATGTCAGCGCCGGCAAACGAATTCGTTTTCCGCGTCGGAAAGCAACGGAGGACTCGAGCGTATTGTCGGACTGATTGCACGGCTGCTTTTCGTGAATTTGCAACGCGAGCGGAGTCGAGTAAAATGTGATGTGCGACGTTTCTGTTGTTCGTTGTCGTGCGAGGGGCTCGCTCGTCCTAAAATTATACAGCGACGATAAAATCGCGCGCGAATAATTTCGAAAACCGAATATGACTCTCACCTAAACGTAAGCCACTTAACGTTAGCACGAGACATTGTGGGATTGAAGTGTGAAGAGAAAATCGATCTAAAATTCGTCAGAATTAAGTGTTATTTTCCATTTTGTTCAAAATAAATATTTTGTCATATCTACCTCTGTGAAGCTGGCAGAAACATTTTGGCAGAATCAAATCAAATCTATCAGAATATTTAGTATTTATTTTGTAATAATTTGTACCACCAAAGATAATTTTGTACTTTTTCCCATTTCGAAAAAAAACCATGGCACTGTCTGTTAACTTGGAAAGCCGAAACTAAAAATAAATAAAAAAACAAAAATAAAAACAGAAATCGAAAGGGCTGAATTTGTACTAATTTGTACTATTCAAAATAAATCGAAATATTTATTTCAGCCCCTTCATACAATCTCTTTTTTAATAAATCGAATAGTAAGATCATTCCCCTTCGATTTATAATTAAATTTATAAAATTTTTTTTTAATTGACACGGGGGTTAACATCGTTAAATCTACCGCAAAACATTCTATAATGCTAAAATTAAAAAAAAAGTTTTTTGTTTACAAGAATAATTATTTGTAAAAACGAGTGCTGCGAAATTAAACTTTTAATTTTTTTAAGTGAGATAAGAAGTTTCGGAGATAAGAACGTTCTTCTACAATTCTAACCTTAAAGAAGTAATTGATATTTCAAATTAACATGTTGCATCTTATCCAATGTTCTTTTATAGTATGTCTGTAATTGTCACGAGAACAAGCTCTTGAAAATGTCGTGCGACGGATGTACCGGGTGGCTGCGCATTTATCGGCGCTGTGGGAACTTGGTCTCAGATTCCAATGGGTGTTTTATTGCGCGCATATGTCGGCGAATTGATCCGCTCGGTCGTAAAGCAAATGACGTTGCGAAAGGAGAAAGGTAACCCCCTATTATTTTATGAAATGAAATCATTAACGTATAGCCACTGGAGCCTATAATTGGGACGACCATAAGATTGTAAGAACGGGCGCTTGCAGAAGCGATGGATCGATTACGAGGTAGCTGGGCATTATTTCCGCGATTTCCCAGCACATATAAGATAGCTACTTTAACCATCGAGTGAATACACATGTATGCAATTATCATCAATTCTATTACGCTAATTACTACAACATTTCATATTAATTCTGTTTTATTATAAAATATTTCAATTTAAGGGGGTTTACGGTGTTGAAGAAATGGCATTTTACAATATTGAATAAAATATGCCAAGTAAGAATTTAAAGGCATTCTAGTAATAGAATTTTTCTTCGTTACTTTTTATTTTGTAAAAAGAAAATAATTTCTCTGTCTAAATTTATAGACTTAGCCTTGATATTATTGTTTGTAATGTAATTTTATAATCATCCTGGTAATAATCATAGTAAACATACAGTTTATTAACGTAGAGTAAAATAATCATAATTAGCACTTTACGTTTAAATTAATTATCACCACCGCTTTTTGCCTGCGAGGATAGAGGTACAACAGGTCGAAAGGTATCGTAATGTCGCTCACTCGCTAGTCGCGAGTCTGAAGTAACACCAGTGGGGGTGTCGAGGGTGAATGGATGGGCAGTCACGTTTAACTCGTTACAAAGTACTCGATCGGCTTTTAATAATACACCTCCACCGCGTCCGATCGCGCGCATCAGAGCGTCCGCGAAATAGCGCGACGAGCGAGCTGCGCCTCTCCCGCGTCCGCTCTCTCGTCACCGTAGCAACGCGACATCGTTCTCGGCGCATTGTGACAGGGTCTCACCCCGGGACAGCCGCCAGCGCTTTGCCACATCCTGCGGGATCCCGGGACACGCAGGGGATACACCACGGTAGATCTGAAGTGGCTCGCTTTTCCTCCTTCGTCGTCGTTGTTAGGAGGCGACCGAGCGAGCTTCGATAAACTCGCTCGAGACTCGCTCGAGCTTGCGCGCGTGCTCGCGTGCGTAAGCGCACGCACGCACGCACGTACGCACGCGCGGGCGGGGTAGATCACGGCCGGTGCGGCGAGAGACAACGGAGACGGGAGGGTTCGTCGAGAGGCTGCGGATAATCGAGGTCTGCTCCGGCACATGGGGCGGTGTACGCCACCCTCACCGTTGCGGCGCGGCGCGGCGCGGCGCGACGACACATTGATGGCAAGCAACCGACCGAGGACGGATTAATTCTGCCGGATTAGCAGCTTTGCGTCGAATTAGGCACTGTTACCGGCTAATAAAATCATCGAGACGCGCCCGTCGCACCCCGATACGTTTGCTGGGTGGGAAACTTGCTTTCGCCGCGTCGTCGGCTATAGGGAAGCATTGTAGCGATCAGCATCTTGTCGACGCCGGAGATTTTATTCTATTCTGATTTAATCATATTATCGGAAGAGAGTGGCTGGCGTGTTTTCCAAAGTACTTCGTAAAAATTAATTTCTTTTTAAATTGATTTTAAGAAATATTATATCAATGCTAATGAAATTATTTGTTATTAATCTTTACGTTCTGTGATTTTCTATTTAATTAATAATCATTAATATTAATAGAATTTGGCACAGATAGCTTTATATACCTACCTGTATATTAACCAATCTGAGCCAAATTATCACAACGTAACTAATAAAATACTTATTTGCTATTTTTTGGTTCTAAAACTATTTTTTTAAAGATTGGATGGATACATATTATCGAAAGTCACGAGCCGTAACATAGGAGGATTCCTGTTCGAAGGGTTTGGGGTTCGTTCCGCGGTTAATTAAAGTATCACGACAGGGCGTTTACAAACGAGGCGGGACACATTTCGCGACAAAAGGTGGAAGAGTCTCCCTTCGTGCGCGTTCACTTTGAACCGGTATCAAGCCGTGAGAGGGCCCGAAAGGGAGACTCGCGGAGAATCGAGGGTTCGACTCGCGCGTTGGTTGTTCGTGGCATATCGAGGGAAAGCATCCGACCGGAGTCGGATTAATTCTGCCAGATTAACGCCTTTGCTTCCCGATCTCTCAGCAGGCCAATATACGGGAGTCGGAAAGAGTTCTTTTTCTTCCTCGTGCGCTCTCTCTTTCTCGAGTTAACGGCGACGCTAGCTACCCGTGTCTAGCTATTACTGGCACTGTTGATTGCCGACAGCCCCGTTATCGGGTCCAATTAGTAAGATATTACGTATTCCTCGTCATTATGCTTCCACTCTGCTGCATGGCGCATGGTCTCGCTTTGACGAATCCAACCTATTAGCCAAAGTACGGATATCCTTTTTTTTTGGTGGAGAACTATTCGCGAGATAGGGCTGATGTAACATGATCCATCAAGCAAGTACTTTCAGTATACCCTTTTCAGATATTGTATTACCCTATAAAAAGAGTAATCAGAATGATATAAAAAGATGTGTTTAGGATATAATGTTCAAAATACAAGCTATGATAAATAAAAGACTTATGTGCATATAGTAGCAAATTTAATAATCAAATTATTTCTATTGGAATTAATTTAATCTCATTGCAATTATTACAAAATAATTTTACTACATTGTATTCAAAATTGAGTTTATTATTTTATTACATAAGTCTGAGGTACTAGTTGCTAAATATAAGAGTAAAAAATATTTTTAGGACTAGTAATAAATATTACGATAATTATTTTTTTTGTATTTTAAAAAATTTTTATAAATTTCATCTTTATTAAATAGAAATTTAATACATCTTCAAAATATCGATCCGCGACGAGAATATTGGTCTGTCACGAATCGCCCATCGATTGAGGATCGTTCAGGGTTGAGGGTCGGGCGCAATTAGAGCGAGACCAATTCTCGTCCAAGACAAGCGAGGGTCCCTTCCGAAACGTCGTGCCGGTGATCGACTATCCCATGACGATCCGCGAGAAATTTTTTCGTTCTTCGGACCGTTCTTCGGACCGCGTGACATTGCGGATCTCGGAACGAGCTTTATAGCCGTTTTTGTCGCGAGTTCAAGTAAGAGCCGGCCTGGCCGATTTTCCAGCCGATGATTCGCCGGCCCACACGGCGACTCTATTACCGCATTCTGTCGAGCTCTAAAAACTGGCGGCGCACATACGGTCCTCTTTTTCATCCTCAACCTCAACCATGCGAAGGGCCAGAAGGGAAAAAGAGTTAAAGAGAGAAGAAGAGAATGTGTGTGCGTGTGTAGAGGAAAAGCAAGGTGAAATAAATGAGCGAAACTTATTTAGATTTCAAAGAAAAAGACAACGTTGTCGCTTTTTATTCAAAGAAATAAAACAATCGTACAGAATATAAAGTTTGAATGCACATTATAATCAGTTGAGGCACGTGCCAGTAGACGTTTTCGAGAAGAAACGAATTATGAGTAAAACGAAGAAAATATAGAGTTAAATTAAATGGCGTATGGGTGGAGAGTAATGTAAGAAGTAGTTCCGTCGATGACAATAGATAAGGATTTTACCGCAATCCGCTCTCTTTAGACGTCGCGTAACAGTACAACGAAATACCGACAAATATGGAAATGGCCGAACTGGAGAAAACAGAAAAAGATGAGTATAGGAGAGCACGTTGGAAGGACATACGCGCGCACGTACGTACGCACGCAAGCGCGCATGCACGCCAGCGAAAAGGAACCGGCGCGGCGCGGCGGAGAGGAAGGCCTCGTTTTTCATTTCTTTCCACGAGCGCGACGGACAAAGGCCATTGTGGAGGATCCCATTGTAGAGGATTTTAACGTATGCACACGCATATATACAATACACACGCACCCAGCGCGACTGTGCGAACGCGCGTTCATGCGCTCACTCTCGTTCTCGAGCGGCCCGTCATCGGAATACGCGCGTGCGTGTACATGTGCATGTGCACCCGACCATCGAGGAATCCGAGCTGACCCCCCGGGTGACACGTTGCATATTTATACCAGGAAACGATCGGTCGTCATTGCGCGCACGACGGTTACTGCTTGCGCCGATAGATCTGTATCCGACAAGCAGAAGAGTACGAGTCCGAAAATTCATTGTCAAGATGAGATAAATAGGGAAATAAATTCACATTAACACACGTGCTTACGTGAAAAATGAATAAAGCTAATACAAATCTGTGATTTAAGTCTATTTCTATTTCAAAAATACGCCTTGTAGATTACGTGCATTATTTGTATGACAATACAAACTTATCAAATTCTCTGTTATTCCGATCTTTCTATTATCAAGGAATTTCTAGGAAAAGTTAGGCTAAAATTATTTATTCTATGACTCATAAAACTTGTTTTTCTGATTGCGACGATAATTACAATACATTAATTTAAATATTCTTTTTTCTTCACGATAAAAGATGTATCTTTTTTTTCGATCGACGGAAGTCAGAGACCGTGTCGAGTTCGAAAATGAAACGCGATCGGTCCTAGCGAGTATGACGTCCAGGTTGCGTCTCGTCGATGCTTATTGTTGTACGCCGCCGAGGAATCTGAGGAGAAGGATGACACCGCGGTTTCGTTTGTGGGAAGTGGACGGGCGGCGGCTACGCGAATAGTATCGTTCAACTCAACGTCGAACCTTGGCGCGAGTCAATAGAAGCGCACGGTGCTCGAACCGGCCCGTAGATAGCAACAAATGATAGGGATTTAAAGTGGACGACAGTTTCTACGATCTTTCCCACGGACCGTTGCTTATCGCGAGAGCACTTCGCGATCGACGTTTGGCGATTTGCGCATTAAACGTGTGGTTCACGGCTGATAGAGTTTCAAATGCTGGATATACAGATTCGGCTGTGATAGCAAGCGAAATATTCGTGATGTCTCGATGAAATTTCTAAAGGAATTCTAACGAATCGTGAATGATTTAGATTCTAAATTTAAATTAGTAATTTGAAATTTGGTGCCGTATATGATAATTTTATATAACCAAGTTGATCAATATTTTCTAATAAAATTTAGAAAACATACATTAATTAAAAAACTTTACATTTAAAACATTTTCAAGAAATCTTAATAAAGATTTTAATATCTGATACAATATCGAATATCTCAAGAAATATTTCTAATTTTATAAAGTATAATACAGATTTAAAATTTATAAATGATAAAAGTATTCGAAAATCCTTCAAAATTTTACTTTAATTTAATTAGAATCAATTAATTATTAGTAATATAAATTTGTTTCTTGGTCGATCTTTGTTGTATAATATAAATATGTTTTGTGAATTCATCATTCAGTCATTATTCAGGGCAAGTTGGAATTGTGTCAATGCAGTTAATCTCACAACTGTTTTGATACACGATTATTAGTTATCTTATTACTATTATATAGTCTATATTAATTTATTATATTTTATCTATTCGTCTATTATGTGAGATAAGCACGAGGCAAACGCAATCACGATATCTGACCGTCAGTATCAGCACGGGAAGTAAGAGTCTTATTCGTCGAGAAGGCTCCTATGCTAGCTTAACAAGGGACGCTATCGCAGTTCTACGAAGATGAGCAGGCATGGACACCACCGGGTTCGGCTGGTGCTATCAATGACGCTTAGCAACGCGGAAGCCATTAGCCATATGGCATATGGCATGCTGTACCGTACATACACACTATGCCACAGCGTACCTCGCATTGCAGTACGTCCGTACGTCCATCAGTGGTCGCGAGTAGCAGCGCGCATTGCGCCGAGCTGCGCACATTGCGCCGGCGATTGCACGGGAGAAGAAAGATGAAGGGGAGGACGAGGAAAGACGGTTGGCGAGAGGGAAAAGCGCGCATCTCGAGAAACGCGCAGTCTCACCTTCCATGTTGCTTTTGAGAGATAAAGTTGAGGATGCGGATATACGCGCGTTACAGCCGGTATACAGAGTGCTCGTGATCGTTTGCAATTTCCTTCCGCGGCTTGGATTTTGCGCGTGACTAAATAAGAAGAGGATCCTTAAGAATATACGGAATCCGATGCTAAAGCCAGATTATACGAAATTCCTAGTGCGCTGCAAAATTTTAATTATTACATTGCACATTTTATTGATAATATTATTATATGCATGTAATGAAAAATGTCTAATAACGATTTAACGGCTTGAAGAAACTGACGATATTCTAAAATCACTTATTACAAGTACAAGTTTTATCTTTTATATAAATCTCTCGAGTCTCTTTGAGTATATGTTTGAGATTATAATATTGAGAGATGTTCGACCGTAACTTTGGAGGTAAAAAACGATCTTTCTTTATAAATCGCGAAATCATACGATTCTGGAACACCCGGATTAATACTCTGATATTAATCAGCGTCCTAATTAATTTACTCGCTGTGACACGGAGGGCTCCCCTAATTAGCCATGCCCGACTCTCGCTGGTGTCGAAATCTTGCACCGTGGGCTCTTATACTATCGTCGTTGTCGTCGTCGTTGTCGTTGTCGTCGTTGTCGACTTCGTCATTACTATCGTCATCGTTGTCGTCGTCGGCAGTTCGCCAATTTGTAAACTCGAAACTGGGAAAACATGGAACCTTCATTTATAATAGTACGGTTTCACGGTTTGCTCCAACACGGGTCCAAGTTGGGATTTAAATTCGCTGTTACGGTATCAACTTCGTGAATTTTATCATAAAAGGAGAGAAAGACCGATTGTCGCGATACATTTAGTGTTTCTACATTATCTCATATATAAGATTACTTAGGATATTTATAATCGTGCGTATTTATGTCAAAACATAGTTCTTTTGCATTTATTATTCTTCATTAATTAATTTTATATACATTATGTGATTTATTCTGTTTGCAAAGTGAGCATTATTTTAAAAAATTGCTTTCACTTTTATTTTTTAAATTTAAATTGGCAAAAATTTGATAATATACGATATCAGTTATATAGAGAACCATACATTTATATCCATGGGATAATACCCATATGTTAGATATCTTCAATAACTCTCTTCACGAATTTCAAAATAAAGAAAATGACTTACAACATATCTAATGGTTTATATGAGAATATATATTATCATCTTAACATAATTCATCTCGCTTCTAGCCACCAATTATCTAAAGCATGTGATTTCGATGATGCGTACAGTCGCAAGATAGCTCTGTCTTTTCACCGTTAAAGGATCCCGCTGCTCCGATTTCGCTCGCGAGGATTGTAAGTTTCGCCGTAAAACACCGTCTAGCATACGCACGATGCACTTCACGGTGTTGCAACACGGAAATGGACGTCGAGCAATCGTAAATTCCCCCATTCCCACCGTCCGCGACTTTTGTCCGGGCGATAGTATAATAGCATAAATAGCCCGTCCGGTACGTTGCATCGCGCGTATAAGACAAAGTGTTAAGATCCAGGGGTAGACTCGGGGCACACAAAAAGGCCCTATTAATTATGACAGGTTGATGTACGAGCCATGCACACAGACCCAAGCGAATGAATTCGATCCTGGCGATCCTGAAAGAGAGAGGGAGAAAGAGAAAGAGACAGAGGAGAACCGGCCGCTCGGCTCTCGTCTCCTTGCGCAAGGATCATGGTCCTTTTAAATCTGCTCCTCCCGAGCTTGGCTACGATATTCATTCTCCGTAACGTTAGACACTTATCTAACGCTAACAAAATTATTGTCACTCGTATGATATTCATATAATGGTGCGCAGAAGTTTACGCTATTTATTATTTATGTTATTTACGAATGCATCAGTGATACGAGAAAAATAATACAGAAATTTCTTTCAAGGTCCAAAAAAATATAGGAAAAAGAATTGTTCTCATATATCTAAAGAAGAAAATAAATGTTGAAGTTTACAATAATTACTATCATTTTACTCATTGTCAGTTAATTGATTGTATGTATAACAAAAAATATAGGATAAAAATTGATTGTTCTGATATATCTAAAGAAGAAAATAAAGAATAGAAGTTTACAATAATTACTATCATTTTACTCATTGTCAGTTAATTGATTGTATGTATAACAATTAAGTTATAATACTAATTGATTATCACTTTGAAAAACACAGATAACGTGAGACGACAGTTCGTATTGAATATCTCGCGCGATCGGCCGGTGGATATTTCTTCGGTAAGCGTAAAGATGATCTCTTGTTTCTTTCTCCCTTTCTCTTTTTCTCTCGGCATGGCGTACTTATGGTAATCCAGCCGATGCGTTTTATCGACAATGGCAGGACGGTACCGCAAGTATTAAAAGCCTTGCCTCCCCTGTCAACCCTTTCTTCGAGCCCTCGCTCCCGGGGGATGCACCCTATCATCGGTACACTCTCGGTCTCTCCCCGGGGAGACAATGATGCCCTTCCCCCGATTCGACCTCCCTCTCTCTCTCTCTCTCTCTCTCTCCTCTCTTCTGCATCCCAACCACTGCTTTCCTCTTCCTGCTCTCGGATCTCAATCGCTCGCAAAAAATCTCATTTATCCATTGTGTTCCGCGTTACCCGGTGAAAAGAGACCTGGAAGGGAGGGAGAGAGAGAGACAGAGAGAGATAGAGAACGAAAGAGATCGGTGGAACAGAGCGAGGAAACGGACTGAACAGAAAGAAAAAGAGAAGAAAGAGAAATAGGGCGTATATCTATTCTTGCTTTCAGTTTTTGGCTCGTGCAGGTTATGCACTGCGGCGTTCTTGTGAGACATGTTTATTAAGGCGCATACCCCATTTTCTCTCCTCCTTCCTTCTTTCGTCCTTTTTTCCCCGATCTTTGCCTTCTCGAATCGGAGGTCGCGCTGAATGGATCTCGAGGGTCGAAACGCGCGCGCGGTCCACAGAGCCCGGATGACTTGCGTGTGCTTTTCATTCCGTGTGTGTTAACCCGTTGCGGGGCCCCGCCGAAGAGATCCTCGTGTTTTTTTTCACAGCCGGTGTCTCGCTTCACCTGCAAGCTTCACCGAGCACCCGAATCGATTCTTCCGCGACGGCATGATGCGCTTAGCGTAAAGACGGGAACGTGCATGGCATGATGCGAGTCGGTCTTTACCTCGTTACACATCCCGATCTCCCGGTAATCCTGTAATCGTCCCGAGATATCTGGGTGGGCCTCCGGGTGCACCTAGATTTTCGTCGATCGATCCAGATATCTCGTGCGCCTTGGGATGAACAAATACTTGATAAAAACATTTATTTAGATCATCAAATAAAATCTTTCTTGTGTCAAACGAACGAAAATTTTGTGTTAACAAATGTTATATTCTTTTCACAACTTTTTAATACAATATGTCTATTATTAAATAACTCGCTAATCAAAATTTTATTGAAATGAGCGAAGAAAACTCTTTAATTGTTTGCGAAATCTAATTTATCAAAAACTTCTCACTTATTTGCTTAGAACTTGAAAACTCGGCACAGCACGACACTATCATACTCCGAAAAGAATCCACTTCAAATTAATTAAAGAATCCAACGTGTGTTCCGGAGCACCCTGTATATACGCGAGATTGCGTGAATAATACGCATTGTCGACGTCACGGTGCGCGTTCGCGCATACGCGCGTGCACGTAGAGGTAGAGCGGGAGTGTAGTACAGAAAGAGAAAACCATAGATTGGGGTGGAGAAAGAGAGAGAGAGATAGAGAGAGAGAGAGAGAGAGAGAGAGAGAGAGAGAGAGAGAGAGAGAGAGAGAGAGAGAGAGAGAGAGAGAGAGAGAGATAGAGAGAAACACGAGAAGGGGTGCGAGGCGACGAGGTTTTGGCACAGGGTGCAAGTTTCAAAGCTACTCGTTCGTAGTACATTCGGGTGTAGGCGGCTCGGGGGCTGCAGAGATGCGAATGAACGGATTAAGGGATGATCCCCCGACGCGGGAGAGGCGTCCGCCCTGTCGGCGACGTTAACAGGATTGACGATTAACGTGTGGGTGGTTAGTATGCAACCGTTTTCATTGTTGCCGCCGCCAGCCGGGGCGTAGGCCTCTCACGGAAGCGGCGAGAGCAACGGAATGGTCCCCTGGATATTTAACGTCCGGGAGAAAGAACGGGAGCGTGATAACGGCGAAGATGGGCCTCGCCAACTGGGGCATTATCGCGTACCGCTTCGTCACGTTTGATCCGGGATTGAATCCTCGCGATCCTGCGATCAACAACTTTCGCCTGGCTACTTCCGGAATGCATGGGTGAAAAAATATCCCCTTCGAAATAGAATAAGCTCTGCTTACGTATGATCGACAAGAATGATTGAGATTTGTATTTAACTTTTTAATAACGAATTTATTCTATATATCAAAGTTAAGGATTATTACAATGCCGAATATTTAACAAACGTACTATATCAATAGACATTTTTTTTTCTTTCCGTATTTATTATTATTATCCTCTATCTTTTCTATTTCTTTATGGTGAATATTATAATAGCAAAATTATTATTTTGGAATTAGAATTCTTATAAATCTTATAAGTTTTCAATACGATCGATTTTCCGATAAAAATTAGCTGGACAATTAATAATTTCTGTTATAATGAATAATGTGCGAATTTTCTATACAAAAGAGATTATTTTCATTATCCGTTTCTTTATCGTTCTCTTTTTCATTTCAATAATCGACGAATTATTACTTGAACCGTATAATTTTCATAAATCAAGAAGAAAACGCGAAGTCACCGAAAGGTAGCCACGAGATCGTTCGGGTGGAAACTGCGAGCCGGCCGTTCTTCTTTTCGCCGGGATATTGTTTCGGTTATGGGCGATTTTGGCTGGCCCTCGGGCCGCTCTGCTGATTAATGCTTATGTAATTCATTGCGCGAGACGTTAAAGGCATAATCTCCGTGGCCTAACTGGCGGCCCCCGTCGTCTCCCCCCCTCGGGCATATCAGTTACTGCGGACAGGTATATGCACAAGGCAACCCATTGGGGCCCCACCTGGCACGCACGGACTGACCGGGGTTTTGTTTCTCACGCGCAACAAGGGGCACGGGCGCCATTGTTTGTACATAGCACGGAGTAATTACCTTTCGGGATCTCGTCGTCGCCGCTGTCGTTGCCCGCAACGGGGACCCACGACCCGTTCTTTTTCTCGGCCCATGGGTCTTTGTCCTCCTTTCTTTTAAGGATAATCGATCATTCTTGCTTCTATCCTTACGTATAATCCAGTGCTGTCCAGAGAAGATCTCTCGATTTAATTCCGGTTAAATTCACTGATTTTTAATTTGATTATCAGTAAAGATTATATAATTACGATTAGATTGATTTTCTATGCTCCAGGCGCAGTATAACATAGTCCTATACAATAATCCAATACAATAATCCCATACAATAATCATCGCGTTTTCGCATTTATAACGATCGAATGATACTCTATATATTATTTAACATCTTTATGCAAATTGGGACACATTGAGTTTACATAAGTTCCATGTTTCCATATTACATATTGCAGTTAATTTTAGAGATTTTCTTTAGATAATATTCAAATTTATTGAAATAATTTTTTCAAACTCGAAGACTGAGACTGTACCACAATACACATTAATGGTTCTTGTCTTCCAATATTTATAGCGTTATAATTTAATTGATATTATTGTCGATTCACGGGTTTCAATATTCGACACTCAGAGGTCTTTTTTTTCAATGAAGAATTCTTCGCGCGATTGATGGAAGGTAGAGGGGAGAAAGAAAAGACCTTTCGGAATATTCGCCAACATATCGAAGCAACCTCAATAATCATCGGCGAGGCTGACGGTCAGCGGTCGGGCTGCCTATTCACGCAGTGTTACGCGGCCTTTCACGGATATCGGGTTGCCCATTAGCAACTAGAGAGGCTGTCCAGTAATTACGGCTTAATTAATCTCCCGGCCGTGCCCCTTCTCTCTCGGTCCTGCCAACTGATTAACGTTCGCCGCTCTCAAAGGAAGAGCCGACTATGTGGTGACCTTTTGCGCCGAAAACCAGCTACCAGCTTCCCCGGGTACGCGCTTGCTCTCTTCGGTCGGTGTGCCGGCTCGAAGTTGTATCATTGTAAACGCTTGATCATGCCGCAAACCTGATGCTTATATGAAGATTCACGTATTAAAGCGAATATTACATATCCTACATTTACCGCTAAATACTTTTGACTGTCGTTCGTCTCTAAAGCTCGCGAATAATATTTTCCTAAACAAGAGAGAGAGATCGTCGATTATTTATAAAATCAAATGTTCAATAAAAGAAAAAGTATGTGCGGATCCATTATAATAGACATTAATTCTATTGTATAAAATCTATTTCAAGTCATGTTATATATTTTCAAAGTCAGCTACTACAGCTATTATATTTAAAAAAAAAATTTCTTTTTCATTTAATTCTTTATTCTAAAATTTGCAGAGATGTTTGTTAATTTTATTATTTTTACATTATTCTTCCATTATCTGTTACAAGTAATATTCTTTCTCCACGTAAAATAGCACTCGAAAAAGTGGTACAAGTGCTTACGCTTGTTTTTAGACGCGCTCTAACGCTCCTCGCTTCTGTTCGTCTCTAATGTAGCTTTTGTATGAGATCTCATCTGGTCGTACAGGTGAACAGGTAGACGGTAAACAACTGAATCAGCTTACCGTTTTCCAAAGGGGCGCTGGGGTTGTGTCCCCACCGCGTTAGTGAATCGTCGAGCGCGTCCGACTAAAAGATTCATGGAGCAGAAAAACACTCGCGCGCGCATTCCGTTCCCGCGGTGGAAGGATAATAGGGGGGGAAGGGGGATATACTGTTACATAGTCACGAGTCTTCGTCGCTATTGTCTAGCTAATTATGAAATACTGGCAAAGACGATGGAGCGATTGTGATGGACGACGAAGGGTTGACTCGCGGCTAGAGTGTCTCTTAGAGTTCGACGGGCGTAATCGACTTTCTAATAGCTGCACTGTATGTCATATTGTGACGGCATAATATAATCGTTCGCCGTCTCGTCGTAACAATGAATACATTAAAAGTAAGAAGATGTTTTTGTTCGCTATCGTTTTGATGTTTGTCGTCTAACTAATTAATTTGATATAGCATAAATTATATTCATTCTAAATGTTTCATATTTGACATTTTCAATACGTTTAGATATTTTTAGTGTGCATATAAAAAATAAAATTAAATTGAAATTTTATTTGTTTATCATGGCGTAAAATTGATCGCTTTGAAATAATCCTTTTTAAGATTATTTTCACGATCATCTAAATATAATTAAACCAATCTTATTACAAGATATAGAACAATTTTAAATTATAGCAAGTCAAATCAATCATATTTACAAATTAATTCATGCGTGTAGTACATTATAGAAGAAAAATTTTCTTTATTAAATTTAAATAATAGATTATGTATTTATCTGGCGTTTTTGTATTTTTGTTACAAAATAGCGGTAATATTAGGAAAACCAAGCCAAACGAAACAAGAATGTCGTCCTCGATAGCCGTTAAAATCGAGCGGACAAGCGCGTTAGTCGAAGGAAGAAGCAAATCGAAGAGCGGAACGCTAAGAAGCTTTCGCGCTCGAACGATCGCTCCTCATCAATTACACGGCTGCCTAATTAACCGCGTCGAACTATTTTACGATACCGGCTGCGCCACGATAATTATTTATTGCACGCCACATCGATATCCTTGCTGCAGCGACTGGTCTTTTATCCGTGGCTTCTCACCCATAATAAATCATGTACAAACGCGTAATAATCGCGAAATTAAAGATACATTTTAACGACGTCCACTGAATCCACCGTTAGCGGCTTTAGCTGTTGCGCACCTCGATGTCACACAACTAAAGAATAGCGAGAATGGATAAATTTTTATGTGACAGCGAAAACGCTGCGCTCCTAGGCATATTTAAATTACGTTTGATTACAGAAATATCTTTATTTTTACCTATATACAAAGCTACAAAACGAATGGATATTGAGATAATGCATATAAGATGTTCTAATCTTATTAACTTTATAATAATAGATTTTTCACACATGTGATATTTCCTTTTTTCGAGACAAAATTTAAGCTTTTTAATATTTTCGTGATTGAATCTCGAATTAAAATTCTCAAAGCAAAGTTCATTTAAATTTAAGCGAACGATAAACTTTTATTATACGTACTTTTATTCCAATTTAGCTTCTTATATTTTAAATCTTTTGTAACTTTCGAGATTATTAGAATACCTCGATTTAATTAAAAAAACTAACTTTAAAATTGCTCAAAGACTGAATAAGATTATGTTTAAAGCTCTATCATAACGTTGACTATCATATATTCATATCGAAATTTCAAGATAATAATAAATTATTGAAAGATGTCTCTTTGGCAGTAACTTGAAGCTTTTTGGTTTTAATTACAAACTACGATTATCATGGCAAACTCACGCGCGATCGTGATAGATCGACATCCAAATTTCCGTGGATAGGGTCGGGTCGCATCACAACACCTATCGTTAATGCGTGGCCATGCGCGATCCTAAAGGAGCATTACTGTCAGCTCTCTCTCTCTCTCTCTCTCTTTCTCCCGGTAGTTCGTTAATATTTCTTGCCGCAATCTCGCGTGGCGCGCCGTACCTTTTATCCGCGCGGGCCCCTCTCGGGGCCCAATCGATACCGGCACGCTCATCAACGTCCGACGTTAACGAGTAACGTTCGGGCACCTAATGATGGACAAGTTTTCTCCTTGAGGTATGCCAGCCGGAATTGAATCGGGATGCAAATTACAGCGGCCCGGACCCGCGCGCTCGCGCCTCCCCACAAATAGGGCCGCCCGTCTTTAACATCGAACTCGCGATGTATCTACTAACGATCGGCTCACAATGAGTGATGGAATTTATCGTGCGAGTTCGTCGCCGGGCGCCTTCGAAACTCGTCGAACTCTTCACGAACTTTAGCGCCGATAGTACTCCCAGCCGAGATGCACGCATACAACAAGTGCGAGTAATCGAGGATGGACTGCATTAATCTGGTTAACGAGATCATGAGTTTATTACTATGGAACATGTAACGCCAACATTTTCTACGTAGGAGTATGCGTGCGGACGTCACATGCCATGTTGTCTGGATATAATTTGCCGTCGTATGATCTACCGATAAACTTCCAAGAAGATTACTTTATCTTAACATACCTCTCGAGATTATTAAAATTATTAATAAACTTTTCTCGATGCCTTTTTTTGTGAGAGGGATCTTTCTAGTGTTAGCAAAGATGGAAAGTTTGTAAAGAAGAGGATAATTTACAAGTTTTTTCAAATGATGAAAAGATAAATTTCTCTTCTCTGGGAATAATTTTATATAAATTGTATATGTATGTATAACAGATATTTTTGCATCCAACGCGCTATATTTTTATTATTTCACAGCGATGTAATTAATAATTCCTATCTTTTTAATAACATGACTCTTTTCTTTTCTTTACAGATACCGATATTGACATTCTGCCGCTCCGCTTGTTAAGCATCAGCTATCGAGTATCTGTGAGTATCCTTACGTTTATTCTGCAAAAGAACCGTTCGCTAAAGAAACGTCGCGGTAGCTCTGCGCAAATTTTCTGACACGAAAGAATAGCCCGATGTGATTGAGCGGCGTAGCAGAGCGTAAAGTAAGAGTCAAAGGATAGGCGAGGCTACCGTGAGAGGCGCCTGTAATTATTTGCCGAGGGGTGTCAACGAGACTAATGACGTCCATAGATGGCGAGCGCTTTGACGGGTTGCATTACTCGTCACGTTGATGCAACGATTCCGCGTCGTTCTCTCTTTCGCCTCATTCTCCTCTCTCCGGCTAATCATCCTCAATCATAATCACGCGCGATCGTCGCGTCGATCAGACAGATTGCGCTTTATCGCCGGAATTAACGTGCGGCGTGCCTCGTAGCGATCGTGTCTGTCAAAGTCGCTCGTATTTCTTTCGCTTTCTGTTGTCTCAAATACTTGGCTTGCTATCTTCGATGTGCAACGCATAAATACATTGCAGATAATATTTGTTCGTTGAGATTTTTATTTATTTTTATTATACAATTAAACGAGTGAAATCTCAATCACGGGAGATAAATTGTAAGAAATTTCATTTCTGTTTTTGCGTTCGCTTTTACAATGATTGCACATAATGTGTGAAAGCTGAAAATAACACTAACGTAATCATACCACAGTAATTAAGTGATGATGGACTTCTTGAATAATAATCCCGTCTTTAGCGAAGCTCCTTTTTTTTTGCGAGTGCGTGCTGGAAATCGAACAACGGTCTCGGGATTTCGGTTTTGAACATCCGGTTAAAGCGTAGAACCGGGGAATGGGTTTTTAATCAGGGTGTTCCGGACAATAGACTCCCCAGGGGGCACCAGCCACCCTTGTAGTACCTTTCTTCGCCCTTCGTATATATGGAGGTGCCTAGGAACACTATCGTCCACGTGGAGTTTCTCATCATTACGTACAACCCATATCGTTGATAGCAGTAATTTTCCTTTCGCACAATTTATCGCGTTAAAATCAATGTTCAAACGCTTTAAAAAGAAGGCATATGTAATCCTTTTCTGCTTGTAATCATGAGATCTTTTGTATAAATGGAGGTTCTATTGACATTCTCTAACAATATTCTTCTTCATGATTAAAATTACTTTTATATTTTCAACAAACTTCATTATTATGTAACTAAAGTTAGCTTTATATTATTTCTTGAATTGAATACGTATTATAAAAGGATTGCAAAAAGAAAAGTCGAGTAAATCAGCAAATATTCTACATCTCAATTAATGTTCATTAAATTTATATGTTATTATATTTAACTTTTCCATTACATAATATAATATAATATTAATTGATTAATTATAGTATTAAAAAAATGAGAACATGATGAGTTTGCATTTATTTTTGCAAGTAAAAGTTACAACTGTTGTTTATTAAAAGTATTACTTATTTGCTAATAATTTTAAGATTGATTTTTAACAGTTTTATATAACGTAGTTAATTTTACACAGTGAAATTAGTGTTATAAGTTTCTTTTTCTACTTTTTAAAATGAATATAAATAGAATATATTTAAATTAACGTCTACAACATATCTAGCAAATATCCAGTAAAAGAAATTCTTGGAAAGCAAACATATTTGATTATTCAACAATATTCTTTTATCCTGTAATGTCAATCAATTCTAAAATAATCTCGGCAGATCTAAGAAAGTCGAACCTCCGCATCGAGTATTTGCTCAATAAATAAGCGTGTCCGTAGTCAGTGTATTAATTCGAGCCGGGGTGGCTACAGAAGGGTCAGGACGGGTCATTACCACCGTCATGGATGCGAAACCGCGGCGCGCCGAGCGTGGTTGAAAGTGAAACCACGGTGCAATCAGTGACGGCCATATGTCGCCCGGGCGCGCATACTCGCGTCGCCAATCGAGGGGAAACGCGATTCGATCCCTTCCGGCGTGTCTCCCCCGAATGTCACTCTACTACTCGAAAATACCCCCGTGTCTTTCGCGCTCTTCTCAATCGCATCGACGACATACGTCCCGCGAGTCTCGGTCATTAACGCGCATTAGATCGGTGCTCGAGAAGTGTACTCTTCTTCATTCAATTTTGGATGGAAAGGTTCGAGTCTGCTTTGAATACAAAAAGGACGTGGAATAAAGAACGTGTCGTATAGACATTTTTAAAAGCCTTGAAGTAATCGTAGCAATAACATTAAAGAAATTAGTAATTCTGTTTTAAATGTCGATTAATGAAATATTTCCGCAATAGTTTATTTTATGCAAGATGTTATCGAAATCTGCTTGAATTATTAAAGCTTTTTTATACAATATTATTTATGAAAATTTCTTTAAACAGCTGCTTCCACTTTTCATTCTCGACATACTTCCATTTAGCTTTGTTCAAAGCGCGGAGGAAACGTTAAACGTTCGATCGGCGAATGACTGATGTGAATCTCACCTGTGTCTGGCATCTGCAGTTGGCAGACTTACGCCAGCGCAAGATTTTCCGTGAAATTTTGCACTCGCTCGGTTCGCATCGTCACGGAATCTCTCTCCGGAGCTGCCAATAAAGCTGTTTACACACGAGAAAACTTCACGGGAGATTAATGATGAAACGCCATGAAAGTTCCCGCGCGGTTAAATGGTCGGTCGGTGTTTGATATAGAACCATTAGCGTTCCCTTCAGAACCGATGTCCGATTCTCCGTCATTTTACGAAATCATGAAATTTTCTCCCCAGTTTGTGCCGGACCGTTAATGATCGCGCGCGCAATGACTATTGTCCACTTTCTGGTCATCGTGAGTAAACAGGATCCAGCGTCAGTGCATTTTGTAAACTTGATGGATTGAGCTTTATTCAAAAATGCGCAATACCAAATATCACTTTTATATTTTATACCAATTTATTTTTATATTTTACTTAATTTAATTTTTTTTTTCTTGACAACATTTTAATTTCGCTTAAAATTAAAAAGATAATTAGATTTTAATAAAACAGATTTTTAAATAAAATATATATTACATATTTTTTAAAAACAATTTTATTAAAAATGTTTAAATATTAATGTATTTCGCTCATCTTTATCTTTTTCAATCTTATTTTTGGTAAAATAAGACTTTTTTCTTTTTTTGCGAATTATAACTCAATTGATACCAATAGTTTATTTAAATATTTTGAGAGAAATTGCTAATTTAATCTACTTTTCTGAAGAATTTTATTTCCGAATAAAGAGTGTCAATAGTTTATTGACAGTACAAAACAGGTAACCGTAAACGAGGCAGTTGCCGATTTGAATTTTCGTGAGACCGTCCGGTGAGGAGGTCTCGAAAAACCATTAATTTATCGTAAATGCGTCGAACGAGGATTGGCCAGTGAGTCTAACAGGGAGTAGAGCTGCTGACCAAAGAAAAAGGGGGCGCACGGGGGTTTCGTCGAAGTGCAAGGGTCCCGTTCCCGGCAAAATCCCTCTCGCAATCTTGACCCCGGATAATCATGGGACAGGTGATCCCAAAACTGGACGACTGACCGGTAGCTTCGTCCACCAAGACGAAGGGTCAAAATCTCCCCTATGCAAATGTCCCGACAGTACGGCAGAGGGTCCCTCCCTTCCGGGATATCGCTTGATTTATCGCTCAATCCCCAAGAGGAAGGTCCGGCCGATCTACGTCTTTTCTGATTGTACCTCGAATTTCTCGCGAAGTGCCGAAGATTCTCTCGCGATTGTATTCGCTACGGAAACAACATGTACGTATAGCTTCCTCTCGCGTTTAACGCTAAATGTATCTATGTTAGTGTTTTAATGTGTCAATTTTATTTGTTTGAAATTTTCACAATTTAATATTATAATATAATAAAATAATTTTATATATAATATATATTATATATTTTATATATAATATAATATATTTTATATATAAGTGATAACTGTACATTGCTACAAATTATTGTTAATCATGAAACTAAAATTTGAGAAGTTCTTTTTGCTTTGCAAAAGATCGCTTGTTCCGTCGCGTCAATGCCACCATTACTTCCTCCACTCTTTAAGGATAAGAACAGTTACTATTAAAAGATCAGCGGTCGCAGCAGCTTTTAACGCCGTCCGCGGCGTGTAATCAAGCGCCTTTTTCATTACAGCGGTTACCGCTCTCATTGCGATTTCAGTCCTTAAATTGTCGTCTTCTACCTCTTTCCACCCCCGCCCCTCTCTCTGTCTCTCTCGGTCGGACATTCTCCGCGGAGCCGTTTCTTTGGCCGGCGATAAAATGGGACGCAATAAAGGAGGAAGCGTTATTAGGGCTACGTCCTTTTGCTCGGCGGACCCTAAACCCTGGAGAATCTCCGACCGGCCTCGACAACCACCGACGACAAGGGGTTGAACCGCTGAACCTCCGGAGACAAATCCGGCGATGAGACGACTCGAGTTTCGAGCTCTCTTGTCTTTTTCTCTCTCTTCCCTGTTCGCGCGCGGTTCATAAATAAATTAATTAAGTGCGCCCAGGCAACTGATAATGTTAAAATAATACCTCGCGCAGGGCACAATGGGGTAGCGGCGAACGAAGTATGGCAGGGACGGACGAAGGGCTGGAAAGTATATATATATAATATATATATATATTATGTACATACATATCTATATCCAGTCGCGCAGTTCTTAAACTCGCTCCTCGCGGAGTTAATTTCGCGGCATTAACAGTCGAAAGAGTGCGAACAAAAGGGCTCCGAGGGTAGGGAAGACAGATAAGGGATGGAAGGAGGCAAACGCAGGAAATATGAACACACTCATAATGCAGGCGCCGCCTCCACCGTCGCCGCCAACGCTCTGTCGACATCGTCGTCGTCGTCGCGACGATCACAAGATCAGTGATTCTCCCTCTCGTTAAAATCTGCAGCTACATAAATATTTTTGCGACGAGCTTTTCTCTCGGTTTCTCTTGAACCTTACGAAAATCGATGGCAAAGAATTAATGACGCTTTTTAATCGATGCGAGCATTTGAGACACGTAGATCGATTTTAATTCTTTTGTATATTTCTATCGAGATAACTTTTATTGACACGGAAATGTTTATCCAAATGAGATTTGAACGATTACCACATGGAAATTTAAAGATTGGTTCTAATTTTTGAACTGTTTTCCGCAGTTTAACTCGCATTTGATACAAACAATATTAAAATATATTTCAGATTTTATAATATATAAGATAAAAATGTGTAACATATGAGGGAAGCTGTTTTCAAAAATTTTTATTTTATTTTCAACTATGTTTTTACACATATTGACATAATAAGTTTATAATTTATTATTTACGATATTGTTTTGTATACATATATACGTATATAGCGTACAGTAAAGTAATATAAATTGATAATATCATTTGAATTACATTAAATGCAAGGAGGAAAACCGTGAAAATGAACAAATCGATAAAGCCGCAGTTTTAATATACGATTGCACAGGTATCGCGCGAGTGAGAACCACGTTCGGAAAAAAGTCAGCGCTACCTTGTGTACGCGCAGCAAACAAGCCTGAGTTTGGTAATAAACCTATCAAAGACGTACGGCAAGATTACACGGCCAGTGGATGCAGGGGCGGGCAATATCTGCGTTCTTTACGGTTAGAGTTGAAAGATTGGAAAAATATCCGGAGCGCGGTTTGCGTTTCGCGAACCTGCTCGCGACTCAAACGAGCAACTGACTTCCTCAGTACTTAATTAATATCACAAGATAAATATTTACCCAGCGGAACATGCCGCATTTTCTTCGCAATCAATTCGAAATATGAAGAGACTCTCAAAACGATAATGTTTAATACGTAACGTGTGCCAAATATCTATCACAAAATAATAAAGTATTTTGTGGGCATAGTTAATTGAGTAATTGTTTAGCAATAATTTTAATAATGCGATAATTTTTGATTAGTTGACAATGAATTATTTTTAAAGTTTCACACATATAATATAGAAGAAATTTTTTAAATTAAGAATCGCAAAATAGAAAATATTGTTTTTACATTTTGTGTAATTGCGTCAAATTTGAATTAAATTATATATTTATCTTATTTACTACAATAAAGAGAAGAAATACACAACGATACATAAGACAAATTTTCTTTAGGCTAATCGACCGTGAACGAATGTTACAACTACTTTGTAAGAGATTACAAAGTAGGCGTAATAATAACTTCAATATACCGAACACGATTGAAAGAGTGGAAAAAGGTCATCACATCTAAGAATTGCGACGCCAATAAAAGCGGAGGAAGGGAGGGGGAGGGAAGGAAGAGGGCAAACAATCGTAGATGGCGCAGAATCGAGGGAGGTTGGAGGTAGCTTTCGAGGGAAAGGAGAGGCAAAGGGCCTGGTGCGTTTTCGATGTACAAAAAGTAATTACGGGATGGTTTCCGGTAATCATATCTAGAGCGCATTGAATGAGCGCATTGTTCGGGCACCCCTTCACCGATATGCACTTGTACGCGGCGCGCCCACCCCTCTGCCTTTCCACCCGTCTTCTCCTGCCTCAATCTACCGCTAGGACTTCCACCCTACTAACGTACTCGCGACGACCGCCGCACACACGTATCCCCTATAACTATTACGCACGCTCGCTCACCCCCGACGGCGGTTGCGGTTACACCGCAGGTCGTTCTTGGGTTCGCCACGGGACGCCCCCGCCATCGCCGATGGTGGTTAGTGCCTCGGGTGATTTGAGATTTTTAGATGCTCCCCGCGTCGTTATCGGATCCGAAATATTCTAAAGACGAGTGCATACGATACGGGCGAGTCGCTCGCGCTCATGAAAATGTAGAAAATTACATTATTATTTGAGAGAAAATCGATTCGCTAGATAATTATATGTTTAATCTATAGATTCTCAATCTTTCGATATTGCAAATTGCTAATTTATTTCATTTTAGTACGAGAGATCAATTTATCTTATTGTAATAACATGCTGTAATAATTTCAAGCATTAATCGAGAACGGAAAATGAAGCGAAGAATTGCTGTTCGAAAGCAAATAATTCCATTTTCAACTATTGGCTTTGTTTTTTCATTTCTCTTGACATCTTTTTATATTTTGTGTTACATTTTTATTCAAGGATCGATCAAAACTCGAAACTTTCTTTTGCAACGAAACTAATTTAAACATGTATAATTTTTTACACAGTAAGATAATACATTATAATTAAGTATTATTATATAATTATATAGTTTGTTTTATATATTTTTTTATCAAATTATTTAAGATAAAAGTATAATTTTTTTTTCTAAAACATACAAGATTTATTGTTCGACCAATAAGATATAAAAATTTAAGAAAACATGAAAAAACAGTAAGAAACTTCGGAATAGAAAACATTTTGAGTTCTTTATATATTTCTCTAATATATTAATATTGTCCTCTCATGCCGAGTCGAAATCCTTGATAGAAGCAATAGACGTCGTGCTGACGTCGTCAGGTGGAACAGGTCGCGCGAAATTCGATGCGGTCGCGTCGGGTGCAGCCTAAATCCGACCCTCGACGACATCCACGACGGCGCTTGTAACGGCCGAGGAGTCGAGCGTCGGTCGGTCGGAGGTCACGCTTATTGAGTTCGGTTCAAGAGCGCGCGAGTGCCAACGGCTCGCTTCGCTCCGATCGTCTTCGAGCCTCTCGGTACCCTCGTTTCTCGTTTTTCGCTCGCCCGACCGGCCGCTATTCGCCGTCCGCTATTTGCGTGCACGCGCGCATGCACGCAACCCGTCGCAAAAAGAATAGCGGATTCTTCGCCGCCTGTATCGAGAGGCCGAATTCCTCGCGCTCGAATCACGCGTTGAGGATACCTCCCTTCGATTTCGTCGCTCGGCGAGAGAGAAGATCGTCTTACGCGCCTGCTTTGGCTCGACATCGATTCCGGCACGCAGAAACGCCAGTAATTGCGCGATAAGAATGTTGCGCGAATGGAGTCTATCGGTAACGGAATGTAGGATAAACTGATTGATGATGTAATATGAGATTTAATATTTTTAACTCTTTAGCACACTCTTTCACAATTTTTCTACTTAGGATGGCGTAAACTTCTAAGAAGGAAAAGTATAAATATATAAGGAAATAGTATAATAAGGAAAAGTATCAAGAAATAGTTAAATAGTGATTAAGCTGATTTTTGTTTCGTTTGCATTTATCAAACGGGAGGGCTTTATCAATCAAAGGAAGAAGAAACGCATCGATTCAATAATATTGCGTGTAAGCCATAAGACGGCAATTCGAATAAAATACAAGATTTGACATAATACAAGTAGCAGAGTTTCGTAATCGCGGATTCAACGTCCACCGAACTATGTGTGTACCATTAAATCAATATAGCTTGCAAGGTGAAAAAAAACGAGAAAGTAAGATCGAACATGAAAAATATCGGATCCCGGCAGCTTGGAAAAACGTAGAGACCGCGGCGTCGCGAGGGAAAGACGACGAAGCGAAGAAGGGAAAAGCGAGACAGAAGAGTAAGAGAGATGGAGAGAGGCGAGGAAAGAGCAAAGAGCTTGACAGGCAAGGCTGTAGGGGTGCAGGGCTGCGACCCGACTGACCCTACCTCGATGCCCCGGCCGCCTTCCGAGCCCTCTCTAGCCCTACTCCGCGCACCCTTACCCTCACCCTTAGCTCCCGGGGGTGGATGGAAGGCGGGCCGGCCCATTTTTCGCGCCCCACTTGACTCCACATCCTCATTGGCTGCCGCCCTCTCACTCTGACCTCTCTTCCCTCGGCTGCCCCTGACACCGACGGGGTGGACGGCCGCGTTCCTTCTACCTGGGCCCTTCTTCCGGAAGAGAAAAGAAGAAACGGTACGAAGACACCCGGGCAAAATGTTAATCGCTCGTCTATAGTCATGTCATCCTCCAACCGGCTAATATGCTTTCAAACAAATCTTTACGAAGCAGTTTTACAACAAAAACCGGCGAACCCTTTTCTTTTGTAACGCGAAGAAACTGCGGGTAAAGATTATATTAAATGGCTGAAAATGGAAAAGTCGTTGGAAGGCACTTTGAGATTGCTATTCATCGTGGCGAATTGAGGACGAGTCGGAGTAACGGTCAGCGGAAATAATCGCGGACGGATTAAGTTGATGCGGAAAGGAAGAAGTGATAGGGATCGGGGGATTAAAACGAGCTCGAGGTTGAGTCCAATGGATCGAACACGGCCCCCCCCTCTCGAGAAGGCAGCCCGATAAGCGCTTAGAGGCGGCGATGACGACTGTATGGTAGCGGTCGCGGTCGGTTTGATAAAAAGCGTAATAATATGATCAGCAGGTTGAAGAATCCGAAGAGCTCGGGTCCGCGAGAAGAGATTACAAATAGAGTGGTGGAACATGGTGCGCGAGAGAAAAGGAGAAGGACGGGGAATGCGATAAGGAGAACTGCGAAGCACTTGTTCGTGAAGTTCGCGAGAACGGGGAGAAAAAGCGAGACAGAGAAGGAGTGAAAGGAGAGAGAGAGGAGAAGGGACGGCGACGACGAAAGAGAGGGAGAGCAGGACGAATAGACTGACGGCAGACGGATAGATAGATGAAGAGCGAGAGCGAGCGAGCAAGAGACAATCTCGAGCGAGAGAAGGAGACCCACTCATCAGCGATCGCGGAGGGAGAAGGAGGGAAACGGCGACTAGATCGAGGAGAGTCAAAGTGGGTACGGAACTACTTGGTCGGGCAACGCGTGCTGGCAGTCCGGGGGTAGGGCAAGCCCGTAGCCAATGAGAGGACGACCGGGGCGCGCCCGGGACTCGACCCCACCTTCAGTAGTCATGGCAACCAGTGGAACCCGCGAGAAACCCTCGCGGGTTTGCGATAGTGGGGGGTCCAGGTCGGTGTCAGGGGTCGCCTTAGTCGGCAGTCGGTCTCTGGTCGGCCCCAAGAATAGTCGTATCGAGGTGGTAGTCGAGTATCACCTCTCTTCTTCTCCTCCTTCTCCTACTACTACTACGGCCCTCCGTTCTATTGCTGCCGCCGCCGCTGCTGCTGCCGCCGCCGCCGCCGCCGCCGCCGTCGCTGCCGTTGCTGCTGTTGCTGATGCTCGACGCTGCGAGCGTGCGACGGAGGGACGACACCATCACGCACACCATCGCGCAACGTGCATCCGGAGAAGTACACGCGCACGCGAGCGAGCGAGCGCACTTCAAACGTACACATCGAGGCTTCTCGCGCAAACGCAAGTGTCGCTTGCGACCGCACGATATATCGACTGCGTACGCGCACGCACGTACGTACGCACGCGGGAACATACGCAGGCACGCTCGCGGCTACGGATGAGGGATCTCTCTGAAAAGATCACACTCGAAATCGCGCCAAAGCGGAAGGACACGAGCGCTCCGAACTCCTTCGGATTCACCGATCGGAGTTTGTCTACTCCTTCCTACTTTTTCCTCTCTTTCACCGCGGATTCGCTCACATGGTGGATCGTGTGTCGCTACCCTGATACTCGAAGGGTTGACGACCGTTGTCGAAATAGCCTGATTGGTGCGAGTGTCAGTGTCTGAAAAAAAAAACGCGAAACCTTTCTTCGCGGAAAATCGCGATCGTGCACGTGGAAAAAGTGAAGTGCCTGCGAGTGCATGACCGAGTGTGAGGGTTGTTACTGTTTGACATCGTTGTACCAATCGCGATCGTTATTAACGCGGTTCACTGGGAGCTCTTGCGGGATGACGCTGTTACTGCAGCGCGAACAGTCTACGAGTAATAACAAAGTTAACTCGAGTCGTGAGACCTTTACCTAAGTGCGAGCGATATCTTCGGAGGATCGGACAGGTCTTGAATGAGCTGTTCAATTGAAAATTTGGAGAACTGGAGCGAAAACGGAAACAAAAATAAAATTGGGAGAAATATAACGCGCGTTGAAGGATGAAGCTTTAACTTTGATATCCTCGACAAACGTCTATATGTACAATTGCATCGAACGATAATTGGAGAACGCACGCGTCGTTCTATTCGTGATTCTCCGCAAGTATGATAGGTATCATCGGGTATCACTTGTCTAGTTTATTTCACGATTATGCGTTATTAGTCGGGAAGTTCAGGACAGTGAAGAAGTGAGTGAGGAAACGTGCATTTCTAGCAGCGATCGCCGATATCAACGTCAAAGTGCTGAGAACAATTGATTGTGGCCAGGATCTCGCATCTTCGCAGGATATAGACTGATCCAGGAATTATCCGGATAGGCGCCGAGCTGACCGGGAAGCTACAGTCGGCTCCGTCGTCGTTGTCGGTCGAATCGCGTCTTACGGATAGGAAACCGGCAGGGTGGTTCGAGGCGGGACGGTAGGCGCGGACGCCCTGGCGACTGCCGGGGTGGTTTACCCGGCCGCGACGGCGACGTTGTTCCCTGGTCGGGTGCCAGCCGGACACCACCACCCCGAGTTTACCACCACGTTGGAGCTGGGGTTCCCGGCGCGCGGCACCACCGCCTCGATGGCGTTGGTCGCGCCGCCGCCCTCCTGGGCCTCGCGGGACCCCGGGGCCGGCCTGGGCGCAGCCGGCGCCGGCGGTGGTGGCGGCGGCGGGCCCCTTCAGGTAGGCCCGCCGCCGCCGATGCCGCCCGCGCATCTGACGCCCTCGGCCACGCCGGAGGACATCACCTGTCTGGTGCCCGCCGGCTCGGTCCTGACCTCGAGGGACCCCCTGCCGCCCAGTACCACCCCCGGCAGCCAGGCCAATAGCTCGCAGTCCGGCAGCTCGCAAACGGATAAGTCGCCGAACATCGAGTGCGTCGTCTGCGGGGACAAAAGCAGCGGCAAACATTATGGACAGTTTACTTGCGAAGGTGAGTCGCTCATGACGTTCTCTCCGCTTGAGAAAGTGAACAAAAATGTCCTTGTAGTTGCGTGACGATTAGGGAATGGCTTAATAGACGTATATTTATCCATTTAGCTGACGTATTTGAAGATTGGAGACTGACGTTGCGATAATTGTTAGATACCTCTAATAATCATGTTGATCACTAGTGCGATAATGAGCTAATGTAGTCTATGACATGAGACTGCGCAAATCGCAATGATATTTTATTTGTAGATCGAAATAATAAGCGAAAGATATCAGGAAATAAAATTAGTTCTACATTGAGAACGTATATTAATACGTATTAGGTAACAGTACCACGCATATTGAGAAATATATTATTAGAATACTTTTACTAATAATATTTACTTCTATTTCATCGTGTCATATGTATATAACATGCAGATTTCTTTAAAGTTATATAGGAACGGTGATAGAGTGACCAATTTTATACTTAAAATGTCAATTTGTTCGTTGGATTCTATTTGCTTGTCATTTTCTTGATATTCATCGATCGCAAATAACATACTCTGGTCTAAGAAGTCCGAACGTTACCGATAATAATCGACTTTGATTTAACGATTTTTTTCTAATGTGCAGAAGAAATATAATTTATGAAACATCAGACATAAAATACAATGACAGTCATAAGAACGAATGAGTATTTCATCCGCGATCGAGGACAGAGATCTGAGATCTCGTCGGAGAGATTTCATATGAGATTCCACGACAGGCGACACGAACGATAGCACGCGCGCGCTGAAATCACACGGCAAGGCTAGGACGTCTATCGAAATCTCTGCTGTCGCGGTAGGTTCTCGCAAAGTCTTCTCTTTCCTTCATATAGAAGAGTGCACGTGCACACGCCCTTTTGACGACTGTTCTTTCTCTGTACTATGAGCATCGTGGGGTGCGATGGATATATTCTCCTTACCTGTGCTCCCAATTTGTCACCACGCGAGGTAGAACTCATTCGCATCAGAATAGCCGACACCTATTTTAATGCTCGCGCTTACATTAATTTATTCAAGATGCGTACAAGAGAGAGGGAGGGAGGAACGGAAGCGGGGAGATAAAGGGGGGCAAGAAACGATGAAATCCCGGGTTAATGAGAGGTAGAAAGAGGCCGTTGCGAATGATAAAAGAAGATAATGAGGGAGGGGAAGAGAAGAGAAAGAGAGGAGAAGAGAAAAAGAGTATATCGTGGCCATCGGGCGTGGAGAGTACGAAAAAACAAAGAGTCACCATTAATAACCCAGTGGGGTGTTCCCCGGAACGCTTACACGTCTGTTACGAGCCTAATAACGATGTAATAGGGCCGAGGAAATGAAGCGGGAGGAACGAGGACAGACGTTGAAAGGGAGAAGCGGGCGCGAGAGGGAAGGGTTTATCCCATTCTGGCGCCGATGATGACGGGGTTCGGTTTCGATGGAATGAGAAACAAATTGTTTTCACGGGCGGAAACAAATCCCAGCGGGTCGTCGAGAACGTGCGCGCCCGCGCGCGCGCGCAAGCGGCGAGTTATCGCGCGTATAAACCGTAGCGGCTAATTATCCATCGGCCAGATGTATCGAGGATAACTAATTAGCCGCGCTGCGCCGCGCCGCTTGTCGTATCGCGCCGACGAATCTCGCGATTTGTCGATACAAGGGAAGCGTTCCGGACGATCTGTACTTTGATTTGTATGTTACACGCCTCGCGTTTCCCTTCTTTACACGGATACGTATCAAGTTAAGTTCTATGCCCATCGAATTACCATTAAACTACGAGCGCGATTATTGCGTGATTGAAAAATAGGATTGAATATTAAATTGCTATTTAACGTAATAATACTGTATGTTTAGTCAGTGTTAAATCAGACTTTATCTCGTTGACAATGTCTGTAGACAAACAAGAGTAGGATTAATTTACTCTTTGGTAACGGTAACAATTCTTCTCCCTTTGGATTAAAATTTGATTCTGAATTAATATTTTACCGAAACAATCTTCCTCTTAAACGATTTATTTAACAAGAGAAAAGATTAATGCTACTTCGATTTTAATTGAAGATTATAATTTAACAGAATAGCGTAAGACTCTTTTTCTAGTAAATGATGTTCACTCTTAAGATAAAAAAATTTTGAAATCCATCGATAGATATATTTTATATTTTGTCTTTGTTAAAAGCGTAAGAGCGATTGACCAGATATATGCATTAACTTTCGTTATTTCGACACCATTGGTAGTCGCTTTCGCATTCGCGACGGAGAACAGCTGGGCTCCTGGCAACGTCCGTCCGTTAAATCATTTATACGAAGGCGAAGGATCGAAGACCCGAGACGAGAAGAGAGTAACGAAGAGAAATGTCGCGACTCGGCTCGGACAGGCGGACGAACTCGGGTTAATCGAAATCTACAGCACCCTCGGAAATCAGGAGTTATATATCCTCCCGCGCGTCCGCCCTCTCTCGCACGCCCTATTATCCCGAATTACGCCTTATTGATACCAGATTGCCCGCGGTAATTTATATCTCGCGGGTGATTTAGTGCACTTCGAGGGCCTTGATTAATGACACACGGCTATCTGCGGTTCCTCCTTCTTTTCGCCCTTCTTGCTCTCTACTTGCTCTATGCGTCGAAGCTGCAGTGAGATGCGTGAATACTTTAATCGCAAATTGCTAACTCTTGAGCGATAAACCTCGCGTAAATTGCGTATATAAATTAAAAATTGGTACGACTAACGGTTTGCACTTGTGACATAATTTATTGACACTTTTATCATAAAATTTTTATAGGTAAATTTTTTGAAATGTTTAATTATTTACGAGTATTGCGTTTTCAAAATATCGAATCATTATCGTGATATCCATGATAAATTATATTAATGATCTGCGTGAAAAATATTACGGATTCATTTTGTAGCTCGGAAACCCTTCGCACACGTGCGTTTCTATGTTGAAACAATCTAAAATTCGTACTCAGCCTTTCACGTCGAAACGTTTCAAATTAATCATTTTGACATAAATGAATATTGTAACAACCATTCTCTTTCTCATCGCTGAACGATAATTAGATGAAATCTATCTTTTACTAAGGTGGAGAATATATTATTTTCTTCGCTTGGTCAAAATTATTTTTACCGGGCGTTAAAACGATACGTTTTGCTTTCGTGCCCCCTCGAGGGATACCGAGCCGTCGCCGTCGGACCGGCAAGTATAGCACGAGTAACGCGCGAGTATCCTATGCGAGTTCATAACATTCTTCTATTTACCGCACATTATCCTCCTCTCGCCGCGGAGTGGTTCCGCATTTCTGTGCTTAGCATTCATCGCTCGCTAGACGTTACCGCAGGATCGAGCCTATTTGCGGTAACCGACAGCGAGGATCAGGCTATTGAAATCTCGTTAGGTTCACTCGGTGTATTGCCCTCGACGGAGACGAGACCGTGCGTGGGATCTGGCACGTAACACGCCTGGATATCATGTGGAAATCATGGGATACTGAAGCACGGAACGCTGACCGAGCGAGCGAAGACGAGACAGACAGATGGATGGATCTGCTCAACGGCGAGTCTCGATCGATTCGAACAGATTGAAAAAGTACTTTGCTCCGATTGATCGGCACTGAGATTGGAGATATCCATAAAGTGCCTTAGCATTGGAACAAAATGATACGGGAACAATCGTTGCCGTTTTGTAATTCATAAAGATGGAAGATAATGATACGTTGTATATGATTGTCTAAAGTTTGTGTCATTATAATAACTTCGATAAAATTGAAAAGTTGATCATTAGAATAGGAATATTAGTAGAGATATATTTTATTAAAATAATTTACATTTTTATATAGTGTATATTTTTTCCATTGTTGCAAAAATTTTTATCTGTTTTTTTCCGATGCACATAACAAGCAAGAACTCGAAATGTCGTTACATTTATTTTTTATTACGCAATTGATTTTAAGCTCCATTAAAAAATAAAGCATGCCCTCTTATCTCTTCAAGTCACGGTATACTATTGGCATTTCTTGCTTTAGTGATACAATGATAGTCTCATAATATTGCAATATATAAAATATGTATAATTTAGAATTAAAATATGAACTCGTAACTTTTGAAGAGAAAGAGCAAGATATTTCATCAATTCCATTTCATATCCACATATTTGATCTCTTTCAATATCAAAATCTACATGAAATTGCATGTTTCATAACTATATTAATTAGATTGTACTTCATATTATTACACATTTTTTACGGATCTATATGAACAAAAAAATCCCGAATCACAGGGATGGGTGAAGCTGTCGGGCAATTAAAGCATGTCGGCGCGTAGTCTGACTCGATTACCGCCGGCGTGCGCGCTTGCGATAATTGCTTCCGTGTACAATGTGTAAACCGTTTCCGGCGGCTCGGCTAAACCGCGTGTAATCTGTGCACTGTGTAACGACGAATTTCACGAATTGCCCCGGCCACGTCGGCCAGATGTCGGCTGACCACCATCGCGCCCGCTCGCTCGGAGTACGCGGAAATGCATCCGTGGGGGCTGCAACCAGCCGGCCGCGTCGCGTTTCCCGAAGGGCCTGTTCTCGCCACGCGAGATAATTGACGGTTGAGCTTGCCGGAAGAACCGACCGACTTTATTCGATGAACGAGTTAGTTACAGTACTGGCTATTAATCTGCGGCCGCTTATAATGAATTGATCGTATTTTTTACGAAAGAAACAATCTGAGAGGCCTTACACGTTTTTCATGTGTCAAGTAACGTTTTAATAAAAACAAAAACCTATCGACTTGCAAGCACGATTTATCAGTGTGTGTATTTCGTTATTATTTGATTATATTTTATATTTATGTTTTATATTATGATTATGATTTATATTTTATTTTAATAATGAAAGCATAAATATCTGAAATTTAAAAGCTGAATATTGATTTATTAAGAAAATTGAATTTTTTAACGATTTTGTACAATTCATTTTAGCGTTCATTCATACATTTATTCTACGCTCTACAAAAGATGGAACATTATTCATTCTTTTGTAAAATGAAATGTTTATTGAGATCTCAACATATTAGATGGGTTTTCTCGTTGTTTCTGTAAAACTTGAAATAATATACTCGCCTGTTTCTTGCATCCACATTGAATTGCCGTCGGTCGGTTAGTCGGTCGCGTGGCGGAAACTGTCGCCAAGATGCGACCAGATATCCTAATGAACCCGGGGCTTCTCTAATTACTCGTCCTGCAATGCACCCGCTACGGCCCGCCGGAATTCCTCGGAGTGAAACGATCGTCTTCGTGCATCCGCCAACCTTCTCGTGAACTTACACACGATCTTTCAAAGAACTCTTTTATTCTTTTCGGCATTCGTCTTGTTTGTTAGATGAAGCAAAGAAAACACATTGTTTCGAAACGTATCATTACGTATTATTATTCTTCATTATATCCCTACGTATATATTATTAAAATCCATTTACTGATTTATAAACACAAGATATGGGTGTTCAGAGAAGATCAAACGAGAATATACGTTTTTTATTAGAAATTGTCTAAGACAATAGCATATGCAAAAAATAAAATAAAAAGGAATTAAGATACTTAAATGAAAGAATTATATCTCGCTTCATGCTTCGCTTAAGCGAAAAGGCAAGTTATTGCGTAAACGAATCCGGATAATGGACGAATGATAACAAGTGCTGGAGAACCACGAGGAAACGGAGTGGTGATACCGCGACGAATTAACGCGCGATACGGTCGATGTAAAATCGTCATGGTGGAAGCGAGGGCCGGTGGAACCGGGTTAAGAGTTGGACCCTTAATTGAGCGCTCGAGTTACAGTGGCAGAGTCACTCTCTCCCCGGTGTACCAATTACAACCGCGGTAACGATATTTACCATTGCCGGAGCTCTCGCGCCTATCCGTAGCATTAGCGGTGCCGTAATAACACGGTTAATCCGGCGATAATTTCTGTTCGCGGTAATCTTAATTGCCCGGAACACCGCGAATTCTCTCCCTCGTCCCTCGCGCGTAGAAGGCAACGCGCGCGCGAGCGCGCACGTTTATACCCACGTCGGCCTTTCTACCCTCACCGTGAAATGGGGTTTGATTGCGCCGGCAGGGGTGACTGCACGGGAATGAAGAAAGGTCTCGGGAATAAACGAATGTCAAAGAAGTTTATCCGCGACAGGAGTCACATGTACATTCTAGATTAAAAGTGACAAATTATTTTCTTGAAATCATGCGAAGATTTTGTAGGATGTCTGCATATTAAAGTAAATAATATCCCTATATAATTGCAATCGAAAGTTATTTATATCGAGGACGAATTTATGAATGAGATCAAGATTATTTGGGAATTGTGTGTGTCTGTCGGGATTCGAGTCATTTTTTTCATTCGACGCGTTTGTCGTCAGACTCGTCCCGATCGACCGGGCAAATTGACGATAACTCGCAGCCGTTTGACATCGTTTGACATCAAAATCAACCCGCCGACGTAATAAAGTGATCGCCGACAATCAGGCCGATTACGCCAATGAACGTTCAATGCGGAACGGTGCATCGGCGGCGCGTTCCACCGATTTCTTCCCAATGAGATGCATCGCCGACGATAGTCAACGATGGTCGTTCGCTTTTGGTGCGCGTCGATGCGAAGATGCGATCATAAGCGATCGAGGAATCGAATGACGACAGTCCGCGCGACTTCTCGCACCAGACTCGCTCGTTAATGTGTTTTCCGCGGCATCATGCTGATTACATAAGCGCCGTCCGTCGATTGGCACGTCGATCGGCACGCGTTACACCGGTTATGCGTTCCGGAATGGGATAGTCGCGAGATTCCGCGAGTAACAGGTGCGACAGCGACGTTGAGAGCAAACAGATGAAGGACCATGGAGGAGCGATGTATAGTAGAACCGTGTGTATTGTAAACAAGATGAATGCATTGTCTTGCCAAAAATGTTAGTATTTTCTGTATTCATTTTTGAAACATTTTAATCAAGTTTTTCTTATTAAACTTTTTAATTGTTTTTAAGGAAGATATTTCAGATACTATTTAAAATTTATTTTTAAAAATATTAAATGAATTTAATGGTAAATAATTATTTATTATATATAACCACTTATTTGTTATTATGTATTATATATATATAAAAATAAAAAATTACTCGATGATGCAAAGATATAGGAAAGAAAATCCTAAATTATATATTTTTACAATTTTTATTAATTGTTGTTAAAGTTAAATGATATATAAAAATAATTAATAGGATTGAGAAAGAATAAATTGTAGCATATAAATTATGCATATGTAACTAGATTGAGAATATGAATGTTAAATTAATTTTTTTAATTTTTACAAATCTGCTGTTTAGAAAGATAACTTATTTTAATTACTAGTTTGATTTATTATTCTGAAAGATAGGAAGGCCATATCAATTCATTGACATGAAAATAGGAATAGCTAGTCCTGCGAAATATCCGTAGCGATCGAACGCACCGTTGTTTCCGTGGTTGACGGGAACGAGCTATAATTAAAGCGGTGGCCAAGTCATTATGCCGTACCGGCGATAAATTACGACTTTTACGAGGCCCCGAGCAAGGCCGCGCGCCAACGTACCCAAAGAGGAGCCTCGCCGGTACGAGCGTCACGGTACAGTCGTCGAGGAATCGAAAATGACGAGGATGGCCCACCGTCGGCGGATCCATGAGGGGTGGAGGGAAGAGAGGGGAAATGAAAAACGCACGCACGTTTACGCGCTGTGAGGTATAAATTACCGAAGATCGTGAAGCCTGACGTCGAGATCGTCGTCTGACAAGACATATTCCTTTCATTCGTTTAATACCCTTCTCTCCCTTCCTGCCAGGACTAACGGGCAACCGTGTAGAACCCCTTGAATACCGAAAATACCGTATGGAACGTGACATCGGATAATCGATAAGACGGAGTGTCGGAGCGACTCTCCGGGCGCTCGCACATCCCTGCGTGTAAATATTTTGATTAATGATCCCGCGAGGACTGTCCGGTCCGGTTCGGTCCGGTCCCGGGACGCAACGGCCCGATTCCAAAACCGGATACCCTTTCGCGTCCCCTTCGCGTCGGAGATGTTCCTTCTGCATCCTTCCCTTTCCATACTCGACCCCGTCCGATTGACGATTATCGATTCTCGCTTTCTCTCTCGCTCCGCCGCGCTGCGTCCTTTTGATCATCTGGTCATCTCTTCGACAGATAGCAACAAACGTGTTCCAAGGAGGTTTCCTAGGGGTCACGTGGACGAACACGCCGGCAAGATCCTGGGAAAGACCTCGGGCGTTGTCCTCGCGGTCGGAAAAACTGGTCGTCGGTCAACTGACCGTGGATAATACGAACCCTTCGCCGGCACCTTCGGCCGCGTTAAATGTCCCGTCGGGTATTATCTTGCCGGGCCGAAACAACGCCCCGAACGACCGGAGGCGTTAACGCTTCGAGACCAGTTCGACCTGTTCGAACACTCGCATCCGATTTTGGAAGGTTTTACCGGTCTCTGTCTGGAGAAACGTGAGTGCCGGACGCTCGATCGCGTCAAGGGCCAAGGGATCTAAGTATACCCGCCGTAAATTAAACCGTTCGTTCATCGGCAATCCCGAACAATCCGAATGATACGCGGTGCCCCCTTCGCTTGAGATTAGGTATTCTAGACAGAGAGAAAGGGAGAGAGAGAGATGAACATTAATCTGCCGATTACAGGAGCCCGGGAACCTCCCATTCCAAGTAGCACGACTGGTACAAGATTCCCTGTCTTTGGTTATTGCGCAATAGTCATTCGGGATTCGACCCTGCGTTTCCGCAGGCGTAAGTTTAACCCTCGAATCCCATCGAGTGCCGACCTTGAAATTGAGATGACCATAGTTTAATGGATAATGGATACTTGACCGTAGCGAACCAGATGGTCCAAACGCTACCTCCGTCGAAGGCCGACGATTCAAGGTGGTCTTGAAAAAATCGGAACGATATTAGATCAGTCACGTTATCTCAATTTTGAGAACTCCGGAGTTCAATCGATCAATACTGCACGCTCGTTGAATATAATTAATTCAACAACGATCCGTAGATCAGTGATGCCGACTATCTGTTTCTGGTATCAATGCTACCGAGTGCCGACTTTTAGGCTTGTGTTAGCTTAATATTTACCGACAGCTTAGGCTTGTGTGTTGGGCTAATATTTCTTATGCTTCGAGAAAAAATTCTGGGAGTTGTATAATTATCATAAGTTAAGTTATTTATTCATGCGCGTATACTCCTGACCTTCGATTTTTTTCGAGTCTTGATGCAAAACTTTTTTAAGCCACATTATTTAATGTTTGACATATTTGTTCCGCAATTTTTATGTACTAGCTTGTGTCTTCTTGTGATACTCTTCTTGCGTGAGTCTGTATTTATGTAACTGTGATTTTCTAATTATTGATTTTTTAAAACTTGGCACTTATGCAATTCTATATGTAAAATAATATTAATGGAAATGCGTGTTTTTTTAACAAATATGATCCATAATGATTCGGAATTTTACGTATATTACTGAATTACATTATCAACATCTTTAATTTCCATATTTCCTATGGAATGAAATTTTTAATTCTATGAGATAGAATTTTACAATCTTCAAAAATGTTCACAAATCGATAAGCGAGTTGTAAAATTTTATGAATGAACTCAGGCTGTATCCGGATCCAATCCATGCGTTTCTCTTCCACATGGCAGCAACGCGAGGTATTGTTTCACACGCTGCCCGCATTGCACCCTGTCATTATCTCTGCCAAGGAACCACCCTCTCATTTTCGAGAACATCGACTTTCGACACACCTGTGTGTCTCTGTGTTTTTGCGATACATTTTCAGTGAATGCAATTGAGCGTTCTTCAGCCATTGGTGAATCTCCATCGCGGCCTTGAACATTCGTCCTTGCACTTCGTAAGAGCGACAAGAGTATTCGATGTTGTTCCCAGAGGATACAGCCGATTATATTTATTTTCATTTGTTCTCAAAGAACTGCACGGGAAAAATGTCACTGTGAATGAAATCGTGATGTAGTTACGGTGGGAATTGCGGTCAAAGCGCGTGCGAACAATTGATATTTGTATCTTGATAATTACCTCCGGATTATTAATTAATAAATAAATGCTTTCTTATTTGCTTGGCGGGATTACAATTCTGCGTAATCTTCAATGTAAACACACGTGATATATACATGTTAATTACATTATAAAATTATATCTAATTAAAAAATGGAGGAAACAAATTTAGAATTTACTAATTTATTATTATTTTATTTTAAAAAATTTAATGTTATATTTCAAAACGAATTAATCCATAGAGCCAAGATATAGAATCGACGCAAGATTTATTACTAGTAATCCAAATTAATAAATATTAAATTTGAGAAATGCTTCCGTGGGACCGTTCACATTTCGAACGTAATCGAAATGTACGACGAGCGAATTCCATGTGGACATACGTGGCCGACGCAAACATTACTTAAGAATGTCCATGCGATTTTGATTACAGTAATTACGCGGCACGGGTAAACTGGTCTTTAAGACAGAGATACTATTTGTCGTGAAGTCGTCCATTCTGTACGACTCACGTTACACCTTTGCGAACGTACTGATCGCAGAGAGCATATATTATATACGCTACGGCTTTTTATCCTTTTACTTTACTCAGCCGAACCCTTTTTTCACTCTTTATGCACACTAAATTATAAACCCAAACTGTTTTGGTATAATTACGTGAACAGTGGCGAATGTAACCTATGGAATATGATAAGCGAGAACACATTTCCAGAAACGATTAAGAATGATCATGTCATAGAAATCTGGCTCGATTGTGTTTTATGATGTTATGAATAATCAGACACACAAATGCAAAGCCCGAAATATATCGAGAAAATTCAAGTTATTTTTGTCTATTGACAAATCCATAGTACGCTTCGCACAATGGAACAATTCCGCTTTTACGATTTTATTTATTAAATTGTTTTTTAATTGAATTTTATCACGAGTGAAAGTGAAAGTTGTTTCCCCCGGTTGTGTGTCTGATAGCGAAAGAATTAACTCCTGCATTCCCACGCTTCGATTTCTTATGTAAAATATCTACATATTCTTATGTAAAATACCTACATATTTAAAATTCTCAAGAAATTTTTCTAATTTGACGGAAAATATATCCGAAGATTTTTATACAATAAATTATACAAATTATACAAAAAGAACATGATAAACTCAAAACAGTGAAAATTCTTTTTCATTTGTAAGGCTGTGAAAAATTATAGTAATTTTATTTTGATGTGTGATGACATATCTCAAAGTATATTAACCTCCTCTTCTCTTTACCGCGTTGAGTTCGCCATTTATAAATACATCGAAAAGTTTCTCTTCAGGGTGGAAATTTGATTCCAGTGGGGCGGTTTGATGTACAACCGCGAAGGGCTTCCTTTCTTCTTCATGGTCTCTCTCGCTCCCTTACGCCTTAAGCGAGTCTTACGCTTACTTACGGACTTACGTTTGGCACGACGCGCGGAAGGAAGAAGCCGGAGCGACCCGCGGGCTAATCGTTCTAACAAGATCATACTATATTATTCCGACTTTGCTAATCTTTATTAATCTCGTTTCCACCTGGGGCGTACGTTTCTCGTGGTGAGTACGCGTGTTTCGCGGAAATGAAACAGCGAGCGTCTTCGTGATGGGCCTCTGGCGCTTCGATTGACGTGATCACAACAAATCATGATATGATCTCTTTCTGATACAGTATCATAAAAGATACGACGTCAATAAGGAAAGGCTGTAGTTTAAGAAATAGATATCGATGTATAGATAAAGGAAACTAATTTTTTATGCGTTCTCTGGTATATTTATATTTAAGATAACAGTAGAACAGGTAATAGAAATTTTTCATATAAAGATTAGATTAGATTATACGGATATTTCAATGCATTCTATCTTTCAAATTAGAGTAATTAATTGGCTAGAGCATAGAGCTTAATAAAAATATAAATCATTATTTGATTTAACAGATACGTTAACGTGGTCATTAGTGTAAAATGATATGAAATAAAATTTAAGATTTGAAATATGTCTATAAAAGTATAAATACACATGTATATAATTAAACATTTTGATCTTTGAGATTATCTTTAATTTTAATGCTGCAACGCATATCATAACAATAATCCTCTGCAGCGTGATAGAGAGCATGATGTTGATTATTCGTATAAATGTCATGGTCAGTCAGGTGTCCAATGCGTTTCTCTATCAAATAAAACGGCACGCCTGATGTCCATGAGAGGCAGCAATAAATTTTAATTTTGACAGCAATAACGAATACTTTATTGACAATTTTCTTATATATCGTGTTACATTATAATCCGATGACCATGACATTTAGGCGTATAATCAACATCATACTGATGATATCTGGCCAATTTTTAAAATGCAAATTTTAGAAAAATACTTAGGATGCATTTTGATAATTTAGGCTATTGTATCTGGGTATTTTACAACCAGATGTGAATAAGGGCACGTCGCACGGTGCGATTACCTCGAAGGCGTTACATACGAAACGAAAGTAGAGTATATGATATTCGCTACGCGATCGAGGTAACGTTCTGGAACACAAGGCGAGTCTGAATCACGGCGATTCACGGCGCGACGTGCCGTTTGATCTCGCTAAGACGCTCGCTAAACACTATCTTACACGGACAGCGTATCCACGAGAGTCGGACTTTCTAATCGGTAACTACGCGCGCTGCTCGATATCGTCCGAACGTTTCATCTCTCTCCAGAAGAGGATCTCGACATGTATTTCTCGATCATTGCAATCTCGTGGATCGAGGGCACGGATAAAAGCGGCAATTCGTCGAGAGGATGCATGAAGATATTCGTGGCTCCTTTCGACAAAACTTCTTATAATTATACGTTACGTCGTGCTATCTAGGAAACTGTGAGGAACTTACTAGTGAAACATCAAAACCAAAAGATTTCCTTAGTATCTTCGGCTAATAAACTTCGTCAGTAAAAGTGATTGCAGGAAATGCGATTAAGCAAAATGTGAAAGTGAAAATGATTAAAGTTGCATTTAATGAAAGATGCGGAGTGTATAGAAATATAACGATTCAATTATTTAGAAATCTCGGAAAATAAAACAAACTTTATTAACACGTGTGCCACTTATGGTTCATATGAGAAAAAAAATGTAAATAATTTTTCGAAATAAATTTATAGAACGAAAAGAGGGGAGAGAGAGAGAAATGAAACAGTTGATGTAAGTTATGTTTCCTTCTACTCGGGAACGATGCAATGTGCCGTGTCTTGGGTAGGCTCTGGTTGTTTCTAAGAGCATGCACCGGCGGCAAGGTCTTACATCGCCAGGACGTCGGACACGGCACTGCGTCTGTACGTGTGTATATACGCGCCGGGCATAGAATTACCAAGGCGCGACTTACCTGGACGCATCCTCTGTGACCAATTATCCTGCTAACGAACCCCGCGCTCTCGCACACCGCCGCTATCTAGCCGCCGCTCCGCCGTCGGTCTGCCCGGGCTAATTAATTATAACAATGTCGTTAATTTTACGCGACCGAGTCGAAACGTTACTGACCGAATCGCGCGCGAATTCTCTTCCTACACTGTAATTTCTATCAGCCCGCTCTCACTGTTAAAAAGCCTATTGTGCGAAGAGTCTGAAGAATTTGTAGAAAATTATGTGCTTAGATTAAATGATTAAAAAATTATATTGAATAATTAAATATTTTCTTTTTATAATTTGATTAGAAATATATTTCGTCGTACATTTGTTTTCTAGACATCAATGTTTGTCTTTAGAGCACATTTTTAATACTATTAATTTTGTGTAGATTTATTAAATATTTTCTTTTATAATTTGATTAGAAATATATTTTGTCGTACATTTGTTTTCTAGATATCAATACTTATCTTTAGAGTACATTTTTAATATTATTAATTTCGCGTGGGTAAAAAAAATATTTTATTTAGAACAGATAAAGGTATTATAAATTTCGCATTAATCAAAATGTCCAACACATATATTCAATGCTTTAATTTATTAGTATATAATAATGAAAAAGAGTATAATTCAATTAATTTTGTATTTTTCCTTCCTGAAGAATGTAATTAATTTGAGAGAAGAAAATTATTATTTTACTATATTAAATATGTATCACATTTTAGAATTACTCTAAATTTATCATTACTTGTCAGGCATAATGTTTTTCTAATAGATTTATATCGAACACAACAAACCGGAAATGTTTGCTAATTCATTCTATCGCCTTCTACCTCCCAAGGACAAATAATTAAGAACGTAGCATGCGAAACGAGATCATAATGAAGGGAAGCTCGTGATGCAGCAGTTATAATGTAGAAGAGCGTGGTCCGCTATCGTTATCCCTTGGCCTTAATATCACCGTTTGCATATCTTGTCGGTCTTATTATTATAATTACCGTCATTATTCGCCACAAAGTTGCTCGTTCCGAACGTCGTGACTCACGTCTCGTCGCTCGCGATCGATTCCTCTGCGCTTTCGTTGACGATATCAGCGCGATTAGCGCCTCATCCTGTGGAAAAATCGATCAGGACGAACTGTAACACATAGTCTTTATCCATCAACGACGACACGGTCGATCATTATCTGCTCTTGAAACTTGATTGGTACAGAGTGATTTATATCTTTTACACCTAGAATCATATCATTTGATTAGTACATGTCACTTAAAACGGTTTCTGCGTTTTGATTAAATGTGTATATACGTCTAACTGAAGAGTAATTGTGAAGTAATCGCGAAAACTTGTTATTATTTTTGTCATCGCGGCAATGAAATAATAATAAATCATTTCCGTATTTTTTTCAGACAGCAAGTATATTAATATGAAGTTATATAATGTTATGGAAACCAGGATACTGAGGCAAAATATACAATATATGATTGTAAAAATCGAAACAATAATCAGTAAATACATCTCTAGATATATTGCAAATACTTGCGGATATTTTACATTTTTTATCTTTTAATGCAAATTTTAATGTAATTTATTTTTATAAGATTTTTATCTATAGCAATTTTTAATTTTTGGATTTTCACAATATTAAATACTCAACAATATATTATTGCATAAATTTTATGTTATTTACTTTTATTGTAATTATTACTTTTATTAAAAATTAAAGTAATTAAGAAGAAGATTTAAATATAACGTAGACAGTTAAATTATTTGTGTTATATTAAAATGCGGTACAAGATAAAGAATATAGAACTCTAGAACTTCTTCTAACAAATGGGTATGTGTAGATTCTTCTTTTCATCAGAAACTTGAAAGTTATCATATCTACAATGTCCAAAGTCTACGAGTGCCAAAGTGTTTTGCAAAGTCACGATATCGCGACAGTGCAATCATGAGTCACGATCAGTCAATTCTCTTTGGCATAATCGCGTATCATGGTCCGTTCGGCTCGTGTCTCATCGCTGATGACTGTACGTTAATCGTGCTGTGCAATTTTTTTCAGGAAAAATCGCGAATTTTCGTGTGACTCATCGCGCGCGAATGGCGAATCCTTAATTAAAGCGCTTGGAAGACGATTAATGATGACCCTCCGAAACGTTGAATCGCGCGACGTCTTCGCGATTACTAAGCAATTGCGTACGCATAATGACAAGCGGAAATGCTCGTTGCAAGAAAAACGTGCACGAAACGCCTAGTGGTTTGTTGCCACAATTATAATGCTTACTTCGTATGATTATGATTAGGAAGATAGACATCTTTTTTGGTAATTGTTGGTTTGCTAAACCTTTTCAAATTTAATTTGAATTTTACATGAATAATCTTCTGTACTTAATGTTTCCTCTATCTTAATTTAAATAAGAGACATAAATATTGCATGTTATATACGTATTATTTTAGAAAATTAAATGTTTTTAAATTTAAAATCTGTAAAGTCAAAACGAAATTGGTATATTAATTTTATTGAAAGATTTATACAATTTTCAATACACGTAATTGGCCGTTTTTTTTCGGTGAAAGATATTCTTAGTTATTCTTAGATATTCAAAGCAAACTTCATAAATATTGTGTCAACCGGGTAATTTTGATTTTAAACATTCGGATATCACAATATCGAACGTGTTATAATAAGCTAGAAGAAATATTGTCAATTGTTTAAAGAGAGATTAAAAAGGAACACGAGAAGTTAATATTTCCTCATTACTCTCTCCCTACGTGTTTCACTACATTCCATTCTCAGATTCCCTTTTCCGACTCTCGCGCACATTCCTGGATCCTTTTTACTCGTCTCTTCGCGAGCATAGTTATTTTCTCGCGATCTTCTCATATGAGTCGCTTGCTTCTTATTGAGATGCAATGTCGAGCTGTCTAGCATATTTTATCTTTTTTTTTCAACTGGATTCTTATTCTAATCTTGACTAGATTAACCTGTTCATGAGCAATACTTATCGAGTTCACTATACAAACAAAAGTTAAGAGTTAATGTGTTTTCACTCCGAAATATAAGTGTGTACAATTTTGTTTTAATAAAAGTGATTAAGAGAGAAATACACAAAGTAAATAAGTGAAAAATAATCAAGATGTGCGAGAGAAGATAGCTTTATTTCGATATGTTTATTTTTGTTATAAATACATATAAATGTAACAATTATTCATTTAAAATGTTGACAGATATATTATTATTGTCAACTAAACGATTCGTTCCTTCATTTTCACTCAAGTTTCATGCTCAATTTTCTTTACTCAATACTCCTCAAGTTTTCATTTCGCTAACTTTTCCTGTTCTTCATGCACATTGAGGGTAATGCTGCGCGTCACGGCGAGGTGCGAATCGATCAATCGCTGCAGGTTCACGCGTCAACGAGCGTCGGTTCTGTGACGTAATTACCGTGGCGACTGGCAACGCGACCTATTAAAACTAAATCAACTTCTCATTAGGCGCGGCAATAAGTCGATCTGGCCTCCGAAGACCCTCCAGGCGGCATCTTTTTTGCGAAGAGCAACAGCGGAGCGCTGCCTACGTAACGTTAATAAACACCATAAACACCATGCTCGCTCTTTCGTCACAAACGAGAGCTTAATTAAGAGAAATAGAATCGATCGAATATTTCAGTGAAATTGATTCGATCTTCAATTCCTCATTCATTTTCTGTATGAAAATTTTCTTACGAGAGAAAACCTTGCAGTTATTGAGAATTATTGATTATACTTAGAACTAAATCGCGATTGAAAGAAAGCAAAGAAATCATCTTGAATTATATGCAAATTTTTTCTGGCAATGTATTACTTCGCGAGATGCTTAGTGATATCGCACAACATGTACCTAGCATACACCGCAATAACGAGCATACATAATTTTCTATCTACATAGCACTTGTGTGTATAGAATACGGAGAGTGCCATAGAATACTGTAAAATAGAGTCTGCAGACTGGTATAATTTACTTTATCACAGCGCGTCATTAAATTTAAACTTTAAGTCACTTCTTAAACAGCGGGTCCCTCTAAAAGGCACTGTATGTATCTTTGATATCCAAGTACTTTGCCCCGCTCGTTGCGAGCGATGCCGTACGACATCGTCCTGACTGAAAGGATTAAGAGCGAAGGCCCATCCGCCGGTTCTCTCCATATCGACGATCGCGCGGGTTTGTCCTGCCGAGAGTCGCGCCGTGCCATACCACGAAGGACTAGCCCGAGCAATGAAAATTCAATGACGCGAGCAATTTGAGCTCGCGGCGAGCTCGCAAGCTACAATCTGAAAGTATAAACGGTAGTTGTGTGCCGTGCGCGCGTTCTCTCTTTCTCGCCCTTTCTTACGTTCTTCTCTCGTCCTCGTCATGTTCGCTTAGTGTTTTCTTGCTCTTTCCGTCTCTTTCTCTCATTGCTCTCTCGCTACACCACAGAGCTCACATATACTGCGTGGTCGCCGGTGGTTGGCTCGCACAGAATAATCGCGTAATTTGCGTGTAACGATGCAATTTGTAGTTATGGCGACCCGGCTCTTTTTCCGTCTTTGTTTTTTTTTCCCTTCGCCCGTTCTTCGTTTTTGCCGGTACCGACGACATCGATGTCGGCAACGACAGGAATAACGGCTGCGACAACGACGATGACCGTCGAGCACCAAGGAGCTTAAGCTTTAAAGATGAGAAGGACTCGTAGATTTAGTAGCGAGCTTGAGTCGCTCTTTGATCTCTCTTTGGCGAGCTTATTTTCTCATTTAGCATCGAGGAGGAAAATGGAGAAGCCGGAGTCGCGATTATTAGTTTAGGAATCGCGATAATTACTTTAATCTTCATTATAATCGTGATTTTGGTATATTAATTAGTGAAATTACAGAGAACAAATGATTGACAAATTTAATTATATTTAACTTCGTCACGATCTTAATTACATCGATATTTATCTTAATTTTCATTGATACTTTTCTGAATTTATTTTGAATCGTTGAAATTGCATCAAGTATTTATATTTTAGCAAAATCGTTTAATTTCTTTTCATTTATAATTTGATGAAAAGTCATTACTTTGTCTCTCGATATCGTACGCCAAAAGACGCATTCGATGGTTCATTCTCATATCACGGCAACTCATGCTTTACTTACGCTATTGTTTGTGTTACCAATATCGCGTCCTCTATCTTGACGACGCGACGGATGGCCTCCGCGGATTCACGCGAGAGAACGAGAGTATTAGTAAGCTTCGCGAATGACTTACAGGCCACGGCGAGCAAAATCACCTCTTTATCTCCATTCGAAAGTTCGTGCGCAGCGGGCGTTCTGTTACGATATAAATTGCCGACTTAGCTACGCTAACTATTTATCTATATGTATACAGGCCGTGCCATCGATCGTGATAGTCGACTTCGCTGTACCTAAGCCCGTTCCTCTGGCAAAGTGTACATGTAATCCTTACGAAGTGCGCGCCATCTTTTACGTCGTCATAGTTTCTACCCACGTGGATTCCATCGCCGCTCGTTGAAATCATGAACTTGTGATAAAGAAATCACGTATCTAATAATTATATATCTCATCATCATTTAAGAAAATTATTTAAATCATGATAGGAATTATCGAGAAAGGACTGGAATTCTTTGCACCACGGTATTTTAATGAACTATTATCCGTTTAATAATAACTGACGTATGAATAATTATTTATAATACTTTACCGTTAAGTGAATTTTAAGAATAATCTGAAAACGTAAATAATTGAGAAGTATTAATTGGAATGGAAATTTATCCATAAAACACTATAAAGCAAAAAAATTTTAATTATTTGAACAAATATTAATTTGTTCAAAATTACAAGTATGTACAAATTGCATTAATATGTATCCGCAATTATTATAATATTACAACTTATCAAAACGAAGTAAAATATGCACGTAAAAATAATTGCAAGACTATAACGTGTACTAATAATGCTATATAAATAATATATACTAATAGGTTCATTTTTTATTTTATCCTTCAGTTTCATTCTTAAAGAGTCAACTTTTTAAATCATATCTCCAGAAATGTTTCATAATACTTTCTTTTTTCCGAAATACAAAGTACCTATTAAGTCTTAAACTTGTTTTTTATCGTTTTTATCATTTCGTACATCTTTATTAGATAAATCTGTTAATCTAAACACTTCCTAGAGATACCTTTCATTTCGTTGATGCTCACACGCAGGTGCGTGCGCGCGTTCTATCCGGCGGGGACTGTTTTAATTAAACTCAACCACGTGGCCTCGATCACCTTTTAACCCCTGGTACCGCGCGCGCGTACTGGTCGGCACTGGTCTTGCTCACGTGCGTGTCCCACGTGCTTTTACGACGGCGGAATTATTGCTCGTCTCGCTGTTTATTAAATTGAATTGTGTCGCACTGTGTCGTCACCCCGTGGCAGTGGCTGTTTATCGGACTTCTTTTTCTCTCCTACCGCTCCATTACCACCAGCAATTAACTAACCGCTCATTAGGAAGCCGCGTGCGCGGCCATTCGCGCGCCAATCAAAGAACGGCCGACCTGTCGGCCCGCTACAATTATTATTGCTGTGCGTTCGCTTTCGCTGTCTGCAGTTTTTCACGAATGAAAGGATGATATGGCCGGAAGAGTTAAAATGATTAATAAGAGAGATAAATGAGAAATTTAAAAAAATCAATCTTTAAGTAATTCTTGCAGTATTTTTAAAGAAAACTAGTTCTTCCCTGAAAATTCTATCTCTCAAATAAAGTAATAACGAAGAGTTGTTAAGAAATAAATTGCGCACATACAAATTAAAATATAAAATTAATATTTGATTGATATCTAATCGATTGCATGTTATAAACTACATATTTAATTTGACAGATACTTTTCAAATAAATTTTTTCTTAACGCAATTCACGATATTATTGGGATCATCGACGCTGGAGTGATATCCGGATACAAATCCGGAGTGATGCGGGGAAAACTCGCGGTTCGCCTGTACCGCGGGGTAATGCGGCGCAGAGGAGAGAGCGTGGAGTACTCGATCTCAGCGGGACGGCTACTAATAGGATTTTCGTGATCAAGTCCGTCGGCACTTTCGACTCGGCTGGGCTCCTCATTCCCATAAGGAGGCAGCCGCGATATCTGCCTATATCGCGTTCGTCGCGAGCGTGTGTGCCGACCGCCATTGTGCCAGGTCGTGCATCCGCTGTAACTTAGATCCGCGCTCCCTACGTTGACCTCAAGGTGCATCGGTCTCGTTGCAACGTGCATGTTACAAAATTTGCGTAATCACGTATCATCGGTCCGAGCCTGCCCGTACCCCTATCCGCATTTCTGTTCCCTCTCCGTTTGCCTGATCACGCTACGCAATCTTGTCGTTCCACACGTGCACGTTTACGTGCTACGTACGTGCGCCGTGAGATGTATCCAATAAACAAGAGAAACTTGCCATGCCGTTCCATGAGCATTAGTCCCGTCACGTTTATGGTTGCTCGTACACGCTCTATCAATAAGAATCTGCGTAACCGTCTGCGTTGACTCGGATGGATCTTGATTTCAGCACGTGGTAGCTAATCGCTTATGCTTTATCTAACGTCGATCGTGCTGTCTTTTGTTATTACACGCGTGTATTGTAATGCGCGAATTAACGCGAACATGGAAAAATATACATATTTCTGCTGTCGACGAAAAGTAGTTAATATTTTTATGCTAGAAAATTGGTCTCGCGCGGCATCTAATCGTACATGACATTAATGGAGAAAGTACGATTGATGTCTTGAAATTTAAATTAGCTGCAGGGAGAATTTACAGTAGGAAGTAAATTTTTTTCTAATGAGGACATTCTACTGACAATTCCGCGATGACGTATGTGATAAATATTTGCATTGTATTTAAATTGTACTAAAATATTTCATTGAGAAAACTAATAGATATTAATATTTTTTATATAGATTTAAGTTTATTTAAATGTACGATCAAGTTTGAATTTAAATTTAAGTATAATATATTCTTCGCTTTTTTTTCAGGATGCAAGAGTTTCTTCAAGAGAAGTGTCAGGCGGAACCTAACGTATTCGTGTCGAGGGACTAGAAACTGTCCGATCGACCAACATCATAGAAACCAATGCCAGTTTTGCCGCTTGAAAAAGTGCCTGAAGATGGGCATGCGCCGGGAAGGTATGCACTGTACTGAACCCTTTTTATGAATTTATTAATGATTGATCTCCACTGGTGATTACATCGGAGTCGCCGAAATGTTTTGATGACAGTGTTCAAAGTTCATGGAGAAAAACATTACAAGTGCCAGTTTTTAGAGAAATTCATAAAAATATTTCACAAAATATATATTTTTAATAAGATATATGACAATAAAATTTAATATGTAACTTTTATATTTTAATATCAAAGTAAATTTTTTTGACTGAAATTAAAATCGAGCTTAGTAAGATTATATTAAATATTAATATAATTATAAAATATACTTAAATAAAAATATTAAGTATAAAAAATTAGGCGCTTGCGATATTTTTCTCTTGGAGTTCACGTATGGTTTCACATGCTTTTTTCAATAAAAAGATAAAAAGTCATCATAGTAAGATGATGTTTCTCCGATATTTGGAATGAACTTTGAATAAATGTTTAAAATGGCACGACAAATATATATAATCATTAAAAAAGCATGGTGAAAATCCATTTGTTCATCGTGTTGTTCTTTAGGAAGAACATGTGATTCGATTTCAAGTAATTCATAATATTGAAGAGAAAACTTTTATATTAAATTTGATTTTATCTCATAGTTTATTCAAGAAACTATGCAGGCGAGTCAGATTGATTTATTAGTTTTACGACTATCGATTAGAAAGCCACATGTATGATTGCAATATTCGGAGAAACGTCGCCGTCAAAGTAATCGATCCGATGATAACATTCGCGACTCGCTGTGATCACCCGTTAAACTCTCCGTCACACGGTCCGCAAATCGAGTTCCCTTTTCTGATGTTACATATTAATGATTGAGCTGCGGAATTTCTGCAATTATAGTTGTTACACATAATAATTACAACACAACTTGTATATACATCGCAGAATTATACATCGCTCATTTTCGTGCGATAATTATAAGATGTTATGTCTTCAAGTTTGGTGCGGAGAAAATTTCGATAGCGATATAATAATATACTATCGCGTTATAATTTATATGCATGAAATCCTTTTTTTACAAGCATGCGATCAATCACTTTCATTTACTGATATTATATATATATATGGGATTATCTGATCGTCGTGACTAAGTCTCCAAATTAGCTTAGCAGTCCTGAACACACACGTGTTATGGTTTTATTTCGGCAATGTCTGCATCTAAAGACACGTCACATTTCGAAACGTGGCTTTCGGCGCGCTTCGCCGCGGCAGGAACTTTTAATTGCAGCCCAAGTGGAAAGGCCGGAAAGGTTCCCACGCCTTATCCCCGCCCGTGATTCCACGTTCCTCCGCTCTTGAACTTGGCTACTCGCACCGCGCGCGATAACATCTGACCTTGTTCCGCCGCGCGCACTAGGAGGAGAGGAGCGCGCTCTCTCGCTGGTCATCGGCTCTCTCGGCCTGCCCAGGTGTACAACCACTTCCGTCCGAGACGTGGCCGTTCATCGTGGCCGGCGCGGCCGTCTGTCTGCCCCGAAGCGTGCTCGCGCCGCGATCGTAAACCCGGTAAATCACGCGTTTTTACGCGTATCAGCCGCACGCGTCGACTCGCTATCGATGAGAGAGAGAGACGCGAATGGAGATTAGCGATTTTATCGCGCTAAGATGAAAATCTAACGAGATGTAGCAGCTATGCGAGTCGGATTGATTTGTTAATTTTCCAATTACAGCATTAGTATCAAGACTACCATCTTTCTACGCACTTTTAAAATAAAACGATATTAATAACCATTAAAATAAACCATATAAAATTAAAGCACATCAAATTAGCAATAATGATAAAATAAAGGATCGTTTAGAAGATACATATAAAATAGATGTTATTCCAAAGGCTGCTCATTTAAAAAATGATCTTGTTTCATATTATGTGTTGTATTCTCAAAATAGGCTTTTACTGATCGCATAGACTTTCTCTCAGGACTCGGATTGTATTTCAAAATTATTTTGCTTTACTAGGCGGATACATATTTCAATGCTAATCGTAAAATATTTTTTAAATCAAAATCTTAATGTAATCTCTACATGAAACAGCACATGAAGAAGTACGTGCTTGATTCTTGAGAAACGTAATTTCTTAAGATTCTTACATATTCTCCCGTTGGTATTACAAATTATCGAAACCTCGAGACTGGAACGACTGTCCCTCACTTTGATCTGGCCTCTTTCGTATGCGCGTCGCAGAAAGCGCACGACTTCCCAAAGGCACATGCTCGAATATCGTGAGCCACATTGTACTCCGTGAAAGAGAAGCTCGCGCACGATTATTCGCACGAGAGCCGCCGGCTCTCCTGCCCGCGGCGCAGTTTTTCCCACAGGAACGTAGACGCGAGAAGCGCAGAGAAGACGTCGCGTTTTCTGCCATGTCACAGCGACATCCGCCCATTATCCGCGATGATGCCCCGGTCTTTGATAATAATTCGAGTTACTCGCGAGCGCGGGGCACGTAACTTAGTATACACTCACCTGGTCTCTGCCGTATACGTTCGCACGAAAGATTCATGGGAAGGAAAGAGAGAAGGAAAAAGAACAGAGAAAGAGGACGAAAGAAGCAGAAGAAGAAGAAGAAGAAGAAGAAGAAGAAGAAGAAGTAGAAGACGAAGAAAAGGCCGAAGAAAAGAAAAGTGCACGAAGGGCGAAGGGCCGCGGAGCAAGCGGATGACGAGGGCAAGGGGGGTTGCCGGCATCGCCGGCAGGAGCGGCAGCGGCAGCAGCAGCAGCAACGGCAACAGCAACAGCAGCAACGGGAGAAGGCAGAAGAGGCGAGAGGTCGTGGATGATGGAGGGGGGAGGGTTGAAGGCGCGAGAGAAGAGAAGGAACGAGGTAGAGTGAAGGTGAAGGAGCAACGAGAAGTGGGGCGGGAAGGGGGAAAGAGACCTAGAGAGAGAGAGAGAGAGAGAGAGAGAGGGAGGGAGAGACGATGGTCCGAGGTCAGCGGGGTGCATGACCTTACCTCGGGGCCCCTTCCTTCCGTGGGGCCCTCGAGGCAGACAGGATGCGCTGAAGATTACCCCGTAGATACTGTCCGCGATGATTACAGAAATCTAGGAAGCCGCTCAATTTAATTAACCCTTAATTGCGAGCGCTCGGGACGGGATGGTGCGTTTACTCCGGTATCCTGGCGCTTTTCCCCCGTTCCCCCTTGTCTATTCGAGGACGATGATGATGATGATGATGATGATGATGATGGTGGTGGCGGCGGCGGTTGTTCCCCATGTGTATGAGCGCGCGACGATGCGTGAGTTATCGCTCCGCGAAACGAAGTGCACTTTCTTTCAAAGACGAACGTTGGACGGAAAGGACGTAGACCAACTGTGGGCACAATGTGTAGTACAGTTACGTTGCAGATCTTGTCTGGAGTTTGTTAGACCGCTGTAGTATCGTACTTTTTTATGTAAAATTCATTTTCTAAGCTTATTAAATACGTGCTACAACTTGAAATTCGATGTTTTACGGAAAGCATAGATTTATGTATCTATTTATTTAAAAATAATGTTAAGACAGCGGACATGATATATGTAAAAATGATGTAGTCTTCACGAGGCCTTGGAAAAAACATGCACGATACTTGAAAATTAATATCTTACATTGTTATTCGGCGTTATTTGTGATGTAACGAATCTCTAGAAGATATTTTTTCAAGGTATTTATATAAAAAAACGAGGTTCAGTGAATTTAAGAAATGTAATTAAGATAAAAAAAAGGTATGGGCAACCGCAGATACGTGATAAGAAATTCGTTAAAATTTTTAAAACATAAGTTCTTTTATGGATTTCTTATCGCACTATCACATGCAGTTGTCTTATATCAGACTTTTTATTAGGTACAGGTTTTTTAATTTTTTCCGAAAGAGGGGGTTAATCAGTGGTTCCTTATGCATTTAAATTAGCCTATGTATTTTTTTAATCTCATATAATTCGTTGCAATAACAGAATTTTTTTGAAATCGTCCTTGTTACAATGAAAAAAGCGTCTTATTAGTCAATTTTTTCCGCTTCGTAATCACGGAATTGGAGATCAGCTTTATCGCGTTGAGCATTCTTTAGTTGGTCGCGTAACTATCAAGTGTACCCATCGCGATACACCGATAGCGATTCGCGACTAGAAGGCCCCGTTACGTACTTAATACGCTCGTTAAAACGAGGAACTTAGAAACGCATTCGTTCGCGGACGCGCATGTTTCTTCTATACCTTCGCAATAAATCTGCACTGTTTATTTTACAATCCATAGCCGTTACTTCGCGCCTGCTTTGATATCTTTGCTTAAGGAAAAAGAAGAAAAGAATAGCAGCGCTCAATATCCTGTGCGCCAAAATGACTGTGTATCTTTAATTATTTAATTTAATTTAATTTATGCACATGCTAAGATAATTAACCCATTTAGACACGGATGCACTTCCATTTCACATGTCGATACTATGTCGAGAAAATCGTGGCGCTAAACGTGGAAAATTATAGGTTCTCACTTTTCTTTGATTATAAAGATTTAATGGATAGATTCAATTTCATAATTGCTAATTTAAATTAGCAAGAATAATGCTAAAAAAAAATTGTTAGTGCGAGAAAAAATTTGTTTGATCATTTTTGGATTTGCTTCTACGTGTCATAATTGTTCAATGGAATGCATTATTTATAAATATATTAATATGTTAGCGCAAAAGTACACAAGGGATATAAATTACTTTTCTAAAAAATATTAAGAAGCTAATTGGTACGCTTCTACTAATTGATATTTTTCTACTTTGATAAACGTCTAATATTTATCATATGGATTAATAACGCAGTTTCAAAAATATGTTAAAATTATGTAAGCAAAAGATTAGACATTAAGATGTTAACATTATTGATTTCATTGATAACAGAAATTATTTTAACGATCTCTTCACTTTCTCTCTTTCATAAACGAATCCATTTGTAATAGTATTATGACATTTTTCCCACACGGAGCATGAATCTATCGCAAATTTCCTAAACTCTCACGTGGACGATGCGCACGTAGATATCGTCGAACGTTCGTTAACGCCATAACAAAAGGAGACAGGACGCACGACGGTGAGAGGGGGGGGACGCGGTGGGAGCCGAGAGAAGAGACGTGGAGAGAACTCGAGAGGCAAATAACCCTAATTTCATCGTCGGAGACCTGCATTCAGAAAGTCATTATCAAACGAGCGTCCCGCGCGCCCGTTATAATTACGCAGGCGTTGCACAACAGAAATGTATCGAACTGCCTTGCTTTCTCTCTCTCTCTCTCTCTCTCTCTCTCTCTCTCTCTCTCTCTCTCTCTCTCTTCTCTCTCGTTTTGCTTTCATGCTTCTTCTCTTCCCGCCACTCCAGCCTTCTCTGTCTCTCTTTCTGTTCTCTCCTCTCTTTCCCCGTTCTCACGTTCTTTATTTGCACGCGTTTCGTACTGATCACTTGCTCGAACATGTACGCACGCTTGTCCGTCCGCCCATTTCGCTTTCCTTCCGAACGTCTGTTGATTACGTGATTTTCTAATATAATAATTACGCAAACTTCTGCGTGTTTCGTGTTGCTCATTGCGTTTTTCTTCAATTAACCGGTTCGTAATGAAGATCACGTTCTACGTTTAGTAGTTATCCTACTAACTACAAATCCCTGGAAGTATTAAATTGCTTGCGGTAATTTTGCAGTTTGTCGATGACTAATATTTAGCTCGCGAAATGTTACCGACTTATAATCACATTCTTGACCATCTGGAATTTAGATTTTTGATATTCACTTTATCCTATTACAAGTGATTATCATGTTCCAATGAAAGGTTTTAGAAAATCAATTACAATTAAATCAATCACAGTATAATAATATGACATATCAGTGGCAAAATAATTATATTATCATCATCTCGTATTAAATCACACGCAGAACGAAATTAACTATTATTATTAATTATCGTCGCTGATATTTATATTGAATTTTTCCGGGAAACTTTCGGGCGAAAGCTCTCATGGTGGAGGCTCAACGTTCCCCAGAATTCCGCTCTACAGTATCCGCGTGTGGAGTGCCGGGGAATCGGACCTTATCAATCTACGGCGGCTATCTTACGGTCGATCGGCCGATCGATCGATCAGCACCGCGATAGATCACCCCTTTCCCCGTATCCTCCGGTCGCAAGTAATCGTATATATTCGCAACTGCGCGTGGATCCCCGCCGGTTATGAAATCCTCGTAGAGAGCAACCGATAATCCAGCGCGCCGGTCACGGCTGTGCGCCGCCGTGATCGTGTGTGCACGTGCACGTGGTGGACGGATACACGGGCGCTCGCGGTGCGCCATGCCGGCGCGGATTTCACTTATCTCTCTTTCCCGGCGTCGAAGTTCCGCGCGCGCGCGCGGCCCGATGCAACGACGACCATTATGGCCGCATTAACTGAAATTAGACATTGTTTCCCTCGTCGGGGTGGAACGCGGCGAGCAACAATGGGGAGACCACGCGGGCGACGACGACGAACCACGGGGGTGAAGGATGGGAGAGGGTGAGCCAAAATAGCGGGGGGCAGAGTAACGAGAGAGAGAGAGAGAGAAAAATGCGCGCGAGGCGGCCGAAGAATATCCCTCTGTCTTCCTCCCTTTCTTTCTTGCCCCTTCGTCTCTATTTATCTTCCTTCTCCCTCGCTCTGTCTTCGCCAGCGTGCGCCCGGCGAGAGATTGCCGATATTACGGCAGGGTCAGGATCGTGACTTTAATCAATTAGCGGGGTTTCTCGGACCCGGGAAATGATTAGTAATCCGGCCGGCAGCCAGACTCTCTCGGCTCTTGGCCTTCTCTCTTCGGCCCCGAACACCTCTCCGCTCGTTGCTCTTATCCGCAACGAGGGATAAGAATACGCGCGCGCCGCGCCATTTCGATGAGCCGCACGAGGAAGTAATTGATGAGAGAAAATCAGCCTATCTTCGCGGATGGAGTTCATTACTTCGTAGAGCCGCGGGAAACTAGCCGCTAGATTTACAGAATGCTCGTTGATTCTACTTTAATACGTAGCTTCGTATAGCTGGCGAGCGGCTTTTAAAAGGAAACAATGCTATGATTAAAAACACGAGGAATCCTTTACACAGGAATTATTGTTCCAGTCAAAATTTTTTATTGTCAGTTGAATAGTGCACATTGTGAAGATTTTATTTTTAAAAATATTGATATTTGAACAATAGTTACACATTTATCGTGCTACATTCGCTGGCCGTATTCGCCACTCGAGAAAAGTTTATCTGCGATAAAAAGATCGAATGTTTATTTAAAATACAGGATTGTACTTTTCGTTGTACGTTTGATAGAAGTGAATTTTATTCGAATTTACAGTGTGTTAATATACATAATTTACATTTATAAATTTCAATATCTAAAAATTCTTATATTTATATAAGTTATAACAATTGATGTCTCGGCATTACTCACGGAAAAATAATTCCTCGTTATTCACGAGACGGCAATGAATATAGGGCATCATGCACAAAAATCCAAGAGAGAAGAGATGACGTTTGATATACCGTTATAGCGAGATAAACTATATCGATACGCAATATACGACGGATCCTTGCATCGGCACGTGTGCGCGAATAGTAGGAAATCGATCGGTCACGCATCCCCCGCGGCTGCGGAAAAGCTGCATGGAAATGTAAACGATTTTGACGAAAGATTGCAACGCTAATTACATATTTTATATTAATAATAGCGCGCGTACGGTATCTTATCATCAGTCTGTTCCACTTGATCTCCGTTATTTTCTAGGTCGTCATGCGCGATTTACTCCTCCCTTTTTTTCTTTTTCCCGAAAGAAGCGTGACAGCGTGACAGCGTATGTCTCATTCGACGGCTCTTAACATTAGGTTGTAGAATAAATTTCTTTAACTTGTTTTCTACATCGACTGATGTCTTACAGACAACGGAGAAAGACTACTTAGCGTACTAAGAAAATATAAGGAGAGAGAGAGAGAGAGAGAGAGAGAGAGAGAAGTGGAAAGAGAAAAATACACTTGAAAGCTTGTTATTATAGCATATTTGTATCTACCGCTAGCGGAGTTTTTTAATTTTTTCTTTATAAGCAATTTTATCATTTTGAGAAAAAAATCGCAAGGTTCAGTACAATGGCACGTAACTAAGTTATATAATTAAACTAGGCTATAGTTAGGTTGAATTACAGTACGCGAACAGTTTACTATAGTAATGAACTTCCCGTTTAAATTTACCGTTATATTTACCGAGGAGCTATTTAGAAATGAATTATTTATCTAGGGAGCAATAAGATCGTTAGCACGCTATTTTAACATACCTACTACTAGCCTACTCCGAAAATTCTTCATCGATCGTACAAGCTTCCTGACACGATGGCCGGCGTACCACGCTTCCCCATATTTACCCGTATAATCTCTTTCCGAGCATTAAAATACAAAGTAGTCGCATTACCATGACAAAACTGTCGGGTCAAGAGAGCCTGACACCGTCTGTGGGGGATTACGATCGGCGGTCGAGTCCGATATGCATATTCAGCGGTGCAAGGTCCACCTTGTGCACGTAATCTTGCGCCTTTTGTTCATCCTCAGCCAATCCGGGCTCGCCGCGGCTTTTCCATTCGATCGTCAACACGTCTATTTTTTCTCCCCCTCCCTCGGATTCACGCTCGCGCTGAATTATCACCATTGAATATTCGACGAGGCGCGCATCCTCGGAAATTCGACATTGAGTTTTGCTTGTACGCTCAATTCGCATTGTCATCGACAATAGTCGTGCTGCGAAGAAACAAGAACATTAGAATTGAAAAAGAGCTTTTACTGTCGATAAGGTCTTCGTATCAAGGAAACTACGGTTTAACGTAAACAAGCTTCATCTACGAATTTCGACTCATTATTGACGAATAATGAGAAATACGTGTAACAAGAGAAGATATGATTAATAATTTATTACAATATATTACGAAAAAAATTAACTGCTGTTCGATCATTTTATGCAAAAATACATAATCAATTTATTCCAATTTATACACATAGATAATGAAAATGTATCTCATTGTTTATCTGTACACTCATACAATGAACGCGGAACTTTTCTTCTTCTGCGAAAGAAAACGATCGTTATTTTAACATTAATTCAATATTTAATGCGTATTTTTGTAAGCTATTAAATTAGATCAACATATAATTGTAAACAAATGACTCTTGACTCGGAACAGCAGCTGGTCAATTCGAACGGTGACCTCAGGGACGCTCGAAGCATCGAGCTCGCTGTTCCAATCAGAATGTGAAAGTTCAACTGCAAAAGGCTTGCTATGTTGGCCGGCTTTATGCGCAGCGCCGATACGCGCTCTCTCGTGCAAACATATACAGACACCTACACCATTATTCGCTTTTTCCTGACTTCTGTCTATGCCTACTTAACATTGATGGCTCATCCTACAGTCGATTTACACGACGGACGTACATGTATATTTGACGGCGGCTCGAGTCATCGTGCTTTCGAGACGGAAGATATCTCCGCGATACATCAGTTGATCTCGGATCTCGGTGAATACATTCTCTTACAATTTAATGAGGAGGAGTTGATTAATTACGATCGGCAGAAACATCGGGCACCTCTGCTTGAAAACGTTGTAACTTCGACACGGAACACATTTATAAAATACCAACAGCCGTAGTTCGCACTTTAAGCGAGGTATACGTAAAATTGTAGAAAATGCCTCTCAACGTTATGAGAATAATTAATCTCGTATCTCAATATATTGTTCGCTTCGGAGTCATTTATCGCTATGCTTGATTAAATTTCTCTCAATATACATCGACAAATGCCACGCAATGAGTCAATTTCTGTAAATTTACATATCTATTTATATTAAATTTTTTTCCCTGCTAGAAGCTGGTGATAGGCAAGAGAATTTTTTCTTTTGAGCTGTAGAAACGATAAATTATAAATGTGAAATAAATGTGAAATTAATTGTATAAAAAAAATTGTAGGAAGCAGGTAGAATTCTATTCGCAAAGTTTATAACACTTCATTTTTTTCTATAAATTAAAATAAATTCAGATGTCGATACTTGGCGTATGCAAAAGTAATTTCTGGGCTTATTCTCAATAATAGAGTTTCCATAAAATTTTTCCATATTTACGTATGTATATACAGGACAAAAGTTTAATTTAGACTAATAGTGTGTATGTGTGTGGGTGTGTGTAGAAAACCAGATTGTGATTTTGAATTAAATTTCGATTAACTCTCAAGTTCTTGAGAAAAGTGCGTTTGAGTTATCGCTGAGCCATCGGGCTGAATTTGTCGAAGTTATATCGGCTCTCAAGAGGGACCGGAAACGTGTCTGCCCACGTTTGTCGTGTTGAGAGCTGGTTCACGATGCGAGGCAGGTGAATTCCGCCACTGCGCGGCCTGCCGCTATTTGCATCGACGAGGATCTTTCTCTCGCGGACCCTCGCCCCTTTCTCCGTCCGCGCGATGCGGCAATTACGGCCGTTCCCTCGAATACGTGCCAATAATACGGAGAGATACCGCGGCTGGGGCACGTAGAGTCGTTTTAAGCCCCGCCGCCCGCAAATTCCTCGCGAAATCCACGAGCCCGCGTCCGGATTCCCGACACCGCGAGATTGCGTTATTTTCCTCCGCGCACCTTCGGCTTTCATTAAATCGCTATTTATCACCGACGTCGAGTCGAGTACAGTAAGTTGATTACGCATTCACGAGGCGATTCGATACGCGCCGGCTAACTCGACAAAACCCGACAAATATATATCCGGTATCGACAGGGACATAAATTTCTCGCAGATATATACTTGAGTTCTTTAATAATTCCGATATCACCGCGAAAACGTGCTTTCACCGTGCGTTACCTTTATTTAATTGCACATTTCGAGAGGGCGAAATAATAAAGTTCCCATAAAGAAATCTAATTCAACGATAACTTAGTTTCACGGTAGTGCCGCCACGGTGCTAAATCACATTCCTATCGCTCGTTGTTCCAAGATTATGGACGAGAGGGAAAAGAAATCCGTGATGTAGTAGGAGCAAGTGGGCGCGTGAAAACACATGATAGTAGTGCTCGCGAAGCGCGCAGACAAACGGTCTGCCCGGTTCGTGCACGCGTGCGGAGTCTCCGTCGTCGGTCGGCATCATCGACGTAAACGGCGTGGGAAAGCCGGCCGACGACCCGGGCCGGCTCCCGTCGTATAGGTATCGCCGTCAATTTTTAAGGATCGCGCGCGACGTGAGAGTGGCGTGCGACTCGCGTTTGCAAGCGCCGGAGAGTTCGAACAGGTGAATCACGTACGGAAAATGCCCATTCCGGTTTCGGCGTGGAGCGGACAGGGGGCAGGGGACTCCGACAGATCAGTGGGTCAAAGGAATGACCGTTCTCGAGCGGGCCGGAAAGCCGGGAAGGACACTCGTCGTGGCGTAGAAATTCCAGCGACTCTCCCACGTTTTCGCGGCGATTCAACGACAATAAACGGCGGGTCGGAACTCGCGCGCGCGCGCGCACACGGTATTAACGCCTGACGAGCGGGTATAATCTTCGGTGATGCGCCAGTGTGCGTATCGCGACCGCGGCGGATCGGCGGAAAGTAAACGGACGGCGCCGTTAAGCATCTGTCTGGTTAAGCAGCAACGTTTAAGCCTATTCGTTTCGCGCCAGTGAGCTCCGACTTGATCGCGAGATAGGCAAGAGATGCATCTTGCTGGATCTTTAATTCGGATCGCGGAAAAACGGTGGATTCGTCTCACAATCAGGCGTATGGAAAAAATACGTAAATGTCGTCAAAATAAAGAAAATCTTGACTAAATTGTCGATATCGTTATTAGATGAATTTGCCCTCAAAATTCATCATCGTCTTCGTACAAAGCATTGATATCTTAATATTGATATTGCATCAATAAAAAATCGTGAATCGAATCTCAATTGGATACCCATCATGTTGTCGTTAAGCAAAGTCAGCTGTCGAATAAACTTGTCGAGCGACTTCGCATTCCGAATGGATTTATGATCGCACGAGGCCGAGCGCCTCCGAGCGCGGAACCGCCGCGGAATCCGACGCGTTCGGCGCGTAATTCACGCACGGCCGGCGCATTATTCACGGCGGGGCTACGCTAAATCCATAAAGATCTAGTCGTCCGCTCTCTCGCGCGAACGCGATTACGAGTTGCGCGCGTAAGAGTCGCCCGCTCGTAGAACCAGTCCGCGCGAGGTATGAGCGAAGCCGAGTTGGTTTCGCGGAGAGAGACCCGCGCTTACGAATCACCGCGGCGGGCGGAGGTGAACGAAAGCAGATATTAATAACGCGCCGCGTATACATGATTGTTGCGTGGTCCCACCTTCGCCTTCTTTCCTCCCGTTCTTCTCTCTCTCCCTCTCTCATCGCGGTGCGCTCCACCTCCTTCCGACCACTCGCTTCTCCTCTCTCTCTCTCTCTTTCTCTCTCTCCCTCGCTTTCTCGCTCCCGTCCGTTCCTCGTCGAGTTCGCCCGGGTCGCTCGTTTCTCCATGCCTTCCTCAACCTTAATGTTGCTCGTATAGCGTAAGAGTATAGCGTGGAGTAGCATGCGAGAGAGCCTCGCCGGGCCTCGCCGCGAGCAGGCACCGTGGGAACCTTAGGCGGGCCTCACCGCGCGCGCACTCGCTCGCTCGCCTGCTCGCGCTCGCGCTCGCGGGGCCCTGTTCTGGACGCGTGTAACCTTGTAACCTCCACCGACCTCTCCCTTTCTCAATCTCCGTCTCTACCCTTCCCGCCCTTCCCGCCGAGAGAGGCGCGCGTCTCCTCGTCCGTCCTCCTCTCTCGCGAGGTCTTCTTCCCGAGCTCTTCTTCGGTCTTCGTCCTCCACTTCGTCCTTCGTCCCCGTCGGCCGTATGCACACCTCATAACGACGCGACAGGCTGCCCCGCATGGTGGACGAGTCTGCCGAGGATGCGATCTCGATCTCATTGGCGATGATGGCCGACGGAGAACGTCGAGACGCCGACGTCGCCGAGGTGCGCGCATCGGAGAGAACGTAGGAGAGTTCGATGCGCGCTCTTGATTGCGATAAATGTAGCGTAATAAATTTCATACGCGTCAGCCGTACTTCGAGGATCGCTCAGCCAGTCTGCCGATTGCTCGCGCGATAGCACGCTCTCGTCGTTAAGTTCGATCAATAATAAATTTCACCATCGCAGCAGTAAATTCCGCACTCTCGGCAGCTCGTCTGGGAAAATATCGCGGCAGCCCGGAAGATGAGACGGATTCGTTCGATGACTCAAGTCACTTCAACTAAATTCACGTTTTAATAAAATGGGAAAAATTTTCTTTAAGAATTGCAATGTTTGTATGAACTATTTGAGAGCAAACAGAATTAAATATTATTTAATTATTATCGTTACTATTTTTATTATGTACCACATAATAAAAGATTAAATGTGACAGTTATCGAACTAGTTCGAAAGCTAAAAATATCTGGATACAATATTAGAATCATTTTATGATTTGATTACATGAATTGTATCAAAGTATCAAAATTAGTGTATTAATGAGAGAGGAAAGAAAGTTTGATAACACTGCGAGACGATATGGACGATTATGATAAAAAAAAGGAAGGAGTGACAGTTCCCATGGCATCGAGTTTCTTCTAGCGGTTTCAATGTCCCCCGAAGGAACGTCGTAAGTAACGACGGAGTTGGCCACAAAGTGTCCCTATTACTACACGCGCTCGAATCGCCGGTGAAGGAAGCGAGCAAGCGAATTTTCTGTGGTCGGAACCGCGGGATAGGGCAGCGTCGAATTAGCGGGCCGTAATGGCGAGCTGCTGGCCGTCCGGTTCGCGCTTACGCGCTCGGACGCTATCTCGCCCATGGAACGGACGGCCGTGAGTCCGGCGGTAACGGCGAGGAGCGGTCGCCGACGGCCGAAGTCGGTAACCTTCTTTCCGGCGAAATTATCATAATGGCTCGGAACAGAAGCATGGCCCGGAGCGACCTCCGCTCTCGCCTGAAAACTGCCTCTCGCACGATGCACACTCCTTACCCGACATCTTCCGCGAGTCTAAAAGCGAGCCCTCCCGCGTGCGTGCATGCGTGCATGCGTGCGTGCATGTCTACCTGCGTGCATACGTGCGTGCGTGCGTGCATGCGTGCGCGTAAGAGTGTATATTCGCGCGCGTGGTTACAGCGAATCTCTCTCTCTCTCTCTCTCTCTGTCTCTCTCGTAGCCCTTACCTGCTCTTGAAGCCGCCCCGCGCCGGGCAGGGGCAACGCCAGGTATACACACAGGTATATATCCCCTCGCACGGTAATTACGTGACGTATTAATACCAGTTATTCCGCGTCGACTGGTTCTCTCTCCCGGCCGGTCGGCCGTCTCGATCCGCAGGTGTATTCGGCCTGTTCTTTCTCCCTTTCCGCCAGTCTCTTACCTTCTCCCGTCTCTCTCTCTCTTTTCTTTCCCCTCTTCGTCTCTCTTCTCACCTCGTCCCTCGTACAACTTTGCTCGCCACTTTGCTCCGCCCGCGAAAAACACTAGCTCGCGTCTCTCACGTTTCTCTAACGAGATGCTTTTCCGAAGACCGAGAGTCAGACTTCTAAATGTCCGCAAATTGTGAGCGTTCGGTCGCGCGCGACGAAGCGCACGCTGCTCTCCTCGCGCTCGAGAAAGCGCAGCAAGCGAGTTTTGCTCTTTCCCGCCTCTATCAGCTAAGCGAGTAACAAAACAACGTGTTTGCGACGAGAGTCGAATGACTTTTACTCTCTCGGTATGAGAGTTGTTTTTCAATGGTACTTGATGTAACATGTTTTCTTACCGCATTGAAAATATATTCATGCTTTAATAGTTTCCGTATTTGGAAGAATAATAAAGTCAAAATTGTAAAAATTGTTTATACACATTTTTTCCTGTATAGAAGAGAACTCAATTTTTTTTTCTAAAGTTTCTAATATAACAAAATTAATTAATTTCGTTTATATAGGAAATCAATTTTCTTTCTTTAAATAAAGAACACATGCATACGTCACTGTATCGCGAAAGAAATTAATTGAATGAAACTATAAATGACTTCAAAATAGCGCTTGTTACTCGAAACTGCGCATTGTATCGACGTTGAAATCACAGAGCATCACACAGCACAGAACTTTGGGACGACGTAGAGTCGATCATTTTACAATTACCACGATAACCGATCGCGCACATTCGCGGGCGTTTTAAGTAAAAACCGCATCGAGGGACGTCGAGGTCATTTCTTTCGTCTTTTTTTTTTCCCTTCCAACGAAGGGACCTAGCGAGCGTATCTCGGATCTGCGCGCATCCCGCGCGCGGGGCCGTGCAGGGAAAAGAGCATGCCGAAGGCCCGTAAACGATCGGAGCATCCGCTCCTCGCATCCCAGGCCCATCGTGGTTCGGCCGAGCAAGTCGCAATCACGACCGTTAATCGCGGCGCGATTAACTCTCTCGAAAGCCGCTGCAAAAGTCCCGGGTGGATTCGAGGCGAGTTCTAGGGAGGATCATCCTGTGCTCGTAGAACTCCGTCTCCTCCTACCCGCAGAGATCGAACACGCGCGAGGAAGATCCTTGATACGCTTGTCGCCGATACGGCGAACGCTGTAAAATAACATTATGGAATGATGCAGCATATTTTTATAAAATGCAAATCATTGAAATTGAGCCGGACGAGTGTTTGACAGTTTTACGAGTGTATTTTTATGGCTGTGTTTGCAGATCTCAAGAGCATCAATATGTTTTCATTTTAAATAATTTTTCCACGTTAAACATTTGCTTATGCCTTCTCCTCGTGCCTTTGTCTGTGCCGGAGGTGAAATCGCGTGTAAATTAATGAACAATTATTTCCAATTAAATAATAGTACTTAAACACAACAACATTTTGAAATGCAGCTTAATTCCTATTGGATACCTACATTCACGTGGTCGCTGATAATATATTAGACTTCGACCATGAAACTTTTTTTTTCAATACTGCAGATGATAATTGCGATATATTCTCAAGGATGATTATAGAAACCATTAATTTAACAGTTGATAAGTATCTATGATTAGCAAGTGTATGCTTATGACCGAAAGTGGGCCAAACACGATGGTATCTCCATGGGAATTATCCAACCGGGCTAAATGCGACTCAAGCATATCTCGTGGGTGGGTTCTACGAAAACTCCGATGCCGCGATTCCGTGTCGCTTTATCTCCTAAGGCGAGAAAAGCTCTAGCGAGGCGGACGATTTTGTCGGAGTAGGAAATTGGCTCGGGCACGTGACGACACGCGTTTATAAATACGGCCGCGCGTGACGTAATGCCCGCGCGAGAAAGATGAAGTGGAAGGAGGTGGAGCTCTTTTAACAGGACGAAGGATCGCCCGGAGCGTCCTGTCGTAAACTCTGACTGCTCGCCGCCCAGAAGTTCGAGCTAACGAACTTATCGCCCGCGCGGCGAAAGTGGGGAACGGCGTGTCTGATTAGGATCGGGATTACACGCGAGTCCTTGAAGCCGCACTGTCATTGGAAACATCTCAATATTCGTGAGGGCGATCGATCATGTGAAAATTGTGTAAATTGAGAACCGGGTAACGTAAAACGGTACTTTATACAAGCGGAATTCTCTGAAAGCTGCTGTTAAGATGGTCATGAATTTTGTTATGAAAGTATTCTACGTATTTATCTTAAAATGATGGTCATAATGTGTCTTGATATCGGCTAGGTACTTATGGAAGTTTTCCATAATTTACCGATTAGACGTAAAGCCATCGTGTTGAATATCCGTCGTAAATTACAAAACCTTAAGAGGATCTCAGGTTATGAAGATAGCAAAGTTTATGAGTTTTAAGTTTATAGATTGTTTATCGAGATCTAGTAAAAAGTTTAATAAAAAATTTTATGTTACATAAATTATTTCATGCTTACATAAATTATTTCACTACATAAAATTTAAAAACGTTTTTTTTTTTAAGAATAATTTATTATTCAATATCGCGAATATAAGTTAATACAGTTAATGTAAATTTTATACTGTACTGTACTTTGAAATAATTAGCACGATAATAGCGAGATAGATTAATTTAATAAAATTAATTTTAAAAATTGTTAAATAAAATTTCCTCACACGATTTATCGCTAAAAATCATGACGACGTTGTTGAACCCTTAGGTATCGTGATCGCGTCTCTTATGTTCGCGCAAGGGCGGGAATATAGACCTTTTAAAGTCGTCGAGGAGGGTCCCAGCGCGCTCCTGACCTTTCTACAGTCGCCCCTTAAATGTTGATTCGCATCGCGATATCGCGGGGACGTGTTCAACTATTGAGAGCCCTCGACAACGCGAGACAATGTTTCGGAAGCTATCCCAAACGTGGCATTAGTGGCTTCTATGACTATCGTAAAGTCCCACTCTCGCGTCAGATTTGTAAGGGTGAGTTGACTTTTCGTCAGCTCGTGTAAGAATGATGCCCGAGACGAACTCGAGGGATAATAACAGTATACGTATGTATTACACTTTCAAAAAGAAACGCTTTAGGAAAAAAATATGTACAAGAAATATACATCGATTGCGTGCTTTGAATATATCAAACAAAACTAATGACAAATTTAAATCTTTACTGTCGTAAATTATAACATAATAGCTAAACACCGTAATAAACATTTCACGAAATAATTGGATTATAATATTTAACTGAGAATAAATTATTTATGAAATAATGATATCAAAAGCATTTATCAGAAAAGACATAACTAGTTTTGTATACAATCATATGTATAAATCCCGTTATTAAATCTAATCATGAAAGGATACGCGAATGCAAATGTTAGATCTTGTCGCTTATACTTGAGATAAAAACACCTTTTCAATTATAATTGACACAGTAATGATTGCGTTCGATAAATTCTGTTAAACGAAACGTCTAATTTGCTGGTACCTCCTATAGAACTAATAGCAGTCTTTCATTCGGATAAAAATGATCCAGTTCAGTAATGGCAATCATCGTTCCCCGAATTATGCCACTTTTCTCATGAAAAAAAAAGGGAAGAGAGAAAGAGAGAGAAAGAAAAAGATGCGTGCAATAAATCAGTACACGACAAACGTTGTGTAGTCGTTATCGAATTGATTGGCAGGTCGAACAAATGATGGGGTGGAAGCGACGAGATGAGAATTAAATACCTTAAAAAGATGACGCATTGCGTCGAGAACGCGCCGTTTCATAAAGACGACTGAAAGGCGAGCGTTTTTAACGTGCAGAAAGATCGTGGGAACCGGCTCGGTGCCAAGGTTATCGGAGCAAGTGCAACCGCCAAGCGGGTAAGCAGCGCGCGAGCTGGCATACACCTAATAATTATTAGACGATCTATATGTCGCTGGATCAGCCGCGAGTCGCGGAACGGCCTTGTAGCTAGGCCGCGCGGTGTATTACACCAGAGCTCGATCTTCCGTAAATTACAATCTACGCGATACCACCATCGCTATCACGCCAGTTCCCGTTGACGTTGACGAGCGCCGCGACACGTGGCAGAATTACGTAAATCCCTGTAGCGTTATTCCGTACGGCGTTAGTTATTTGTCGGAACCTTAGACGTTCATTAAGCGGCGTCGCGTGCAATAATCGCAATGGCAAGTTGATGAAGTAATATATCCCGATTAGCCGGAACGTACAGAGTTGTATCTATTTGCTGCTATAATTTTTGCAAGCGATATTTTTAAATGATTTAAGGTATCGACATGTATCAGAAAATAATACAATATATTTTTACTGGAAGATCAACATTATTGCATCAAACATTAAGTTTTGATTCATTTGATTCATTTAATGTGAAAAAATGTTAGATATTAATTAAAGAAAGTATTTTAATTCGATGCCAAATATGAATATTTTATAAAGTAAAAATTGTTTTAAAAGATAGGCTCTTACATATTAAAAAATTCACAATATTGCAAGTATATAAGAAATTGATGAACGATTAGGTTTTATATTTTAGTAATATAGCACAATAAACAAGCGTTATTTAACAATATTTGATAATTCAATTCGAAATTTTGATTTTACATTGGATTAATATGTTCTTGAACTAACAAGTTTACGGCTTTACATATTTTATAAGTCATAACAATTTGATTTATCTTCGTATTTTTGAGGAAGTTTTAGCTACCAAAGCAAGAATCTTGAATAAATCTCGTATAAATCAGATAGACGAATATCTCTTCCATCGTTCTTTTAATAGGCAATTGCATCTTGTATTTTGTCGTACGATTGGATCGATACTATGAAAATTTTAATATCACAGGAATGCTATTAAGATCGTTTTGCTTTGCTCCGCTTTACTCCTCACGCCTGTTCTTTTCCTTTCTTTTTCTCTTAGTATCTTCAAGTCAGAATTATCGCCGAAGGGCATCTACGGGCACCCGTTTATTAGATATGTAAAAATTATTCCGTGTTGCATTGGCCACGCGATATGTTGCATATATTTGCCGCCTCTTCTCGACCTCCTGCCTTTCCGTTATTCTACATTCCGTTTCGTTTCGCTCAGCTCGACGCATCAACATTGATAATTGACCTTCGTCAATTCCGAGATATCTAAAGATTTTCGAGAAGAGATTTGCAAAATCTACCAATAAACACTTCATCACAAGATAAATAAAAACAATTCGCTCAAATTGACGATGATATGAACAATCTCAGTTCCTGCTCTTCTGAACTGCCGCGTCATGCGGTATTAACATTCTCTTCTCTTCTCTTTGCATTATGTGCAATCGAGAAGTGTTCACCTGCGGCTATACAAATCTGTTTTTTTTTCTTTAAATCGATATATAAGACAGAAATAAATGGCGTTTGTCAGATTTTAATATGAACTCATAAAACAGCGATACTGCAGTTAATTGCTTGAATCTCGGTAATCGGGTTTCGTGTAAGCTAAAGCTCTCAATTTTGCACAAACTGGATACCGAGTAGATAGATGTACGTTAGATGTGAAATTGCAATTCTTCTGAGGGAAGAAAGAGATGTCAGATTGCAAGACTAGGAAGCTCTCCTGCTGTTATTATAGCCTTCCGTGATAAGTTTGCCGCAGGGCCCTTACGCGAATGTATATTTTTCGTACAGGTTCGTACATCAGGAATTAACCCTTTCGCTCGAAGGGACATGCGTATATATCAGGAAGAACTTGACGTTCATTTATGTGAAATGTTTGGCAGAGGGGGAGAAGAGACCTCTAGATTTTAGCAGTATTTTATCGAAATTTTCAGCACACTGATATTAATTATTTTTGTGATAATAATTTCATCTAATTTTATCATTTTATAACGCATGTTGTATAACATGCACTTAATTTCTAATTGTGATTTTAATTCTAGCAATAATTTTATATTCTTATAAATTCTTATAAAATTGAAAAGAGAGAGAGAGAGAGAGAGAGAGAGAGAGAGAGAGAGAGAGAGAGAGAGAGAGAGAGAGAGAGAGAGAGAGAGAATTAATTCTATCAAAGAATCTATCTCTAATATATTGCCAAATCGATATCTATCACATTCCTCTTCAAAGTCGATTAAGTCGATGATGTAGATACGTATTTACATGATATTCGGGCCATCGCGCGGCGTGCTCTTTACCGTCATCGATTAGAAGAAAGCGCGCGAGAAAACATTGTCGACAAGGGCAAAAGAAATAGGAAGCCGATAGGAAGAAGCTGAGAGAAACGGGCGAGAAACTGGCACATCGCGATGATCGAACGAGTGGTGGCACACTCATGAGGTGGTCGGGCGCGCTCGAGGGATTTTGTTAAACGGTGGGCGAAGGCAAACAGCTCGAGGATGAGCGCTGGTACGTTTGCACGACGCCTAACCGATGACCCAATGACCTCGTGCGATGGTAGGCTCATGTAGGTCGTCACCGTCGCCGAGGAGAGATCGTAGGCGGGTGATTCGCCGGCTCTCCTTCTTTTACTCGCGCGAACTTCTCTCTCGCGAGGAGAGCCGGTGTCCTTCTCCTCTATCTCTCCTTTTCTCTCCTTCTCTCGTCACTCGCAGCAAACTCGCCTTTAGGAAAGCAATACTTGGGATGCTTTCTTCTCGTTGTGGTCCTGTTTTGATTTTGATGGAGTGGTCCTCTGGAAGAACGATGGCCCTTGAAGTGTATTTATTGTAAAACTATTCTCTGAGTTTATATGATGAGTCACCAGTCGTTCAGCAACCACGTATCGTTTACGATGCAGTGCGACAGTTGATGTACTTTTAAACATCGATATAAAAATAAGAGATAAATGTGCGAGATTGTCAATTAGTTATCTGATTTGAAAATAAAATTATAAATTATTCAATATTTTATGCTGTTGTTGACAATTAAATACTATAAAAAAATACAATTAATACTATAAAAATATAATTTAGTTAATATTTTACTATTAGCAATTATTGAATTTTTGACTCGAGACTTTAACATTTCCTGCATCTCGAAGGTTCAAGATTAAGATTACCTTGAACAACTCGCAATGCTCGAGCATATTGGGCACGACAGAGTCTTCGGCGTACGCATGTGCATTTCCTTTTGCAATTTCACGATGTATCTGCTTTATGGCACGCCAATGACAATAATTGCAATATTTTATACCGGGCAATTAACACCTCGCGAGAACCCGGCACGGTTCCGGGCGAAATTGCGCGACTTCTTCTCGATGGCCGAAGGAGCCGCTTCTAGAGCGTCGTAAAACATTGGACGAAGGTGTCGCGAATCGATAAACACGACAGCGAATTGTCGAGTTTCACCTGTATGGTATTTAGGTTCCGTATCGCGCCATAGAGAAGAGGCGTCGCGCGTGTCCGTTAAAATCGGCACGGACGATGAGAAATATCGGCCGACAATATAAATCGATGACATGCAGGAAAGTTTCACGAGCGTAATCGAAGACGACTCCCGTTCCCGCTTTCCTATGTCCGCGCGACGACACTAAACCAGGCTTGTCCGGAATCGCCGTAGAGTTTATGTTAATGGCCCAATATTTCTTCTGCCGTAAGAACATTAATTCAACCTCAATGCTGAAAGTAGTATGTAAATGTGATCGCCAGGTGTTAACAGGGTCGGCCATTGAATCTTTAGTATGTGCAAAATTAAACAAATCGATAATATCATTTAAAAAGCTGCGATAGCGATTCATCGTTACGTTTATCATCTCTTAACTGATTGTGCGCGTGTATGCGCGTGTCAAATAATTTACATTATTATATTCTGCATCACAGTATTATATTGGTTGAAATTTATCTTGACTGTCATCGGGATTAATTAATTAAAAATAGCACATTTATCGCTTTTCTAGAGTTCTTAAAAATTTGAAATTGTATTTCAGCACATGCTTTCTGATTAATGTTACCTCCATTTGATATTTACTAAAAATTTTTATATTTGTGAAACATATAAATATACAAAGGTAATTATCCAAAGCACCTTGATTTGAGCAAAAGATACGTATAAAATAGAATATTACCGTGAAATTGTCCAGCTCTATGGAAGACTAACGAGTGGGGAATCGTTATGGCTCTTGATAACAATGCTGGAGCACCTCGTAATAAATTAATCAGCATATTGGAAACGGGCATACATTTGTAAGTAAACGATCGACGTCATTCGTGGTTGAATTCCGTGCGAAACCACATTCGCCGGCGGCCGATCGGAATATTCATACGTTGCTACGGTTTATTGACTTCGCGCTACGAAATCCTCCAGAAAATTCGGACCGTCCCGACAAATAAGCAGAGAGGAGGCCCCCGCGTCTCTCGACTTCGCTACCGTTTGACTCTTAAAATTATGCAAATCCGCAATTACTGTTCATCGAATGGCGAGTATAAAACCCTGGAGCGCGATAAAACAACGTCTGCAGAAATAGTAAAACGCACAGAATTTTTTTGTGTGAAATCGAAGACAGTGTCGAGAGTAAACGGAATGAGACGCACTCGCGTTATTCACATTACGTACGTAAATCGGTTGAATTTCCCTGCGTACGTGCAGCGCTATATGCAAATTCGTGTGGACAAATCTTAATTCACGTTTGACTTAGGATTATCGAAAGCAGCAGCCGTTTGCCGACCATAACGAGATAATCGTCGAAATATATTGTCCACGTTGGCGCCTCTTGAATCTGTTTGACGAAGAGAAACGCTTTCACGACATATTTATCTGAACACCTAGCAAATCTTCCGCACGATACACGGTGTACAAACACGCACGCACGTGCGCACGCTTTATCTCTCTCTCTCTCTCTCTTTTTCTCTCGTTTTATCTGACTCATGCGTACGCAGTCTCGGCGTAGTCGTGTTAAATTTCTAAGTCGTACGTCACGAGCGCTAATGAAATTCCTTTACCGCGTCGCGGCCCGTACAACCGTCTTAATCAACGCGGCTGTCGCCACGAAACGAAAAGAATTAGCATTTTAAATCACGCGCTCGGCGGGTGCTCGCCACCCCGCGCCTTCGCGGCACCGGACTTCTTGTCTCCCTCGCCTCCCCTTCCGACCTGCGGGACCCCGCATCTCATCCCGGTAATTCGTTTATTATTATCGAGGCGGATCGGAAGATTGATCGTCACTCCCCGATGTTTATAATTATTTCGGGCGATACCACGACGCGCGTTCGCGTTGTACGTCACGTCTTCGCCCCGTCTTCGGTGGACGCACACGCATGAAACAGGGGGAGGAAGGGGGACCCCCACCTACACGTCGTAACGCGCGCGAGGATACGCGCGAATCCGCGCACACCGACGTTCGTCCGTGTGCGCGAAAGGAAGAAAGCGATAGGTCCGACCTCGGCGTTTTTTTCTCTACCTGAACAGATATCTCCCCTTTTCCCTCCGACTCTCTCCCGTACCCCCCTTTTTTCGAACCTCGCGCCGGGATCATCAATCTGCGTCTCGCGGACTTCTTCGAGAATACGCCACGCGTTTGCCGCCGCGAGGATCTCTCAGGGTCCCTGGTGAGGTCTCTCTGATACTCGCGCGTCAAGGTTCTCCCTTTCGTCCCCCTCCTTCGTCTTCTCCCGAGAATTTCCGCGATTCTTCCGCTTTATCGGTGTATCACGGCCTCGCGCGACGATCAACAGACACGTCCGCGCTAATGAAGCCACGTCGTTTTGACGAATGGCATTATCGTTTGCCGAGAGAAAGCGTAGCGCAACGTCTCGTCAAAGAGAGAGAGAGAGAGAGAGAGAGAGAAAGATCTTTCATTGTGGCTTCGACGTATTTCACTGCGGTTTACGGTATTACAAGCTGGTCTTGGACGACCTTCGCCACACTGAAGTGTCGCGATGACTTCACTTGATCGTTACGCGTGAAAAATCTACCGTTAGCGGCTTCCCTTTGTCAACGGGACAGTTCTTCATTTATTAATTAATTTTTTTTTATCCAATCTAGTAGAGAAGAAAAAGCCGTTTTTCTTATTGATCTGAGAATTCCACGATCAACATTGATTTTCGATGCTGGCCGTAATTTCATTTAGTGAAAGGCCGCATGAAAGATTCATGACCATTCATAGTCAGCACACTCTCATTTATTTCGTTAGTCGGTTAAAGTCCTGTTTCGATTTAAAAGCACGGCTGAAGTTCATTTTTTACTCTTACCTTTTGTAGTTTAGGTACTCAAGTACACAATAATTTCTATTCTAAAAGTACTCTAATAAATATTGCATATCGCATTAGAAATTTGATAACTAGTTACAACAACAAAAATTTAAACAAGATCAGTTCTTTTGTTTCAAATTTTTACATCAACATTGATTTGCATCAATTTCTATATCTATACGAAGTTGATAACGACTTCATTAAATTAAAGTCAATACAGTTACCGTTCTTTCGTTTCTTTGGAGATTTAATGCTCTTATTCCGTTCGCATGAAAGAATTCGGATTAGAAACCCCATTTTTTCCGGCACCCCCTTATCCATCACTATAACTCGCTCTCGCGCTACAAGACGCTGTAATCATTCTTGTCGAAGAACATTAGATTGCTGCAATCGGCATCTCCAAACGAGATTTATTATCATTGAACTTTATACGAACGGAATTGTACGAATATGTATACGAAGAACTCACTTTTGTCGTCGCTAGCAAAATTTCTTTATTTGGACCGTATTTATATATATTAAGAATGTTATAATCTATTGTCTACATTCGCGAAAATTCAACGTTAAAAATCAGTTTTCTAAAAAATTAAAATTACTTTTATCGCTATAAAATTTTACTTTTTCCACTTAAAGCATCTGGCATCTGGCCACTTGTTAAAAAAGTAATGACTGAAAAATAATTCACACAAGTCAATTCAAACTTGTTCAATTAAAATCTTAATAATTAAAGATAGCGATAAACCGTCACTAACAACGGTACAAAATACGGTGGCAGCTATCGGGAATCGCGGCGCGGCGCATCAGCATCGTGGTGTGTCTTTTAACGAGGAGAAACCACGGATCGATGCGGTTAATCCAGCGCGGCTACGAGACGGTATCGCCTGATTGCGGCTACGACGTCACGCGGGCTGCTAAGGTACGAGCCAAGGCGAGCGAGCGGTCTCGAGTCGGACTCGGGATAGATGGCTACGGTATGGTAACGGTACCGAATCTGCATACACCGTACCGTATACACGTTTACGCCGCGCGCGCATTCGGCGCTATCGGGGAACCGCATCATGCTAATTCGCATCCTCCGTCGGCCGTTGAGATTCTCTCGCGCGGATCGTCCCTCGCCGGGACCACGGGCGTCCCGGTTTCGCTCGCGAGCCTAGCCAGGTCGATACGTGGCTATTCCCATCTGTCCGGTTTTCTCCTTGTGGAATACAAGCCGTTCCCGTGAGCGATGCTTTCGCCTCCGTTGATTTTCGGAGGATAAAATTGTTAGATATCGATAAAATAACAAATTAATAAGATGCAGGTGTAAAATGTATGCTTGTATATGTAACAAAATAATACCGTGTATGAATTACATAAAATATACAACAATTAGATATGTATATATAAATTATATATAAAAAAATTACATTTGGGGTCAAATATTTTGATTAAAAATCTCGTTTGCAGCCGATCGATTACAAGTGAAAAATTCTTTTCTTATATTTTCTTACGCAATTGAGCTGATTTAATCTCTTCTTAATTTGCTAATTCTTTTTTTCATCGATCTGTTGATCATTGTCGCTTTTCCATCCTCACACATGCTCATCTACGATTCTGCGTACGCGATTACGAGGACGATTTGGAGAAGGCGGGCCGAGATGTCGGCAAAGGGAACGAAGAGAGAAAAAGGAGCGCAGTCGCGAGTCTCTGCCGATGAATCACTCCCGGCGGTATCGGACGATCTGGACAAGCTCACCCGCATGCTCAGAACATGTTTATCTCCGGTTTCGCGTGTCAACTTTGCGTCATTGTACGCGATTTCCCTCTCTTTCTCGCCTCATCGTCGATGCATCGATATCGCGGAAGTGCGGCGCCGCTGTCCGGCACGTTAAATGGGACTTTCGTCGATCCCTCTCGCACTGGGACGGGGAAGGGAAGGGAACGACGGTGGACCCTCCCGTCTGGATCCCTCATGTGGTCCCTTTCGCGAGGAAAGGTGAGAGCGGAGAGGGATGAGACCGGAACGACGGATGGTGAGGCGAATAGAAAGAGATGCGACGAGACGGAGAAGGAAGGACGAGAGAGGAGAGCCCATTCCTTCGTTAGAGCCGCGGGGTGGAGGTTGGCATCCAGGCGCTTCTCAGCGGGGCGCCGTTTCTTCGAGTCTCGGCTCTCTCGAGCAGGAGAATCTTGTACGTGAAAGACTCCCTTCCTCGCTCCTCATCTTCTTCGTCGTCTTCGTCGTCGTCTTCTTCTTCTTCTTCTCTTTCTCCTTCTTCTTCTTCTTCTTTCTCTGCGACCGCTGCTTCTCGTCCGTTCTCCGTTTCGCTTTTAACGTGCCACCCTCTCCTGGTCCCGCATCACCGCTAGTCTCCCTCGCGAGCTAGAGCGAGCGGTCTTTCTCTCGCTGTCTCGCTCCCGAGTCGCTATCTCTTCCGAGAACACGAGCGCTGCATCGCGCCGCATCGTTGCGCCGTACGTACGCCCACGCGTTGTTACGAGTCGCAATTTGCCGGGGTACGGCCTAGACGGTGTTCCCTTTCGGCTGCGGGGTTTAAGTGTGCTCTCAATGCTCTCGCTCTCTCGGTTCCGCGTTCCGAAGATCGAGAGTCCTCCAGAATGTCGTCGACGTTGCGTCGTCCTCTTCAGGTTCGCGATAATTTTAATTTCTTGTTGATCTTGTATTAATATTAATAAGTGAAAACTTTGCACAAAAAATACAAAAGTGTCGAGAAATAAAAGTACAAGACAGATGAAAAACTTCAACTTATTATTTACTTATTGTTAGAGAAAAATACAGAAAGATATTTTATAATCTTTGCATTAATTCTGTATTTAATATTCTTATAAAAGCAGTTCCTCGTAAACTTATCGACTTTAGTATTTAGAATCTTTCTCCATGAGATAAATAATTTTCTAGTATAACACTTATCTGTGTGTTATCCTTAATTGATATACATTATAAATAATTATTATTACTACAATATAAGCAGAATAAATATATAATAATTATTGCTAATTTAAAATTTCTAAGAAATAGTACACGTTGCGAAATTAATATTCTAAATCTGCGTGGAAAAATCCAACCTTGAGACGCATCAGGTTTCCACGTATCCGACGGGCACGCGCATTTAAATAATTCACATTGTTCGCTTCAATACTCGAGAAGCTGCGGCGCAGATTTGCGAAGGCTCGTCGGCAGCTCGTTCCGGTCGCCTCGTTTTCAGCATTGTCACGCGCACGCGTTGCCCCGTCATTTGCCAATTATCGCGAGTGAAAGCACACTCGAGTAACGCGAAGTAATTGCGTTACGCGGACAGATGAGCGCAATCGCACACGCTCGCACGGCGGACAATCGCGCAAGAACACGCGCGGTCGTTACTCAACAGAGTAAATCGCGTCGTCGTCCACCATCGCGTCTCCTCCTTCTCTCCGTGTTCTCTATGTGTGTCTAGTCCGCGCGCGGAAAAAATGCGCGGTCCGGTAATAATCGCGGTAATCGTGCCCGGAGAATGCGGCAGAGGCACGTTTGTAAGTACGTAACGGTTTGCAGGACATTTCGCATGATCGCGCATGGCGGACAGGCACGGACGTCGCTCGCGATCGAGGCCCGAAGGAAATCACTGATCGATAGCCGAAACCGTTTAGAAACGGAAAAACCGCGTTGCGGAGAATCTTCAGCTTAATCTCATGATTCTCGACAGAGCAGACTTATCGGAAGAAAAATTAACGAAGAATTAAAATTATTTAAATTATGCTTTTATTATAATTTAGAATATATTTGTCTAGCTATATATAAGTTTAAATTTATTTACGTTCATGTAAGTTTAGACATAAATTATTAATTGAATAAATGTATAGTATACGCTATAACTATTTTAAGTGAAGACACTATAAAGGAAATGTCTGTGAAGTTTGCACGACATTTTGTAAATTTTCAAAAAATAATGACAGTAGCACTTTCTAGTAGCACTTTTCATAGTTCTACAGTTCCTTATGAATTTAAAAATGCAAAAATTTAAAAAATTTCCGAATTTTTAATTGAAAAAAAAAACATGTGCTGGACCGTGAAGTTAGTATGTTTTTTAAATTTATTTTTTTTATTAAAAGTGGAACTTGTTTTTAAAATTGAGAAAGAACTATGAAAAATGCTACTGGAACTATCATTATTTTTTTGAAAATTTATAAAACGTGCCAACTTCACACACAGATACATAAAGAAACGTATAACGTTTTTATTATATGTGTATGCTGTAACAATCGTTACTCCAAGCTGCAATACTGAACCCTTCTGTGTTGTGAAAAGATTACATAATACGTAATGCGGCAAAATTACAAATTCTCTCCGTAACGCACGTGTCCCGGCAAAAAAGGGGTAACTAAATCCATCGTATGCCTAGAATTGCAGCGGGCATTAACCTCAATGATACGACGATGATGATGGGACGATAATGATGATGATGATGATGACGATAATAATGGCCGGTCGATGAACCGGCACGGCCGCGCCGCCGCAGCTTTCGGCGAAATTTGTATGGCCTGCGATCGAATCGCCGACACCGGCGGGCGTCTCTCGCGCGATCGTATTTGCGTGTACTTGAACGTGCCGCACGTTATGGCACGTACCGCGCGGCGTGTATTTACCTTTGCACAATATTTGCAGGCACTCGAGAGTATCGCCGCGAGAGAGACTTATCCGGGTTCCGGTACAGGTGTCGTGCCTCGCTCTCTGTGGTCATTCGCGTCGCCGGTGACTTCTTGGAAGTGGCTGGCGCACGTAGCGAAGTAGTGTACGCGGGTAAATGAGCGCGTTATGTATCCCCAAGCTGAATCCTGCCGCTGCGAGGCACGAATTGCTCCAACCGGCCTCTCGGCGAAACGGACCGTTAGCCACCAGCGGTGGTCGGCACGAGCGAAGTCCGAGAGGAGAGGACCTCCGCTCGTTACGTCACGCCTGTCTGTTGAGGATGATCGCCCTGGGCGACGTAGAAATTCGCGTTATGGACATGCGTGGCGCAATCCGTTTGTCAGATTTTTGATCGCGCCGATCGAACAAATGGGCAAAAGTGCTCTTGGTACTTAAGATATTCAAGGATATCGACCGCTGTTGATTTTTTTGTACATAATCAAGGTTGGGGATACACTCGTCGTTAATTCGCGCGCGTCCAATTCTTAACTCGCGTTGATGTAAATTGCACGAAATATTGATATAATAACTTGTGAATACTTATATGTTTTATAAGGTGAATGGATACGTGTATCTTTGAAAATGAGCTGGATACGATTCAGATAAATAATATTTCAACGAGGCATTGCGTACCGAAAAGTGAAAGAGCCCGTTTCTCCTTTATAGCGGAGTCGCGAACTCGATGACGCGTGACTGCATAGATAAATCTTATTGCGCAACAAGCTTATCAGACTCCCCGCGTACGTTGAAATTTTCCTAGAAACCTCGAGACAGTTTAAGAAAGGGATGGATGAAGGTCATACGTAAAACTGGGACGAGTAAAGCACGTTGGCACGTTAAAGCGAGATGTACAATTGCAAATAATTTATAAAAGTTACATTTAAAAACTGACATCTCGCACCTTTAAAGAGAAGGAATGTAAGAAATAAGATTGCAGTTGATACATTTTATGTTTTTTATACATTTTTCTAGCTTTTCGTATGTAATATTTCAAGATGTTCAGAGATTCCGCAAGCTCAATCGCTTTAACTTCGTTGTCTTGATCCGTCGCTCGCGCAGCGCTCGGACCAAGACGCCGCAGAGAACGTACCGTGTAACGTGAAAGCGAGATCAACATCTTAGACAAAGACGAATCTTCACATTATCAAACGACGTGTTCGCTTCTGTTTTTCAGCTGTGCAGAGGGGGCGAGTGCCGCCGTCGCAACCCTCGCTGCCGGGTCTGCCGGGGCAGTTCGCCCTGACGAACGGGGACGCGGTCGCGTGTGCCAGCCTAAACGGACACTCTTACCTCTCGTCGTATATAAGCCTGCTGCTAAGGGCGGAGCCCTATCCGACTTCGAGATACGGCCAGTGCATGCAGCCCAACAACATCATGGGCATCGACAATATCTGCGAGCTCGCGGCGCGGCTGCTCTTCTCGGCGGTCGAGTGGGCCCGGAACATCCCGTTCTTCCCGGATCTTCAGGTGACGGACCAGGTGGCCCTGCTCAGGCTAGTGTGGAGCGAGCTATTCGTCCTGAACGCGAGCCAGTGCTCGATGCCCCTCCACGTGGCGCCGCTTCTCGCGGCGGCGGGCCTTCACGCCTCGCCGATGGCGGCGGACCGCGTGGTCGCCTTCATGGATCACATCAGGATCTTCCAGGAGCAAGTGGAGAAGCTCAAGGCACTCCACGTCGACTCCGCGGAGTACAGCTGCCTCAAGGCCATCGTTCTCTTCACCACCGGTGAGTCTGAGATTATCATTCGATCGCTCTATTCTCGGTTTAATTATATTTAAGTTATTCCCTGCCTCTATTTTAACAATAATAATTTTAACAATAAATGGTAAATTATAATTCACCACGGATTCAAAGTACTTCTAAATACAGATCTCTCTCCGCGAGTTCTGTTAAAAAGAAATCTTAGTTCCGCATTCACTAAAAGTCACGTCATTCGCTGGAAGTTTTTTTTTCCCAGCTTTGTCAAGCTGTAGATATTTTCGTCGAAGAAAAAAGACTTTCTTACACTGTCCCGTGAAATATGATCTAGACATCACGAGCGCGCGATGACAAATTCTTCATGAATTCCTTTTGAAAAACGCGCCGGAAGAACTGGAAAACCATCCGCGTTTTTGCGTCTAGCACGAGCCGAGGGTCTTGACGACGTATTCTCTACGCACAACGATACCTCGGTCGTCGTCCGCGTATTACCCGCGCCTGCCTGCCTGTCCCGCCTGTAATCGTCATGACGATGCTATCTCGAAGACGCTCGTTGTCACGTAGCCCGCGATCCTCGACGGGCCTAGAGAGGCTAGCAGCGCACCGAGAGGGACAATGCTCTTTCTCTTCCCCCGATCGCGAAGCCTCATGGTTCCTGTACCACATACCGGGTGGCAGGAGAGCGTGCGCCGGAAGAACTCTCCGAGCATAAGCGGAATGGTTCTCTCTATTTCCCTCCATCTCTCTCTCTCTCTCTCTTTCTCTCTCTGTCTCTCTCTGGTTCACCATGTCTCTCCAGAGAAGATGTACCGCTCTCTCGATGTCGGTCCGTTGCTCGCTGACCGCGGGCTCCGTCTAATCGACGTGGCAGAGATATTATCGCCGCCGGTACGCCTGTGACTGTCATCCAGCAGCGCGATCCCCGTCGGGACCAGGAGACGACGGCGACGGGATGACGACAATTCACTGACGTAACAATGTGTAACGCCGCGGCGGCGGCGGCGACGACGGCGACGTGGACGTACCGTAGGCATCGTACGTACGTACGTGCCTTCGTTGTGTCGCGATCGTCATCGAGCCGTTGAGACAATGCGTTTCTCCACTTCCCTCTGTCCGTTTCCCGCCGCAACGTGTTCTCGCTTCCCGAAGCCAATCTCTAGTCCCCGGTATCTATCTCCTCCCCTTTCCCTCTATCTCTCTCCCTCTTTCGCCGCCGTCCGATGACAACCGCATCCTGTCCGAACGAGCGCTCGCGCGAGCTATCTCCCGGCCCATCTGCTCCTTTCTCCAGGAGGACCCACCACCATCGCACCACGCATCACGTACACCGAGAGGATTTCGGACCGGGCGATCCTCTCCTGCCGTTGTGTGTTCTCTCGTCGGAATACGTGTACGCACATTCGCACGCACACGACTCGCGATCGGGCGGTAGGTTTCAGTCAGGGGGGGTCGACGAGAACGGCGGCGGCGGCGGCGGCGGCGACCATGACGATGGCCCATGCTAAAGCATCTCGCCGTAGATACGAGACGGGGGGCTATTTATTTCCGTGCTATATGGGCACGCTTAGCTCGGCTTAGCTTATGCTAATGTCCCCATTCTCGGGGAACCACCTCTACCTCTTCCTTTTTGCCCCGCTCGATTTTTTCTACTCTCTTTCTGCGCCCGAACGCGATCGTCGGACCTCCAGGGCCTTTTCTTCCTTGCGTATCCTTGCTATATGGGTGAGCCTTTCTTCCCTATTCTCCCTTACGACCTAACGTTTAACGCTTAAATGTGAGGCTCGGCTTATGTGCAATCTTTTAAATGTAATTATATTTTTATGAGCGCACATTTTTATGAGGATAGAGCTTGTGTATGTATGATGAATAGATCTGAAAAGGATTCTTTGACTAACTTGAGATTCAAGTTATTTAAAAAGAAAAAGGCAAAATATGTAGAATGTGAAACTTTGATTGATCCCCTTTTTTATTAAATCTTAAATACAAACTTTGTAAAAGTGAAATTCAATGAAAAATTAATTATTGTTAAATTTTATTAATTGTTTATAGTGTTGAATATTTAATTTATGAAAAGCAATCTATTTTCGATAATTTGCTGTTTCAAAAAGAAAAAAGATTAAGAAGATATATAAAAAGATTTTAAACATTATTTGAAATGTTTGCTTTTAATTTATTGATCATGTTATCACAAGTTAGAAATAAATACTGGTTAATAAATTTTCGGTAACATATCGTAATTCATGTGTTGATAATGCCGACAATCGATTCGAGATAAGCTTATTACTCATTAGAGTTAAGGGGTTAAAGGGGTAAACTACTATTATGAAGGTGAAAAAGCGAATGGGCCAGGATACATCATCTTGTTCAATTTAACATAATAGACGGCAAAAGCGTGGAAACGGTTTGTAACCGGCGGTCGTGAATGAATTCGTATGAAATGAAAAGCAGAATGAATGTTCGCACGTAGCACGTTATTACACTAATCGAGGTGTGTCACTTTAGCGAAACGTAAAAGTAACGAAGGCAAAATGCATTATTAATTACACCGGAGGCCGGTATGCCGGGTTTAAGATTGCATTACGAGATAATAAATGGTCGCCGCTCAAACTTTTGCTCCGCTCGCTTCATACAAATAGGCGCGTTTGATAATTAACGTTCAATAATTAATCCGATCGTGAGAAACATCTAATGTCGCGATAACGATTATCTTAACCGGTCTGCGATATGCAAATTACTGTTACCAGAAAACGTACGTCATAACATTTTACGCTGAACCGTTAAAATCATCTCGCAACTTTCCTGGTCTAATAATTGGATTGTTTTTGTTAAGCGCAAGAACTTGTATTACGAGAACCGAATGATTAATCTTTAACAATTACAATAAAATTAAACATAATTCCGCAGCAGGTTTTTTAGCGTTTATTTATTAGTTTATTAACTTTCAATTGTATTGGCGATCTGTGACTATTTATGAATACTTTCTATCGATGAGAAAAAATAATAAGAAGGAACTGCTAATGAGAAATTACTTTCCCGCTTCCTAATGTTAACTTCTTATGTTAATTAAAATGTTTGTTTATCGGGCACGAATCAACTTTATTATAAAAGTTACGTCAGCTAATCTAATCACGATAATGGTAGCTGAAACGAAATCGTGCCTTTCGCATTTCAATATCTATCGTATTTTAATACATATGTTCAGCGTCGCTTCGGGAAGACTCCGCGCGCGCGATTACGGTACGTTACGTGTCGCGTGTAATTGACGTGAAATTAGCGTGTCCAGCGGCGCGAGCGCGGATAAATTTCTTTCCGCTTCCTTTCTCTCTCTTGCTCCCACAGCGGGAATTCCTCTCCGCCCGTGAGATGGAGGGTTGCGACTTTTTTTCGTACACCCCGTGGTCGTCGGGGCCACGTGTCTAATTGTTCGGATAAAACGGCGGAACGAGGGCACGGTGCATAAAGTACGTTTAGCTCGCTAAGATCGGCCGCCTCTCTCAGCTTTCTCTGGTGTTGGGTATGCACGAGATATTGCATACTCGGTGGTCCAAAACGTTCGAGCGCGCCGCTGCTTGAATAATCGTCGCCCGGGATCATTATGTCCGCGACGTCGATACATCGGCCGGTAATTATACGGGAAAAGGAGCTCGCCCGCGCCACGATAGCGCTCTCTCTCTCTTTCTTTCTCTCTCTCTCTCTCTCTCTCTCTCTCTCTTAGCTAGCGAGACCTTTAATTGCAAGAACAACCGGCGCTGCCATTTATCCCGCGGTCAGTTTCCCGGGATCTCGCGATCAATTTCGAGACTGCTATTTCGCGTCGCGTTGCAAAATCGAGCGTGAAGAGAGGCCGATGCTAATATTTTTCCGGCTCAGAAGCTAATTTATTTCTCCATAGAAATTCTCGTGTGTAAAATATATAATTTTAATTAACTGTGAGAAATAATTCTTAGACGAATTTATATATTCTTATCTGCTGCTTATCAGAGAGTGTAAATTCGAAGCGCAAGCTTTAGCGTTCACTTTCTTCTTCGCACCCTTAACTCGCGAGTGATCTCGTCGCGAAGAAAAACGCGTACGAACAGTTATCAGCTGTTCCGCTTCCCGCTCAAGATTAGGATGGTCCGATTTGCTTGGAAATCCAAGCTCCGCTACCTTGGATAGCGGCCGCATTATCTCGGCGTGCGCCGCGCGGCGAGCCACCCCGTAGAGGCGGGCATGTAAATGTGCGCGGCGCGGATATGTTTATGCGGGAGAGGGTATTACACACCGGAGCCCCGCGCGAGCGAGTGTGCGGTACCTACGTGTATCTTGATGGGAAACACTCCCACGATTATGTGGCATGCAATGCAATTCCCTCTGCCTTGCCCAACAGCCAGCAAGCATCGCGCGAGCGAGCCTGACGAGCGGACGGGCGTGTTGCTGGTACGCCGCCGTTGCGTTTCTGCGCGCGCGGATGCCACCGGTATTTAACGATCTAATTAAGAACGTAAGCCCAACGAGGGACAGCCGACATCGGCCTCCACGAGAAAGAGAAAGAGAAAGAGAGATGTAGATCTCGCGGTATCTCTGCGGCGCCCCGACTACTTCCGGCTACCTACGCGTTGACTTTTTACAGCGCGCGTTCGACACACGATGCTGAATATATTATACATTCTTCCCGTCGATGCTAATGAGTGAAAAGAAGGGTTGGACAATTGTGGATGGAGAGATAATTATTAATGAACGGGTATTTATTTAGATGGGGATTTTAAATTCTTACAGTTGAAATATCTTGATCTTTAGGATTTCATGTAAGTTATATTGAGATCCCGCAATTTGTTATCAGCAATTTACTACCCGATTAATATTCGATGTAAGAATTACGTTAAAAAATAAACTAAGATTTTTTACTTTTTATGAGCACTCTATTTTCTTATATTTTTTATTATAAAATAATTTTAAAATCTTTTCTAAGCACTTTAAGATTAGTAAGTTATTGCTTCTGATCTATGGTATTTGCAAATAATGTCTGACCTGCTGCGAGATATCAAATTATTGTTCACGCTCTGATGCTCCGAATAAATATATTCTAATAAAATATACTTTGAATAAAATTATAAAATTGAAATAAGTCGGTAAAGATCCGGGAATATGGACTTTAAGCACTGCGAGCATTGAGAAATCGAGCGAGATGAATGCGAACCGCTGTAGCCGTGAGGCTCTCGAGTACCGCGTGCCGGTATGTTTAATAAAATATTGCCACATCATTAATGTAGGCACTGCGCGAGGCCGCACGGTCACTCTTCTTTTTTTCTCCATTTCCTACCGCCGCCGATGACTCGGTACATTCGGACAGGGCACCCTCTATTCGAGCCTAGATACGAGACTGACGTAACGATTGGTACACACCCACACCTGTCAGCCGCCACTGACAAGGACTGTCAATAGTAATTACACCTTAATTTCATCACGCAAATATCTCGGTTCGCCGCGCACCTCATCCCTCACGATCTTCTGCCGCATTCTTCGGTTGATTGACGAACGTTTTGAGCTTATTGCATGTATTTTCTCGTCAGAAACTGGAAGATGTATAAAGATTATTCTAATTTTAGTCACTATAAAATTAAAAAAGATTAAAAACAGATTCGAGATTATTTATAGAATTTTGAATGGATGGATTATACATTATTAATTTTTCTCACAATGTTTGATTATTTATTATTCATTTTTTATTTAAAAGTTGTTTATATATTTATAATTAATTATAGGTATATAAAAATATAAGTTTTATTATAATTTAGCTGCTCTTACTAAAATTCACGTTAGAACGGAACGTCTTCCACATTTGCAGAAATTTTGATGCTTTTTAGGTAGAAATAAATTATAGGACAGACACAAAATTCGCTTTTATTTAAAACGTGCCAATTAATCCCGAAAGGTGAACAGGATGTGCACTTCGCGTCCCGAATTTACAATCGAATGCCAGACCGTGTTGCGATTCGTCGCGATCGGTTACATCGGTCCATTATCAATATCATCCCGTAATCACGTTCCCGAATAGGTCGGCGTATTATTGACGCGTTTATCATTGTCGTTATTATCGCCGTCTGTCCGTCCGTACTCACCTGTTAACCTCGGATAATTTATCGACGTGACGAAACAATCGTGCACTCGAAATGTCGAGTGCGAGTGGGAAAGAGCGCCCGCCCGCGGAGGATACGAGTGGTGAAGGGGGAAATGCGATGCAGAATGCAGGATACGGGATAGAAATCGCTTCGATAGTCGAGCCACGTCACTGACTAATCAGCGTCTATCACGGAATGAATCTAAGCGAGCGTGGCCGGAGCTTGCCAGACGTTTGTCAATCAAGCAGTCATAATTTCCAGTTTCTGCGCGATACCAGTATAACAGTAATAGGTCACAAAGATGCGACGAAGTCGGCGGAAACGGTGATTATCAATGATACTTTGCGCAATTGAATGTGCATATTGTAAAATTTCCTATCATACGCTTTTGCAATCTTTCCTCAATAAATTCTTTTGTTTTGATATTGTTAGCATAACTTTAGTAATAAAAAGATATATCGTATGTGTATCTAAAATTGTTAATATGTAAATAAAAGGTACTAATTTAAAAAAGTGTTTGCTAGTAAATCTTAAAGAACATGATTTGTATTATAAAAATATCGCGCGTGAAATGGAATTTTTTCTAAAAATCTCTAAATTACTAGAAGCAGATTAATCTCGGAAAACTCGATGTAAAGTCAATTAATATGAGTAAAACGATGCTCTTGAAAAGAAAATTGAAAGAAAAAAACGCTCGTCACAAGTCGCGCTCGTAAGTGTCGTCCTTCGCGTTTTCTCGCGGCTCTCGCGCTTTCGTTCGCGGTCCGGAGAAAAACAATGCAAATGCCGACGCCACTGTGCGGCATCTCGCGTCGCAAACTACCCGGTTATGTTTCGAGAGGGTGACGACTCCCGCGTTGCGTCCGTACATATACCCGTACACATATAACACTCATGTAACAGCGAAAGAGCGAGAGCAAGAGAGAGAGAGAGAGAGAGAGAGAGAGAGAGAGAGAGAGATGCAGAAGGGGTAGAGAGACGGACGCTGGCGGTCGCAGCGGGATGCGGAGAAGCCGCAGAGGGATGTGTTATCTGTGAACCCGAGTCCGCGACCCTTTCTCCTACCCCACGGCCGGCGGTGGGTCCTCTATCTCGCATTGTTACGCCGCCCTGGGGTCGGGGGTTCTCGCCGCCCCCGAACTCTTGACTTTAAGCGTTACCCATTTTCATTTTATTATCTGCCCTCTTCATCCGCGCATCACGCCGCACCGGCCGACGATGCGTCGTCGCGATCCCGCGACGGTGATTTGGACGTAAATTGAGGGACGCCCTGGCGTCGCGGCTTGTGATCGATTAACCCGTCAACGACCGCGGGAGATTAAATCATTGGGTTTTTCTCCGAGTTGAAAGAGTTACAACGACCTCGTTACAGTTTTATTTTTTTACCGTTCCATTTAAATGGTCTATCTTGATATTTTTTTCAATTACTTTAATAGCGTTATTATGTTAATAGTGTTTATTATATTAATCACAAAAAGGATCAATTATTATGCAATTATATAATACTTTGTATCTGTGTTTCTTATTTATTAAATAACTTTAAGAATCGCACGATATTCGTGTACGTCGTATACTTAAATTGTCATTACTAATAACCAGATTATTAATAGGCTATGTTTAAAATAATATATGCTTTGCGTGTTCGTTTCGATTTCCTTTCATATAAAAGAGAACAAAAAAGACAATATTATTTATAACTAAAATATCAAACTATATATATATGTATATGCTAATGAGCTTATACTCCAAATATAATTACATTACAAATATCGATACATTTCTTAATACATATTGCAAAATTTACACGCAACGTAGTTGCGTGATACATTCTCTGACAAGTTGACGTTATATAATCTTTCTTAAAGAGGATACCCAATTAACTGAATACTGAATGAAATAGAGCGTAACATGTTGTATCGCTATAAATATTGACTAGATCGCGATACTTATATTAACGCGCAGAAAATACCAAGGTTTATTATGGTTGTAGGATAATATTATAATTCGCAGAGGTCACATTAAATCGGATTATTATCGCAACAAAAAAAGCGTATTGCCTTCTCGCAATTGCTCGAGAGATAAAAAATCAATATATATTATACATGTATAATGCATAATAAAAGTCTTGCAAAACAAATTTATTTCTAAATAATATACATATATACATATATCTATAGGTTTTTATATATCTTTTATAATTATGCGTTGAGAAATTTTCAGTTGAAAATTTTTTTCTAAGAATACATTGTAAAATGTTTCAACGACCTGTGACATCTTTCAATTAATGTGGTTAACGTGGATTTTTTTTTTGGCGAAGAATATTCATATCGTTGTTGTAAACAGCGTATTCAGAGTACCATCGGCAGGAGAGAGCGGATCCAGCCGTGTCCGCATGCATATTCCTTATCGGCGTATCGCAGGGCAAAGGGTTGCCCCGGCATTAGAGTAAGCCATGGTATTAACCCCGGAGTTTAATATAAACAGCGAAGCGGGGTGGTTTGGTGTCCCGCGAGGGGTGGCGAAGTTAGGGCACGGTTGAAACACGTGACCGCCGGACAATGCAGGCGCCTTATCGACGTCGTCGTGGATAGCACCGCGGTGGCAAACCCCGGCTGGATTTTCCGTGGTCCTTTTGCCAATCTAACCCCTCCCCACGCGCGTTTCGGGCCGTCCCGGCTGAAACAAAACTGCGTCCACGCGTCGTCGCTTAACCCTCCCACGTGCACATCCGCGAGCAACGCGAATCCGTTCGAGTGCGATATCGCGAGCGATGGAAACAAAGAACCCCTTTTCGCCGGGGGTCGATCTGAGCTAAAAAAAACAGCCGGTTGTGGAGTATCGCGTTGAATTTTAAACGTAAAGTTCATTATAAAGCGATTATCTCTCTTAAAATTTGGAAAGAATATTATGTGCGTACAATAATTCTTTGATCTTCGTTTCAAGAGCAGTTAGTTATAAAATATTTAGAGTAGAGATTTACATAATAATTAATATGAAAAATTGCAACTACAACAAATAATTGGAAAAATATCAAATTATTCTCAAGAATTCAATTTATTGAATAATATTAAACTCAAAACTGATTTCAACTGTTAGTCTCTCACATAAAAGATGCGATTACAGGACTTAATTGCACTCTTTTTGTATCATTTTTTAAAGAAATAAAAATAAGTATATGCATAAATTAAAAATTAAATACATATAAAATATAGAGTATGAAATTTGACATAATCGAGTTAATCGAGTTAATTTATTAAAATTAAATAGATCTTATATATAATTTATATAACTCAAGAGGGGAAAAGAGAGCCTCTCTGAAGAAATGTGAAGCTCAACACTAGCGCAGAGAATTCTCGGACAAGTCTCATATTTCTTGTAGGCAACCGGGAATGGAGGGTGAATGGAGTATGAGGAAAGGAGCAGGGGGTGTCAAAGAGGATACAAGTCGTTTCTCCGTATAGCTATTGCCTAGTTTTGCCGAGCAGACGGCGAACCGACCGCGTTTTATTTACGCGCAAGCGTGTTTTATGGCCTCGTTTTTGACATGGGGTGGGCGCTAAATATGCGGGAGGAGACCGCTCACGTCCCGTCTACGGTCTATCCGCGTGCGGGACTAACTTCTTCTTTCTCGTTGTGACGCGTCCGATATCGCGTCGTCACGCCGTAAAAATAGCGGGCGCATTGGAATCCCTTACTATGTGTCACCTACTAGGACGGTGCGGTACCTATTTCGAGAATATCGACATATGGTTTGATACGTAATGTCAAAATTACCGATGAAGAATTTGTATTCTAAACCTTTGAATTGAGTGCATTATGTAGTTATTTTAAATTGCTTCCGTTACTCCAATTGTTTAAAATATATGCGTTTTATTAAATAGCGTTCTATTAGAAAAAAAAAATTTATTTTCACTACAGTACAAATTGTGATGAACATTTAATTAAAATATCTATGAAGTATTTTATATATAATTAAAATCTCACATGCCTCGTTTCTAAGAAAAAATTGTTTCATTTGCACAAAAAACGTCTATATTCCCAAGCTAATGTACAAAAATAATAGTTCTCGTGGTAATAATTTACGCTTTAAAGTAAAATACAACGAAAGGTTTTCCACAAGAATGCGATAAATCTCTGATAAGGTTATAAGGTATTTTTGTTTCGGCTGTATATAATTCAAACGAAACTTAAAAAGTGTAGGCTTACATCATTCTTGTATATCGCATTCTATAACTCGAACCACGAATGAAGCAGAAGGGTGTTAAAGTCAAGTAATCTCGCTCGCGCACTTAAAGGCTTCTCAGCAAGTGCAATCGCGATAGCAAACACGTTACGACGTGCGATACATTTTTTCGCCTCGTCAATGAATTGCCGGCCTACGCTCATTAGTGCGCACGGTCAAATTTAGATCCTCGTATAAGTCGCAAGGTCGAGAGAGCAGCTTTTGGAGCGTGCTCGAGCTGGGAGATTAATCGCGCTAACGCGCGCGCGCGCGTGTTTAATTCGTTCTTTTTTTGCCAGAACGGGCACCCGTTAAAGAGAATCACCGCAAAACCGAAGAGAGCCCTCCGTTGCGGTTCCCTGTCCCCTTCTACGCCCTCCGGCGAGAAACGGTGTCGGTCCCGGCCCGGAGACTCTTTAAATTAGGAACAAATGCGCCTGGAATTTACGGCCCTCTCGCCGATTTACGTCCTTATTTACTCGACGACGCCGTTGGCCTCGCCAACGTGGTTTTTGACGATCCCCTCCCTTTCGTGACCCTTCCTCGCATAAATCCACGCTAATTTCTTTCGCGACGGCAGACGCGCGCGCGCTCGCCGAACGAACGCGTTCTTCTTCTGGCGCGCAACTTCTTTTATCTTCCTCTGCACGCTCGACGCACACGACGATTCGCGACATGCGGTAGATTAATCCTTAAACGCTTGTTCCTACCCGGAAGGTGGTAATAAATATTGGATGAAAGTGCTAAGTTGTCACGCGTTGGATATTAACTCTCTGCCGTTAGCGAGCATCTGCGTTGCAATCACGATGAAGTCGCGAAAATTGTTTTCCGACTTTTTGTTATTTAGCTGACGTGATACTATTCGAAAAAATTGAGAAAAATAATGGTATTAAATATTAATGGTTTACATAAATTAATAACAATACTATAACGATAAATTACTAATATAAATAAATACAATAATAGCGCAGTTATTAAATAAATTTGAATATTACTTGGATTAAGAACGGGAATAAAAAATATAACAATTTACATACTATTTAATACTAATGCTCCATTTTATATCAATAATACAAAATAAGAAATATTACTTACTCGTCCAATCTATTCTTAATCGTAGTTCTTCGTGCCTTAATTGAAAATGACAGTGCATTATGACATTATTTAGAATTTAAGATCTTACTCGTTTCTACGAAAATTATGCAAATCAACGAATCGGCTTAACTACGAATTATTACTTCGACCAGTTGTGTTCCATTCGGAGAAGAGAGTCGTTCTCTGCGCCGCATAAAAGTGTTGTGGCTACCGATCTTTATGTTCTACCGTTGTAACTCATGTGCTCACTTTTATTATCCATTACTTAGTCTCGGAATATGTAAATAATATGTAAATCATTTTCCTTCTCTCGATTCGCCAGGTTCTTGATTCTTTATCTCGTTTTCGAACATGACGCTTCTTAAACTCACTCTATCCTACATGTCCACGCACAAAGACGGGAACTTCTGGCGAGGTTTCTAGTGGAGTAGTAGGTACCGCATGCCATCGCGACGCGAGTCAGACAATATCGCGCATTCACAGATTGCGCTGTCAGGCGGCTCAAATAATATTCGGGGTGACACGCCATGTATCCGCTATGCGGTGCCGTTGTGTCGAGGGTGTATGACTCAGCATCCCTAACGCGCGGGGGCTACCCGAGGAACCGCAGGGAGATTTAGGAGGTGGACCCTTTCCTTCTCTCCGCCTCACTTCTTCTTCGTCTCCTCATCACCCAGATCGGCTTCTTTTTCGTCTCGGATAGGAGAGAAAAACGGAGAGAGAGACCGTCGCACCACGTGTCCGTGACCGATCCAATTTTTTCCTCTACGCCCCGATACGTCGCACACCCTCGTGCGTGGGCACGCACATCCACACGCGCGTACACGCATGCCTTCGTCTTTCCCTGACTTCTCAATCAGGAACAACCGCATCGGCGGCGGTGGGTATCGAGTTTGCCAACGAGATTCGTCACGCTCGATAGATCTTCATGAAATACTTTGAACCCGAGTTTAAAAGCTCGAGTCGATACCGGCCATTTGGCCGAGAAGGTCCTGTGGGCAACTGTGACGAACGCGAATGTCATTATCCACATTGGAATTAGTTCTTCATTTCTGATTGATTTCTGAAATTCTCTAGTCCTGCGTCCGTCATTGCTGACGTCATTTTTTCCATGAAACATTTACGTATATTTGTTAGTGATGCTAATTCATTCTGAAATGTTTTAATTAATCATTCTAATTTAGAATTAGTATAAATTTGTAATTAATAAATTAGTATAAATCAATATAATTTATGTTACAATTAGTCAATCTAATTATTCTAATGAAAAAGAACTGTGCATTTATATTTTTTGTATATTTTAAGTTCATTGAAGAATTTTTTTCCTTTCTATGAAGCTACTTTACAAAATTTTTCCACAAATAAATTATACGAATCTTTGGAGAAATGGCAGTACTTTGTCTGTAAATCGAAATTTACGAGCCTTGCTTATTGTGAGTTACAAAGATATACCTTGCAACACAGTTACCGAGTTTAGAACGTACCAAGTTTAGGAGTTAAGTGCGCACGTAGGCGAGAACGGATATCACGAGTGAAGAAACGCTTTCACCGCGCGCATTACGATCGTAACGTAAACGAAGGAATGCCCGCATTTGCGAGATACAAATGCCGTTGAATTATTGCGCGTGCACGTGCGACGACGCGAGTTGATCGAGTTTTCGTCGCCGATCCTCGGGGAACGCCGCAATTCCCGTTGGGAGAGAACGAAGGGAAAGACGGCAGAGTGAAAGAGAGAGAGAGAGAGAAAGAGGGAGAGAGAAGAATCGTTTTCCCCTAACAAAGTAAATTCCGCGCTTCTTCTACCCATCGTCTCCCAACTCGCACTGCGTACGAACGAAAAAGATTGGCCTTGTGCCTGCGCAGACCGACCTTTAATTAATCTGATTTACATCGGGCTCGATCGCGTAGTACACCCGCGACAGAGCCTGCACATACCTACTTACTTCCTAATAGGGCTCTCATTAAGAACGAAATAGGCTGTCGAAATGCCACTTGCGAGCTGCGCCCTTCTTCTTTCGCGAATTAATATGGTGAGAACTTTAAATAGTAAGTTTTCTCAAAAGGAGATATAAAGTAAAGAAAGTTTATATGATTTGTTAAATCATTTAGATTATTTATTAAAGTCTTGAAAATGAAAAGGAGAAAGTGGGAGAATTAATTTTTTAATGCTACAATGAATTGCCTATAATAATTCATTAACTTCGAAATTTCCGCTAATTTAAATTTATTTCTTTAGAATTTAATGACTGCTACTTTTCCGTTCCCTTCATTTCTCTTTTATCATAAATTATTAAATACAAGTTTAAAAAAAATAGCAATTTATTAATAGATTTTGCCAACAATCACATTATTTTACGAGATTAATGTTTTGATTTTGTAATTGTAATATCGGTCCGTACAACGATAATTTGTCATTTCGTCGTGAACTGTGATACATTTCGCGATATACGCGCGAATAGTCGACTTTTGTATCATTGCGTGCCCGCGAGTTTCTACACCACTGGAACGCGGGACTTTCGGTGCTGAAGTGTCAGGCCACTGATAAGCCGAAGGCATTAATTTTACGGCATGGTCCCCACCGCGATGGTGGTCCATGGACCCTGTCTCGACTAATACAATTATGTTATAACCCCTTGCCAACTCGTGCTTCCAGCACCCCTCGACACCCTTCCTCTATCTCCCAACGCCCTCGTCCCCGATCTCCGGCGAGCCACTGTCGAGGGAGGTTGCGGAAGCCGAACACGCGTTTGTTTCGGATCCCGTTTACGATCGCGGGCATACCGTGGCATATCCTGCGCCGCAATCTTCCTTTTCCGTGAGCTGAATTATTACGATCTTTGCAGCTGAACAAAATATTCCAAGTGCAATTTGCATAAATTTAACGGTAAAATATCGAAAGAAACTATGAGTGTAGTAGTTGTAAGAAAGATTTTTTTGAACATCTAAAAATGATTAATAATCTCATTTCGGAATAATAATTCTGAATCGTTAACAGTAATTAATTATCAGTAACCATTTTTATCTTTGACATTTAATTAGATCTCTGTTTTCACGCTTACAATTAGTTCGGAGTCAGGAACTGCCGGTAAATGTGAACCACTTGTACTTCCACAAGGTGCCCTTTCCGAAGTAGTACACAGTAAGGGAACAGTTAAGCCCGTAATCTTACCTCGACGACGTAAATGCCGGGGAGACTCTCTTCGGGGCCGTTCGTGCATGACGTAGCTAGAGGCCCCGGAAGACACTGGCGACGTGTGCGCCTAGGTCTTTATTACAACCGAGAAGCGATTTCGCGGTTTAAAACCGTGCTATTAATGCGAGCCTGTCCTATCCTATGTATCTCGCGGAAGCACGGCCGTTCGGACGATCGGTACGGAAATTCTGCCGATGTAATCGGCGCAAGAATACCAGATGCGGCAACGCGTATAATGACCGCGTGATAAATCAGGAATCGGTTCCAAACGCACCGGCGCGGCGCACAATTCCGAGACGCAGAACGTTTTCTTTACGTTTAATGCGAACGATGAACCGTTGCGCATTTAGCTATTCCCTTTCCGCTTTTGTTTTGTTTGAGAATGCGCACTCGGACGCATTCTAATTCCACTTTTACATTGTTGTCAACGCAAAGAGTTGTAGCGTAACTCGTATTGAAATTCTGTCTTTAGAATAATTCCTTTATTTTTCGTCAGTTGAACGACGGAGTGCAGATTATCAGATTGTTACATCTAGTGTCTCTAAAACCACGCTACGTAACGAGCGAAAAAGCATTACAGATTTGTAATTGCAACAATGATATATTTTTCAAGCACATCGAATTATTTGCCAATCAACATTTGCATTGTTAAAAATTAAAACGATCTATCTATCATTTAAAAAAGAAAAAAACGAGTTATCATTTAAAAAAAGAATTCAACTCATTGTACAATATCTTCATTTTAGTTTAATAAATAATAGTGATATATAAGATTGAGATTTATTCTGAATGATAAAATGCTTTAAACGAATTAGCCTTGTCGCATTTCATTGACCATCTAAAAATTATGTTATATGGTGTTTGACCATTCTGAAGCGGATTTCTTCGCGAGGCAAGAAGTGCCCTCAATTTTTCGGAGATTAACACATTGGAATAGGGCGGAGAAGAGTTAAAATGAGGGATAGAGTGCGACGAGAGTGGTTAGGGCTGTCAGAGACGAAACGAAACGAAACGAAACGCGAGCGGAGCAAGCGGAGCGTAGGAGGTAGCGCGAACGAGGGTTAAATAATCTGGTTAGCCATTCTCACTGACCGCCGGGTGAAGTATGGAAATGAAGGGCATTCATTGGACACTGGCTATCACCATGGGCGAGCTAGTTGCGGTGACCAGCGACCGTCACCATCGCCATCATTGCGCGGGATGGCAGACGAAGAGAAAGAGAGGGTGGCTCATCTCTGGTATCTGCATACAGAGGCGGCGACGAGCTCACTGAACGAGTGGCTCCGACAATTAACTAACGAGCAGTTGACACAACTTATCAAATCATATCGCGTCACGGCGCGTCGCGTCACGCTTCAATTATGCACGGGGATACGGCGCTTTTTTTACCAACTCTACTTTTTGCGCTCTCGCCACGTTGCGATTTCGCAAAAGCTAGGCGGGCTTGGAGTTTGCATGGCGCGCTGTGTTCGATCACCGGACTTGTTAACACGTCGCACTGACTAGATATGAAAAAATTATTAATAAAAAAAATAAAAAGAACATACATGCGCTTATCGAAAAACCGAATAATAATATGTTTTAAATACACAATTATTTTATAAAAAATTAGATGTAATATATAATTTAAATATAATTTTTTTTACTATGTTATATTTAATATCCAACAAAAAGCAAAAAAGAATACATTTGAAGGTATGTATGTTTTTCTGGGATTGTAAAATCTACGTGATATTTAGATGAATTTTTTTTAAAAACATGTGCGCACGTGTGTATGTGAAATAAAACTACATTTCATATAGCTGATATATTTTTAAATAACAAGAATAAGAATTTTTCTATTGCTAATTATTAAAAAAGTTTTCTACGTGTGTAATTTCTACGCTTTAAATTATTTCGTGTTACGTTTAGCTTTTTGCGAGATTGTAAGTTAAACAATATGTAAGTTAAAAATTATGTATAAAGATTAATTTAGCCAATCCTAATGCAAGTTTATCATAAAAATTTTTAACTAAAATCTTTTATTTTTATATATTTTTTTTTATAAATAAATGGCATATCGATTTAAGCTTACTGCTTAAAGTTAAACCAGTTGCTTACGAAATTGAGTTTAAAATATAAATTACAAATATTAATTACCAAATATTCAATTAATTCTAAAAATTTAAAAATTGGTTTGATCAAAGACAAATTATAATATTTATGTAATGATTTTATAAAATAGATTTTTTGAAATGTGAATTTATAACAAAAACTTCTAGGAGTCAATTAATATTTATGCATCAATATAAATTAATTTCAAGTTCGCAACTTGTTTAGCTATTTTACATAACTTGCGATTGATCTCAATTGGTAACCGGTGGGCAACTTCTTGTCTTTTATAGGTCACAGTTCTAAATTACATTTGTAAAAAATAATTTAATCATATTCAGCGCTAACTAACATTGATTAAACCGGTTCTAAAATATGGAACTATCGGGCCTGTCACGAGAGTCATGCTCCAAGTATTGCTAACGTTGATAACAGTTTAATATATTGATTCTCTCTCTTTTTACATTAGCTATTCATTATCTACTATAGAACGTAATATAATTTCTCAATGATTACAAAATCATATCATAAAGTGTACATTTATCTTTTCTAAATTCTATGTTTTTATATACTGTCTCTCTTAGTCTCTTTTCAATGTGCTCAACTTTTCTTTGCAAACTCTTTTATCTTTATCTGGGACACCAATATAATTTCGAGATATTTAAAAATACGACAATTTACAAAAACAGGTTTCTATATCTCACCGTATGTCAATGTAGTTTAGATATGATACATGTTTCTATGTCTGTAACGTGAAGAATTAAATTTATCGAAATTATATTAATTCCACCTGGTCTCAATTATGCTGACATTTAATACGCTTGCGTCATATCGCTTACTGTCTAATATTTAAAAGCCAATGTTAGCAATCGCAGGTGCCAGTGTCGCAACCGCTAGAAGCGAGTCTAGTATCCGAGGCATGGTCGAGAGATCAGGGTCCGTTGCTCCGGACGCAGGCGACTAGGCGATCTATCAAGAACATCGTATTTAACTTAGCGCAGCGTGTACCGCGCGCGTACACGCGATTCCATAACTATGCACACGCACGTATCCACACGTTTAAAGCGCGTTTACGATCGTGCGTGCGCGCGCGATGCAGGTTCCAGGACGCTGCGCCGCGCCGGTTGCCAGCCTCCTTTTCCCAGGCAGTTCGATAAACTGGTCGGGGAAGATTTCACCTCGCGAGAGAGCACGTATCGCCTATCATCCCTGTGCGAGCGCGAGCTCACGAATGCGTTTACGCCGTGTTTACCCGCGGCCCCCCCGACTCTTCCTTCGTGCAAATCACCGTCTGGTGAGAAAAGCGTGTTTTCTCGCGAAACTTTGACGAAGCTCCAGTAGGTTTGTAGAGCGAACGAAAAAAATCTGCAAGATTAAAGATACCTCAGCGAGAAAAGCATACCTATATTTAGTTAACAGTTAAATAAACAAAACTTATAACACGTTGCGTGTTTTGCGTTCTATTTAGTTGTCGCGATCGCTAAAAGCGAGTTTAGTATCCGAGGCATGGTCGAGAGATCAGGGTCCGTTGCTCCGGACGCAGGCGACTAGGCGATCTATCAAGAACATCGTATTATTTAGTATAGACGCGACTTTGAAACAGTAAATTCAATTTTTTGTGAAATGCACATATCCCACGCTTTTGCCGTTGATAGCAATCGGCAGTCGCAATGTGTATTTTGGCGAACCGCAGTAGATTTATAAAGCAAGCAAAAACAATACGTGCTTTTTTTTCCTTATCGTCTTTTGCCAATACTCGAATTCTTATTGAATTGAAACAATCCATTCGTGTCATTCTGATTTAATTATTAGCAATAAAAGAAACGTTTTTTTAAAGGATTATGTATCATAATTATAGATTTGCTATATAAATTAATATAGTAATGAAAAGTATTTTAAAATTTAAAATAGAATTTTTTTAAAGCATGTAATCTTTGACGCTACAAGTCAGCAAAAAGTACAAGAAAATTGCTCTTTAAGAATCCATCCGAACTTCATTAGAATCGGGAAGAGAACCCGCAGCATTCCTCGCGCAACAATGATAAATAATTCATAGGATTTCTAATTTCTCGGTGGCGAATTCCTTCTTTTTCGCTCGACACCGGCTTTCGCTTGGTCGCGTGATCATGATGTGTCTTCGTTTCTCTCTTTCTCTCTTTCCCTCTGGCAGCGTGTAGGCGTCCGCGACGGTAATCAAAGTGCGAATGACAGTTTAATCGTAACGCGCGGCACGCGCTCGTTGGTGGACGTTGCTGCTGGCGTGCGGCGACAGTTGTCGCGCGACCGAACGGCACGCGCGAGAGGATCATTCGAGTTAATCTCGGTCCCCGTGGCACGACACGAACCACAAGACACTGCCGCAGGGCCCTCGTTCGCATTGTTCCGCATAATCGGAGCGATCGATTCAGTTCTCGTCGAAATCTCCCGTTTTCGTGTATTCTTACAATTAGTAAATCCTGTCGCATCCAAAATTCTATTGCTCGAGTAAAAAATATAAACGCTTCATTGTGAAGTAATCGAATGCATAAGAAAGGAATCGATAGATTTCTCGGCCAATTTATTAATTTGCGCGATTTATAACTTCAATCCAGCCTACCTAATCACCGGGATCGGTTAGTTTTCAATTTCATATCCGTGAAAATCGCATTTTCATGTTGACGCGACCACTTGTACATGCAAAGAAATATCATTATCTAAAAAAATGTAAATCATTCTGCCTGCTGAACGTTAGGCTGTATTACTATGACGATCGCTTTCAACGACAATGTTCCGTTATACGCTCCTGCTAATCGGCTGTATCGTCGATTAGCTTCATGCAAGTTACTCGAAGGAAGGAGGAAATCGCCGCGCCGTCGACTTTTGTTGCTCCTTTCCGCCAGCGACCTGTCTCGCGCTGATCGCAATTATCGAGGCTACACGATGCGCGGCCCCGGCGCGCAAAAATATGTATTAGCCGACGCCAGTTTGTTAGATCCGCGAGCGAGCAAAGATAACATCCCGAGTTAACGCGGTTCTAATAATGTTTCGAGCGTGCAAAAATCTTCGGACTTTCAGAGTTCGCGCGGATAATCTGATTCTACAATGTAGCTCGACAGCTAACGTAAAACCGTTTTCGAGAGAACTTCGCGTATCCGAGGAAGAAGAGAAAAGAAGAAGCGAGAATGCATTTTAAAGAAGAAGAGAGAGAGCGAGATAAGGGGGCGGAAGAAAGTAAGGATAAACGAGAAGAGAGATAGAGAGAGAAAGCGAGGCGGATAGAAAGATGGTCTCGATGTCGAATATCGCCTCTCTTCCTTCCTTCTCCCTCCCTCCCTCTCTCTCTCTCTCTCTCTCTCTCTCTCTCTCTCTTTTTCTCTCTCTCTCTGCGCTCTCCCGGGTCTCCCGAGATGAGAGGGCAGGCCGCCTCGGATCCCGCGAGTGGATAATTATTAATCGTTATTTTCGCCAATCACGGCCGTTTATCTTGAGGCACGCAACGCCAATTATCTATCGGCGGTTCGGCCGATGGGGGAAAAGAGGGAGATCGGAAGACCCGAGGAGTAAGAAAGAAGGGAGAAGGATGCACTTTGTAAAAGATGCCGAGGTTGAGGGGGTGAACGGTGGGAGAGAGAAAGAGAGACGGATAGAGATCGGCGATACGCCTAGCTCGGCTCTTTTACGCTTCTCCGGTTATACTTCTTCTCCTCCCCTATGCTCGGTTGCACCTCTTCAGATTACACGTAGCGCACGTGCGCGAGAGAGAGCGAGACGGAGGGTATATCCACACACACAGTTATATTACCAGGCGTTTCCCTCGCGTTATCCCGTCTAAGGTTGCAGCTCAGGCTGCATTTTGACCCGGAGACTCCGGAAATTCTCGCCGGTCGCTGGAGAGGATCGAAATTTCCTCGGAAACTTAATTGCGCGCGAACGATATCGCGTAATTAATCTTCGTTATTCGTCATTTCATTCTCCCGCAATATTATTAATAAAGCGCAATAGATATTTCGAAAAGATGATTCCTTTTGAGCGCGTCGAGAGTGCATTCATACAGTAATAATAATAATATAATGTCCGGATGAAAAATTCGTGATAGTCGAGAACAATTCGACCAACGAGACATGTAGAATTCGTCACGCACGCACATATAGAACGTTATCATTCTTTTTTTTTCTTCATGAATATTCCCCATTCGGGAAAATTGTCCTGATAATTCGAACGTTCGGGGAACGCAGCCGCTATAAAATGCCAATCTTATTGTTATTTACTATAAAGCTCGGCGCGCGGCCGAGCCAATTTTATCGCACAATGACAACGGCGGCGAATCCTTAACGGTAATCCTTTTACCGCGGCAGCCGCAATTTTATTATGGAACGACGTTCCCGAAGGCTGAATCACCGGAAATGGAATCGCCAGGCAGCCACGTTGGCAGCCGCCTAATCTAACGCGGCGTGTTAAAGGTACGCGGTGGAGAGTCTCGCTGATGCTTAACGCGTCGGGCAATTATTAGCTCGCCGAGCGGCCGGCGCGGCGGCGCGCAACGGCTCTTATTTCATTCGCGGCGTTTCCGCGTTGCCCGTTTCAAAAAGCCGCGATGCCGCTCGTGCGAGGCGGAGGATGGGAGGGAAGATCTCGGGAGGAGCAGGAGCGAGAGAGGCCGAGACAGGCTCGGTGGGATAAATTAATCGGCTGATATCGGGGCCACGACGTCGTTAACTTCTCGCTGAACTTCTCGACGGGGTGTGTCGCACCGCGAGCTAAGAATTCATTTTTCTGGGGCATGATCCAAGGCAGGTGATTTGTGCGTTTCTCACGTAAAGCATTTACGGCCAGTTTGCCATCTGTTGTCGAAATAAGCGAAATTTATGTCACTTGCTAATCCTTTAATTGACAAAAAATTAGAAAGTATGGGAGATATAAAATGAATTTTTTTTGCTAATAATTTTCTTTCTTTTAAATTTTTAGAAAGCATGGGAAATACAAAATGAAATAAGCAAAATGAATTTTTTGCTAATAATTTTCTTTTAAATTCTTGCACTATATTGAATATAAATATATCTTTACAATTGATTGATAAATACATCGGTTGACCTGACGATCTTCCGCATTTATTATCGGCTCGTTCCATCTTGATAATCATCGTCGCGGGATCAATGTACTCCGAGAGATGCCTCCGAGAGGTGATTATAATAAACGAAAAAGGGACGACGCACGCGCGATAAAAAGCGTTCGCGCTCGAGTTGACCGTTTGATAAGGCCGTTCTAAAAGGGTGGATCGTGCAACAAGCATACGTATATAAGTAACCGGCGTCGCTTCCGCGTGCGAGCCGATGTTCAGTGCGGGAGAAAGAAGAAAATGGGCGATGGAACGTCAGGCGAGACATTTACATTGGCTCGTGGCGTCCGTTCTTCAGGGTCCATCGATCACGATCCGCGGTGATCCCCGCCGCGCGTATCGCTCGGGGAGCACTCCGTGTCTTCCGCGTTTTCTACGACACCTTCGCGTTTTCCCCGACTCACACGCAACATGATGCACGTGATGAACGGTACCGGCGACGCGTTAATAATCCCGAGAGATTGATGCGTTCGACGTGAAACTGTTGCAACGTTCATCGCCGTTTTGTCGAGCGAGTTTGCAAGGTTTCCGATTTACAAATTAATTTTCGCTGCACTACTAATTGCGCTTTGAACTTTATCTCTAAATATAATAATGTAATTATAATATTTATAGGATTGTTCAAGGCTGCTTTGTATCATTGACATTGATTAACAATTGTAAGAATTATAGATATTATTCCTGAGAACATTTATGATGTATAGGTACGACAAAATTTTCATACTTTATCAAATATTATTTACAAAAATTATTTCATCTTCTATTTTTAAGATTCTCATTTTTAATATTTGCGAATTATTTGCATCAAGTCCTTTAATTGAACCAGTATCAAGTAAATATAAATAAAAATTTCGCTGTCTCTATTTGCGAGAAAGAAACTGTTATTGAACTTTTTACGAGAAATTCGCTAAAGATCTCCACCCTTAAAAAAAAGACATCGCATACCGCTTTGAGGGGTTGACGAAGTGGATTTCTGTTCCCCAAGCTAACTCACTAACAATATAATTTTTCCGCGCATATAACGGCGATCGTTAGGTCTCTCAAACCCCTTTCTCGTCCCTCTCCGCACTCTCACCTCCCATTGCTCTCGACGACGGAAGTAAGGAGAGCTCGATAAAACTTCTCACTTATCCGGACTACCCCTTTCGCTCCACAAATCAGAAAGTTACGAAGAGACTGTCGCCGGAGCAGCATTTGTTCGATTCGGAATGAAGTTTAAAACTCGACTCGCCGCATTCTCCAGACCCATTGTGCCCCAACGGTGGCTCAAAGATGTTCTTTGAGTGGAATATCGTAAGATGCCAAATGGCGGTGCTCGAGCATTATCATAATCACCACCAGCGGAACTTCCATCTTTTTACCGGGATATACAGGATATAACTGAATTAGTGGGCCGAAACTTTTGCGAGCGTATTCTTCGAAAATCTAATTGGCCATTTTGCTCAAACACCTTCGCGACTAAGCTTCGAATTATAATTCTGTTAAACTAAAATTCACTCGAAATTAGAAATAAAAGTCAAAATTGTATTTGCCTGTGAAACTTGATTTTTTTCTAAGGGAGAAAAAAAAACGCCTCGCGTCCGATTGCGATCTCCTGTCTTGTTCAGACCGTCACCGGTCGTTTCTCGGGGTTCCGCTGTAAGAATCCGAAGAATCGCTGATGCCTGCAATCGCCGAGATCCGTCATCTTGCATCGTGACGTGGCGCAAATATCGGCCAGTCGCGCGTCACCTCCGCCGTCAAGATTTTCGGCGGAGGACAATGAGCGAGCGTGCGAGTTTCGCGGACTTTTTCACAATGCTTTACCTGGACGGACGCTTGAATAAATATCGATCATAGCCGCACGCAGAAGGAAATATTATTTTCATATACGGCGGGCACTCCGTGGCGCGCGTCGGGACGCGCAGCTGGCCGACGACAATGCCACCGTAATCCAATAACGCCGGTGTTGTGTGTCCGCCCCGGTGAAGAGCCGATCCCCGGCGACTTCTCTCGTCGAATGCAACGGCCGTCGCTGTTGCACCGTCACAGCCAGCCGGCTGCCTCTTCCGCGGTTGCACAACGCCCGGGATTCAGCGTCGCGACCTAATCGCGGTGCACGATTTAAAAAAAAAAAAAAGAGAAATTCGGCTTAAAAACTGACTTTATCCATTAAAGCCACTTGCGAAATCTGTGATGCAAAATTTCGGTATTCGGGAGTATGTGTATTTTCACTTCTGGATTAGTCGGAACGATTGAAGATCATGCACGCGCGAGAAACGCGGTGAGTTTCGATCAAAGTGAAGAAAAACATAAAAATGTAAAAAGATTGTACGAGAAGGAAAGTGCTACTATCGGTAGAGCGTTACCGTTTTGTCAAATTAATGCACAGCGCGAGCCGGAAAAGTTTCACGCACGTTAACTTTTCCGCATGTCAAATTAATGCACAGCGCGAGCCGATAAAGTTTCACGCACGTTAACTTTTCCGCATGATCGTCTTAACGTGACACACAAAATTTAAGACTGCCATGAAGGCACAGTTAATGCCTGAATTTCTGAGAAATGAGGATGAGAATGAGAAAAATATGATCTAATCCTGCTATTTTTCACTCTTCCAACCGCTCGTTCACGAGAAGTACCTTGGCTAGGATTAATGGAGCGGCGAGAAAGAGAAGCCGCGGCGGTCGGTGCAGTATCGTGCTGCGAGGCACGCGTACGTATGCGTTCGCTAAGCAGGCAGATAGGATTACGCGATATTACGATCGTGGCCTCTCTCTCTCTCTCTCTTTCTTTCTTCCCGATGACGAGCGCGGAACGTTCTGTGTGCAGCAGCATTCGGCAAATCGGATAACCTGGCGCGACAATGAACCGGGAAGGTTAAGCGTGTTTGCCCTTCTCTCGAATGCCCATTCGCGACACAATGGTCGCTGCCAGGGCGCTTTTCAGTTCTTTTCAGAAGAGGGGGCAGAATTCCCCCTTAGGTTACATACACGTACGAGCAGTAGGATCCAAGAACGAAACAGAGATAGGGGCAACGGAGAGAAGAGAGAAGTGAATTAAATAGAAGAGATCCTAGAAGGTCCTCGCTTCTTCCTCTCGTCCGCCGTCGTTTTGGGGACGCCGGTATTCAGGAAGTGAGACCACCGGGCCCAGCAAGCGGCTGAAGGATCGACAGCACGAGAGTGTGTCTTCGTGCGTCTTCTGGCGAGAACTCGAGGAGTGCACGCCCAGGTCGGCCACAATGAGCCTAATCAACCGACGAATGTACACACAATCGACAACAAACCATATATATCCGAGCTGAGGAGCGCCTCGTCCGCGGGCGACGGAGAGAACGGAGGCGATCTTTATCTAGGAATAGCGGAAACGTGACCGAAATTTGTTGCTATTGCCGAAGAAGACGGCGGCGGCTGTCAGCTGCCGCGGAGAGAGGCCCGGCGAAACGCCTGACGAATCGCGATGCGATGCGATCTTGATGATTTTTTAAAACGGCCGCGGCGATTCGACGTGCATATTACGATGAGGAGCGTATTTTACGGGCGCCGAGGAAAAGAAATCCCAGCGCTTCTCCTCTGGAGTCGTTACGTACGTCAACGTATAAATACACGTCCCATTTATTCGCCGTCTTTTCATACGCGACTCATGCGATTGCCATCCATGACTTTAACTTCGCATAAAACGTCCGGCTGTCGCGTTATTTTCTAATCGCGGTTTCTTTAATTAAATTAGACTTAGGTTCTTTGATGGAATTATAATTGGATGGAAACTAAATGGAATTTTCATAAATTGTAGATGAAATTAAGCCTGTTTTTATATATTTAGCTTATTTTTAATAATTAAAAAATAAAATATGATATATCCTTCACAAAATATAATTTTATATAATGAATAATAAAGTATAAATTTACAAAATGAAATGTATAAAACATTTCAATGTTAAAAGAGTGATTAGATATTTGCGAGAACCTTATTACATTTTAAAATCTTCACTAGATGAAATTAAAGATTTTTAAATATTACAATATGCAAACATTAAACAATAAAATGAAAAATGAAAAAAGAACAATACAATAAAGAATCGTATTATTTAATCTGTGGGAGAAACTTCGAAAATTGAATGTACGGTACAAGAGAGTACGGTAACGTTGGCCCAGTGACGGCACGTCCATCAAAAGCGTCAAGGAGGCTTCCTCGTGGTCGACATATTGCGCGAAAGCGTCGATCGTTTATCTCGGTACAACGATCTTGCAAGAATGGGGAGTTGGGATTCGAAAGACAGACGAGGGGGCCCGTGGTTCGAGAGGTTCCAGCTGGCACGGCTCAACACGCCCATGAAGTGGCGGTCTCTTGCTCTTCGGTGTGACTACGACGACGCCGACGGCGAAGAAGAAGAAGAAGAAGAAGAAGACACGGCACGTGTTTGACTAAACACTCGTGCGGTCGTTATCTTGTTCACGCTACGGCGAGAACGGACGAGTGGGCCCCACTGGGGACAGAGCGATGCGCCCAAAACATGGGCTATTCTTCCGCGTACCGGGGAACCGGGGATCGGAGGAGAGAGAATAGCGATGCCGCGACGCGCGTCGGTGCATTACTAGCTTGCCAATGTACAAATCACAGTCCATTTACTCCATTCAGCGCGACACTCGTTTAACGACACTCGGACGCGAGAGAGGACGGCCGTAAATCCTGGTCGGGCCTCGTGCCATCCTCTCTTTTTCTTTCCGTCGTTTTGTCTCTTTCCTTCGCTTTTTTTTCGATTGAAAGAATATCGATAGGGCCCCGAAATTTATTACGAAGTATCAATTATGTTTTTTAAAAAGTAAATAATAAATTATGTCAATTTGAGATTTCATTGAATCGAATTCGTGAAACTGGAAATGAGAAATGAGAGAATTTACTGTATTTCTGTAATTAATTTTTTGGAATAAGGTATAATATTTTCAAGAAAAAAATATTCTTCTTTTATAATATGGTGAATTTTTACGGTGTAAATTTTTAGATTTTCTGCGGCATAAATAATATGAAATAATTTAATTAAAATAAGATTTATGAAATTAGTGGTTTATGTACTATTATTATAAATATTTATTTGAAAAGTTAAGAATTTTAGGATAACTTATACACATTCTGCTTTCTTTCAACTGTTACTTATTTTACATTACATCAAAACTTCAATACGCGCATTTACGTTATACTCATTTATCATTTATCCTAAATGGCTTTTTAAGAAAAATTTTTCCGGAACATGATACATTTCCTCCTATCTCTTTCTTCATCTCCGCGAGGCTCACAGAGGGTACCGGTTTACCTTATGGACGTTACGTAGCTCGTTTCAGTATAGCACGAGCGAGGCATACGAAGCTACTCCTTTGCGGTTTATATCCTATCCTGTGCATGAATGCGCTCGCGCGTAAACACGTAAACGCGTGGATGTGTGCGCCACGTGGAGTGTCCGCGAGCGGACTCGTCCATGTTCCCCGTGTATGCAGGTACCACACAGGACTACCACCTTGGTAGTATCTTGATAACACGACTCTCTCGCCGTGCGCAGGAGAACGTGAAGTCGAACCTCAGTGATCCGCATTCGTCCTACGGTTCAAACAAGCTTCTAAAAAATCGCAAGATATCACAATATTTGCACAATCTTTTGTTTTCTTACTTTTGTACATTATATCGAAGAATTTTTCGAAAAGAAAAGCCTTCAGTATTATTCCTATATTAATTACAAAAGTCGCTCAATGAATCTAAATTAATAATTTTGATATTAGATTAGAATTTAATGATTTTACAATTTTTAATTTACGCTTTAAATAATATTCTAATTTCAAGTTAAATTAAAAAATTATTTGATTTAATTTTATATTGAAATATAAACTCTGTTTTTTTTATTTTAATTATCTATAAATATGAATCAAGAGTTAGATGATACATTTCTTTCGTTTTACGTGCAGAGGTCTGGTAAAAAAATATTTTAAACAATGTATAATTTATATCTCTAACAATAAATAATTGATATCGCATTAAAAATTTGTTAGAAATGACTTGCCCGTTTATTGATTCATCGATTTATTCCTAGATTCGACCAAGTCATTGTTTGAGGATGTTAATCGTATCACGAGGAGAGAACTTGACTGAATTCAATCGTGCGAAAGCAATGAATGGCAACCACTGCCGGTGGTATCTGCGTATCTTTCAACAAGCGCGCAACATGGGGCTTAAATTGAATGAAAATCACAATTGACGAGGCATTAGCATAATGTAGCACGGATCGGTGGGTGAGGTCTGATACGGTACGACTGGCGACGAGTCGAGCGTTTCGAGTGTGTCAGCGACCCACACGGTACGCAGATTAAACTCGCTTTCATCCTAAGCGCGTAATCGTACGCACGTTAAATCTGGTTTGCTTCTTCTTTTTTTTTTTTTAACGGGGAAGAACGCGAGCTAGACCCTTGCAGATCTTGACAGAACCAGGAAGATGATATTGCGTTAAGCGGAGATCATTCTACGCACCTAATCGTTGCCGCGGGATATGCGTGAGCTCTCTTCCGGACATCGGCATGTTATAGAAATCACTTGGGATTAAAGTAGAATACAGTTCAAAGGAAAAGATTCATTGAATTAGAGATGATGATGCAGATTATGAAATTCTAATAAAGTTGTCTGAAAAAAAGCAGATGTAACGTAGGAAATAAATGTGGATTATGATTTAGCCAAATTTAAAGCTTTGAAACTTCATTATTAACATTTAATTGTAAAAGTTTAATAAGTTGCGAGAAAAGTAAATAATCAATCAAAGAAATAATCCTTTTTTTTAAATATTAAAGTATAAATATTTGTTTACGTGAACCTACTTTTTGTAAATTAGGTAGTCGAATTTGATTGCGGATTAATTAAATTAAGATTGAAAATTGTTCCTAGCTTGAAATAATATATTGAATCGTACGAAATGCATGATAAAATATTTGGTGCTTCTAGCATTGTACGCGAAGAAGAGAAAACCGATTATTTCTGTGCACAGTCATTTCGGTCGGTATTAAAACTGAGATCTCCCCGGAAAGTGAAAGTATATTTGAGAATACAAAATGCAGTCTTAAACCTTGTTGTCGTGAAAATAGACAAAATCGCTCAAAATGACCGATCTCAAATCTTGCTTCTGAAATAAACGGCTCAATTATGCAGGCAATTTTAGTGTGATGGCGAGAGATATCATGACGGTAGTCCGACAGGGAATTTTCGCGCTCGTCGCCGAATAAAACCTCTCGCTACGGTGTTCGGGAACTGGTTGCTTTGTTCCATTTAAGTGCGCCACCATAAATCAGTCACGGTGCCCTTTCCGAGCGAGTGATTTATGTTCGTAAGCAGCTATCGGATAAATTAGCGAACACGAGCGCGCGAGTGCGCGCTCGCGAGTAAATGCCTCTTCTCGGCGGTAAACACCTACAAATGTACGACATCTTTCATTTCTTTTATCGCCCCGTTTCGGCTCCGTTCACACGCGATGAAAATAAGATGAGAATCGTGATCGATGGAAAACGTCTCGCTGCTTTTCGCACGAACGCACATGTATTCTGGGAGATTCGAATAAGCCTTAATGTCTCTCCTTTAAGTATATATTTAGAATAAGCCGTATAATGATGGACTCTCTCTCTTCGACTACATTAGAGGATATTATCATTCGAGGTGGTATTCACTATTGGAAATTGGAATATTCTGAAGATTTCTATACCAAGGAAGAATAAGAGAATAATATCCCTCTTAAAAGAATTTTAAGCAGGATTGCACTCGGCGAAATCTTAACTGAAAAGCTTACTCGTCAAGATATGCATGTGTCGAAAATTTAAGAGTCTGAAAAGAAGTTTCATCAATGAATTTCTTGAAAGAAGAATCTCGTTTTGCAAACTATTTTCTTCAAGTTTATTAAGGAATCTCTTTTTTTTTTTTTAAATTCCATGCGATCCTGCCGAAGAACTCGTTACCCTTCATCTTAATTTCCTCATTCAGACGGCGATTCTTCGCGTCTCCCGAGATACTAACTCAGTGACATACGCAACTGCAATGCACAAGTTGAACATCGTGTTCGGGCAAGGAAATTTCACGGTTGCACGCGCAGGGAATCCACCTGGACGCACCTGTGGCCCACGATAATCGTCGCGTCGAGCATAATTAGTCGAATATTAATACAAGCTCCCCAGCTGGGCGCGGCGTGTTCCCGCATACTTCTCCGCTGAAAAAATATATCGCGAGGAATTCCTCGGCGAGCTGAAGAGAAACGGGAACGACGATGCATGGGAGAAAGAAAGATGAACGCGGGAGGGATGGGGAACAAAAAGGAGAGATGGCGAAGAGACAAAGTACAAGAGCATAATGTATGAAGAATGAACGGCGAGGGAAAGAGAGACGCATGCTGCATAATGTGAAAAGAAAAAGAGAAAGAGAAATAGAGAGGAGGAGGGGGGGAGGGAAGGGCGGAGAAAGTATATGGACGTGCGCATCGTGCGCAGGGATAAGAAAATGGGGCGGAGAAGGACGAAGAAAGAGTCCCCAAAGGAGCGTTCGTCGCAGAGATCGTTATGCGGGTGTTTATGGCTCGCGGGCCTTTACGATTCGGGCCCCCTCTCTTTTTGTTGCTTCTTCGCGCGTTCCTCGCGCACGAAGCCCACATGAGCACCGGAACATCCTCCGCCGTTCCCCCCTTTACGAAGCGAAGAAGAAGAAGAGTCTCTCGCCTCTCGTTCGGGGAGAGTTTCAGATTGTGTGATAACTGGCTCCCACACCGGAGCCGGAGTCGCCGGTCGGTCGCCGCGACCCCCCAGCGTTCAATGAGAGACATTTCTCATCATTTTCCATTCAGCCCGTCTGAGTTATAAGCCCTGGCTACGCCTTCTATCCGCGGCCACAATCGTTCGATTTATTATAAGCGCGCGAAAGAGCCTAATGAATTTAATTTCATATTTCACGACCGGTAAGTAGGCAATCGTGAATATGCCCGCGGATACGAGTCGGCATGGATTTAGGTGGCAAGACGCGCGGATATATTCGATGACCCGAAGCGAGAAAGGAGCGAAAGCCAGAGACGAGGAGAATTATACTTCTCATATTTTCGTGGCTCGAAATCGGGAGATCACGAAATGAAAGTGATCATCGTAGATGAATAGTTACATTCTCCATTTGCGAATTTATCGCCGATTGATTGGCAGAAAAAAATGGCAAAGAGAAAGAATTGATAAATATATATATTTAATACGCCTCTTTGGAAAAAATATTAGTGATTAAAATTTTAAAGAATATATCCTTATTCTTTATTATCTGAAATTTAAAATTTTTACCTTTTTTGTCCATGCAGAATCTCTCAATATAATCACCAGCTATTCTAACATTCATAAAGTTTCAGTCAAGTTGAAATTTTGATCATTGAATTTTGAAGTTCTTATAAGCAATCAATAATTATACTTCAAGTATTATAATTCAAAATTATTTATATTTTCTGATCGAATTGTTGCAAACGGAATCTGCTTCTTAAAACTCGATCATGACATCTTATCTGGAATAATCGTGCCAGAATCAAATGCAAGAATTCCTATCCCACGCAAAAGAATCCATTAAGTATTCTCCGCGAAAAGCACATTTTTCCACGCGAGTCGTAATTCTTAGCGATTGGAGTAATAGTCTCTCTTGGAGGAACAGTGCGCGGTAGTTAAGTTATTAAATTTATCTCCGCAAACCGCGGAGTAAAAATCGTGGTGATTTATTATTTTTTGCTGCTTAACGACGCGAGCGGAGAATATGGCTCAGGCGGCATCTCTCATTCTCTCTTTCTTTCTCGCTCTCCGATCATCTCCCACTTCCTTCTCCGCTTTTTGTCCATCCAAGTTTTTTTCCCCGGATGAATAGTAGGATAACTCCATGGCATAAATTTTCGCGGTTGCGACTCTTGGATACAAATGATCGCGTAACTTGTCCAGGGAAGCCGGCGGAAGTTCAGTCGTGTTGCGTGAACCGTGCAGCCGAATTTCTCTGTTTGCCTGAGTAAAAAATTTAAAATTCCTCAATAAAATTATTAATCTTTGTACTATACTTCCGACTTTATTCGCAAAGCATTATTGCATAATCGTTAATATATTTATATTATAATTATCGTTTAACTATTGGACATATAATTAATAACGTAACCTACATTATTAATTGTTTACTCATCATCGAAATATTTGACGACTCAATTTCGATACCATATTATTTCAATATTAGCACAGATAATATCGAAGAATCTTTATTTTATAGAGAATTAATTCCTGCAGTATGAAGAAATTAAAAATTAATATTAGAATAATTATTTAAATTGCTACATTGCTTTTGCCACTCAGTATATCGGAGAAACTAAAAACTTTAATATAGCTCAGCATCTTAAAAATTGTGCATGTGACAAGAAAGTCTATCACACGAGCTCGCAGGATCAATTATGTCCCATTCATCTTGAGGAGATTGATTGGGTTACTTCTTCTTCCTCTTCTTCCTCATCCGGTTTCTCCCGTTACTTCCCGCGATCACGAAGACGATCTCCTCGACTTCCGGCGACGAGGTACAAGAGGGATCTCGGTGGTAGTGGCGCTTGGCCGGCGCGACACGGTTCGTTTGCCGCGTGCTTGGCCTGAAGAAACTTCCTCTTCTTTCGATGCCGGAGCACCTTCGAGCAGAGTTTGCGGAGAAACGGCCAGGTAGGCAGGTAGAAACGCAGGCAGAAGTGTAGAGCTGCAAGCACGAGCGAGCCACTCGCGGAGCTGCGGAGATTCCCGCGAGTACATCGAGCGGGGCGAGTTCGTTCTCGCGCATGAACCTTGACGCTAATGGCGTGCATTAACGGCTTGAAAAAAAGGGGCGAGTCAAGAGAGAAAGAGAGAGAAAGGCGGCAGGGATATGAAACGTATCGGAGCCGTGTTCTCTGTAAAAATTCGCATCCGTTTAATACCCTTCACCTCGTTTGCAGAAGTCCGCGTACGAGGCTTCCTATCTTTCAAGGCATCTCCCTGCGTTCTTCCTCTCCTCTCGCTCTTCTGGGAATTTTGAAAAAGGAGCAATGCAAATCGCGCCCGATGCACACGCGATATGATGAATTCGAGGATGCGTGTACGATTGTCTCGGAAAATGTTTCGAGTAAATTTTAATAATCTTCTTTCTTTGCAGTTTTGCTTATCCTCTTCTTTCTCTTTCTTTCTCAGTAAACTCTTATTCCAGAATACATTGGATACGTTACTATGAAACTATTGATCCATTACCGTTATCCATTACGGTATCTCGAAGTCAATTATAATTCACAATGAATTCTTCGTTTTATTTTTTTCTGCTTATCCTTCTCTTTCATTTGCTTTAGCTTCGATTTTATTTTTTTTTAATTTAAACTCTTATGGACGTCAATCGTCTGTTGTCAACATCGCGACCTCCAGTGAAGGACATCTCTTCGTCGAAATTTGCCATTGACCCCGGTTGAAAACTGATCGCACCCAATGATCAATTCCTCGTCCAGCTCGCTTTCACGCATTTGCGACGCACGTCGAAAGAAGGGGGAAAGGAGGAATTGTGAGAATGAGGAAAGCGCCGCGCTGCGCCGCATCGCGTTGCGCAGGATATGTTTACCGTTACCGTGCACGATCGCCGCGTCGATGACCCCGCGACTCGTTTAATGGTGATTATAGGAGAACGTGGACGCAGTGAGCGCCACGGCGTCGTAAAACGATGATTTAGGCCGTCGTTGGTCGATCCGCGGGGACGACGACAATCTCGTAACGCGGAATCGCCGATCTACGCCGGGATGCGCTCGCGGATGTCGTTTTGCTGGGCGGAATTATTTACCGACTTGGCGCCACACATATATTCTCGATCCAAAGATAGAATTCCGCAGATTTTGAGCGAAACTTACAGCATATGTCATTTAATTAAAATTCTTCGTTATTTATCAACGTTTAATTTGAAGATTATATAATAACTGCTGCAAATTACAGAACATTTGCGTAGATCGTTTATCGATTATTCGGCTATCGGACAACGGCAACAATGACGGCATATCCGATCTGATCGCCGCAGCTCGTAAAAGAGCCTCTCCGGGGAAAACGCTCTCCCCTTTTCTGCTCTACCTCCTGGTGTCCAGGAAGTGACAATCGGGTAGAACGCGATACGACTTTGTGCCTCGTGCCCGTCGTTTACGGTAGCCTAAGGGCCCGTTTCGGAGTCGGATGAGACCGATATCGCCGTTCCTAGATCTCAGCGAGAGATCATCAGCTGCGTCTCCGCCACTTCAGCTATTCGTATAGAACAATACGGTATGGCCGATATTTCGAAAATTGAGACCAAAAATTTATTTATACAATACTTGGCACAATGCGTTATTGTGTTATGAAAAAAAATTCCGTAAATCATACGATCGTTTATAAAGTATATAAATTCTACATTAAGAAATATATTATAAAGGTGCAGTAAATATTTTAAGATTCATAGCACTGAAAATGAAGGATTTAAAAGAGAATATGACATATCAAAAACAAAAATCTTACAAAAAAATACAAGATTAAATACCTCTTCGTCTTAAATATATATTGAAATGATACTTTAAGACGGATTTACTTCTTGCATTATAAATAATTTTGTAAATGATAATAGCAGCACATATTATTGGTATCAATGCGATATAATTTGAAGAGAATTTTTATATTAAATTTATATTAAATTAATTGAGCGCTCGAAATTAACAGTTCTAATCCGTTATATAATATCTGCCATTCTTTCTGGGATTAACGAATCCTGAAAGCCTCGGTCGGATAATTGCGATTAATGCTCTCGATACTTGCGATAAATAATCTTGTAACTTCTACATTATACAAAGCTATCGACTTTAACGTAACGAAATCTAAACGCAATACCCTCAGCTCCCTTTATATTAATTATTCGATTAAAATCGACACAACAGTTTTAATCAGCCATTTATTTCCTGTCATTCTCTCCTTCTCCGTTCTTTGACACGACGGATTCCGGAAAATTCAAACGGACAGTCGCGATTAATACGTTTCTCCCTCTGTTTCTCCGTCTCTCTCCATCGGCTCTCGAACGTCGGAGAACGGACTGGTCGGTGGCTGTCTTTTCTCGGTGACCGCTCATTACGGTGTACGCGCGAGGTCGTTACAGTCACTGTAAAGGCATAATTGCATACGAGCGGAACGGCGCACAGTGGGAAATTTCGATGACTTTTTGGACAAAAATCTTGTTAGAGCTCAATTCTTTATGAAACTAAATGAATTTTTTTTTTAAATACTCGTAAAGACTTATACTTTAGACAGGAACTGCGATAATTTAGTTATTGTTAAACCTACATTAAAGAAAAATAATCAAATGCAAGTAAAAGTAAAACTCATGTATCAACCACATATATTCTTAAATATTTAAAGCATAGAAGCCATAAACTCTTAAACCCAAAATGCTTAAACCCTAAACTCTTAAACTTATACTATTTAACCCTAAAGTTTAAATTTTTAACTTAAAATCTTTAAACCTTAAATACTTAACCCTTTGAAGGGCACATTTTTCTTCTGAATAAAACATTGAAATTATAGATCATCTATAGGTTTCTGGAGTCGCTGATTATGATTCTGACGTAAGAATTACAAAATTCAAAATGGCGGATTCAATATGGCGACTATTTTTGGCTCAATTCACAGTTTTTTGTTCAATTTGCACGAAACTGAATATATGAGGGTTTTTTGGGTCGCTGATTACGATTCTGACATCAGAATTACAACATTTAAAATTAAAATAAATAATAAATAGACTTATTTAAAAAAAGTTCAATTTTTCGAAATTTCAAAAATTTAATTCGGAAAAAATAGCATGCAGAAAATTCTGAAAAAAATTGTACATTATAGTTTTAAATATAGAATACATGTATAAAAATTTTCAGAGCTCTAGAAATTCACACTTGAGAATAACCAAATTTATGAAAAAGTTTTTTCACATTATTTATTAACAAAAGTGCAAACAAATAAATTAACGTATTAATTTATTTATTTGCACTTTTGTTAATAAATAATTAACACTTGAGAATAACCAAATTTATGAAAAAGTTTTTTCACATTAATTATTTATTTGCTTTTGTTAATAAATAATTAATGTAAAAAAACTTTTTCATAAATTTGGTTATTCTCAAGTGTGAATTTCTAGAGCTCTGAAAATTTTTATACATGTATTCTATATTTAAAACTATAATGTACAATTTTTTTCAGAATTTTCTGCATGCTATTTTTTTCGAATTAAATTTTTGAAATTTCGAAAAATTGAACTTTTTTTAAATAAGTTTATTTATTATTTATTTTACTTTTAAATGTTGTAATTCTGATGTCAGAATCGTAATCAGCGACCCAAAAAACCCTCATATATTCAGTTTCGTGCAAATTGAACAAAAAACTGTGAATTGAGCCAAAAATAGTCGCCATATTGAATCCGCCATTTTGAATTTTGTAATTCTTACGTCAGAATCGTAATCAGCGACTCCAGAAGCCTATAGATGATCTATAATTTCAATGTTTTATTCAGAAGAAAAATGTGCCCTTCAAAGGATTAAGTATTTAAGGTTTAAAGATTTTAAGTTAAAAATTTAAACTTTAGGGTTGAATAGTATAAGTTTAAGAGTTTAGGGTTTAAGCATTTTGGGTTTAAGAGTTTATGGCTTCTATGCTTTAAATATTTAAGAATATATATGGTTGATACATGAGTTTTACTTTTACTTGCATTTGATTATTTTTCTTTAATATAGGTTTAACAATAACTAAATTATCGCAGTTCCTGTCTAAAGTATAAGTCTTTACGAGTATTTAAAAAAAAAATTCATTCAGTTTCATAAAAAATTGAGCTCTAACAAGATTTTTGTCCAAAAAGTCATCGAAATTTCCCACTGTGCGGCGGTGCTCGTAAAAATGCCGCGTGTTTTCCACACACAACGCGCACGGCACGCACGTACGCACGCCGGACGTCTAGTTAGCTAGGATGACCGTGCGCTTTTTAAAGTATCTACACGCGCGCGCGCGCGCGCGCGAGAACGCGATCTTAAATCAATATTCAGACGGCAGGTGCGCGTCGCGTCGCGCTAATCAAGCCGACGCGATTTAATTAATCAGTAGGTTGCGCCGCGCGGTCGGGAAGAAGGCGAGTTTTACTTCGAACATCGTACAATAGTCTGCGGTCGCGACTTGTGGTTTTACTGGCGCGCTTCACTGTTCTTATACGAGGGTTATTGTAACACGAGTAAACGCGAAAGTACACGCGTCTTGCATTCCTCGTCTCATATTTGCGCTGATTGTTAAAATTTGCAAATTTTTTTTTTTAATATAGAAAAGCCGAAATCAGACAGCTGCATTTGGCGAATGTAGTACATTGAATAATTATTGGAATAATGGCTCTTTATTCTGTGTCCATTGGGATTTATTAATAATTTCGATTTATTAATATAATTCCGCGAAGTACATTTGCGAATATCAGTTTACCGTTCATTGAAATATTTCGGTAATATTACTCGCAATAATTCTTCGGCTAAAATTTAGAAACATTCTGAATCTTGAGTTCTCGCATATTTAGAATAGCATTCTGTCCGAGGAAAGATATTGCAGATACTCGACTTGAATTCACAAGAAAAAGAAAAAAGAAAGAAATCGGTAAGAGGACAAGGTGGCGACGGCGGCGACAACAATGACGACGGTTTTAAACCGTAATAGCGTAACGATATGGAAGAATGAGAAGAAACGGAAACGAGACGAAGAAATCGAGGAACCGGTTTCTTACGGCACCTGCGGATCTAGCGTTTCTTTTGTTCGCGTTATCGCCACCGCGAAACCGCAAATATGCGCGCGGGGAACGACGGCTGGCTGGGTGGACGCCGCGACACCCCTCATAGTCGCTCCCGTTTTTTGGCTCGCGACCCCAACGCCGCCGATCACCATAGCCCGAGGGGCCGGTTTCCCGGGGGGGAGCGCGACCCCTCGCACTTGGAAAATAATTCTATTAGGTTATATCGCGGTCTGTGCGTGCAGGAGAATGACGCGCGCGTCTCGCACGAGGGTGGCCGCGCGAGACTCGTCCTTGCCCGATTCGACGGGAGAGACAGTGGTGGTGCGGTGACGGTGGTGGTTACGATGGTCGTGGTGGGCCGAATCACTTCGCAACATCAAACCCAATTGTTACGCTCCCAGCCGCGCGCTCCTAATCAATTTTATTTAGCTCGAGTAATTGCGAGCGATCTATTAGATCAGCCGGAATTGCGTTCTCCTCCATCAGATTTTTCCATTCAGAAAACGTAGTGCGACTATTCTTTCCTTCGATATTTTATAAGTACTATAGGACCGAAAGAAATTAAAAAAATCAGAGATAAATGGCGAAGAAAAAATTGTAAGCGCGAGATTTTTGCAATTTTCCAATTTCGCTTTCACAGTCTCCAATTGTCTCGATTTAATTCTGATAATATTCGGTGCAACGTCTCGGCCGGATTCGAAGGATATAGCAAAGCGACGTTAGTCGGCGCGTTGCCGACTTTTTCGTGATTTATCCGCCGGCGGGAGCGCGGCGTCATTACTTTTTCGTAGAGGAGCGCACCGCGCGCGTTCTGCTCTCGACCTCGCTCCCGGGGTCTGCCATGTCAAGCTGACGCCGAGGCGCGCGCGATGTTAATGCGCCTTTCTCGCGCGAGCGATCTTTTTTTACCCTCCCCTCCGGTCCGGGATCTAACGGGTCGTCTTCGGCGTTTTCGGGCGTCCTTGGCGATGGTGGTCGGTCCGCGCTGGCTGCTGCTGCTGCTGCTGCTGCTGTTGCTCTATCTCGCGCGTCTATAAATCAAGGATGGGCGGAACCGACATGGAGAGACACCGTAGAGGTTGGAAGGAAACCCGTCTCTCGAAGCAACGCCTGGTTGAATTTATTGCGGGGCGAAGGCGAAGAGACTGCGCTCTCTCTGTTTCGCTCGCTGCCTCTCCAACTTTCTCTCTCCCTATCTTTCCTCCTTGCTTCCCCATTTGACTCTTCCTCTCTTTATTCGCCGCGTAGAACGTTCGCCGCTGTTCTAGCCTCGCCTCCTCCTGCTCTCCGACGTATTTAGATATCAAAGCACGATAATTGGTATTATGCTGCGGATAATCGGCGGTACGAACTCTGGGATTCATCGGAGAGATGAACAGAGTCCTTAAGCCCTGGTTCTGCAACTTGTACAAGTGCAAGTTGGCAAAAATATTCGTGTATTATTTAAGTTTCTAAAATCATCTCGAATTATTATGTGTATTTGATATCTTTTTTTTTTATTGATTTCGAAAATTAATATGCGACTTTAAAAGGTAATTTTTGACTGTTAAAATAAAACTTGCAATTGTCATTTGTGACTTATCATCACATTTGCCATAATATTATTAAGAAAGTAATATTTTCTCTTCTCTAATCATTTTTTTTATTTTATTAAATTTTTATTTTACTAACCATCTTTGTAGCCGTTAAAATGATGTTTCTCTTCCTCGTTTACTTCTTGTGATACCAAATCGTGATACCTAAAGTTAAAAATTTCTACCTTGGGAAAGCTTCCTGCCCTCTCTGCAAACTTGATGCGTTCGAGCGACCTATGAGCGAACGAAACTTCATTAAGCAAACCGGAAGTGGGGATGTCTCGTTCTTTTTGAAGCGACCGGAGGCTTCAGTGAAAAACGCTTTACGCGTCCCGTTCTGCCTTAATCGCCGTATAATATAAGCTATAGTATCAAACTCGTAACTTGAGCCTTTGTAAGCGCGCGTTCGCGCTATCGTTTCTCCGACGCGCTATCGTGCCCGGAAGCGCATATCGCGCGGGGATTCACGTTTCTATCTTGGCATTCGCATGAGAGCATCGGCAGAGAGGGTGATCTCTCGGTTACGTTGCAAAATCCGAATGGTCATTTACGTTCTGACAAAAAAAAACATTGATTTTCTTACGAGATTTCGGTATCAAAGGAAAAATAGAGGTGCTAATGACATGTAATTTTTTCTTTCTTTTTTCATGTATTCTTTTTTTTCTATATTTATATCATATTCGTTTTATTTAGATCTTTTTTTTAATAAATTGTTTAAGTAACATTTAAAGAATTTTTATTATGTAATAATTATATTACATGTATATCTTTGGATGATAGGGATAAAATTGAAACTACACTGCAACTTAAAGTTTTATAATTATTTTTATGTTTAATAATACCGTTTACATATCATTGATATTTGCATAGGTGCGCGTATTATATGCGTACGTATAATACTTTTTCTATTCTATATTACAAAAATTTTTATTTCTAATTATTTTTATTTCTAATTTTTATTTCTAATAAATTATTCTCTAATCAGTTGGTATTCGTTGCCCCTTTAGTCTGTTTTCCTTGTGTTGTCGAGATTTTGATCTGAAGCGACGATTCATCATTGCGAAAACTCGCTCGTTCTCGATAATCGTCGCGACAGCTGTCGCCGCTCGCAAAGTTTGACGTTAACGCGACCACTTTCTACTGACCTTTCGCGGATAATGCGCGTCAGCTATATGCGCTCGCTTATCTCGTAATACGAAGATATGCATGTGACTGAGGGTGGTCCACGACATATCGTATTAAGCTATGTATTATTACAACTGTTACATTTAGAATTGATTCAGGCAAAAATGAAGCAAGTTACGATAAAACAAAATAGTTGAAAGAATGTGGATCCTGTGTTATCAATTTCTTATCACATGTTAAAGCGGGTTATTGAAATTTATACTTTACGTTTATATACATATTTATATAAGAGGTTTGTATCTCACTAGTATGCTAATTACTTTCTTCTGTTAATAGAAATATTCATTAAAAAGAACGAGAGAGATTAAATTTACGTTCGACGAAGACTTAATTTTGTCCATTATCGTATATAATATCTACCGTTGATATCCTTCGTATCGCTTTATCGCGTGCGTAATTTAACGCGAAATTAGATCACGAGACAGCGAGCGAAATCGATGATGAGTAATCGCGCTATCAGCCGCCGCGTGAAAGGGCAGCGGTGGAGCACGTGCATATCCTTGAAATCGTGCGCATTAACGCGCGCGCGGTGCATCTCGCATGCCACGTTCGCGAGCGATGCGTGACAACCGTCTGCCTCTCCCTCCGCCGTGTGCAGGAGGCAGCGCCGTGCACCGCCTTCGAACTTCCGGCAGAAGGCGTTCAGTAATTATACTGACCTGCCCCACGACAACGAGATTGGAACGCGCTAGACCGAGGCTGCTATTCATTAGAAGAGACGTTATTCCAATTTACACCGTTCGTTGGGGGCATAGATATTAATAATATTAAACTGTAATTTATGCATGCCACACTAATTGATATGTGCTGTCATGTAAAAAAGTGATCTATATTTTCCTTTCGGAATTTGTTTTACGAAAAAGAACATTTCTCGGATAACGAATATCTTACGATAATATTGGTGCTAGATCGACGTTGCTGTTTATTGGAAAAAAAGTTATCTCAACTTACTCCGTTCAGGATAAATATTAGTAATATTAAATGAAATAATTTGCACATAAATAATTAATATATGGAACTATAAAAAAATAATTTCTCCTGGAATTTGTTTTATAAAAAATAATATATTTTTGAATATATTTATATATTTTTTTTGAACGTGTTGTAAATGTTACATTCCGGTATGCAAATGGACATCTTCTGCATGCACTGATAGATACATCTGGCACGTCTTACATTCATCTTTAAGCCCGGCTCTTTCAGTCCCCGCACTATTAATGATAGCTGCTCGTCCTGATATCATCGGCACGCTTCACGCATCGTGCGTGCGACACTATCAACGGCGATTCTAACGAGGTCGGGCACGTTAGACAGTACACAGTAAGTGTACAGCTGAAAGATCTAAGATCGATTCGCGCCTTTTAATAAAGCCTCGCTAATGATCGGACTGATTGTGGGCCCACCTCTCGCATCGCAATATCGCATTTCTCGTTCTCTCTCTCTCTCTCTCTCTCTCTCTCTCTCTCTCTCTCTCTCTCTCTTTCTGTCTGGCTCTCTATTCCTGATCGTGTAACGATCGCCGATCTCGAAAGGCGGTAAATTACGATTTACCATTCGGACACTTCGGGGCGGCAACGCTAAGCTTCACGCGCTAAGAACTGGTTTTCCAGCCATTACTCGCGACCGGCCGTCACGTTTCGCATAAACGCACCAGCAGGATATTGCGTTTACGGCATAAGTCCGCGCGCGCATAGAAATACACGCTCGCGATATAATATAGCGCGGCGTATTGTAAAACAGTGTGGCGTACATCAGTTCTCTCACCATCAGGAGAGGCTCCGGGGTTGCCCACTCGGGAAAGAAACTCTCCGCGTGTAAACTAATAAACGGCTTCGCAAACAAAGCGGATTGAATAAGTTATCGAGCGAAGACACGGATGAAAGTGTTACGAAATATTTATCAGTAGGCTGACTCACTCTTATCTAATGTGCACGAAAATGTGATATTTTGTGTGTCACGAATTTCGTTGATTCTCGTAGATTGTTTCATTATTGCAGAGACGAACTGTTTCAAAACTGGTTAAGAATAACTTTAGCTTAGTTTTAAATCTTAATTTGCTGCTTTATCCGATTTGCTCTTTTATACTGGAGAATATTATCTCCTTATCTCATTCAAATCCGTGGCAGACTGCAGTGTCTGCTTTTCAAAGTGCGTTTTTATAAAAGAACAAGTTTTAATGTGCACATCAAAATATTATGACGTTAATTAAAAAAAAATTGCCTCCTTTAGAAAATGCGCGTGTTCGCTTCAATCATTTTCTCTTTCTCTAGTTTGGATTTAATGAAATTAAATACGTTTATTCATTAAGCAAACCTTTTTTTTTATTTCCTTTTGAGAGCAGATTAATCAAGGTGTTCTCGACGCGAGGAGAAACAAGCGGTGCTCGATGGAGCGATCGATCTTTCGACGCGCATTAGCGGAGCGTGAAACACGCGATGCGGTGGGGACGAAATGGAATTGAATGAATCGGCGCGCTCGCTTGCGTAAACTCACGCGTGCCACGAGTAAAGGGTTACATGCGACGAAAGAGAGAAAAAAAAGAGACAGGGAGGGGAGAGAAAAAGAGGAAAATGATTAGAGACGGAGAGAGAGACCAGAGATCGTTACGTCGGTTTCGCAAGAGTCGCCACGCAGGAAAAGTACGATCCCATTACCGGTGCGTAAGTAATCATTTTCTTATGGTAAAAAGGCACCTTGCGCAGCGGAGACACTGGCGTGTCGCGCCGGCGATCCAGATGTTTCAACGATTAAAGAGCTTACCCGTTTATGCCGCGTCCGGCCGCATATAATGAGCGGTCTTTCTCTCTCTCTCTCTCTCTCTCTCTCTCTTTCACTCTCGGATGCTAATGCGGCACGTGCATCTAGGCACCCGATCGATTAACCCTCGAACGCGGCGGATTGGCGCCGGTTGACTCGATCGACGCGCGCACGGATCGCGCTATACGTGCGTCGAGATAATTATAGCAATTTTAATGATGAAATCGCTCGTGGCGGGACGCCTGGGTGGGAAAAATCTCGCATTGCGTGTGGATTACGCGAGATATCCACTCGATCGAAAACCGATCGACATTAGGCCACCTAAGAGCGTATACATCAGTTTTATCGCTATTGAGACGTCGGAGGAGAGTGGAATTAGAGCTGCAAATTATGTACATATATTTATGGTACGTACTACGTAAGTTTGCAGCGAAAAAAAGGACAAATTGCCAGGAAGCAAGATGGAGACTTGCAATTATAATATATATCGTTCAGTCCGATTATATTAATTTTTCAGCGAAAAATAGTATTTAACAACGAAAAGCCATAATCGATAGATTTTCAATTTTCCTTATCTTTCTTGTCCGCTTATTACTATTATTTTATATTGCAAATGAATGAGTACTATGGCCACGTATTATCCTTGTAACCAATTTACAATGAGATAGACTGCGAGGTGGACGAAAATCCAACGCTCCGTCAACCGGTGAAGATTCTTTAAAATATGCCTCGAACCGCCCTAAGAGGATCACAGGGCGGCTAAGTCAACAGTCTCCCTCTCGTCGCTGCCTCTCGCGAGAACACGCGGGCAACATACGCCCGAAAATTAAGTATGTAAAATCCAACGGCGTGGTTAAATATTCAAGGCGAAATTTATTACGAAAACAGGATAGCGCAGGACGGGCGGCACGGCGGTGGTGTCGGGTTAACAAAGAGCGACCGACGTTTTAATTGGAATCGAAGTAACGCCCGGCTCTCCACGGCCCGGAATGTCCGGCGTGACTGTTCGGCTCGCTCTCTCTCTCTCACTCTTTCTCTCGCAGCCGGCTACAATGTGTTTCCCCGGGTTTCTGCGCTCTTCTGGGCTGACGTTGATCTGGTTGGAAACTCGCCGCAGCCTCGCCAGCCTCGGAGGAGAGAATGAGAGAGAGAGGAAGCATCGCCTATCGCGAGCGCGAACGCGAGCGACAGCTCCATTAACGCTCGCCGCAGGAATCCGCGAGCGGAGCTCTCTCGCGAATCTCTCCGTCTCGAGAACGACTCCGGGGATCTTTTATTTATTTTCCCTCGCGATCTCTCATCCTGCCTTCCATGTCGCGGTTCCGCGAACGTGTCTGCGAACGATACGCGCAATAGCTTATGGGATACGTATCACGGGTAATTGAAGAACGGAAAGTCTGGGACGTGTTATTTGTCAAATTAAGAAATCTCTCAGTTACGATCGCAAAAATACACTGTTATTTTAAAATACACGCGCTAATAACACGTCGAGTGAAGTGGCGTATCGGCCAAGTGGGACAGGTGTTAGAGTTCTTCGCAAGTAATAATTATGATAAATAAATAGAAAATCGACCACTACTTGCGCAAACATATATATATGTATGTATTAAATTGTATTAATTCCTTTTATAGCTTTCTAGTTTTCGTCGGCTCGAAAACCTTAAAATCATTAATTAAAAACTGACACAAATACTTATAAAGTAATAAATGTAATTTTTCATCGATGTTAACTATAAATATATTAGAAGCATTTTCTGAAATATTAATGTTCTGTATTGAAAATGATACAAGGATATGCTAAATTATATCAATAAAGCATTCATAAAGGCTGGTTTCTTACAGATTACAATTCGCACTGTTCAACTTTGTCCTCGTCGGTTTAAAATGAAATTTTGTCGAAACTCTCGAATCTTGTTTAACTTGGCTCGCGACTCAAAGAGAAACGCGTGCATTAAGAATGACGAAATGATAAACCGAAGCGTGTCCACTTAACCCGTTCCTTCGAAACAAAGAAAGCAGCAGTCTGGGCACCCTCGCCTCTCGGTAGCGTCAATCTCGCGGGCCGAAAATCGCATTACTCTACCGGCGAGAAAGCAATCTCTGGCGTTGCCGGCGCTCTCGGAAGGAGGACGTCTGCGGATATAAAATATGCCGGAAGGAGATTCCGCTTTTACCGCGTCTCGCCGCCGCCGACCCTTTGCGCGTCGAAATATCCCACCCCCGAAAAGTGATCACCTCGTAGACGCCGTGCTCGCCGGAAGAGATGAGAGTGGTTTTAAAGCTGGCGTGTAGTTCTCTCGCGCGACTCTCGGTATTCTTGACTTCGCGTTCACCATACTGCTCGCGAGATTGCAGCTAGTATTCACTTACGGTATATTTGACAGGAGAAATTCAGTTGAATTTAATTCATAACACCTAAAGTTTAATTAAACTTTGGAATTTATATTAATGAAAAATGTATAATATCGTTCATAATACTTAATCTCATATCTTATTATTTAAAATTGCAATTTGGATATAAGAAAGTCTTGACGCTAATTTGCGTCGAGAAAGGCTGTCAAGATGAACGATTTGTAACTCATACAGTCAATTGTCATTTCCTTTTTCAATTGGCTCTCTCTCACATGGCCTCTTGGAGGAGAATAGGAGTCAGGAGAGTCAAATCATGAATTGTATTGCATCATCGAATCTTATCATCTCATTCGACAGTTTTATCCTCGAAGGTACGAGGAGGAGATTTTTCACGCTCACGAAAGGAGGACTTCCGCGTCGATAGGGATGCGGGCGGGAAACACCGCGTGAGACACGGTATAGAAGCGGGACGATAGGGAAGGCTCTCAAAGGCCCGAGGCGAGGCCTGACATTTGGTTACTGACATTTTCACCCCGGGGTTGACGGCGGGCAACCCTTTGGCGTTGCCCGCGCTCAATCACTCCATTGTCTCGGCCGGCGCGCTCGTTTTATGCCCGCGTCAACGCTTCATTATAGGGCCCGGGAGGGTACGGGAGGGGGCGGAGACGGGGGGCGGAGGGGAGGGCGGGAGAGGGCCAGCAGGCCGGGGGGGCGCAACCGAGTCCGGTCGAGTTGGCTTCTATAGCCCACGTGCCCGCCACATTGTCTATCCCAAGAATACATTACGCGCCCACGCGATCGTCCGGCACGCGGCTCTCCGACGGTAGAGAGTATCTCTCGTCGACTTCGCCAACGTCAAGCCGGCTATCGATATCCGCGATCGCGATCGAGGCGCGATGAGCCTGTCGAGCGTGTCGATGAACGTGCGCATGGATAATGCATAACTCCGCCGGCCTTTCCGCCATAAATTTCGACGTAGAAATTGAAACCGGTGCAATTCCGGTGAGTTCGATTTATATGTGTATATCTATATTCTTTGCTTTGTTTTACTGTATTTCGGTGGGTTTCCGTAAGAAAAAGCTGAGAGATATTGCGTTATCTTTAGAAATGTGCCGCTCTAAAGAGATTCAAGCCAACGTTTAGGAGGTCTTCACTTTGGATACTCTAAATATTATATCTTCAACCGCGATTAATGTTATTGAAATTCTGTTTTATATAAATATTAAAAAAGATGATTTTGTGCGATAAATAAATATTCGCTTTGATCTATGATTATAGATTGATATTTTAAATTTCTTTTTAATCACTTAAAACGATTTTGCTTTTCTAACTTCTTTTAACTGAAATTTATGTGACTTTTTTTCATGAATTGAGATTTTGAGATTGCCTGCACGAGTAATATAAATAAATTTTGTATTTTGAGAAAATGGCATTCACTGTAAACTATAAAATGATGAGGTGCCCTGCAAAACCGAGACTACCGTGTTATGTGTCGAACGAGTCGCTTTAATTAAAATGACCTAGCTGAAAATAAACGATCCTATTGTGGGAGAAGGAGAGAGAAGGAGAGAGGGCGACGGAGGGGGAAGGCAAAGGTGAGGTCGCGCTTGAAGCTTCGCAAAGTGGAAGCTGAGTAAAACTCTGTTGGAAGGTAATTGATGCGAAGTTACCGAGGTCGGGCGAGGTCGAGGCGGGGGATCGAGGGCCTCGTCGGGCACCGTTACATCGCATCGGTCGGTCCACGGCCACCACCACCATCGTCAGCGGGGGCCGAAAGCGCAACGTTTGCGGGCCAACGCGCGGACAAACGCGCCGACACGCACGCACGCCACGCGGCGCAATTAATTACCGCGTAAAGTCGCGCGCGCGCGCGCCGCCCGATTAATTGCAGCGGCCGGCGATCGGCGCCGGGCGCATAATTGACATTGTTGCCGCATTGTTTACGGTGCCCACTGAATTTATCAATAGATTCCTCGTGTGCACCCCGCCGTACGCGACGCGGCATTCTGCCCGCACTCTCGCCCGGCGTTTCAACCCTCGCCTTTCGCTGCCTAGCAGGGCCGGTTCTAGGCATCCGCGAGTGTCGGGTGTCCCAAATCGTACGCGACGCGATTTTGGAAAATTTACATTTTCACGCTGTGTTACCCGTCCGAAGCTAATCCTTGCACTTGTCCACACATTCGTTCCACACATTCGTTTCATGGAAACGCGACGATTTGCGTTTCTCTTTGTATTTGTGGCTTTGAAAATTGACTCCACCGAAATTGCGAAGATTTTAATTGCTAATTTAAGTCACGTTTCTAGGATGCTACACTAGCAAGTTTTCTTTTCTTTCATAAATTTATCGAACTCACGGAATAGTGTAAATTTGTCCACTTTGGCTTGGATATAAGAAAAGTGAATTCGGCCCTGTAAGCTGGTGCATCCAGTTTAGCTTGATTCTCATAGTTTCTGCTGGATAAGCTAATAACATATTTCAGCAACACGATCGCTATTTTGGCCCGGGCCGTTGTTTTACTAGAGATCCTTGAATAGCCTTAAAGCACGGTCGTAAAATTGCGACGACCCACCCTCGAATTTTCCGAGAGATAGATGACTTGATTAAAATAAAATCATGTCTATTTTTATTAACGAGACAACAAGCATTAAGCAACAAACGTCATTTATTTATACAAAAATACTATATATTTTATAATATGTTAAATAAAATTTTTCCGATCAACAAAATTCATAATTTTTATTATCTATTGCAATTTTTATATTGATAAAAATTCTTCAACTCATTTATCAATTTATACAACATAAAAATCAATTGGTTAGAAATTGATTTAAAGTTATTTTACGTTTCTTATTTTAAACGCGATTGTTTTATACTCGAAGCGATTGCTTCGCCTGTGCGATTAATGTGCGCATTATTCTAGCATGAATTAGAATTGGATAATCGTGTGCAAATAAATGTACAGTGCCATTGTTCTCTCTTGTCATGTCGGGTCGGGAATTACGTAATGCGGCATTGAAATCGACTTCGCGCTAATCGTTGTCGCTGTTGCGGTCGACCTTACGCAAAATACGCGAGAAAAGCGACTTTCTGCTAATCCCCGTCTCGATGTTTGCCGGCGACCCTCGTGTTTCAGATTTAACTAGGCAGCGGTTCTCCGCGTAAAATAGGATAGTATCTTCAATTTGGAAAGGGTTTTGCATTTGGTGAGTTCCTTATATCTGAAACAGTTTAAAGCTGTACGCTTATTTTCCTTTCTTGTTCACAGCTTAATTATATTTTTAAAATGTAAAGAGATTTTGCACTTTAAGCAACATTCATATCAAGTTTTGAAAATGAGGAAAATAATCCGAGAATTTCGGAAACAAAAGATACAATATTTAAGGTATTTAAACGACAGTAGTTAAAATTAGTTTATCGAAATTATTAAAACTGGCGACATTATCATTACAATTAAACCCTCGTCGTTCTCCCCGCGAAAAAACCAAGTATATTCCTTTTGGAACGGCGACATGACAAGGGTTTGTCCTTCGCGGGCATAAGTAACACGAGGCACGAAAAGAACGAAAAACGAGGCGCGGCGGAGGGCACGAAGGGGCGCGAAAGAGCGAGATCGGCGACCGCGAATCCTCTCAGACGGATTATGACACGTAGAAAGTTCACGACCTTTTGTAGTCTGGCGCTACCCTTCCCCGGCCTCGTTCTCGTCCGACGGTGATAATCCTCTAACCAGGCCGTTATGCCGTTGTTGACATTTAGCCCCGGGTGCTCTCGAAACCGGTCTCCGCGATCTCGCGTCCCGGGAAGGGCCGAAGGGCGGAGTCCCTGTAGACAGGACGACGCGCGTATCCCGGCGCGTTTCGCGAGAAAGAGCGTCGATGGGAAAAAAAGTTGACCTTCGTAGCACCTGCCTGCCGGGGATCTACCTGCCTGCGCGATTCGGCAGGGGGGAAACGGGGGGAGGGGGAGACTGAACCACTCGGAGGCCTGTCGAGTCGGCGCGCAGGCCCCGAAAGGGCCCGCGGCGCCCGCTACCCGAACGACGTAATAGGATTGGCATTGTCGGCCATTAACATGACAATGTGGCTCCTAAACGGGACGCTTGTACGTATGTACGGGCCACCTATGGGGTGTGTATTTCGGTTAAATGCCTGTCGTCCCGATGCGTGGTCCCGATAGGGATCGAAGAGAGAGACAGAGAGGGAAGCGTCTCTAAATATGCGGTGTTGTTATGATAATTATCGCACGGGGCCACGGTGTGTGCGCGGTACCCATTATACACGAAGGCGCCTCCTCACAATATTGTGATATCCGATACAGCCTGCTACTCCGCAATGCGCGGAACCGAGTGTGCTATGACACTTCCGTTCGTCAGCGTCGTCGATCTGGGGTTTCATGATAGTCACATTCATGATTCACGATCGTGACTATATAGCAGCTTCTTAGAAATAAATGTGTATAATTATATTTTTACAAATGTTTTACTCGGAAATAACAGATTGATATTGAAAGTTATATATCTTCTTGACAAGTATGACGATATTTAAGCACATTGTGCTTGATTGTACATTGCAGATTTCTTGTGGGGAATTTATAGAATTTATAGTTTAGTAGAACAGAAAGAATATATTTCAATTTAAATATATTCAATGGACAATTTAAAAACTTATTTTATTTTACTACTGTCCGTCCGTAGTAACGCATTCTCTCAAAACAATTGTATTCTGTTCATTGAAATACTTTCATACGTCACACTGCTATTTGATTAATTATGTATGGTATTTATTACCATACATAATTAATCACGATACAGTTAGAAATTCTGTTGCTGAGAATCTGCACTTTCATGCCAAGGCGTAATTACATAAAGATGATCCGCAGCGTACGACATTGAAATCGATTTTTTTATATATTCTTGGTGCATTTAATTTGAAGAACCATTTTACAGAAAAAAAATCCAGGGAAACACTTTAAAGTAAAGCAATCTTTTTTGAGATTTAAAAAATTAATTTTCTATGTATTAACAAAATTAAGCTTATTAATTAATTTTTTTACTTTAAAGTTCGATCACTGTTATATCAAATCTTTCAATTCGTATTTGCAAGAGGTGTTTCTTGATCGATAATGTCGACATTTCAATTAAGTGCACTAAAATTGCATTAGGCGCAAAACCCTTACGAGGTACGAACCCACGAAGCTAGTGGACAATCGCAGAGAGGAAACGGGTTACGACGAGACGTCTCGAGGATATCGCCCGGACTGACAATTACGAGGGCGAGACTTAATTAGCCGTTCGCGTCGCGTAATTACGACACTTTCGATTCCATTACGAGAGAAGTGGCAGCCACCCCGCCGCCACCGGTAAGTCTAGCCCCTTTATGCTCTCCCTCGATATCCCGTAAAACTGTCCGCCGTCTACGGCTATTACCTTGAAGGGAAGTTCGACGAGGAAGCGCGAGGCGCCGCGATGTACATCAAAAACATAATTATCACCGGCGCAAAACCACTTTTACAGGCGGCGACTTCACCGATGCGTCGCGATCGTTGTCCGTGAGACGATTAGCCCATTAAAGCGACTGGACGCTAAAGCGAAATCTTCAACGCAAGCGAATGTGCGAATTCATGCGCCTTCGATGCAAATGAATCGGTTGAAGAATATCGGCGTCGCGTAAATGATAACCTTCCCGCCGTTGCGATCCTTATCATTCGGTATGCGACGCGGGTCGCACGTCCGGATGGGCGCGTGTTCATTGTACATACACGATCGGCTAGGTTGTAAATCCTGGGAATCAACATCAGCATACTGGAGTCCCGGTGCTTGCCGTTACGAGCGGAGCTCCGGTGCGCTCCTTTTAGGCGCGCTTATTAACGCGCCTGTTAGCACCCGTCCGCAGAGCCCTCGCTCGATTAGCCGACCGTATAATTATCGCCTCCTCGTCTGTCCTCCCCTCCCCCCTGCCCGACGCTTTTCTTCGTTGCGTCTTAGCCTGTCATGGACACGTCCAAGAAAACGCGGAGGGTCGCTCTTTGACCGTAACGCGAGGCTGAAGAGTTCCGGCTGTCGATACTTGTCTGATACTTGAGAAATGATCGTCGTTGCTAATGCGGGTAAATAATTTTGCGGTGTTACGAGCTTTAGATCAACGCACTTGGAAAGTGCAGCCGTACCGTCCATTTCTCCTTATTATTTTTAAATAAAATGCTCATCGCGTTAAGTACACATTATTTAATGCATTATTTAAGAAACATGACTTCTCGGGAATTTTTTATTTGAATTTTTATCGCAGTGTCTAGATTCTTATCTTTCCATCAACCATCTGCGTCTGACTGGCATGTGCCGCGACTTTTTCTCAAACGATTTCTAATCTGCGGCCGTTTTTAACGACTATATCTCATAACGGAACTCGCCTTCGTGCTGATTTCGCGACGACTGTTAATCATCCGCACGTTGGAATCGCGCGCAAAGGATTTATGCTCGCAATTTGCGGGGATCGTAGGACTACTCTCGCTAAGCAACTCTCCACGGCCGGGAGAGGAGATCTCCGCGCGCGATTCCGCGCGACTCTCGCGGCGCGATAATGCCGGCCCGGCTTTTCTTCTGCGCCACGGCCGCGAGATAGAAGCCATTAATGTAAGTCACCTGTTACAAGACGCGCGGAATTAAGCGCGGTAAATTATACGTTACGTCACGTGCGCGCCGCCCGTATTCTCTGCCCGTCGCGGTCGCGGAGAAGTTATCGAGTACGCGCGTATACGATCGTAATGAACTTCCGCTCTTCGCGTCGCCGTGCCCTCGGCTCGTTATCACAACACGTCTCGTCGGCGAATTCCTCCGTTATCTATCAGGATCATTCTCGCGCGAAGCTAAAGCGGTGATGTGGCGAGGAAACTGTTATAAAAAATGTTGTGAAACACTGGCTGGAAGAGAGCTTGATGTTTCTTAATGCTATCCGGTTTTATAATTACACATGTGTTTTCTTTTCATGCCTATCTGTTTTTACTTTTATTATTCTGTGCGTTTGTGGTTTTAAGGATTTGTTTTTATCTCATGTATGATATCTCTAATTTATTCGTCACTTGAATGATGAGAGCTCTAGGTTTATAATTAATGTTCGTTAAAAGAATGCATTTTGATCTACTTATAAAACATATAATTATATAGTTTACTACACGTCGACATGGAAGATTGACGGTTCTTGATTTTTCTTCTGAAAATTATGCGCATCATACACTTCAGAAACCTTTATTTTTGCCTCTATTAAATCAACTGCATTTTGAATTCAAAATTGTCTCTTCTCCTGCAGACATTAGGGTTAAAAATAAAAAGTCTTTGGTTAGTGAAGGAATAGAAATGACGGAGAGAAGTGAAAGAAACGTGTAACACAGCATGAAAAAAAGTACTTGATCAAAAGTTTCCAATATTCATTGTATTAACGTCAATGAGATCGTCTCGTCAAATTAAAAAATTTGAAATTTAATGGAACATTGCATATATCAAACAGGTTCAGAAATTTTTCATTGCTAAAAACAGGAAGTTAAAAATTTATCTCTTTGCATATCCCTAAATATTGTTTTTTGAAAAATATTGAAAAGATACTTATTTTAATAGAAAATTATCGATTTGTTTTATTTACGTTTATATGCAAAACAGCATTAAAATCGCAATATCGCGCCTTTCGTAAAATAATCTTGGGAAGAACTGGACACTGTACAAAGAAGCAGAACGCGATCGAGCAAGTGAGCGAGCGAGCGAGAGATGCCGAGCGACTTCGCGGGGATTCTTCCATGCCCTTCGGAAATGTCATATAGCTGTCGGGTGCCGCGGAGGCAATATTTCACGCCGGTAGGTCCCCCCGGTTCCCTCTTCGTGACTCCTCTCCCTCGCGGGCCTCACCTCCTTCGCGTGTCCCCTCCCCCGCCACCGGTACTTTTGAAAGAGTTTTTACGGAGTCCCTCGATCTTTAATCACAGCTCGACCTTCCATTGTCAGTGACGTCACCTCCGACTCCGGGAAGGGTGCTCAGGGGATGCTTTGTGTCGGACTGCGTTGATCCCTCTGCCGCGTCATTTGTCTTCGGACGCCTTATTTGTACGCGCATATAAAGAGTGAGAGGAAGGGACGAGAAGAGGAAGAGAGAAAAAAGAGAAAATCCGTGATTCTACGGACGCGACTTTCGCACGACGGAAGAAGAGATAGAGGGTCGATATACCGCGGAGAGGAGATTTTGCTGTACCCCGCAAGCGCATATCGATATGTATATCCCGGCAAGAAACGCGTCGCGTCTTGTCGACGCGGGGACTTTTGCTGAACGAGCGATTTCTCGCGGTCTTACGGACCTTCCTCCCCTTATTCCTACGATAACCTGCTCCCGCGCTGGGTCGGATTACAAGAGATGTGCATATATATATATATATATATATATATATATATATATATATATATATATGCATCATCGGGATTATCCTATCGAGGATACGAACGTGAGATCCGCTTCCGTTTCGGCTGTAATATCGAGGCAATATCACTCGTTCTTACGAATGAAACTACTTGGGAACTGTATACTTACAGGAGTACAGTAGATTTTAGATGAGATGCAAGCGCGCAATGTTTAAGCAAGAGGCTCTTCTCTAGCTGTATCAGATTTTAAAAGCAATGAATAATTTGAGTAATAATATTAGATAATTACAAGTAATATTTTGGAAATTACATTAATTTTTAAGAAGACGTTAAAATGTTGGATAAGGATTTATACGGGATATGTAAATTATGAAAATTCAAAGATTAACTTCAAGATTGTGGACATTATGTCATTTTATTTCGATTAATTTCACATGTCCGAAAGTACAAAAAAAAGATAAAATGCATTTTTGAAATCATTATCAATTTAGTAAATATCAATTTAAATTGTAAGTTTTTAGTTTGTGAAAAATTTATGAAGCGATCTGTGAAAATTACGCAATACGCGCTAATTATAGTATACAGATATCTATCATAAGGCGGTTGACGACATCGAGTATCTCCCGACGAAATTGAGACTAATAAAGCAAAGAGTTGATGCTGGATCTAGCCGGTACGGACTGGAAAACGACTGGAACTCGAGCGGCTGACATTAGCTTCGAGGAAGCGGCAACAATGATCGCGTGACAGAAAATGACTGAAGAACATGTGAAAAAAGTACACGTTACGCAAAGAAAAGCTTCAGCCGGCCTAGAGCGATCTTATCGATCTCGATTTTACAAAAGGTTTATTTGTAAGTTTCTGACACTCGACTACCAAGGTGGCATCGACTACCAGGGTGTGGCCTAATCTCGTATTGTACGCCCACACGATGATGTTGCAAATTTTTCGCGATTATTGTAGATCAGATATGTCCAGAGAATAGCATAGTCACAGCTTACAATGCACCATAATCTAAAGATATCTAAGACATAAAACTCCCACATTCATTGTCGTGGAAACTCATACGAAAGATGTTACAGTCAATTATCAGATCGTGGCGAAATGTATATATATTTTCAGATATCGAAAAAAATATTAGATTCCTTCAGCCTCGTTTGGCGTTTCGTCAAAGAAAATCTCGATGTTTCGCTTCCAACGAGAGCGCCTTTGAGATCGCCCAGCCGGCCAATCAGCTTACCAATGCTAAAACATCATGAAGCCATCAATAATTGATTTAATATTGCTACGCAACTCGTGCAATATTGATAAATCGCTGGTGGAATATCAGTCAATCGAATCCATGCATGCGGGGGGTCCCGAGGGGGCTGTGCCCCAGCGTGGAAGAGACGGCAATGGGACTCAGGGACCCCTACCACTGAAGATTGGTCAATTTATAGTGGTGCTCGGTCAATGAGGCGCCACAGCATTTAGCGGTTAACGCGTGCAACGAGGGAAGAGGAGAGAAAAAGAAAACGAGACGAGAGACGACGCTAGGAGGAAACCAGAGACGCCACTCAACGGTATTATTCGAACTGATGCGGTGAATTGGCGCTGACGACATCGTACAGAGCCAATCCGACAGTTTGTTTATTGGCCGCGCGTTGGCGGATTCCTCGCGGTCTTTTTAATTGAGACCTCGTCGATCGAGGCTGATACGGGTACGCGGCGGATCGCGCTCGGATTTCGTCGATCAACGTCATGGAGACAGAGTGGGAGAGAACTTCTTTCTGATTATTTTAACATTTAGCTTTCAAGGAAGACATTGGGGACTAGAAAATTTATTGGACAATTGTCTCGTATAATTTTAGGATGTTGCAATCAACAATTAATATTTCCAACCGCGTCGCATTCCCCGACAATTATTAACAAAGAAATATAAGAGAAAAATTTACAATAATTTAACAGTTTAATGAAAGCTATTTTAAAGAAATAATACTGGAAATCTAACTATAAATATATTGTAAGATCATTTAATTCTTTGATATAACTCTTTTGTTACATATTTTTTAATTTCATATTCTCGGGCAATAATTAATTTTTGTTTCGCGAGATAATAAAAGTTTAATTATCTGAAATATAATAATGAGTAGTTTTGTAGAGTAAACATTAAGTCGTATAAGCAACTTCATCAAAGTTAATCGGAGCTGATGCATGGCAATGCGATTCAGAGCTACATTATAATAATTGTCTGGCGGTAATGCAATCAGATTATCATTCCACTTCTTTTTCTCAATTATTTGCAAAAAAAAACGTTGTTTCACGATGATTGTCTTGTGAATCTTTATGTGGAGCAGCTCTCTCGTAAAAAAGATAATAATCGTGCGGCTTATACCGGTCGTCCAAAGCTGCACTTAATAATCCCCCGTGCCTCGACAAAGTGTTTATGCGTTAGAAATTAAACGTCGATTGTCGATACGAGTGTCCTCGACGCAATATGGATACAACACGCAAAATGGAAAACAACCTGTCGCTCGAAGATGAGAAATAATAGCGAAATTAGTTTTTACGTATATTTACACAATAGTATGTGCGGTGTATTGCTCCTTGAGAGACAAAAACTGCAGTGATCTGTTAAACATATATTCCCTCGAGCGTTCGGCAATGATATGCAAACAAGTATGTCGCAAGTATTAACAGCAAAGCAACGAATATATTTAGATATGACATACATTAATATGAGACCAGCATATTTATTGAACAAAATGTTACTTGCCGATCAAACTACTTAAATATTATCTTGTAATAATAAATACGTATACGAATTATACCAAATCATCAAATAAATACAGCAAATTGCCGTTTTTAATTGTGAGCATAGGAAAAACGAAGGAAAATGCACTTCGAGAAACATTGCTATGATCTTTTTGAATTAAACGTATCATGTTTTAAATCAGCTTATTTAATAATGTTAATAAATTAATGAGTTTATTTCTATAATTATATATATAAAATTCATTAACAATAATAAAAACTTGATAAAGAAACCGCGCAATCAATAATTAAATACTAATAAAAATGAGTGTAGCTTTGTTTCTTTTTTGAAGAGATTTAATTCTACATGATATACAATGCAGAAATAAGTAAGTGCAGATTCGATGGACATTCACCGAAGTGTCCGACCGTTTCGCTGCGCTTACTTGCTCCAATAATTGGCAAACTTTGCGGTTTCAGTCGCGGACAATTTCGTTCGTGCCTGCGCGCACTTTCCACGTGGTCGCCGCATAGAAAATGTCGGAAATGCAAATGCAAATCGCGTTATTTTCCTATGCGTATACGTAATGGCCCATTATGCGCACGTGGACGCCACCACAAAGGAATCTGCAATGCATTTGTGCACGCGCCGCGTGCGAGGATCGCGCGTGGAACGACGAGGCTCGTCCCGCTGGAGAGTTTCGCAAAAAGAGCCACCGACCCTCGGCACGCATGCTCGCTTTTCGTTTGTCGGCCATCCCCGTCGATTTATGCGTGCGGACAGCAGCCTCGATTTCTCACACGCACATTCGCGTTTCCCAATAGAGCGATTCGTCCTGGTCCACTCGTAGTCCTCCTTTTGAAAAATGTGATAATGAAGTTTGCCTTAACATCCATGTGATGACTAATGTACGAAGATGATGAGCACTTTAATGACTGATGAAAAAGTAATTTACGGCTCTATTTATAAATATAAAAAAATGTTGAAATAGCGCGTGTGTGAAAAATAAAATTCTGTGCACAATACATATATTATACATTGACAAGTTTCTTCAGGAGAAGGGTGAAAAAAGGGAAAATATTTAACAAGAAAACGTATCAAAATACTGATTAGTTAACATTAAGCTTATGATATAATTTCCAATAATAAAAATATGTATTGCTTAATTAGAGAGGAATAATATTGTTAAAAAATTAATTATAAAAGATAATTATTTCCACGCAAACTAAAAAAATATCTATATATGCAAACATATTTAGTTAGTTTATTATATTTATATAAAGCGATTATAAAATTTCCATTTAAGATAATATTGCTATTCTCGCGGCACATACACACCCACATACACGCGTTTTTCTTTTTCACTGTACGAACAAAAGACTGCATTTTCCGGAAAACAATGGCGCAGTTTCACGGGTAAGCCGAAGTGAGCAGATAGCCCATGTGATTAGTCTGACATTTGCACTGGCGGTGTCTCCGGTTGGCACGTGCATTCCAACGTGAATCTCACTTTCGTCTGCCGGAGGGTTGCAACTTGACAAGGGCTTTAACCCTCGCATTGGAATGACGAGTCACCTATAGCATCATCCGAGGTTGACGATAACGATCCCAGTCATTCTTATTTACGCAATAAATTAGTTAAGAATAATTGTAATCTCTATTATACGATAAATGCATTAATTTATTTTGAATTAAATTCTTTTGGACTAAATTAATCAATAATCATTTGCGCTAATATCGAGAGAGTTGAATTTGCGGAACTTGTAAAATTAAGCGGTCAATCTTGGCACATGATTTCGATGCAGCAAATTAAAATGTCCCGATTGCTATTATGACAATATTTTTGCAAACTCGATTTCTCCAAATCGATCATTCACTCATCGTTGCTCGACGGTAAGCCTCGTATAATTTCTTCTTTTATTTTTCTTCTCGCCTTCTAATCGCGGTCGTCAAGAAAAGAGTTCTTCGGCTCGCTAATCATGCCTTGGCTAATGGGCAACAACGATAATTACCCCGATTATAAAGCGTAGGTGCTTCCTTTGCACACGTAAATTAAACGGCAACAGTTATCGCCTTCCGCGCGTATCGAGAGATACGCTTCGGTTAACGAGGAATACGTTCGGAGCGGAAAAACTGAGATTTTCTACCGTCGGCTACCGTTCTGTCCGAACATGAACAACAGATTAGATCAACAGTGAAGAAGTTATAAAAAATTTCGATATTAATCATCTACATAAATAATTTTTGTATTGTATTTTATGAGTTATATATTTTTTCATTCATAATCCTTTTCCAACTATTCCACGATACTTTGTACGAAGATTAATGCCTGCTTCGCTATTTAATTATGACACTTTAAAATTTAGTAATAATAATGCGTAAAAATAAAAAAAGTATTCAGGAAAGAAATTTTAGAACATAATCATTTCCGTGAAGATACAGTATATTAATATCATATTGAAGAGAGAGATGTAGCATGATAGTTGTATAATTTTATAATTAGCAGGAATACTCGCATATTTATTGCAGCAGAATTAAAACTGTCCTTCATTGTGTTCGAAGATAATTCTTCTACTATGATATATCTAAACGTTTCCTTCGATTTCTTCTGTTACAGACGCCTGCGGTCTCTCGGACGTGGCGCACATCGAGTCTCTTCAGGAAAAGTCGCAGTGCGCCTTGGAGGAATACTGTCGGACCCAGTACCCGAATCAGCCGACAAGGTTTGGCAAACTGCTGCTGCGATTGCCGTCGTTGCGCACGGTCTCGTCGCAGGTAATCGAGCAGCTCTTCTTCGTGCGGCTGGTAGGCAAGACGCCGATCGAGACGCTCATCAGGGACATGCTGCTTAGCGGCAACAGCTTCAATTGGCCCTACATATCCACGATGTGACACTCTGTCTGGCGGCAGCTAGCTTCCGCATAATATTACACCTCGAACAGCGGTATCGCGGCGCCCGACAATAACCCGTAAGTCCGACTCGCGCACGAGTAGAGAAAATCGAGGGGGTGGCGAGAGAGGGTGGGCGATGCTGGGCGAATTCCGAATATACGAGGGAACGAGGACGGCGGACAGTGGGCGCGGCCTCGTTGTCGCGCGAGGTCTCGAGGTCGAAGGTCGACGCGTCGTTCTTGTCAGCGTCGTCATTAACCCGGTTACGTATCCGCGTTGCTCTTAGCGACATGACGCGACAATATTCCTCGTCATTGGTACTTGTTACACTCGCGTTTCGCTAGACCGGCACGGTATTTCACGTTGAATGGGAATACCAATCAGAACTTGAAGAACTTTTGTACCCTGAGTAGACGCATTGACGGAAGTAAAAAAGAAGAAGTCTAGTTAGATAGCGAGAGACGGGGGGGGATAATCGAGCGAGATCATTAACGAAGTTCGACCGAGGGTGATAGGATAATGCGCGTGAAGCGGCGGAGAAAGGTGGGCGGGCAATGAGAAGAGGGATTTTCGGGGGGACGTGCCGGGAAAGAGGGAAGGGTAAAGAGAAAGAAAAAAACAAGAGAAAAATACGTAATAAAGACGTTGTTCATTCAGAAAATCGCGGAGGCGCCGAGTGGCTCGAGCGCTCGAGAACATTCATTGGGCGTTAAAACTCGGTACTCACTAAAGTGGTCGAGCGAATGAGGGGGAGGGATTTATGCATGCAAGAAGCTTGTCAGTTGTTTCGTGTGTGAGTGAAAGAGCGAGAGAAAGCGGATGAATGAGAGAAAGAGAGAGAGAGAAAAAGATTGAAAGAGATATAGGGGCTCGGGGGAGAAGGGATAGATAGATAGATAAGCGTTTTGTTATGTGGCGAAGAATGAAATAGAGAGAGGATGAAAGAGAGGGGGTGGGGGAGACGAGCGTGGCGTGAAGAAGTCATAAATTAGCATTTATAATCAACGATGAGGGGGTGAGAGAGAAAGAGAGAGAGAGAGAGAGAGAACTGGTGGATCTCCCATCGCTATCTCGAATCAATCTTCGCGTCGAGTACTCGCTATTAGTCGAGTCATGCCATGGGCCTTAGTCATTCATCTTGACGCCTCTTCTACGAGGCTGCGTTCTCCAAGTTCATAGCCCGTGAAACATTCTTTCGGAAATATCCCTTTCGGTCGGACGACGCTCGCGCCTGCACGCACATCGCAGATCTAAATCCCCAACGACGTCGCTTTCGTTGAACTCGATCCGTGATCGTCGAGGATTATCGACGGTAAGTCGATGATTTTATCTCGGCTATTTTCGCGTAGCCATGCGAGTATCCCAATTTTTTGATTACGACGTTAAGACCTTCTTAAAATCTCAGAAATGCCTTTAGTCTGTGTCTCGTAATAAAATACTTTCGTAAATTATTTGTGTAAATTTTCCTTTTTTTTTCGGATTAATATAAAAATACCTTCAGTGAATGGAAAAAATTCTCATCTTTTTCACAAAAAGTATTTTTCCTAAAATTATTAAAACGCTGCATAATCTCTTAACTAATACTTTACATAATAAATCGAAGCTATGATAATATATCTGAGCTCTATATTTAATATTAAGAAGGATGATTATTAATACATTGGAAAAAATTTTTTTTTTAAATAAGACGTCCTAATCACTATAAAATAATTTTGAACAAATTCTAATAATCTTGTATTACATATTTTCTTTGTCATTTCTCGTCGGTTTGCGATTTTTTACCTATGCGTATTACGAAACAATTCGACCATTTTTGTTATTGTGTTAAGTTGTTTACTATACTTTTTCGAAGTCGCTCGAATGTCTCGTCAAAACCGCTTTATTTTGTTTTATTTGTAAAGGTGAATTATCTAAAGGTACATTATCGAAAAGTTCGTCTATTTAAAGATAAATATATTGTACAAATTTTTACGTATAGTACTTACAATTAGATAGAAGCTAAGAGAGTCGGGCATCATCAGTACATCTGGTAATTTAGCGACGAGTCGACTTTACTAATATAAAAAGAAATTGTTTGTTGTAAGTAGGATGTAAAATGCAAAAGCGTGTTGCATTTTACGGCGTGAAATCACGAAGGAAACTCATGTGAGATCGCGCGAGATGAATTAGTCTCCTTCGCGTTCGCGCGATGATATTTGTAAAAGTGGCGTTTTTGCGAGTAGCGTTTAAGCGCGATCGCGTTTACTTGTACTGTAAAATTACGGCGGCGATTTCGATGTCTCATCTAACGCGACGACGATCGTCCTCGAGGCGGGGCGGCCTCGAGAGAAAAAAAGCAGCGAGCGACGACGAAACCTCACATGTGACGTTCAACTTGGATGACAATACCGCGCGATATCATATATACAGCCAATATTATGTATCTTGTAAATACGATATTTTTACCTTGGGTTACTTAAGAGTGTACGTGACGAGACTACTCGAGAGTGCGATGCAACGTCTTCTTTGCATGCCAGTGCCATTGCGCGTCACATCATCGCGTCACGATTAATTCCGCGGCAATCACGGGATCGGGCGACCGATCAATCGATAGAATACTCGGAACACAGCTGACTCGAGATAATTCTGAGATAAGATGTCCGGAGGAAACACGCTGCGATAAGGTAAGTCATTATTTTGTTGTAACAAGGGAATCTCGGAAATTCGGGTTCTAATAAAATTTTGCGTACATGTAAATGAAATAAATAGATGAATTTAGAAACTTTCAATCGGTTGCCAACAAACAAAAATTGTAAGGGGTAAAATCATTCCTTATACGCAAACCTTCAAAACTATATAAGATATTAAAAAAAGAGAAAAATCAAGATTTATGCTACACGTAATTTGTTCACTCGCAAAAATTGCAATTACAAATTTATATAAAGAATTATAAGAATATTTGAAATAAAAATGTTTTTATTTTATAATATTATAACATGATAAATCTTTTCTTCCTTGTAAAAGAAAAAAGTTTTTATTATCAATACTTTTTCAGAACGTTATTGATGTGGTTAAATAGAGATGCTTTAAAAACGAAAGCTGTTTTATGTATGAGAAATAATTTTACTTTCCAAAGTTGTTTCTTAATGTCTACTAAAAATTTATAAATTTATTTATTTCATATATGCAAGTTTCATTAAAATTAAAATTTCCTGATTCACTAGATTCTCTTGTGAGATCCTTAAATAAAGCGAATTTACGAATTTCCAATTGTGAACGGAATGCGCCAAACTTTCATTGTTATTTTTAGCAATAACACATTTCACATTATTGAATACCGTTTCTAATTGTCAGTGTGGCTAGAAATCTCAACGGGATGATTTCAGTGATTTGTCTGATTATATCAAAAAGCGGCAATTTACGACTCGTTACATCCTGATATGTATAACATTACTAAATGCAAATGTGTATTAGAAGTGTACAATGGAAAAAATATAATGTTTATGAAAAGCGACTGGGATAAATCTTGATAATACAGATTAGAAATTAAAAATGCATTAATATTTTATTCTTTTGATCATATATTTTGTTAAATTAAACTATGTATTTTATTAGTTATTTTTATAATTAATTTAATTTTATAATTATAATTTTTAACGGAGTTTTCTTTTTATATTTCGATGCTCCTTTGCTAAATTCATTATAATTCGCGAATTAATAATGTCGAAATATCTCAATTAGGGATGTAACGGGTCAAAATTGAAATAACGATGCTACGAGGTATATCGAGATCTATTTTTGATTGAAAGATGAAGAATATTCGATATATTGCTTGTTGCTGGGTCTTCGACGGATAAAGATAAAATAACTGCGTGTTGAACTTGCGTGAAGTGAGAACAGCGTTGCGAGATGTGTATGTGTATTAATTTCAATGTGTATGCACGTATGTGTACGTGTGTGCGTGCGTTATGTGTGGAAAAATTAAGGGAGAAAAAGAAAGCGAGCGCGCGCAAATGTGTATGTATGCGGAACGAGAGAGAACGAGATTGCAAACTAATGTGATAATATGTATGTCAAAAATGAAATCCGATTTTTCGAAACGGTGCTTTTTCTATCTTATAAATATATTGTACAATATATTGTATACACAACAACAGCACAACGGACTCGGCGCGTTGTATAGGGTTGTTTAATGATATTAAGAGGAGAGATATTTGAATACTACGTTATACATATAGTAAATGTGGCAATGTCGAGCTAGTTACTTAGTGGAGCACTTTTTTTTAGGGGTATATGGGATATTTCTAATATGTTTAAGCAGCGGTCGTTCCTTAAAGGAAATTCTGCGATTGAGTTTCCTCGAGCGGGATCCAACTGATGATACTGTAGCTGAATCCGCTTAATTGCGAATACATGAGTCTCGTATTATTAAAGTTAGTGCGCAATTTAAAGAAAAATTTCGCAAAATAGATATATAATTTATCTCGGGTATATTGTCCCTGTTTCTCCTTAAGTTTCTCTTTTTACCATCAAACTTATAACTATAATTAAATATAGTTCTACCCTCCTTTTCACTCCAGGATCAATCTGGAATAAATTTTGATTAAATTAGATTTATAAATTGTATGCCATTTTAAAAATAAGAGGCTTATATGCGAGATAAGAAAGCATCGACTTGGATCCAAAAAAGGATGATCACTACCATACATCGAGTACTTAAACGCTTACAAGTGATACCATGTTTTCTGTACACTCTACGTTCGCCTTTCTCACGTTCGCTCATTTAGCAGCATCAGAGAATGATAGTGATTGCCAGAATATGGAAGGAATCGATGACGATTAGATAAATCAGCTGTTGGATGGAATAGTATTATAAATAATTTTTTCTTTCAGGAAACGCAAGATAAATTTATGAAAGTATTTAATAATATAATTATTTTGTGTTAAAGAAGCTTATATTTCTATATATAGTAATAAAATAAAAACTTTATGCTGCTGGCTTTAAAGCAATTATTAAAATTAAGAAAATTGATGAAAGTTTTATTTAATTTAGGAATTATAATTTATTTTACTTTGTAATATATTGTTATTATACATGTACATTATAATATATTGTTTTCTACTTGCACGGAAAAGAGTTTATATATAATATGTGTTGATTCCAATATTTATTTTAAAAAACTAGTATACGCGACGGACTCTGATTTTCACTATTCCATCCAACTGAAGCATAAAAGTGTAACGAATCCCTGTCGATACATTTTCATGGTGTTCTTTCCATCTTACGTGGATCCCTCTCGAGGTACTCGCACGATGATACGGTTGCTCACGAAACTCAAAAATGTATTATAAACGAAACGCGTGTGTAGGTACGTCAGGGCGCGAGAGAGTGACGTTCTTATACATAGTTATGTATAAAGTCGTGAAAACTTTTGTATAAAAGACGTGTAAATAATTAATATATATATAAATATAAATAAAGAATATAAATATGAATGCATATAAATATATAAATATGAAAATATATGAACATATATATATATATATATATATGAATTGCAAAGAAAAATATAAATATATATAAATAAATATATATATATAAAATGGATATATATATATATATTGTATCGTAGCGTCGCGTAGAACATCGCTACGACGAATTAATAAAAGCATTATTGATGATGATGTAACCAGTTTCGAGACGCATAACGGCGGTATGTACGGAGTTGTAGATGTAACGCGACTGGTCTTTTTTGCAGATGTTATAATAAGAAAATATCACGTTACAAAGTATAACCAGTGTACTGATTATTTTAACCCTTACGCAGCATTTACAAGATCGTGAAATCTCGTGCCTGCGATTTTTTTCACGCATGCTATTGAAGCCGAATCGCGTATACATTCATTAATGCATAAAACGTAGTCAGTCATAAAATTTTCATATTATATACAATAAATTTAATTTCTTCATCTTCAATATTTTAAGACTTATCTACCTTTTTACGAGTTGTTTCGATTATTTCACTGACAAATTTACAATTCTTTTCTTTTATAATTTATTTTAAAACTTGCGTAACGTTATTTCTTTCTTGTAACTTTGTGATAATTTAATCTAAAAAAAAAATATATATAAGTATTTATTTATTTCGAAAAATTTGCGAGAAATTATTCTGTGGAGGATATCATACTGATTAGATAAAAGTGTAAGTATTACATGATTAGAATGTATTAATATAACAATGCATCACGAATAATGAATAATAGAATATTTTAATCAACTATTATAGAAAATATGAAAAATTTCATTTTCATTGCAAAAAATTAAATGGAATTCGTATAAAAGTTTAAAATACCGTTACTTTGCAACAAAATATAGGTAATTCGTATCAAAAAGAATAATTTATATGAATATTTTGAATTTAAAATTTGCTAAAAAATCTTTGATAGACATTATTGATTATTTCATTTGTTTAGTTAATCCTTAGACCGTTTAGATCACTATTTCCAAAACTATTTTTAACACGACAAAAATTGTCTCTCTTACGGTTCAGAATAGAAATTTAAGCATAAAATTCCGAAGGAAAGAAAGGAAAAGAAATGAGGGGAGGATCAAGACACGGAAGGCAGAGAAGCGGCAACGTTAGCGGAGAAAAAGGCAGCGAGGAGAGGAAAAAAGAAAGGAGAGAGAAACGGAGTGTCTTAGCCGGCGAGAGGCCGCGGGGTCGCGATCGCAGACAGAAGCATCGCCGTCACGTCGGCCAGAAATCACTCGCGCGCGGGCCCGGGGAAAATTCGCTCGCCAATTGTTTATATTGAAATACGCTCGTGCAGGAATGCATCCCGGCAAGGGCGCCCGACGTGGCTTGCGCGCCTCTTTCAGGGAACGAACGCGGCGAGGGAATGAGAGGATACGGGATGCGTAGCGCGAGGTATTCGTGAAAGCAACCGAGGGCGTATCCGAGCCGCGCGGCTTCCTTTTCCGCTCGTCCTCGCGTGATACGCGCCAATGAAAGCGAACGAGGTCCCTATTTCGGGACCAAATTCTCACACGAGAATTTTTTTCGAAACATCCGCGGCATCGCGTTCGAAACGCATGGGAGATGCATAGTTTACATTTCACCGCAAAATACGGGATAAAATAAAAAAAAAAGATAAATCGTATTTATCGTATATTTATCGCCAGCATTAAATGAAACATAACTGCGAACCACGAAATTTTTAAAACACAGGAGAACGATGTGCTTTAAAGATTTTTATGCGATCTTATGCGACAGATAATAAAATGTATTTAACGTTAGCTTCTAGAGTTCGATCATCAAAAAGCCTCTGGAAGTAGGAATCGGAAATCACCGCACGAGGAAACACGTGTTTTCTCACATTCGCGACACGCGGGGACGGGTAACAAATGACGTCGAGTATTACATATTTACAGCGTTCGCGCGCATCGAGAATCGACGACAAATCAAGGCGGATCGAGCTTCCGCGGATGATCCCATTGATTCTGAAACGTTTCCACGTGGAGAGGTGTTTTCTCACAATCTATGGAGGCGCATACATAAATCTCAGATAAATCACGGAGCGAAGACGGCTCGGGCTCTCGGAGCAGCGCATGCACGGAAAGGCAAAAACGGTGGTCCGGCTTGATCTTAAAAAGGACCGGTAGCGATGTGTCGCGTTGAATGCTTACAAGTTTGATAAATTTAGGCGGCAGATTCTAAACGAGATTGGACATAATCGAGATGATAAGTCGACAACAAAAACGACAATATTTTTAATACGGATATATAAAATAGAACTCAAGATTTCCATTATTTAAGGACCTATTTATAAAAGAACGATTTACAAACTTTCTCTGTGCAAAAAAATTATCTTGTCTCATTATAAAATATCTAATCAAGATTTTAAAGATGATAGAGAAATATTGATAAGGCCTAAATGATTAAATTATTATATTACTAAGTTTTCACGAAATAATTAAGACACATTTATTGATGTCTGTCTGATCGAAAAAAAGAAAAATAATTAATTGAGGTTTGCCCAATGTAATGTTCTTACATGCACGATTACTCTTTTGCAAGTCCTATCTAGACTATCCTGATAACATGAGTATTTATTTCTGAATAATCAATGTTCATTTTTCTACCTCGGGTTCTCGAAGCTAAAAGTAAAGGACGCTAAAAGGCAGCGATAAGAGGGGATGTCGTTCGAGAACACGTTGCTGCTTTGGCGCGTTTCCAGAAGGCACGCTTCTCTCGGACCCGTAAACAAAGCGCTCTTGACAGGCATACTTTCCATGCCAGGGGCATCTTGGATCGAAATTAATCGCTCCTCTCTCTAGTCGCAAAACGCCGCGACGTTTGCGAGTGAATTATTGCGGGACGCGCGCGTCCATTCCGCGCGGAATTTCTAAGGAAGGAAGGACCATCGAGTCGTTGCTGATGATAACGGAGATATGAGTATTGGATTTAATTCTAACGATACGAAATTCTCACACAACAAAATAGTTGATAATTATGAGAAGGAATAAAATATTCTCCCTTGTGTATTTGTAAGTAAAGGCAATAAGTTTTCTAAAAATATAATCCTGCACTAAATACCGTGAGATGCAATTATGAAATTTTTACAAAAATTATTGTGCAATGAATATATGTTTTATAAAGACTAACTCATTTTAAATATTTTATCGCTGTGCAAATGAGAGAATTTCTTTTCTCTGTATAAAAAAGTGTTGAATTTATATGATTAATACACATTTCCTGCCTTTTGCATCTTTATATTAAAATTATAATTTCTAGTATTAAATTTCCTTTGGCTATTGACAATCTGCGAAAATAAATTATCATATTGTGTTATGATAGAAAAATTACTGTATCTTATGTTATCTTCTTTTTTTATTCAGCATGTATGATATCGATGATAAATAAGCGCAAAGTATTTCCTACTCTGCTGCATCTTGATAATAGCATCAGAAAGGAAAAATGCTCTCGATAACTCTCGTTTTGCTCCATTAAACAAGAAGACGTTGCGTCTGCGAGGCCTCGATCTCACTAATCGCACGTTTATAAGAAACGGCGATTGATCACGGAAATGCCGAGAATCCGCTCTGATTAAACATACGCGGGTTTTTAATACCCGATACTCTCATAACTGATGATTTGTGTGCCACGTCGAACAGAACGCTTCATTCAGAATCCGCTCCCATCGCGTTCGTTATCAAAGCGTAAATGCAACGAGATAATGTCCCGCCCCGCGCACAGTTAGCTTCAAAATTACATTTCTTCAGCTTCAATCGGGGCAAAAGATATTCTGCTGAACGGACGTGTATTTTTATGAAACAATCAGCTTTACAAGAATCACTTTCGAATTAACGAATATTAGAGAATTATCGATATTAGACAAAAACTTATGTGTATCTAAAATAAAAAATTAAGTGATATATGTATAATATGAAAGAGTTTAAGTGACAGATTCTTCTGGATTTTCTTACATTTTAGCTGAAAGATTTAACTTACTATTCTATTACAAACACATATTTATTATAATTACAGACTTTAGTGGAAATTTTATACTAATTTTTAAAAATGTATCCTAAATTAATAGATAAAAAGACCTAAAAAGATGTTATATCGTAGAAATTAAATTTAATAACACTACTAAAAGTTTACGTTTTTTATGAATAAAAAATAATCGTTATCAAAATTTTCCTTTGTGTCTTTAAAATGTGTCATTTAAAAGATAGAAAAGTAATAGCACTAAAGAACGAACACATATCAAGATTCGAAAAAGATATGTTGATGGAAGATTAAAATTAAGTCCCGCGATTAGAAGAGAGGACGCTCGTGGGAATACGAATGTCCGAAAAACAGGAAGCTAGCCCGAGAGCGCCGATCAGCGAGAGCTAGCGAAAGGATGGAAGGAAGAGGCGCGCGCGCGCGAGGAGGATGCTACGGAGATTTGGTACGGTTCCAGCGGTTCCAGCGATGGCCGCGTTCGCTATATATTCCGTTTTATCGTTTCCCTCGCGAGAGGCGAGTGGAAGAGGGAGAAAGAGAAAGAGAGATACGGTCAACCCCGGCGATAACCCCGGCGTCTGACCTTATTATATCTCGCAGCGCGGCGGAGGGCTCCTCCTCGACGATATAATTTTAACGGCGGCGCCCCCGGTGCACGTCTCGCCCGCCCATTTCTCTCGTCGCGCCACCGAAAGTGCAAGAGAGCAGAGACTCTCTTGCACGAGAGATAATGGATTTCCCGGAAGCCGCGGGTAGCGCCCGCCGGCCCGGTGCATCCGACGGGACAATCGAGGCCGCGAGTCAATGAATTTTCCCCATGAATGAAACCGCTGCGCCCTATCGCGCCGTCTCCCGCGACGAAAGCGCTCGGACGATGCGGATCATGCGCTTTTCTCGCGTTTTTCTCACATGTTCTTCCGCGATAACGGCTCACTGATATCAGCTGCAAATGAGACATTTAGGATTAAAGCCGGGGATTGTGGAATGCGCGACAAGTACGGTGTCGTCGCAACACGAATCGTTTACGAGGATTATAGAATGCAAGCTTGATTGTAATTGATGTAATCCAAATTAAATGAAAAGGTTTTTCATTTCAATAAATAAATTTGAACTTTAGATAAAAGACAAATATGTAATAATTGCGATGGATCATACAAAATTTGCACTATGCATTGGAATAAAATATTTCCACTGAATATAATATAGAAAGTTACGGTGTGGATGAATTAAAGTATTTAAATATGGCAGTTTTCATTATTTGAATTTGTATTATTTGATTATTTTACTATCTAAATGTTTTAACTCTTTATTCGTATGTTCTATTATCTAAACATAGAAAACTCTTTCTCCATTAAAAAAAAAAGAAAAATACTATGATATTTGCTTCTTAAAGATGATGATATGTTTTCTTCTTTCGAAGCATTTGTGGCATTTGATAAAGAGATTGATGGTTAAGGCATAGAAGTGACACAACATTGCGCAATTAAATATGTTGGAAAACTTGTTTGATTTAATAGAGATTCATAAATTTTGTAAATTATCAACTTTAGATTTTTATTATTTTTCTTGAGAAGCAGATGAAACTCAAAAGTTAGGAAAGCGATAATTCTTTTGATTTCTGTCTAAAATTTTGTTTGTCCAACTGTTTGTGTTCCTCATTAGATAATAAAGAAAAAAAGAAGCTGATCGAAAGATGAATTTCACATCGTATTTTAAAATGAAATGAGAGCACGAACATGTCTATGAACATATATGAATTTATACAGTGGCGATCTACTACTTTATCGATCTAGCGATATATGATTTCCGCGTATTGCGAAAACGAAGATCTATGGATCTATCTAAATCGATTCCACGAATTTACGCATTAAGATAAGCGGCCGTAAATGTGATACGCTCGTCACTGTAACGGAGTATTGTTGGTGTGACATAGCGTGACCTAATATTGCATCACTAGTAACGCGAAGTAAACAGCCGTTTTTACGTATCAAGTCTAATCGCCTTGAGATAACAAATATATAAATACTGAAAACAGCGATTACGATGCATCTCTTTTAATTGGACATATTGTCGCGGTAGGAAAATCTGTTGCAACATTCCCATAAAAATCGTGAAACGAGAACGTCTTGCTCAACGATTAAAACTTGATAAAATCAAGAAAACAAATTTAATATTATTGTACAAAAAAATTCTATATAAAAAAGAAATTTAAAGTAGCACGCATACAACAAAAAATTGGAAGCTCTTCATTTTTAATATAATATTTCTAGAGATTTACAGAGAGTAGAGACACTCTATATAATTTTTGTAGTCATGATAATTGAGAAATTTCGATTTAATAATATAAATTAAAAGTTACTTACAGGTTAAAATAAATATAGTTAATAAGCGTAAAAAAATGTGTCAAAAATTTCTATTGAGAAATAATTCGTATTGTAAACCTGTCTGCGATTGATATAGTAAAGGCTTAACGATAATATCCGACGGCGGTACGCATTCGTGCACAGGGATCAAAAGGAAGTCTACTGAGAAACCGCGGCCGTTGTCTTCCGTTTCTTGATGGAGTAATGTGCGTTTGTTATGTTTCAATTGCCATTTTGCCACCCACGCGTTCTCCTCGGGCATATTTATCGAATTGTTTATTCGACCGATTCGTTCATTCGATCATCCGCTGATTTATTTAAAACCGCATTTTTAAAATATGCGTGTGGGCTTTAATAATTTCGATGCATTTCAAAGCGGGTATTAATGCCAGAATAATTTCAGTGAAATTAGGTCGCGTGTTCCTGTATCATAAAAAAATCAAAGTCATCGAAGTTATGCCGCTATCCTTTTATATTATTTAGTACACGCATAATAAATGCTGATATTCGATTTTTTTTAAATTTGGTGTAATATAAAAAATTGATAAATTCTCCCAAAGTTCGCAGAGCATTTTGCATATTATAAAAAAGAAAAATCACACATTTTTTTATGTATATTGCAATTTCAATTATTCTATGTAAAAACAATTAATTCAGAATTAAATTATTTTAGTTCTAATTGTGACGTAGGAGAATTAAAACAAAAGCAATTACAAAAATAAATTAAAGCGCATACATAAGTTTTAGCGTTCTGGATATGTTTTGAGTTTATACATCCGCGCGCACATTCGATTTTTAAATGTTAATCATATTCCGAATTAATTTGCAAATCTAGATATTTTCATACTGTTTTCATTGTTTATTTAATCCAGACTTATTCAAAAGCCGGATGTTATTGCCCTAGATATCACGACTGACTTCATAATCTATTGTGATTAAATGAAAACCGCAGGCAACAACGGAAATAGCGATAGAATTTAAAATAGTGCAAATCGAATCGATCCACGAGAGATCGTAACAACGCAAATTTAAAGCTTCTCACAAGAGATCGCGAAATAATCATCACGGTAACGGAACGATCGCAAATTATAGTCGATGCGGTAAGTTAATATCCGCAATGTTGCACAGAGGAACGATAATTTCCTCTAAGGACGTATGATGGAGGGCGTAGCATGTGTTTTCGATTCTCCATCGATCGTTCATCGATCGAGCGAGAAACATCGGCGGCGAGGATACCGGTGGATATGCCGTTGCGTAACTCCTGAGAAATAAATTGCACGAGTAGGAATCGATCGCGATGACCTCGATTAACCCTTTAACTACGAGTGAGTCGTATCCAAATCTCTTCGCGTTCGCCAAAGTCATTTTTCACGAAATTCCACGCGGACTTCTCCCCTGTGAAACATTTTTTTATATTAATATGATAAATGTTTCAGCATGCATCATGTTAAAGATTAAGTATAATAAATTATCTTAAATTCAGAGATAAGAAATGTTTTTGCATATTCTTAGATATATTAGTGCTTTGCATTGCCTCAGAATTGATAAATTGTCTGTAGGTTTTTACATAATATTTGCATGCAATTTCTAAATCATTGATCCTTCAGAAAAATTTGAAGAGTCTTCAATTCTTTCTTAAATCAGTTTTAATACTAAGATTGTTATTACAAAAATTTAGGTTTATGTTTATATCGCTAAAAAAGTTCTTATAATCTGTAGATTCTTCTTCTTTGCATGTCAAATGCTTAAATGGCACTCTGGAGTCTAAATAACCGATGATATATTTGCTGATGCTTTTATACATCATTGAGCGTAAGTATTACTGGTCGCACTGGCTGGGATCTGAGTAACGAACTAATACACAAAGAGCATAATTTTCATCTCCCGAGCTCTCAATTAAGCCCTCGCTGCACGGCTATAAGCGTACGGTGAATCATGCGAGAATCGGAATGCCAAATCGAGCGATTGTCATAGCTCGTTTAGAATCCACTGAGACTTTTAGCCCTGGTTTAATTAACGAGGTCGATGGAAGAGAACCAACACCAGTGTGAGTGTCATGCCATGCTGGAACGCTAATAATTCCCGTTCTAATAATTCCCACCATGACGGCTGCATTATGAAACATGTCGGTTGTCTTTAATTATCCAAGAATATCATTAACGATGATAATAGCGAACCGATGTAACTTCGCCGGTGTGTTTCGGTTAACCGCGCGATATAAGATCGGCAAAATTATATATTTATAATTATTACAAAAACTTTAATTAGCGGTCTCAAATGTTGCTCTTGCATTTTATAGCTTCGAAAAACTGGTTCTGTAATCCGGTTATCTTATCGACGATTAATTTCTTTTTCGCGCTAGAACAAGTGTTCTTTTTTTTTTTAATAACATTTTAGACGCGATCGCGACGTGCCGCGTGGTAATTGCAAAATAGCGAAAAAGTTGATTCGTTCTTTCCTCCTCTCTTTCTTGGGTTCTCAATTGGTATCTCTGCTCGCGGAAAATGCGGACGCCATCACGAGGCGCACGGGCAGCTCGCTTACGTACGCAAAGGAGGCCCGCTTTTAATGCGTGCGTGTCGGTGCGTAAGTGAGAGGCGGAGCCGTGCCTCGACGGAGGTCATAGGGCAATACCAATCACAGCCCCGTGATAACCATTCTCCTGCCATGCGTCCCGCGGATGCGTGCGTGAGTGCGTGCGTGCGTGCGTGCGTGCGTGCTCGTATGCAAGCGCGAACGCGTGCGTGCGTCATAGTTGCAAAACTAATTATTTCTCGCGGCACTCTTGCTGCCGTCGGGCGTATCCCGTCGAACTTGGCGATTTTCAGAGAGAGGGAGGTGGAGAGGGAGATCGACGTAATCGAGTTTGCGTATAAGATTTACTCGAAGGGAACTGATTCCTCGCGCGAGGGAAACGGGAGCGAAGAATTGCGGGACGCATCCAGGAAGTTCAAAGTTTCCATCGCTGAATCGCGGATTTGACTGATTATTGACGGCCTCCGGCCCGGAACTGTCACGTTTGCTCGCCGTCGATCGCAGCTGTCCGATAAGAGTGCCCGGTTAAGAGTCCTCTCGCTATCCGGCTAGCGCCGCATCTGGCGCTAAACACGTCCTGTCGGATTAGCAATTTTATCTCTGCTCCGTATGAAGATTTCCTTCGCAAGATTTGCTGCTGCACGAGAAGCCGATAACTTTGCAATCGCATCCTAGCGCTACGATGCGACTACGCGTGTCTCGATTCGCACAACATGAAATATTTCTTGTAGATGATTTTTTTAAATATTTCAGTAAACTACATAATTTAAAAATATTACGTAAACATTTGTAAAATATTTTAAAATATTACATTAAAATATTTCACAAATATTATAAGAAATAGTTCTATTCCACTGGTATAAAATTTTCTATGAAATATTTTTGAATATTTTAAAAATTGTATGAAAAATTTTAATAATGTACTTCTTAAAATTCTTGCAATGTCACAAATGTTTCACGATTTTTTTTTATTAATTATAACATCTCATAAAAATCTTTCAAAAATCTTCCATGAAACATTTTAAGAAATATTCCAAAAACTCTGATTTCCTGGACATATTTATATTTTATGAAAAAATTTCTGAAATATTTTAAATCAAGTAATCAAATATTTCTAAAATATTTCGTGCTGTTAGATAAATTATAGAAATATTTCGCACAAGATTGATTAAGTCAACGTGTTGCATTTATCAATCGTAATTTGTAAGCACGTTTAATCTTCTACAGAAAGATAGACGTAACTATGGACACAATGCATGTAAATTTTCTGCGGTCGCAGACAATTCGCTCCCAGTTCGCGTGGTTAGCGAGAGGAAGAGAATTCACGCCGAAATGGACGGTGATACATCACCGAGATCAATCCAATCGCATTTTCTTAAGAGTCAACCATCGGCGCGCGCCGTGTCACGACTCGCATAATCGTACGATTTGTACGTGTCGCCGTGCCGCCTATCCCGAGATGTGGGGTTTCTCTTCGAGAGGCAATACCGAATGCTTCTCTCTCGTTGCTTCAAACATGAAATTTGCTCGTTGTTCGCGCGATTCTGAATGCGGATGGAAGAAACAGCGCGATTTTATTTATACGAAGAGATACTGAGAGTCTCCGAGGATCTCATCGAATTAAAAATTCATATAATTTAGAACTAATTTTATTGTTAAAAAGAATAAACGATATTTCTCCAAAATCGTATAAAGCAGATTTTGCATTTATATATATGTTTGATATTTTTATGTAGTTTATATGTATTTTTATCTTTATTTTAAATTTACATGTAATATATCGTATACGTAATAATATTTGCTTTCTTTTAACTTAATTGGCTTTTTTGTTTAAAACTCTTATTTGGCACTAATTTTCTTTAGTAGAATTAACTGAGATATTTGGGAAAATAATACAATATAATTAAATACATATAATAGTAAAAATAAACTATGATAAGAATAGTATAGAAATATAGAATTGAAATAAAAATTTCAAAAAATTCCTTAAAAATTGGTTAATCAACTTTAATTATATCCTATATAACACAATTTTCTTCTAGAAGAAACGAGGAACATAGTCAGATAGTCATCTTAGCATCTATAATTTTATTTCTCCTTATGTATTTTTTTAAAATATATAATATAATTATAATCAAAACTTTGATTTACACTTAAAATAATGCAGTATTGAATGTTTCTATAAATTATGTAATTAAAAATTGCAATAAAAAATTATTATGTAAGGAATTGAAATTTATAATAATATTTGGGACTGACTATTCGTCGTTGCGAATTTATACATAAAAAACTAATAATTAAAAAAATAATTGTTCTCGAGCGACTGAAATCCGAGCTACTAACGCCATCATCTCGGTGAAATGCTGTGAACTGGAGGCCAAAACTGGGTTGAAGATGTCAGTAGCGGACGAAGATAAAATTACCATCGCTGTAGAAGCGATTGCGTGCTGCATATTTTTACTGCATAATGCATTTTTATCACTTTGACAGAAATATAAAAATCTTTTTTAAGATTTTATAAAATCTTTAGAAACTTAAATTTTAACTTAATGTGTAATGTAACGTTAGAAATGAGAAAAAAATATAAAGTACAATTTATAATATGTCCAAATATTTTAATTTTATATTGTTTAATATTTTAAATTTAATTGAATTGTGTTACGCAATCTAAAATGAGATAATATTTCGCGCAATATTGTCTTAAAATCAGATGTGACACGTTTCCTTTTCGTCACCTGATAAAGTCATTTTTTCTATTAACTTACAACAAGTTTGCTATTTACCTAATTTTATAGTTATTGTTGCACTATTACCGACCAATTACTCCAAAAATTGCTTCCGAGGTTGCATCTCCGCCAATGAAGCTCCATGCTAAAAATCGTGAACCATTAGAACGTCATGCAAGGAACACGTACGAACCGCTAGCGAGAGAGTTAAAATAAAAAACAATTTATTAACGACATAATTACAATAGTATATTCTGCGTGTGGAAAGCAATATTTCTCTTTTTTTATACATCGTTTTTTATTTTATCTCGGACCATTCGACAATAATTCCTCGATTTAATCACAAGCCTACTATAAAATATCCGCACTCGATATACCTTGTCCGTCATGCGTCCGCGTGTGTGGTTCGTGTTCTGATCGTCCTTTCTCTCTCCCCCTTTGCCCCCAAAACGAATAGCCGATGATTTGAGTGTAATCGTTTTTAAATAATCGAATCTTATACAGCAAACGCCACATACAACGGAACACCTGGACATCGTGTTGTATAAATTTATTCAACGAAATCTATTTCCATACAATTGAGTGCAATAATGCGTTTGCCATTATGCTTCATATCTCGAAATCGAGAAATGGACCCTTTCCCAAAAAAGAGAAAATAATAAAATATTTGATTAAAGAAAATAATTTATATTGTAACAATCTAAGAGATGAACTTTTTTAAAACTTGATTTTTAAAATTTGAATAAATTTGTATTTGTAAATGTTAAAAAAGAACTTGTTGAAGAATAAATTAATAATAAAAATTATTATTAATGAATAAAAACCTATATATATATATCCCATTTTTATTAAAGAACATCTAACTGCCTAAATAATTACGTGCTTTTTATATTACGAGAGGTAAATAAGCGCTTTACCTTTTCGTAGAATAATTATATATATATCGATCCAGGGTATACGTACTCTCAAAATATTTTCAGAGAAACTGGGATTATTTCTATATTATCTTTTTCATATTAAACTCGCCCATTAAAAAAATTCAAGATTAGCATTGCAGCATAATTGCACTCGCTTGTTCCACGACGATGTTATCTAGTCACCGTAGATTAACGAAGCGCGGGAGAGACTGGCCGTGTCTAAGAGTTTATTTACTACTGCTACGCTTGAACGGGATTAATCATGAAGAACTTCTACCTAATAACGCTATACTAATTGTAAGTCCGGCTTATAAAATTCAGCTAAATCACTGTACAGAACGATAACGAAATGAATCAAGCCGCGCTGATACGGAATATTCGCGCAGTTACAGTGACAGATAACATTCGTATCCCTCGAATAAGAAATTCATTTGGTTCACAGGATTGTCGCAACACACGTACTTCCGTTATTCCCGAGTGAAAATGCGCTGATATTATTTCGGTTTCTCGGTAATCGGGACGATTTAAGTGACTCACACGCGACCTAACGGTTTGCGTAGAATATGGATGAGACGTAACGAAACATTATACACGACACGTTACAAGATTGAATATGTAAAGGAAAAGATAAAATTCTGAAAAAGATAATCGCGACGTTCTCCAGATGTCGAATTTTGATGGGTACGAACTGTACGTTTATAATGCAAATGTGATTTTAATGCTTTAGCACCATTTTTCTACAATCACTATAGTCCAAATAAAGTATTAATAAATAAAATAATAATAAATTAGTCAATATTTGGAATTTATAATTAGTGACTTGGCGAAAATTTATACATATTTAAATTGTAAAATTAAAAAAATTTTTTCTTTGCTTTCTTCTGAACATTTTCTTTTGTAATTTACTATAACATTCTCAGGTCAAGAACGCTTTCTTAAATTTCGTTACGCCGCAATTCGCAATTTCTAGATTTTGCGCGTTGTAAAATAAGTGCAACGAATTATTTATATCATTCAAGAGCACTTTACGCAAATCGTTATTTCGCGCACGGGGGCAATCGAAGAATCGTCATCGCGTGTGATCCTTGTTGATCCTGGATGAGTAATATGCAGAATGCAATAGATTCCACGATAAACAACTCATCCGAAAAGTAGCTTTCATATCATCAGATCACTAATCTTTGCAGTTTTAGATGTTTGTGCTTGTTTTAAAATAAGCTCGTGACATAATTTTAATAAAACAATCGGATCGTTTTTTATCATGTTTAAATTACAATAATGAAATATAAAATCAATATAGAATACGTTGCCAGTATTAATATTTGTATATCGCCAATTCTGTCTCGTTTCGGAATTCACTTACCTGCTTCAGATTAGCACGTTTATCAAATTTTATTTTATGCAAAAAAAAAAAAAGAATTAAATCTTATCCAGTTTTGTCCAGTATTTAAGGGAATGGTTCTGTAACACGTTTTTCTTCTAGCCATGATTTTTTATAAACGTGTTAACATTCAACTAATTATTATTCTTTAATGGGAAGAGCTTTATTTTTTGCGAGAATGTTCGTGTTTCTCTCTCTACAACGTTTTAGCAAGTCTTTTTAAAATAATCTCACGCGCAGATTTTAACCGATGACGTTAGTATTTCTAACTTTGAAACATTACTCATCCAGGGTTAAAGTGTATCGATTAAACAACCGAAGAAACGGCTTCTCCCGATATTCGAACACGAAGAAATAATTGTTCCGCCTTGCTACATGCGGTCGATATACGTGCGTGTGCGTGTGATTAATCGTATATGATATTACATAATCCGAGAATCCTACATATATCGCGACAGAAAGGAATCACATGAACGGACTCGAAAAAATGACAGCTACAACAAGAGAGATGAAAGGCGCGAATGTAGGAAGCGAAACCTTCGGACGCGTAATCATAGAAAGTGTCATCGGAATTCCTATTCGACGAGAGAAAAGGAGAAAAATTAAAAAAAAATAATAAGAGGCTCCTCGTCGAAGAAAAAAAAGTAACTTAACAACTAATTAGTACGAATTAGCTAGGAGAGATCTATCGCGGTTTCTTTCATTTAAATTAATCATAAAATTAAACAACTAATCAGTATTCGTACAATGATAAGAACACTAGCGTAAACACGAGCAAAAACGTGAGATTGGATGATATACCGTACGTTTAACACACCCGTAATGCGATTCATCATGCGCGATATACAATAATAAAAAGTCGAGGATGGCAGTACAGCGGTAACCAATTAAACACCGGAGCTCAAACTGCCTTGCTCTTAATAATATTTAGTTGCCTCGTCAGTATTTACAGTGTACATCGACAATCAATACCGTTAAGTCTACTTAGAGATTTCCCTCTCACGTGTCCTCAGAATTATGTTTTACATCAAATGTGTAATAACTCGATACGTGCGTACATACATCTCGTCACCACTCCGCTATATTATAATACGTTCGTTCCCTCCTCTCGCTTTCGGAAAAAAAGAGAAAAAAAATGTACACCCACCTGACTTCGAATTCAGAGCACACCTATAATTCAACACCTAAATTTAGCGCATATTACACTTCCCTCTTTCTCTCTTTGCTAAAAGGTATCTCTATGTATGTATATATATATATACTTTTTTACATATATACTTATATATTTATATATGCACTGTTCCAGGGCACCGAAACTTGTTGCGTCGAAGGCATCTCGTGGCTATTGTTGTATCATTTATTTAGACTTTCTCTTTAAATAAATAAATTGCGATCACTTCTTCGTTTTTTATTTTCTTTTCTTTACTTAGTAGCATGGACGTCAGAGCATCTGTACTCAATGGCGACAAGGAGAGACTAAAAGTATATTTCATAGCTCCCTAATTTTTTTTCCGCTTACACTCGTCGTCGATTTAACTCCTAGCATAGTGCAGAAAATAGTTTTCACCTTTTTTTTCTACTACCTTTATTCGCGGGGGTGATTTTCTTTTTTTTCTTTTTCTTTTCGTTTAAATTACTGACTTAACTGGTAGTACACTAACTGGCAGGAATGCCTGGATTCGTCAATGGGCGGTATTTATAGTTAGTTCTTATTTCAAGACCTTCTTAAGTAATGTCTTAAGATACTCATACGACTCTGTAATTGATTTAGAATCACATAAGACTGTACTTAAGATAATCTTAAATATAAGAACCAAGGAATACTGACCATAATATATCGAGATATCAAACATGTTCGTCGGACTCATTGTACCTATATATTTGTGCGCTAAGACTGTTGATTATTTCAAAATCGGCAACACAATTACAAAAATAGAAACGCGAAAAGATGAGAGTGCAATAAATAATTATATATAATTATATATATAGATATATATATATATACATATATGTATTTATTATATATCATTATTTTGCACTTTATTATTGCAATCTTATACTTTTTCGCGTTTCTATTCTCTCATTACTGTCTTTAATTGTGGTGCCGATTTTTGTGTTTGCCGAACAGTCATAGCACACAAATATAATAGGTACAATGCATTCGACTGACTCCATTCGATATCTCGAGGTATTGATATGTCCAGGCATTCCTGTCGGTTAATGTATACCGTAATCTAGGCGCTTTTCTGCTTTATTTAAACTACCTGGAGACTTCATTCAGTAAACGGCGTTAAGATACATACACAGGCGGAGTAGTCGTATGAAACTAATCTCTTCGTCGAATGTACAATACAGCGTGATTGCGTAATTATTAAGTGGAGACACGCCGGAACGTTATTATGTGGAAGGAGCGTTTGAGAAAATTTCTTTTTTATACATGTACTATATTATCCGAAACGTAATTACATTTCGAACGCGCATTTCTTTTGTTTAATGTATAGGTACTTCTGTGTGTATGTATGTCTGTTATCTTAAATGTTACCTAGTCTTTATCGTTATTACGCTATTTTATTACCAAGGTGCCCTGGTTGTCAGCAAAACTACGAAATGTATATCGTAAAATTGTTCACAGTGCGATCGAAAGAAAAAGGTATTCGGTTCCATCGAGTGTGTTAAAATACACGGGCGTGTGTACACGATTTTCTATACATCGTCGCGACACACTGCCTCATTTCCTTATCGTTTTCCATCGAAGAAGTGGCATGTCTGGCTCATCTCTTTTGTTTAAACGTACGGGTTTGTTGGGCTGTCTGTTAGGAACCTTAATAAGGCAACGAAGGAGCCCTGAATCTTACAAGTGTAATCTTTCTTTCTCCTTTCTTACGCCTTTTTACGGTATCTTTTAACCTTTTAAAGCCTAGCATCCATTATCGTGTGTTCAGACACAGTTAAATGTTTATTATTGCCTTACAAGAGAAAGAGAGATAAAGAAAGAGAGAGAGACTCGGTACCATTAGTGTAAGTGTATCATTACACAATGCTGAAATCATGTAATGATGAAACATGTAAAATATATATTATTTTTTTTACATATGAAAAGCTTCGTGCGCGTGTCATTAATTCTGTCAATAATTCCCCTAGTTTCGTAAACGGATCTAAGCTCTCAAAAGTAGCACGAAAATACATAATATTATAAAATTCCATCGTAACAACTTTTAAATTTTCAAGACATATCGAAATACGATTAATCACATATATATATATACACACAACATCAATAAAAGCGTAGTATCCGCTAACAGACAAAAAGGTCTGAAGCTAGCAGATATTTTCAACAACTTCGTATATCACAGAGAGTTAATTATAAATACGTTTGAACAGAGAAAAAGAGAGAGCTTGATTCGAGAGCTTAGCCGAGCGCATTCAACAAAATGTATTTCGCGCAAGAAAATTTCATTGACACGCGCGTCGCGCGGATAAATAAGAAGTACGTGAGGATGACGGGACCGAGGCTCCCTCCGATCGTTTCCGTTTAATACCATTACCACAGAGAGCTTATTATGCTACACTTCGCACAAAACGCCTACTCCGCGGCACGACAAGAGTAAAGAATAATGCTTCTCAACGGAGATACATACGAGGATCACCGTGAGTCACACAACGAAAGACTTCGCTCGCATCGCCTTCTTTTCGCGCGTTATCGACGCATAGACGTTGAGGCGTGCGACATTCGTGTATTGTGCACTTTTATCGCTCTATACTCTCCCATATCCGCCTGCTTGCCTGCCTGCCTGCCTGTCTGTCCGGGCTCGTTGCCTTGCTCGCGACTGTTGATATTCCTGATTGACGCCGCGTGATTCATGACAATTCATGGTCATCACGTATATACAAATAAGAATGACTTGTATCCGATATTTGAACCGCGCCCAAGAGACAGGTCAACCGTCCGTCGTACGCGACACCACTGTCGTCGACGACGGCGGATGAGGATGATGTACCAAGGCCGGAATTTCGATCACGTCAGCTGGCTGCTGATTGGCGACGGCGCTGTTGATCGAGCAGGAAGTGAGGGGTTGCTATTTCTTGGTCGGTGTGCCCCGCTGTGTCAGACCCTCGAAGCGCTTGAAGGTGTAATTAATAAATACCCAGTCCTTGTATATTACCTCGCCGTCCTGTGGCATCGGCGCGGACGCTGTAACGAGGCAAAACAAAAGAATGAAGCGGGTGTTTCAGAGACTGTCGGATGCAATAATGATAATACAGGAAGAAAAATATACATACGTATCTCTAATTTCACGTCTGGAAATTCATCAAAGTTTGACGTGTCGTCGATGGAACGCACCTCGACCGGTATGGCGGCTGGTCTTTCCCTGATGTGCTCCCAATCGACGCCGCGAAAGAAGGGCGCTAACTTGAGCTCCTCGATGCCTCTTTGCGCACCTTCGGCACAATAACGATAAAAATTAATTTCACGATTACATTTATCGCGTGTATGTGTGTGTAAAAGAAATTTTTGTTTATTTTAATAATTCCGAGATGGAAATTCAGAAATTTACCTAATCTTCTATCGGCTTCGCAGCAAAATCTGATAATGGTATCTTTAGCCTCTTCGCTAATGGGAACTTCTGGCGGAAACACTAACGTTTCTCGCCAGTTCATTACTTTTCTATATGTCTCCTGTGGATTCTCACTACAGAATGGTGGATATCCTGAAATAATTATGTTACTATTAACTTGGATCTTCAAAATAGATTAATTAAAAAATTTTTTATTAATTATTTTGCAATTAATATAATCATTACTATAATATCATTTATATAATGTATGTAATATTATATATTTACATTGTATAGTAATATGTAATACATCAAAAAAGTGTTTTGTATATTAAAAGAGAATAACTTTTAAAAAACTAAAAATAATTAATATAAATGGATCGACAATTATGGAGATTATTTTTTAAATATATTTTTCAATAATTTACAGCTATAAAAACATTTAAGAAAGATAATGTACAAGGCATCGTACCTATAAGCATCTCGTACATAATAACTCCTAGGGACCAACAGTCGCAAGCCGGTCCGTAACCTGTTTGCAGAAACACTTCCGGCGCGATATAGTCTGGAGTGCCCACCGTGCTGTAAGCCAGCGCTCTCCTGTTTCTCTTCCAACTCTCGGCTCTTCTTTTGCTGTCCATCGCGCCGCCGCTTCCACTCCCACATGATGTCACTACGTGAGAAATAGACGAGGTATCAGTTAAATTATAAACTGCATTACGTAAATATTTCTCTCTGACACATGCGAAAAATGTCATCACTTACTGAAATCGGAAGGTTTCGCTTGACTCAGGTCTCGATAGAAATCAGTTCTGTGTGATTTCTTCAAACCCGTGCACAGCCCAAAATCAGAAAGTTTTATGTGGCCCCGTGCATCCAGCAACAGGTTGTCCGGCTTGATGTCTCTGTAAAATACAATTAAATTAATATAAGCAATTGTCTCTTGTACATACATATAACATGTATAAAAATTATATATTTCAATGCAAATAAAATTACTAACTCGAAAATTCGAAATTCTTGATTACTAGAGCGTAAGTATTGAATTGTATCACAAAATGTATCACAAAAAAGACACAAATATATTTAAAAAGGCTTTAAAAGACTAAAATAAATGGTTTATAATATAATTAAATGTTCTTTAATCATAAACTTTATTTAATCTAATTATTTCTCTTTCGAAAACGGATCTTGACGAGACCGCGCGATGAACGTACCTATGAATAAAACCTAATTTGTGTATGGAGTCGATCGCTAACGCCGTTTCGGAAATATAAAATTGCGTGCACTCCTCGGAAAGCGTGTCCTTCTTCATGAGTAGCGTCATCATGTCACCTGTAATTCATCCCGCTCGAGTTATTCGCGATGCCCCAGAAGTAGCAGCTTCTGTTCTCTCAGCTTGTCGCGAGGATTGATAGCGAGACTTACCGCCGGGAAGAAACTCCATTATTAGATAGAGATTTATAGGATCCTGGAAACTGTAGTACATCTTCACGACCCACTGATGGTCCGCTTCCACGAGAACGTCCCTCTCCGCTCTGACGTGCGCAACCTGTTCCTTCTCGAGCATGTCCGCTTTCCGGAGGATCTTCATCGCGTACACGTGTCCGGTATCCTTCTTCTGCACGAGTCTCACCTGTTCGTTTCAGAACAGCGCGTTTTGAGTGAAAATGCCGGCAGACTTCCGTCGCGAGCGATTAAAAGCGTTCTCCCGTCTAATCTCAAAACTTTACGAAAAGGATTCCACTTGCTTCGCCAAGCGAGGCAAAACGCTACTTCTTCTGAGAAATAATGAGAAAATTTCGCTCTCTCCTGGACGTGACTACCGCCTGAGAGAGAGCCTCTCGCGTGTTATTTCCGTTATTATCGTAATTATTACAACCACAGGCAAGAAGTCAAGCTTCGTTTTTAACGTTAAATCTCTGCACGAACTACGAGTAATTTATATATGACACACACACGATGAATATTCAAGATTCAAGTCATTTGAATGAAGAATGTCATTTATAAGACAGCATTAAACATTTACCTGCCTCGATTACGTGCCTCGACAAAACGAGGACATGCGATAATATCTGTTACTTAACACCTACATTTATGTAATTCAGATACCTACACATCGTGACAAAATTGCATTTCAAATAAATATATAAAAAAAAAATTAAAACCAAAACGTAAAAATGCAAATGTAAGATCCTATCTAATTTGTATTCGAAGAAATAATTGAGTCGCAAAGTTTCTTCCGTGTTTCTTTCAAATTACGTAAATTACTTACGAACTGTAAAGACGATAAATAAAGTACGTCGATTACGAAATCGCGATTCTTCGTTCTCATTACATCGCAAAAAAGAAGCTTCGCTTTGCGATTCCACGTAATAAAACCGCAGGCAGCGCGATTAAATTGACGTCTAACTATCCTAACTCGCTCGCTCATTAGCCGTCACACATCAGCTATCGATCCTTACCTCGCCGAATGCTCCCCTGCCGATGACCTTGAGAGGCTCGAAGTCCTCGACGCCGAGCCTGGACCGTTTCAACCGGAGGAACTCAGTCTCCTTCTGGGCATGCTGCAGCCTCTTCTCCTGCTTCTGCTGCTCCGAGAGGCCCTCATCCTTAAGGGACTCCTCGAGCTTCGCCAGCCTCTGCTTCCGCTCGATGTGTTGCGCTATCAGATTGCTGTAGTAGTTCTCCAGCGTTACCTGCAAAAGGCAAAACGCAAATGCCTCCGATTATCATTCCATCTATAATATACATTTATATATATCTCAAGCTTGCATGATCCTCTTCTTCCGGCGATATCGCCGCTCGAGAGAGCTCGACGTAATGCGAGATCGATAACGTTTTATCTCGCGCACGAGAAAACCACTTCCGCTGGTTACCACGACTGGCGTGATTATCATACTCGCCGAGATCAGGTTCGCACTCGGTCGTCGCGAGACGTTTCGGAGCCCGCGTTAATTCTCGCCGCGGGTAGCCGCGTAGAGACGGAGACTGAAAGAAATTCTTAAATTTTTCCGAAATAAATAAACTGCCACCTTTCTTAGTTAAAATTACAAGCCGCAGATGAAAATTCTATTTTAATTATATTTCCGTCCTCCGCAAGCGTAAACATTTCAGATTATGACGCAAATTAAAACGCACGTTTCAAGAAAGGCGAAGCAAGTAAACCGAAATGAGAACAGCGTAAAAGACGAAGGAAGATTCGGCATGTTTAATTTTCCTTTTCAAACAGAATTTAATAATAATTATATGTATGAATACGAACATTTGTAAATACTGTTAATTTACATACATTATTCATGATCTCATTTACGTCTAATAAAGTGCTAAATTCCAGAAGGTTTTTGCAATTTTCTCTGTTTCTAATTTCCTCAACTTTTTCGGGTGTTCGCAGTTTTCCAAACTTGTAGCGACCCTCTTCATCCTAAAAGCCCGCGCAGACCCGTTGACATGAATAACTTTTTTGCAACGGTCAACAATTCTTATTAACGAAATTATCGAGCACCGTCGGCACAACGCCGGCAAACATTGAGTAATTGCGTAGTAATTAACATTATACAGTAATTAGTGAGAAGAATTGGCTAACTTTCGGTAATTTTTTTTCTCAGGAAAGCATATGTGGTCATTGAGCAAGAAGCGTTTCAAATTAAGCGGAAATTTTCGCAATTCGATGAGCAATACAACGTATTAATTAATTCCAAGTATTAATTCGCAACCAACCATTTTATTTAGATTTCGTGCTGTCAGAACTAATTAAAAAGAAAGCGTTTCTAATTATCAATCTATTTTTTCTAATAATATAACATTTAAATATGTTATAATATTCATTAACCGTGATGTCTTTCGTGAGATATAAACGTTAATTTTTCTCAAAGTCTCATATTTTATGAAATTTACAAAAATAGCATCATAAATAGAAATTATCGTACGCGTTATTCATAATTTTATTCGTTATAATATGGTTATAATAGACGGAATTGCAAATTTATTACATTATTAACTGTAATCCTGAATGGCGGGCGATGGATTAAATCCAACCACGCGAGGTGATACAGAATATTGCAATGCCCATCTTGTTAAAACGGCGACCATTAATTAGCAACACAGTTCGTCGACATCGCCTCTACATACGCCGGTTAAAATTGTGTTCCGGTGTTGACCCACATTTCTTGCTCATGCAAATGTGCCTGGACATTCAAGGTTCCTCGCCGAGTAATGACGAAGAACGCGAATATTAAATTATCAGTTATGATGTAATAAGTCTTCTACCAACCTCTACCGTACTTTTAGCTGGTTGACCATACGGCAGGTCCGTAAGCAGATTAAATTTATATTTTATTAAGATAAAAAAACTGTTATTACGTGGTTCGATCACTATATTATGTAACGTGTTTGTTGTACACGCTTCTTCTCGTCTAAGTACGAAAGTTGGTAAGAAAGTTTAATTGGTTTACGTGCCTTGCATCATCGAAAATTTAACGTGTTGTTGATGTGAATGTTCACAGAGTTATTTAATAAAAAAATTAAAGACCCTCAAAGTGAAAGATATATTGACTCAAAGAGATGTTATTTTCACTTAATCTCAAATAAAAGTAATATAAGCTTGCAATTATCAAATTATTAAACATCTAATATTTTATTTGTACTTATCATTATAAAGAAATATCTTCAAAATTAATTAGAAAATACCATCTTAATATAATTGTATCAGTGTTTTACTCTCTGTGTATCGAGTTATTATTTCGAATGAATTGAATGCAGTACAGAGAGCAGAATAATGGTCTTCTGTCTTAATGGAATAATCAAGTTGAAACTAAATCCGAACTCACCTTGGCCTTGGTCGCCTTGTCCAACGTGTGGCCGCTAAATCGGATCGTGCTCTCGGTAGCCGCCATCTCCAGTACCCCTGCAACGAGCGCAAGAAAAGAGGCCATTCAGTGTCATCAGTCGCCAGAGTTAATGTTTCCTAATGCAACTACTCTCAATGAAAATATCGCTTGAACGAATTAAAAAGGCAAACGACACCTTGGCAAAATCAGATAATTCGTTGAACGAAGTCTCAAAGAAAATATCAGCTATTTAACTGTTTATCACGTTTTATCATTATCACCTTTATTGGAATATTGACGCTGAACACATATAACACACTCCATTTCTGATCACGCTTTAAGAAAAGAGTTTTGCATGAAGAATTCACGCGCACGCAGTAATGTTACACTGCAAATGAACGTCGCTGTCTTTTTTAGAAACAAGAAAAAACCGAAGTTACACACCTACAAAAGGTGACGAAACATTATAAATGCGCATTATAAATTGTCCTGAGGCTATCATAAGCTTGAACCGCATATTTCCATTCGAAGGTCGAATGTGGAAAAAGTGAAAATATCCGTCACATAATCGTTTGAACAATTTTAATGAATCATCCTTCTCTTTAACATAATTTTTTCTGTGAGCTGTACTCACGTGACATCAACTGAGCAATTATTGGGAATTTTATAATTATTTATTTTAAATAATTATAAAAATCGTTCTATATTTTACATTAATAGTTTGTGTTTTAATAGAAATTCTAAACATAAGTGTACATTTTACATAAGTCTAAGGCGAATTAAATGTGAATCATACTCTGATTATTTTTAAACATTTAGAAAGTTAATTTTGTATGAATACTGTATCCATATCTTATTTATCTTGAACTGCTACAATGTACAATTATAAAATATTCATAAAATATACAATTATGATTAAAAATAATAATAACTATAATTAATATTCCTATTATTAATTGTGATTATAATTTGACGAAATAACAGGATATTCTTATATTTTTCATTTTCTTTGTATTAGAGAAAACTTATATCCAGCATTTCAAATATTGTATGCTACCTTATTAATTAATTATTAATTATAATTTGATAAAGACAGAAAATATTCTTGCATTTTTCATTTTATTTTTATTAGAGAAAACTTATTATCGAGCGCTTTAAATGAATATTGTATATTGCCTTTCCAAACGTGAGGAAATTCGGTGAAATATATTTCATTCAAATATTTGATTCAATTCAATACGTCGCAATACAATGTTTCTACAATGTATCTAACCCACATTTTGACACTTTCTACACTAACCCGTTTTCCTTTGCAATTCAGGATTAAGTAGCTGCTGACAGGTGCTCAGGGTGACCCAATTACAACTTGCTACTCCACAACAAAGTTCCTCGTGTGACTCAAAGGGATTCTCGGATGAAAGGTCCTTTGTTAATTGTGCATTTTATAGTGCTGCATAATGCGCAGATAGATTTACAACCGCATGTTAAATATTTGAAATAACAACCGCGAAGAGCCAACCGCGAGGAGCTTTACAACAGATGTTAATTTGTAATTGCGTTGTGCTATTATTTTAACCTGCCATATATCGCGGCTTTAAATAATTAAGATTTATAATTACGTCTAGAACGGTCGTTTAAAGTGAAGAGAATGAATAAGAAAGATGTGAGAGTTGTCATATTGCATTATGTACGTAACATTTCATATTTCGCTAATTTTTTAACGTGATTACTATATTAATACATGATTACATACATAATTACATTTTTTATGTAAAGATGTCAAGAGATTTATAAAAAAAATTAATGCTTATGAAATTTGCAAGGAAATTTGAAGACCTCATTCTATACATTTAAAACAACGGAAGCATCATTACGTTATCAGCCGGACTGATGAAGCGACAAATCTCTCGTCCGGTTTAAAAAGAACGGTACATTTCGCAATCGCACGGCAAGTGTGTTTACCATAACGTAAATGATGGTTCTTCATGAGGGGCGTTCATTTCGAGGACACCGCATGGTGTCATCGAATGAATCATTATTACGCAATCATGCGTTGTAGATATCAGAGCTACAATGAGCCGCAAGAAGATCCTCTCTGTTGGACAACCTGGCGTGTTTCCTTTTACAAAAGTTGTGAACATGTCGACGTTACGCTTTTGTAATAATAGCCGCGCCATGTGTGACTCATTTACAGAAATTTTACTCGTATAAATATTTATGCCATTAAAAAAAATAGCCACTTTTAGGAATACTACCGTGTCTTAGCTCCTAAATCTTTTCTTATGTATATTAAAATCAAAAGATAATTTTAATTATATTATTTTCTTTAATGAGATATTGCCACGCGTAAACTTTGTTATTTTAATGATTGTGATGTACAGGCTTTGTCGGTAATGGCAAAGTGCTAATTTGCGTTAATCTGTAGCGCATCTATTTGTTTCGATACTCAATTTAATAGGATCAGCGATACTTGGCAAGTGGTATTGATCCTGCAACGTTATGAAACAATTAACGTGCAACATTAGTTCCACGTGTAAGACCGGAGTATTATACGAGGCACGAAAGGCAATTAAAATGTGACATGTGTGTAGAATCGATCGTTAATAATTCATGCATTCATCTTATTTATACTCGTTTTATGTCTATAAATATATTAGTGTATTACAAAAATTGTCCTGTGTTTATTTGTCGTGTTTCTCTTGTATTCGCATTTTAAAATTAGAGAAGATTGTTAAAATATTAAACCGGCACACGCGGGAAAATTAACGAATCAATACAATTTCTTTCTCGCATTAATACACGAATTCGCCCGCAATGCAGCGGAGAAAGGTTCGATGGCCCGAGCTGCAGCACGGTGGACCTACATACAAGGGTTTCCCCTTGCGGTTCATTTTATGAGCGTTGATTAGACGCGCCTGTCAGAGGAATATCGCGCTATCGTAACTGCACTAGACGTTAATTATCTCGGACATCGTATTAATCATCGTTGTGTGCTAACGTTGTGCGAACTTAGGACACAATATATCCAACTTTTGACTAAAGTCAAAAGTTTACTTGCTTGCTCAATTAATTTGACTCATTTTGTTTGTGACTTTCTTATAAAATGATCAATATCATTAACTTATAAATAAGATTCTTGAATGTACATGACATGTACATTAACAATAAGTGAAATATTTTCTAAATATTTTTCTAAAGTCCACAGGACTGACTAATATCGTGTATATGAACACATGTATATAACATTTGTCCTTCTACCTTCAAGTCGCAAAGTGATATTGATTGTTCTGGTTCCGAACATATATGTTCACGTGCCGGAGAGTGCGAAAGAGTCTATTCATATGAAAAAGATTGACGTAGAAAAGTTATCGAGTGACAGCCAAATTCGTACTGAAATCGCTCAACTCATTTAGGCTTTCACTTCTGAAAGGTTGCTATCATTTTCGTTATTTTCTCCACTCTTACATTAAATACATAAAACATACATAAACGCCGGAGAATTATTTATGTCAGCAAAGATAAAAAATGAGTTTGATATTTGATTTCTCTTAATCATTACAAAATCCTACCTTTCGTTTACTAATTGTTTATTATTATCGACAATTATTAAAACTAGAGGAGCAAGATCTTTCCCTAATACGCACGCGAACACTACAAGTGACAGGATACGGTCAGGTGAATTGCTAATATCGTAATAGCTTCAAGTTTCGTCTCTGCCATACTTTCCACGTAAAAACTTTTTCTGAATCTGCTAAAAGTTTCAACAAGTAACACATACAAGTAATACATACGCACGAATCTGTGCATGTTTCAGAAAGGTTCTTTGCGTCTGTAACGTGGGTGTAATTCACGTTAAACGACAGGATGGATGTCTATTAATTGCTGCCGCACGAGTAACACGAGTTGTAGAACATGTAAACAAACTCGGTGACGCGTTTTCCCGAAGCACACGTGTACGTAGATACATCGTGCTCATATGCGTATCAAGAATTAATCACGTTCGAGCGATCCTGCTACCATGAAACAATTATCCATCCTGCTGGGCTTCACAAATGTCAACGGGTTACTAAAGATTAAACATTGGTTGGTATGAAAACGTTTTTTTAAAATAGTAAAGAGGGAATATTACTAAACGATAAAGGGAAGCATGTATTTCGCGAAGTGGCAAATAATTGTGTATAAATTACACGCTTTCTGATTTGTCATGAGCTGTCGCAAATAATGATTAAAAATGTTTAGAAACAGTCATGGCAGCACTTGAGTGTCATTTTTTTCAAGCTTAAAACTCGATTTACTTAATTTTGTTCAAAATATAAGAAGCTTGATTACAAAATTACTTACAAATAAAACAATTTTGAATGAATTAAATTCAAATCAAGTACAAATAAATAAAAAAACACTATAGTTAAAAATTAAAAAGTAGTAGATCCTCATTAGACCTCTGCCGAGAACAAGAGCTAAATTCGAGATATTGAAAGTTAATAATTAAAAGGATTCCTTAAACATTAATTATGCACGTAATACAGAGCTCGAATTTTTGGCAAGATGCAGTTCGTTATCGAGACGTTACGTCGCAATTAGATCTTACAATTAGAAGAGCGACGGGTCGCGCGCGAGAGGAGGAATCGTGTGTGCTCGCCAAGCGGAACGCAGGGGAAAACGTAAAGCAAGTCCTTAAACGGCAGCGGAGCGTGGGTGAATCATAGGGACAGCATTTGACTTTGAAGCATCTGCAATGTCGCGCACTTACGCCGCGGTCGGCGTTCAGCCTTGACGCTTATTAAATAATGACGTCGGACGCGGCCCACCACCGATATTTGTGCGGACGCGAGGCGGTTTGCGCGCACCCGGCGCGTCATAAAGTCATCATAAGCGTCACATTTACTTAAAACGTATTTCTGGACTTGTGACGAGTATATCTCAAGCTATCTTTGAGAGAAAATATTCTTTGCTCTGAAGAAAATTATTACTTAAAATTACAAAATAAAATAAGTAATTGCTTTTCTCGTCTGTAGAATATTCTTCTGTGTGTATAATCCGGCACCGTCCGATCGGATTTGCGGAAACGATCCGCCACCGCGATGCTGCTGTCGTCAGCGCGATTAAAACCGGCCGCTTCCGGAGGAATAATTCCGTCGATGGTGGATAATTTCGTTTCCCCTTTCTCTACGCGCGGTGGCTCGCGTTATTCCGAAATGATTCGTTCATCGATCAAATTATGTTTCGACGGCCAAATGGAACTTCTCATGGAACTTGGCGCAATTTCATTTCGCGACGGCGAAATGATTTTCTTCCTGTCTTCTTTCTCGATTTCTCAGTGATTTCCGATTTTCCCGATTCGCGCGATTTTCAAGAGGTCCGCGCATGGCAATTCTGTACAGCTCCACGAAACAACGTACCGTTGAAAATTTCTCCGTTTCCGTCTCGCGATTTTCGATCTGAAGCTCTGCTCCGGCATGGTATTTGCCGATTCGTTTCACACGCAACAATCCGTTATAACGTCATCCGCTGATTGCATTACGGATTACAATGCCGTGCAGAACCGCCTCTAGAAGCCATTGGATCTAGTTTGCCCATTGCAAGTAGACAGAGAGCGACGTCATTCATGAGGAAGTCGTGATGAGGATTCATCGTAGACGATGATAACGTACGATGAAACTTACGTCAAAGTCAATCATCTCCATGAAGAGAATTATCAAATAAAATTGAACAGGTACTCAGAAACAAAATATATCTTTCATTTTTAAAGTAAAGAAATTTGAGTTTTCAAGTTAAGGAAAAAATTCCCAATATTTAGCAAAAAGTTTTTTCAAAATAATTTTCTACCAAATCCATATCACAGAACCTCGCATTTAAGAAATACAAAAAAAAATGTCTATTTTCTCTAATAATTTCTTATTGAATCTACATAACAAAAACTCACATTTAAAAGAAATATATAAAATACCCGATTTCTCTTCGAAATCCTTCACCTCGTCGTGTAAAACAAAATCTATCCATCTCATTAAATTTCTTCATGTGTACATTTCTTCTGCGTTTTTAATTATTTCATGTATGAATTTATCGAACGTCACGTCCGTTCAGTTGATTCACAGTCAAACAATCGTTTGCCTCTCAAATTTGCTTAAAGCAATCTAATTCCGACCTACATTTCGCTTCGAATCGGTAGCTCCTTGCGTGCAGCGTGACGATTCTCACGCGGTCGTGATTTCACACGGCTCTCTTTCGCGACGGAGAGATACAGAAAATCGATTTCACGGCGCAAAAAGTCGACGGGGCCGATCCCTCGGTCTTTCGCGAAGCGCGTGCGGCATATCGCGTGCGCGCTTTATGCGCACGACCAACCTACTTGCTCGGAGTGAGAATAACCGTAAATAACGGTCACTGCACTTTTTGCCGGGTCGGCCGGACGAATCGGTGAGTGCGCGTGGAGATCAGCGAGAGATCGACGGATCCCTCACTTGTCTCTCACCTATTTTCAGCGATGCTCGAAAATAAAGATGAGAAAAGTGAGCAACAGCGAGTACGCTTAAATAGGGAAAATTTCATAAATATTAATCACTAGAAATACTTTCGATAATCGATAATAGTCAGCATTCAAAAGCTGATAACACAGCATGAAAAGTAGATATCAAGATATCTTCTTCAACTTAGATTTTTCGATGCAGCTTTATACTTTATAATTTGAGAGACTAATTAACATACTTTCTGCAAGTTGTAGAATGCGATAGTGTAACGTTGACGCAATAAAAAACGACTATTAACGAATCGACGGCAGAATTTAAAAGTCCATCAAAAGTTAATTAATAATATTGTTGGATCTTTAATTTCTATTTCCGGATTTCATAGCATCTCCTAATGATTTCCTATAACCGACCGTTGCAGAACAGAATTCATGCTTTCGCAATGTGACGCAGTTTGTTCGGACATATTTTAACATGATTACTGAGCAAATAAGACCAATAGAAATCGACATCGTATAAATATACACGAATGATGGCTTTCATTTTATTGGTTGCCGAGGAGTACGGCTTCTCTGCGATATTACGTAAGACATGATTCTGGCACGGACGTCAAGTCCCGCAGCTAGAAATGGAAACGTAACGAATGAAAATGGCAAAGTGCATAGAAAATATCTAATTAAATAGCGCGTATTAAGACGAGAAAAGCCTTTTACTCCTGGAACTGCATATATACATGAGAATCTTGTCGTTAAGTGAAGAAAATTATACGCGAGAAAGCGTATATAATTACAATTAGGCGTAATTTGTCTTTTATTTTCACCACCGGAATTATTTGGCAGTATACGATCACTAACGCGATCGTGTTGACTTTATCGGAAAACTGTTAGATGTTATTACTACTATTACGACATTAATCAAACATATATTAATTTTTTCCTTTAAAGAATAATTTTGAAATAACGATAAACAGCCAGCATTTATAATCTCATCAAATTAACTTTTGTTAGTTTAAATTTTTATATTTTTAAATTAACACATTTTTGGCAATAAAAATTATATAATAAATATATTTATAATGTATTTGTAACACATCTTTTATAAAAATTTATAAGGACATATATTTTTATTTATTACCCATCTTCACATTTGCTTTCTTGCTAAAAAAAACATGCTTTTGCAATATAATCTAATGTCAACATCTCTTAATATCTAAAAAGAGCTTAACACTTCCTTTCAACGATCCATTAAATTATCATTACGTATTCACAGGATCATAAGTTAGGACAAGGAGACGGAAAATGCGGTCGAGACTGCTCGGAAGTGTATTTTGAGTACGATAAGACGAGGCCTAGACCACATCGAGGTGAGATATCTGCCTGCGAGATTCTCGAAGGGAATACTAATTTTGATCACGCTCGTAGCCACTCCTGACACCTCACCGTGATAGACTCGCAAGATGAGAAATAAAATAACAGAAAACGAAAGCAACAGAATATGGCGAATACCTAATATGAAACACAGTCGATGGAATGATATGAAACTCAATTTTCGCAACGTGCAATCTCGCGATGCAAAATTATAATTGCGATGCTGTAATAACAATTTGTATGCTCATTGGAGAAAGGTCGTGAAGAAATGCAAACCCTCGTATTTTCCAGATGTTGTTAGCGCAAAAATAATTTAATTACTTTATCATTATCATAAAAAAAATCTTAATTTAATTTAAATATCTGATGTTTTATATCCTACATAAAAAAGTTCATGCATATTTTAACGTTACACGTTCACATAATTAAAAATGCATTGAAATATCAATACTTATACAATTATAAAAATATAAATAATATTCTCTCTCTCTCTCTCTTTCTCTCTCTCTCGCTCTCATAGCAATATATATTATTTCTCTCCGCTTTAAATTTTTTTAATGAATATCTGATTTTTTATTAAATTTGTTCAATTAATTCTTTTGACCAACCTATCGACATATTAACTTTTAAACGCGCATATTCATTTGTGAAATAAGTGTCTTCAAAATAACATATTAATTAAATTAAAAAATTGTTAATATATTTGTTATATTTCACTTATATATTAATTTAACTTTAATAACATAAAGATTTTGCAGAAAATATTTGATAAACTATTAGAAAACAGATTAATAGTTATTAGATTAGATTACTAACACCTGTTCCTAATTTACTACGTTGATACATTACCATACACGTGCATATCTTTCGTTATTAGTATTCTAGATAGTATCGCGCAGATTGTGGTATCTCTCATCGATCCTGCTTTGAGAGTGCCGAATTCTTCGACAACGGAGAAACTTTGGTTATTACGCGACTAAATCGAGAATGTGTGAGGATGTATGTGTGTGAGCGATGCGTCTCACACGAGCGGGAAGCACTTCGGGGTAAGTTGAAGTTTAATTTGTCGAGCGTGCAACCGTGTACCTGAACGAGAGGCGCAGAAGAGACATAGGGTGACGGCGCAACGGCTCGCCCCGAGGAACAATGAATAACACAACGAGAAGAAAGGAATGGAAAAAGGAGAAAGAGAATAGCGGACGAGGAAAGCATCGATGCGTGTAATCGCGCGACTCTCTTTCCTATTATTTTTTGTGGTCCCGTTTTAACCCTGCAGTTCGCGGTAGACTTCTCGCCGCTAAATCGCGGCATCCGATAAGAACCGTCGTGGGAATCGGCGGTTTCAGCCGGAAATGATTCGCAAGACGATCGAAGATCTTATATTTAAAGCATGCGGGATTTTTCGGAATCGCGAGATCATTTTGTCGAAGCAGCAACTCACTCGAATTGCAGTCTGGTTTTTACGTATGCATATTTGCATATATATATTTAAAAAATGGAAATAAGAAATAAATTTTTTTAACGAAATGTAGTTTGTACAAGAATCTACTAATGAGAAAAAGTGCATAATTAAACACACAAAAAAAAACAAAATTTTTAGATTAAAATATGTAAAAAGTAAATGTATAAATTTGTTAAAATTATAAAAATATACATTTATATCGAACAATTAAATAAATTATTATCCGCTCGAAGAAACTGGATAAATATGGAAATCAATATTAATTAATATGATAATAAAGTTATATAAGATGTATATCTCACAGCATGCACTTTTCACTAAATTATCATGAAAAGCGAAAGATATTTATCAGAATGTACTTCGTGAGATTCTTATTAAGAATTGCACGATGCTTCACACAATGCTTTTTGTCTACCATTACCATTACCATTTGTCTACCGTTTTATAAATGGCACGACTAGTAGAGAAGTACTAAAAAGAACAATACAGTCCGGAGAGCTCCACTGAGAACTGCAGATACTCGAGTCGTGGCAAGAATATTTCTCCATGGCCATTCATGAAGATGATGTATACTCGATAACGTGACAATGACTTAATTGCTATCAATAATCTACGCAATCGGATCCTATCATCGTAAGAAATTTGCGTTTCGCACCTCGCGAAGAAGTTCGCGTGAAAATTGACGTAAACATTTTGTTAAGAGGACTCAAACTCCATCGCTAAATAGATAAAAATATCGTTTCTACGACGTATTTATTTTGGATTTAAGTAACACATTTTAAGTCTTTATACAAGATTCATTTTACATGGATAACGTGTCTAATCACGCGGAGAGAATTTGAAGATTGATATATTAATTCTACAAATGATATTTTTGGAAAAGTGTTTGCTATTCCCTATCAGAGGCGATTGCGATAATATTTCGCAGGGCACACTCCTCTGCTGGGCACAAACTTCCATTTCATTTGCGGCCAACGAGAGAAGCCAGCTTAATTAGTTCGCAGGCACGCAAGTCTATGTTTATCGCGGCTCTCGGCGAGCGTTTAGACTGCGTGGTACTATTTGTATAGGCTGCGCTAGAATGTCCACTGTCTTTCCTTTCAGAACAGAGTCTTTTTGTACCAGACAATATATGCCATTAAATAAATGCAAGCACATGGACGTTTTAAATATTTAACATTAAATATAAAATCATATGATCAATCCAATCATAATGAGCGAATTAAATGGAAATGAGCAAAGATATTTATTTTTATCAAGTTATTCCAAGCTACAGCAAATTTTTGTATGAAGATTATAAATTGAACAAATTTGATATTTTAGTTAAAATATCGTTAAACTAGACTGAGAATTATTTCATTGAATATACACCACGGACGTAGCGTGCAACAGAAAAACAGAAACAGCCGAAACAGGCGAAACTGCTGGCACAGCTATTGCCCGAAATGCCAGATACTATTTTCACGTTTTAACGCGTACGTGCGAATTCCGCGGTCGTCTATTTCCGTTGAGTGTTCCATCGTAGAAGCAGATAATGGACCGATGCTTGCAAATCCGCGAGTGAGGTGAGAGAAAAACAAAAAACAAAAAAAAAGGCGAAAAGCGTACGATAAGAGAAAAGAATAAAAAGGCCGAATCTCGCCAGATCTCGATAAATATCGCGTTCGCGCTTTCGCTTTGAGCAGGCAAAAACGTACTCGCGTGCGAAATACGAGAGTACGCATGCACAGCAAAAACATATTCCTTCCGCTACGCTGTATACAAATGGCGTTTCGATCAATCGGCAATAAAATGCAAATCGATCACGAGGAAACGTTGCTGCTTTCTTCCGGATCGATTACACGCAAGAAATAATGCAATATAAAATAAGTGACATTAAATAAGTAATTCAATTCGAAAGTGGCAAGCGGAATAATCTTGCTAAATGCCGCGCGTCGATAGCAATTGGATTTACATTTCTCGTGCGCAGACAACTCGAGATAATATTACTGGAATTCAGATAATTGCGGTTATCTTAATTGAAGAATTAATTCATTGTTCTTAACTACGAATATAACGCCTACATAAGTTAAATTACTCAGAAAGTAACATTTTGTTTAATTTGGAAATTATTTCGGACAAATATTTTCTGAATATATAAGTATCAACAAATATATGTATATTTTTCAATAAAAATGAAAGTCTTTGTATAATTAGAGATTTTAATTTGCATATTTCCTTAATAAATGTCTAGACGATTTTATCGACTCTTTCATGTATTTCGCAAACTATTTAATAGTGACATATTCAACGTTTACGTGACTTTATCTAGTTTAACGGACGTATTTCGTTAATTAAATAATTTCATTAAAAAATTAATTGTTTAATAGAGAGCATTATCTATGTTCGCCACGTGAACGCGAGCGCGTGTATCCTGCACGCGTGCCTGTGTATGATAAACGTAGCCACGTGCGAGGCAATATTCCACGGCAACCAGTAATTGGATCTAGCCTAGTATCGACCGGTGAAGCATGCGAAAATAGACGCTGGCCGACGACGACGTCGGCGACGACGACGATGACGATGTGTCGCTAATCGTGGCTACATCCAACGACGACGGAAGAAGCCGAGAACGACGTCGCGACGCTTCGTATTAATCAGTTGGATACTAATTAGGTTTGTTATTTTTATGATGAAAGTAAAAGTAATTTATTAAATTAGCACGCACACCGCGCAGGAAACGCGATATAAAAGAAACGTTTTCTTTTTAAAGATTTCTGCTAAATATTTATTGAGATAATTATAAGCCGTTATATAACAGGTACGAAGGAATGTCGACAATATTTTTCGTCATATAATATTCGCTAGAAGACGCAAATCTCTTTCTAGTTGCAGATACTGTGATAAATTAGACATGTAATTTTATTCAATAAAGATATTTCAGGGATTTCTTTGTCCTAATTTTTAATATTGAATGTTTTGACAACTAAGCTTTAGATTAGATTTCTTTTAAGGCAAAGTTCAATTAACATCTGCTGGAGACGATAAGAGCTTTTTACTTTATATCATGCCATTAAAACGATAAACAAAAATAGCTGCAGTACCGATAAGAGAAAATAAAAAGATTGAAAATCAGGCGACCGGAAATGGAATTCTATATGACGTCAATCGGAGATGTTAATCATCAGATTTTGCATTAATAAGTTATATCGATCAACGTTCAAACCATTTCGCGAAATTTATTTGTCACATTCCCGCCGTCATCTTAATTAATATCGCAGACGTGACGCATGTTGAATACGGAAAATTGGAGTACAACCAATTTCTCCGCAAGAGAAGATAGCGCAGTCTGTAGTCTACAGCCTATGGCCTGTAATTCACGGTAGTAGGCGACCGGAAGTGTGTCGTCCCGCAATTGCGTCTACGATTCGCGGTATGAGCAGTAGATGCACCTTGAATGCAATGCGAGGATGACGCTCGTTGAACTTCGATTAGAAATCGTGTGAAAGTGAAAACTCGGTTCAATCACGTTGAGTTCCGCGGTTTCTTATGGGAGACGGTACAGATAGTTGAGAAAGAGGAAGGAGGAACAGGCAGGCGGTAAATGCAAATGTTAGAACTATCGAGGAGAAAGGGGGAGGAGAAAGAGAGAGAGAGGGAGGCTTGCATCGAATTACATGCAGTGGAAATAGATGAATGCGTTGCAGACTCGAAACTCTTGTTTTACATCTTTTGTGCGCTGTATTTTCAGCGCGCGTCTCGTATTATGCATGAAATTCTCGCCTGATATCGACACTTCACGTGCAATCTCCAGCACGAGGAAAATTTTGAAATAAAAAATTCACGCTATTTAACATTTAAATGAAGATAAATATACGTATAGCAATTTTGTGCGTATTATATAGCAAATATATGTATGTAGCAAAATTTTAGCGTAGTTTAACTAATTGTAAGTCTCTTATACAGGGTTGAAAAAATATCTTTACACAATAATAAAATATTCAATTTCTTACATTGTAACCGTAATTACGATAATGAGTTAAGATATTATTTAGCAGCAATCGGAAATTATTGCAATTAAAACTGCCAACCTAGATAGAAAACTGACAATGAAATATGAATTTTTCTCTTTGATGCGAAATCGTTTTTACAATTGTAAATCATCTTATGTCGTCGGGAATGTTCGTCATACTATCCTAGATGAGATACATACATAGCGACGAGGCCTTATCCAACCGAGGCTGTGAAAAGATGATGGGCATCGAGATACAACACCGCGAGACAAGCACGACGGCGGTTGTAATTGCACGCAGAGATGTTGCACCACTATATCTCGATGCCAGGAGCGACGTAACAGAGGTGAGCATGATAGTGTCCCTATGATTAATGCTCGCCTGAATTAGAATCAAGCGTGCGCGAGTTTTCGTTTCGACATCGGAGCCACGCGAACGCGCATCTCGCGCGATCGCGAATAATTGCGATAAGTTTTGACAAGAGCATGATTTACAATCGCAAATAAAAGACTTGACAAACGAGATGCCGTTTTCCGACGAAGATTAGTCATGAATGAATAATGCAAGCTAACGACTATAAAAGGATAAAATAAATACAATCGAGATTTTCAATACCAAGTTCTCAACCGTTTTCAAATAAGCAATCGATGCAAACTGTCAATTAATTTTATGAGCACACGTTAGCTCAATTGTAATTTAAATATTAGTTTACCACTTTGTATTTAATGAAAGCACTTTTGGAGATTGCAAGAAAAAGCTAACATTTAATCGAAATTTTGCTCGAGAATTTTTACGTAAAATTTCCATAGTTGAAAAGAAGCGGCTTTTAGATCATGCATCTGTATCTATGCAAATAAGCTATCTCTGGTATGCATTATTCACCTTATCTGAAAGTTAAAATACAGTATAATGAGATGACAAATGTAACAAATTCAATTTTTCCAGATTAAAGTGATAATCGAATTTCTCATATCGCGTCTCTGTAGCATAATGCGAAAATTAAAAAATTATAAACTTGACAAGATTAATTTCGCGTCTTCCATGAGCACAGAGCTAGTGAGACGACAACTATAATATACTTGTCAAAAATTAAAGCCATTCTCACGTCAAATAACGCTTCGGCGTTTCTCGGCGGTCTCGGCGAATAATAGAAAATCCAATAGCGAACTCGCCCGGTGATATTAATGCTTGAATGCATATACGAACGCGCCTAACTGTGGATCTATTTTTATATGTGAATGCATTTTGCTTAGTGTCGCGCAACGAGTTTATTTTGCAACGCGCGTTGGAAGATGAGACGGCGGCGTAATAAATTTATGAATGAAAAGATATTTTTAGTTCGCAACCGCCGTTCTAGCGATTTTTCTACGAGGATAATCTATAAAGCTGTACACTTGAGAGAAGCTCTCCCGGCTACAAGTTTTTTTATTAACACATCAGTGTAAATCGAAAAGTAAGAAAAACTGTCTTGTATTTTGATGAAAGCATTTTTTAATAAATTTATATCAGAGATTAATTTCTTTATTTTAGACACAGATATTTAAATTCTATAAAATATTTAAGAAATGTGTAATTCTTCTCGATATTAAAATTTTAATTTAAATACAATGTAATTTGATTTTTGTTGCATAATAAAATTTAAGATTAAAAATCAAATTCAAAATTAGGTGTAATATTACAGACATGACTTGTAGCTAACGAAATTTTACAGAAAAATTTGACACACCGAGTCTTCTCGTATCTCTTCGTTATTTACCGATTTTTTTTCACTTGCCCATTGAAGTCGAATTTACATCTAAGCAAACCATTTATTTAATTTACTCAATTTATAATATTCCTTCTTTTAGATTGTGATCTATATCCCTGTCACATGTACGGATGAAGCAATAATGGATGAAGTAATATTAAATGAACGCGGAAATGCCATCGGCCGGCTGATTGAAAATGCATTTCTCGGAATTACGGCATGTCCTATCTCACGGCGGTGTAATAAATCTTTCTTTACGAGAGAATTCTCCGGTGAATATTGCAGTGTATCGATCATACGATGCCGCGCACCTGTTCGCGTGCGCTGGCGCGCTGCATTTTGCGACAACAACGACGATGACGGCGTGAATCATCCACGACGACTGTAGGCGTCAATGCCATTATCCTTATCGCCACGTTTAGAGAGATTATTCCCGTTCGATGGCTGAGCAAATAACGACGCGACGTGTCGCTCGAGTGCGTTAGCCTGAAAGACAAGCGAAGTGCATATTTAACGCGGATTTTAAGTGTCCGGTTTGATCGACCAGCCATTGGTCGAGTCTAAAATTGTATTTAAGCGAATAATGCTCTCGACTATGCGATTAAATCATCGGATATAAACTGTTAATTGCGCCTTTTTAGCGGTTATTTAGTAAGATGCAATGTCTGCTCAGGAGAGAGAGATTATCCTCCATGTAACAGTATATATCTAAATTAGGCATTCTACAAAATTACATTACCGGCAAGAGCAGAAGTTTATCTCTGACGTAGTTAACATCTATCTCTTTGTTGATGAAGAGAATAAAGATTAATCTTATGTTTAATTACCGAAAGTTAAACTTGCAGAAAATGCTCAAGTAATAAAAAGTTACGTTTCTATTTATTTCATGATATGATCTTTTACATTTAAAAATTGTTTGGTCAACTTAAAGAATTAAAAGTATAATATTTAATAAAAAAAATAAGAAAATTTTTAAAAAGATTCGAGTTTAGATTGTTGCGTGAGAGACGAGATTTCTACCTAAGAATAAAAATGTAGACCAATTGCCGATTACATTAATCTCCCTCAAATTCTCGTTAACAAAGGTTGGATTCGATTTTTAGTGCCTCGTTAAAGCCATCATATGATTCCAACAATCGTCAGTGCTAACGGACGTTGATGAAATAGCCGTTATCTGCTTGAGGGAACTTGATGAATCCGGCCATAAGTCTTACAAAATGCTCATATGGTCTGCGAAATGACGAGAAAATATCATTTACGTCGAAGTTAATCGTAAGACGTTGAAAGCAGTTATTAGTCTGTAGAGAATATTCTAAGAATTCTTTCCAACGTACTTATTACAGATACAGATCTTTTAGATACAAAGTCTTCCAAATAAAAAAAAACTTATGATAAATGATGAATATTCAACTGAATCGCGTAGATGCATGCGCATGATTCGTGGATCTTTATTAATTGGTACCTTATTAATTATCGAGAAAATTACAAAATGTTAGAGAATAATTTTTCTGTTAAATTTAACGATGTATCCATCCACGAGCAATGTTATTTCTATTATCAGACACCCTATATAATACTTTAACATTTATTTATGTTGTTTAAAATAGATATATTAATAATTTTATTTCAAAATTATAATCTCACTTGATGTTAGACGTAAAGAAAGATTAGATAAAAATTACTCAGGTAATTTCCTTTCAGATATGCGAATAAAATATTCGACGTTCGTAAAAGAGCAAATTGGGCTCTTCGATAACTAATTGCGAGAGGTTACAGCGAAAGTAAGACAAATTCCAGCGGCAAGATCATCGCCGTCGCCGCAAGCTGAGAATAATGCGATCTGTCCGAATGAGTGCCGCGTTCCCGTTCGCGTTCGGCAGTTCTTCAATATCGTTCGTCTTGTAAAATGGAACCGAGAGAGACCGACTATTCCGCGTCGCGTACGAGGTTTTACCGCATTTTTGATCTATTGTTTCGTTTCCGCTCGTTCGCCGTTTTTATTACGCGAGTTTTCAATCTTGCTCGTTTCGAAAATAAAAGACAGCGAGTGCATGCTGCGGCGCCTCGACACACCGGCGCATTTTCGAGTTACTGGTAGCAAGGAGAGTAACGCGATTCTGCGGATATTGTTACGTGACGGTGAGAGGACAATAAAATGTCACGATGTAAAAGATACTGCATCGCGATTGCCATGAGGTTTTACGATTACCTTACCTAGCAGCGAGTATCTAGCTTAATTAATGCTTAAATAAAGCTGGTTGAAATATCTTCGCGCTAAAGCGAATCAGCGGCGCACTTAATCGACGTTTGTTACGCAACGGGTGTGTTGTACGTGATTATCGTTTATTATCACCAACATTGCAATTCCGTGATTACAATTAACAGAGTTAGCGACTTGCCCACAAGGCGAACGCTTCAACGCGCGCAATCTCGCTCGCGAGATACCAACGCGAGCGCATTAATTGGCTCTCCGTCTCTTACGCTGATAATCGAACTTGCGCTGTTTGTCAGGAGACGGAACGTTCTTTTTGTTTTTTTTTTCTTGCGCGCGACCGGTCCCCCAGTTTTCACTTTCCCCTCGACTTAACCGATGAAAGACGAGGCGAGATGGCCATTATAATGGACGTTTATCGTTAAAAGCGATTTCCATTAACTGCAGCTCGAAGCGGCGACCGACCGGAGCGGCCAACCCGCTGGGAAAAGTGAACGTCTATTGAAAACTTTCGATCGCTTTTGCATGTTTTTTGCGCAAATCTCGTCGCTCATACCAATGACGGCTATCAAATATGTCCTCTCATATAATTCTATCTCGGTATTCCGGAAAAAACGAAAGAAATAATATACTTTATAAGTTGTAATATTTTTAAAGGAAATATCGGATAATAATATAATGATGTCTATATAAGTTTGAAAGAAATGTCTGATGGAATATTTTATAGGAAAATATTTTGGAAATTTCAACTAGAGAAATATTTTTAATTTAGATATTCATTGTTTCATTTTTCTTGGTTGTAATGTCCAATTTTAATAGCAATATTATTCGAAAAATTTTTAATTTCATCTTTAATAAAGAATAACAATTTTTTGAATTTTACATTGCAATATTATTAATTAAATTAAATCATAATTGTTTTGACTATAATTATAAAATGTAATTTTTTATTAAGCGTTTATTATTTTATTTATTAATTTTGTATTATTAAAAATTTATATATTTGTAAAATTTCCTTTAGTACATTTTTGTTTGAAATATTCAGATATTTAACGATTCCATTAACTATTTTGCTAATTAATTCCTTGTACAAGTGTTTAATATTGATAAATACAAAATAAAATAAGTGTGTATCTTAATGAATACATTTTAAATATTTAATGGCAATGAGAGTTCGATAAATTTTATGAGGACAGTACATGAATATACAATTACACTATCTCAATATCTCAATATTCATAACCATCATGTGATTATAAAGATGTGTAATGCTATTATTTCTAAAAACATCAACTTTATTATTGAAATTAACCATTAATATTGTCCTGTTTCTATAATTTTAATACTCACATATTCGAATACAACTCTTAAAAACTGCACGATTCAATATACAAAATATTCAATATCTCGTAATAAATCATCACACAAGATATCAAAAATCCATTCGCAGTTTTTATCATGGATCCATCTCGGAAAAATATTCGCATCGCGAATGCCAGATTCAAGCGAGTATGACGTAAAACGGAATAAAAGTTGTCTTACGTAACGGTGTGTATACCCGTCAGATTACTTTTCTCTAGCAAGAAAGCCGAAGGTCACGATCGATCTCCAAGCCCTGTTCGGATCGGACTCGCGGAATAGGTCTTGGCATTCGCTCTTGTTTGACTTTCTCACGGATCGCAGGATCCGCGTTCAAGATACCGCGAGAAAAGATGGATAGAAAGCGCGAGAGATGGAAGATGAAGTGAAGGCGAATCTACACGGTTCACTTTTGATGATGATTCCGAGTGAAATATTCAAAGCGTGCAAAAAGTGAACATATGTTTCTACAAAAATAATCATTCGTGTTCAAAAGAATAAAAATTCAAAATATACTTGACTATTATTTCGCATTTTCGATAAATATTAAGCATAGATCCGAAATAGAACATTGTTTATACAATGTTTCAGTCTGAAGACTTTGTACGAATATTAAATCAAGAATGACATGGAATGATTTATAATCAAAATTTTTTAGAAGAAATTTAATTAAAATTTTATTTCCTATTTCTTCAATCTTTCAATTTAAGAAATTTAATTTCACCGCTCATTTGACATATGTATTTCCAAGTTTTATATTTATCTCTTCTTTTAGAATTTAATTTGTTAAAATTCTTATTTATTTTTCATAATAAATATAAAATTTAAATCCTTTAAATTAAAATTGTCAAAAATAGATTAAATCGAGAATTTCATTTCTCATCTTTTTTTCTTTCCAAAAACTTGTAAACATGTCGAAACTGCACTTGATTGTAGCACTGTTTGATTAAGTTCTTTATACTGCATGTACATAGAAATTTGGATTTGCCAATGGCATTCAATCAGAAGGTCCATTCATGGTAGTAATCGAGAGTGTATATTCGCCTTGAGAATTCGTGAAAGACATGCTCTAGCTCGCTAGGCAGTCCCTTCGTGAGCAATTCCTCAGCTCATCCTTCAGATGTTGGTGCACTAGTGCACGGCATCCTTCGCGAAAAGATTTTACGATCAGTATCTTACCTAACTATCTCCAAATACAGCTATTCAATCCGAACGAAACATGTTTTAAGTTGCGAAAAAGCGTATCACGAAGCATAAAAAATATATAAGAAAAATAAAAACTAAAATTAGATCATTAAATTTAGTTTTTTTTATAACATATACAACTATGTTTTAATTATTTTTTTATAACTAAGCATTTTATAAAATGTAAAATAAAAATGTTATTTAATTTTAATTTAACTAGTAGCTAAAAATTAGATATCCCAAAAATATTCCAGTTCGTATTTTTTTCTTTCAAGCAAGATTTCCATATTGTAGCATGAAAAATGATATGTATTAAACGATAATAGTTTATAAATCTATCATATTAAGCGATGGGAAAGTTCCACTGTTTTCTCTATTGCGCGTCTGATAATTATTGATTATTCTCATATCACACAGACATGATAGATGCTGTGTCAGTTGAGCGATCGTGGCGTTTTCAGTTTAATCAGTGAGGTGTTATCGATTCCACGTTAGCTAATGCCAATGAATAATTTTTCGCCTGTAATTTCTACGGCAGGTCGATGACCCGGAGTGCATCCGGCATTCGTCGCGAATCAAGTTTCAAGTTAGATTACGGAAACCATTTGTAGCGTACAAAACGTATAATGCATGGTTCTATGGTTTCGCGATATATCGAGCGCGGTGTTGATGACTTTCGGTCGGGCGCGCGAAATAATTGAAAAAGTTTCTTGGACGTTAATAAAATCGATACGTGGCAAGCAGAGGCGAAGCGTTCTATCCGACAAATGGCCGCTTTGTCTTTTGTGGAAACTAGGACTATGATAGAGTTTCTAATATCGAGAGCTTTTGGCCGGGCTCCAAAAGCTGCGGGAAAACGAGATAGGTGTCGGCGTTTCGATAGCCGTCGATAAGAGGATTCACGGGTTGGAACATTAACTGAAAACTATTTCTAACTGGAGACTGTCGGCAAAATTGTAACTGTAATTGTATCTAAATTAAAAATAAAAGAAATTTACTTAATATTGAGCTACCGCGCCTCTCGTGACTTTTTAAAAACTAAAGCAAAAGAATTAGTTTTAGAAGCAAAAAATTAGCAAATAATTTTCATATCTTATTTATTACGTTATGATAATTTGGCTCAAACAGCTTAATATACACGTAGGGATATTAAGCTATCTGAGCCAAATTATCAGAACATGACCAGTAAGACATGAGAATTATTTGCTAAATTAAATAAAGAAGGAAACAATTTCAAAAATCAAAAATATAGCAGCAAATATTGTTCGTTTTGTCAGCAATATTAGAATTTAAAAAATAGCTAAACATACATGCCAATATTCCTAAAAAAGTTAAAAAAGCGCCGAAGAAAATTATTACTTTAAATACATCGATTTAATATTATTACGAAAACGAGAATAACGATTGTCACTCACTATGGCAAACGCCAGTCACGGAATTCTGGCCAGCAATAACCCTGTCATCGCTCATTTCATCGTCGACGATATAAGTTATGCTTTAAAACTGCAGAAGAAAAAGAGAGCAAAGTCCATCGTCGGCAGAATGTTAATTGCAGACTAAAATTCTCACTGGATGTTTGCAGCGCGATGTACATACGAGCTTTAAATACCACACATGAATTCCTACCGTGATACTCCGTTTATATATACTTCTTTTTTCGTAACAATTCCCGTACTCAATATTGCGAAATGGTAAAATGACTGGAGGTCGTCGTGAAAGGAAATACGGAATTAATTCTAGAAAACAAAATGTCTTTTTCTTGGAGTAGCGGAAAATTTTACGTACTTATAATAAAAAATTAACAGCCAGCAAACGTATAAAGAACAAATGAGTTTAGTGAAGATTTTTTACCGCGCTAACATTGGACTTTAATGAAAACGCTGCAGCATCATAATTACAATGCAGTTTTTTATGAGTTCACAAGACATAGTCTTAATTTATTGTTTCGCCGCTTTGTCAACTCTCCTAAGTAATATATTCTAACAAATTTGGAAATATGCAAAAGATACTTTATATTTAGAATAATAACAAAATAAAAATTAAACAGATGTAGATATATTTAAAAACAAATAATATATAATATATATATTATAAAAAATAAGATATAAAACACAGATTCTAAAAATGGGTCATACGTAACTTTCTCGAGATTCTTAGAGAAAAGAATGACTTACTAGTGCAATATCATGATCGATAGTCCGTTACATAACGTTCAATTTGACGAAACAGCTTTCGTGTTGACATCGTATCCCATGTCAACGTTAAAAGAGAAGCTTGCTGTTTGTTTGAATTTTGTAATATCCTAGTACACGCACTCAGCATAAGGCGTTGAAGATACCACATTAAAGACCCATATTGTGTAACGTTTACTTATACTCAAAAAGACAGACTTTAATTTTGATTTTCGCAACATTTATGCGATGAAACATCGGGCATTTAAAGACAGTTATGTACTCGTGTGTGTATATACGTGACATTGATATTTTTTAATTTCTGTGTCACATGTCAAAAATAAAAGTTTAAAAAAATAAATAAGGAAGTTATTTATAAAAGCAAATTAATAACTTGTATATGATTAAAAATTATTTTAATATCGTATATTACCGTATAATAAGAATATATAATCTTAAAGATTAGATGTGCTGATACACACAAGTGAAAGCTATTAACAAATAAATCAATCCGGACGTTATCTTATTCGGAAACTTTTCTACTCGCAGCTCGCACATCGAACCAATTTGTACGTGAGGTCAGTGTATTTTTAGACGGAATCGTTTCGGGGAACAGTCGTATCGAACTCGAAGATGTCTAACGATTAGTCGCTCACTGGCGCTTTCACGCCATTGCGTGTAAATCAACGAAGAACCTGTTCGCATGCTTTTACCTGCTTCTGAGACATAAGCCTGTATTGAAGCAGTTGCATTCTATTATTCTCTTTCCAAAAGTTTAATAAAAGAAAGTCGATAAAAGAGAAGTAAAAATTATAAAAATAACAATTTAATTTATATATATAAATGTAATTTAATTTAAAAAATTTGATAATAAATGGAACATTAATTTAATTATATTCCTTTTCTATTGTATTCACAGATTTATTATTAATATAATTTTCTGCATCATCTCTCTTATCACTTTTTTGTTCAATATCAATCTCTTTGTTAAATAAAAAAAGTACATTCTTCATGCTATAAAAAAGTACAAGTACGGGAAGAGTCCTCAGTAAATCATTTTCTCCAATCATATTCTTTTCTTCCGAATAATGACAAAATTCCTCGGATAAATAACTTCAGCGCGGAATGATTACTGCGCCAAAAAATTTACGAGCATCGGGGGACAAGGTTTTATCTTTATCTGCGATGAACACGACAGTCAATTTGTAGTCTTTGGACCACTCGTTTTAAAATCTACGGTATTACCATTAACCGAAGTTATTCCCATCGAGAAATTACATCGAATATTGTTGGTCCACAGACTTCATATCAGCCGTGTTGAAAAATATTTTCACGGGGATCATCGCGCAGTAAGAATTTCGCGGTAGAAATAGCTTAGCGATCGAAGATTCTCAATCTTCTTCACATTAGAACTTTTTTTTTTAAATAAAATTTTGAGAAGACATCAATTTGAATTGGTTCTCTATCTCAAAATAATCTCTGATAGTCTTTATGACCTATATATTTCGAATACATGTATGCTAATATTTTGTGAAACGTTTATTTGATTTATTGGTTCATAATTTTCATACGATAGTTTATGTATGAGGCATTTATATTTTGACCGGAGATCGAGTCCATAATTTGTATAATCTACTTTAAGTATATGCGAAGCCTCATCCAAAATAAATCTTCAAATTACAGGCTTGATTCGCTCTAATTCAGAACGCAATTACATGCAATCTGTCAGGCTCGAAATTAGACGCACAAAAAAGGTTATGAATATATCGCCGAAATAATCTTCTCGTTCGACAAAGCTCTACATTGTGAAATGTAGATTAATAGCTCCGTAAAATAAATTGCCATTTGTAAGATCATTCTTTCTAATAAAAAAGACAGATCAAATTTCAGAATTATTTTTCTTCCGCGTTGTTTTATATCTATTATTTAATATAGAAATTAATAAAATTATTTTTCAAGGCATAGAATATCGTAATATTTTCATTTTTCACACAAGTAATAATTGTTACGTTCTATTATCAGCTTCCCGATAAAATATATCTTGAATTATAACTGCGTATATACAAGGAGACATGATCCCTGCTCCTATGACGCTGCAGCCTTATCATCCCTGTTACACATTTACATTCTTCGCGCCTCTTTCATACACGGTGATATTATCTAGGAATCAAACCTGTCAGGGAACTGTTGTTCTAGACGTCCGTCTATGTACGCACACAAAAAAGCTGATCTACTACCGGCGAAAATGGAAGTGACACTCACGCCACGTTACTTGCAGGCGAGTAGCCCGACAGCGGCGTTATCGATATCCCTGTCTTTTATACCGTCACGACGACATCTCCCCGATAGCGATATCGCTACACAGTAACTTCTGGCAGCAAGACAGGCACAATTCCGTATTTAGGTCAAACGTAACCTGCGTGCGTGGGGAAAAAACATCGGAGCTCGTACGAGAGATAGGATTCGAGAAGATCCCTTGCCGTCATTCTCATCGTTCTCCCTTTTTCCGGATCAGAATTGTTATTTAGATCGAGATACTTGGGGGATATTGTGTATCGAGGATGTGGGAGGAAATGCTTATCGACCGCCTAAAAAAATCCTGAGCAGCGTTCACGATAATTTGCAGATGTTGATAAAGAAAAGTTTGAAGAATTTGGAGTAAATCTTACTTGTCGGTTTTGATAAAAATTTTCTTCATTATTAATTTTGTTCCTCATAGAAAATATTTTTAAAATCAAAACAAAGAATTTAATTTTTTCTGTAATATAAAAGAATTTTTTCTGTAATATAAAATAATAAGAAAATCATAAATTAGAAAATAAATTGTTTTAAATAATTAAATAAATTATATTCTGTAAATGCCAACAGTATTAATACATCAATGATTTTGTAAAGTCAATATTCATGCTTTCGTAAGAGATGTAAGTAAAAAAATAAGCTTCAGCTTTCGCTATCCTGCTGTATCTGTATCAAATACAGATTCAGTTTCTATTTATATTATTATCGTTAAATTGTATCTAGCTTTTCCGCAAACATTTATTGCGCCGTCATTCACATTCACAGGAATGTGTATGTAGAGCGAGTAAATGTATGTGAATATCCGCAGCGTATTGAGCTTGGGCTCGCTAAACCTAAATGATGATGGCATGCGGATCAGTTATCCCTGAGGGAGGTACTCATGCTATCAATACCTTGAATTGGTAGCGACATCAAGCGTAAACCAAATGATCCCTAACTTGTATATTGACTGTTTCGTACCTAACAACGTAACGTTAAGTTCTCGTACGTCACGATCGATATTGCGAATTCCACGAGCAGATTGTGAAGCTCGATGAAAGAAAGGTGATCACAATGGCCGTCACGAGTTTCTGTGCCATGGATACTCGGACTCTGAGTCACTCGACTACTCGCTCGCTCGACCGTTCGTATTGTGATCTTTCACCTAGCAACGCATTGGTTCCCAAACTGGACGCCACAAAAATATCGAATAAAAAATTTTAATATAATTTTCCGATTAAAAATTTGAAAACATTTCAATAATGTATTAGATTTGTATAAAAGTTATTATAAAATATATTTTTATAAAATTAAATTTATATAAAATAATTTATTATTATATTTATACCTCAAGGTACAAAGTAAGAAAATGATACAAATTTATCTAAGAAAGCTCGATAAATAAGATGCTTTCTTAATTAGATTTATAAATATATCTGTAATAAAATTCAATGTGTAAAGTTTGGCAGCGATATTAAAAAAAAAAGTGGAGTCGAGCAGTTTGGGAACCTCTGTGCTAACGGCTTTAAAATCTCGAAGTAGCAATTCCCGCCGACTGGCACAGAGGAAAGGAACGAGGTACGCGGATCGAGGATAATGCCCGCTTTGCAGTCATCGAGTGCGTGACCTGCGTTTCGCAACGGTTGACGCCGCGATTCATCATCCAGGAACTAATAAAGCGTCAGGTTTCAATGAGATCCGCAAAATTTCTTGAAATATTCAGTGATTTGTTTAAACGTTGCGTAAAACAGGCAGAAACGTAGAATTCTCGTAAACTTCTTCGAGTTTAAGTGTGTTTCAAAACTATGTCTCAATTTAATATATCAAATATATAACAATATATAAAATAATTATATATAACAATAATATTTTCAGCAACCTTTTATAACATAAAAATTGTCAGAATGAAAAATTCGATTGGAAAGAATTCGCGTCCTTTCGTTTAGTCCGAAGGAGTTTAGTCACAAAGGAACGTTTTAAAGCCCGGAAAGATACAATGCGGCCCTGCACACCGCATTTTTCTTCGCGGCGATTATAGTCGTGAAGAATGCGCGACGTTCGTTCAGAAATCGCTCCGTTGGGAAAGCGCGTAACGCGAGGGAGCGAAACCGATGTCGTCCGAGAGAGAAATCAGAACACGTGACGATCGCGAGTACATACATACGTATTTTGCAAATCGACGAAAGCGTGCGAGATCTTGGCGCACGGCCGAGATAAACAGGCTATTTGACGATTGAATCGTGGAAATTCATATTTTGAGACCGAATTAGAACGCAGGTTTTCTTTACATCGCGAACCAACGTGATTCGGGTCTACATTATTTTTCTATAATGAGGAGCGAAAAATTTGGTACATCGCATCGCATTGCATTGCATTTGCACAAATGGAAAAGTTTCTCATCGCTCTCACGAAATTTTAATTGTTTGGTCAATCAACTTCCAATATTTCTAAATAATGGTTAGAATATAAAATGAGTAAGTTTTTTTATGTATTTGTAGAAAAATTTCCTTGCTGGCTCACGTTGTTTAGCTTAAAAAAAAATATCATTACTACAAACAATAAGTCGTCGTTAATTATATTAAACTATGTACGCAAAGGAGACACTCCACAAGATTTACCATCGCGCTTCGTTCGGTGGAATGTGGTTCGCATAACGGAGCAGCATACGCGATCGCGGTATCTATGGATTCGATCTACCTTGAAGGATCTATCGGGAAAAGAGAAGGATATTTAACGTGCACGTTCGACTCTGGATATTTGCACAATGTGCCGGAGAAAAATACACATTTAAACATCTCTTGCTCATTTGAAACTTCGACGAATGACATTAGCGACGTCAGGCACTTCTTTTCCATCCTGCCATAAGCAGAATATCTTACGTCACTCGGGATCGAGCCGTTGCGTCGTTATGCAGAACCGAGGCGCATAATGCACGCCAGGTGCATCAGCTAGCTTTTCCACGTGCACGCGCGTGAGGTCGTCGGTAAAAATTGACTTCGCGAAATGAGCCACGCGTTTCTATAACGGGCGTGTGTGGGAATAAATGAGATAACGTCCGCACGATTATTGTACAATTCGCGCAAGCCAAACTAGGAATTCCAGCGAGGAGTGAAGCCAATTAAGAGCTCTGATAAGAGCGATTCGAGAGAAATTGAAGATCTTAATCGTAACGATATATATTATTAATAACTGTGTTGTATTATCCGTTGGAAGCTACGTGACAATAAGTTATTAATGAGTCTGCGACCTAAATGGTAAATCATGTGAACGACTTGCAAAGTAACGGGACTGAATATTTTTAGAATTAAGCAGCTTTAAATTTCAATTTAAGAGATTGGGGTTAGAAGTGTGTGCCATTTAAAAGGCAGCATTAACTCTTTAACTCCCAGACCTTTTAAACGTTAGAAAAAAATTCTATTCTTTTAATATGTTATAGAATATGACTTTTTAAAGAACTGGACGAAAAAACAGTACATCTGAGTTCAACTGACACATGTCTAAGAGGCTAATATAAAAAATTTATGTTTTATACTTTTATTAGTCTTAAATTCACTTTAAAGTGAATGTAGCAAATTTGCTACTGTGGGAGCTAAAGGGTTAATATCATTCGCTTAAATATTACGAGTGCCACAACGTTATCAGCGATAAAAATTAATTGGGGACGAAAGAGCAAGGGGCCGAGAAAGCAGTATATCAATTTCGAAATTATTCGCGAAAGAATTGTATCCGGCAGAGCATAATCCTCGATTGAAAGCAAAGGCAGCATATAATTAATTGAGAACTCGAGCGGCTCGTTCCCAGCGCGGTGCGGCGACGAAGAAAAAAAAAAACATACGTTCACTTCAATGTCGGAATGTCTTTCGCAAATGGGATATTTACACAAATGAGCAACGTGCGTCAGGTATATAATAAAGCGTCGCTGGCAGTGTTCACGAAGATCGATATTCGGTGAACCAAAATAGAGTCCATCAGGGGATAACGTCCACACGCCGAAACGCATTTGCCCGCACGCAGACGGAAAGCCACTAATTGGCGAGCGCCGAAGCGCGGTATTTACATCTCCCTCCTCCTAAGGAGGAGGGAAAACTTTGCCCTTCGCGTACCTTTCGTTATCGCTCGCGGAGTGATCTCACGACGTGGCGCATCGTCCGGCGGTGGCGGTCAGCTGCGACGAGGCACTTGGTAGAGGTATCCAATTTTAGCGGCTTCTCGCGCGGTGCAGTCGGTGTCAGGCGGCGCACTCGCGTCGCGAATGGCTATTCGCGACGCGCTGCCCTCGGAGGACACGGATACCCCGGCGCGCGTGTTCACACACACGTACACATACACACAAAACACCCACCGCGCGCTCGTTTCCTTCCTTCCGTTCGATACCGAAAGTCACCTCATCTCGCGCGAATCACCTCATCGACGGGTCCGGAGAGGATCGCTGTCGCGAGACGGACTACGGACTGCGCGAGTGCCGAGCGGCGACTACTCGGATCTCCTCGGCGTAGGGCGAAGAGGGAGGGTTCAACCCCGAGGGACGGCGGAGAGGCCCGAAAGCGCTGATGGACTTCTCACGTCACCTGATCGCGCGTCGCGTCTGTTCCCTCTTCCTCCAGTCCCTTCGCTCCCCGCGCCCCGCTACCCTCCGGGGTAGCGCGAGTAGGTCACGTTCTCTGGAAGCTTCCGCGCGCGCGGTCACGTGTCACGCGGAATCGTCCCAACTTCGACGTTGTCCCCCGAAAATCCGTATACGATCCGGTCTGTTTCGAGCACCGATCAGCAGGGACGAAGAGATAGAGAGAGAGAGAGAGAGAAAGAGCCGGGATAACGGGATCGCCTCGCGGGGCGATCGCTGACGCGACAGGGTGCACGGTTCTCGGCCGTCTGAGCGCCGATGCGGAACCTGGCTTCACCGCGAGCGACCCTCTCGCGGCCGCTTCCGCCGGCGCCGACGCGCGGTCGCCAATCGCTCCGCGGTCTCGTTCCCCACTGCCGTCGGTCACAGTCCAATGGCGGAGCGCGGACGAGCGGACACCTCGGCGGCGCGCGCGATGGCGCGAGCCGCGAGGTCCGGCACAAACGCATCCAGGCACTCGCCGCACTCTCGTCGGCCCGAACTCGCTCGGAGGCTTTCTTCCGTCAAGGCGAGTGCCCTCCCTCTCCACCTCCCTCCTCGCTCCCGTCGCTCTCCGCGCCGTGCGTTCTCCTTATCTCTTTCTTTCCTTCTGGGCTGGCCAGGAGATTTGAAAGTAAGCGCGCGCGGATCCGGCACACGGCCGGCGCGGCGATCGAGGCGTGATTTATCGCGGGGAGCCGAACGCTCGCGCGGGGGTATCATGCCGTGCGCGAACGCGCCGTTAACAAGTCGCGAAGGGGGTCAAACGTGAAGGGCCGCCGGCTCTTCGATCGCGCTTTCTAAAAATTAGCGACTCCGATGGGAAGCGGGTGTGCCGAGGGCACATTCATCGATCAGTCGTCTCCGATGCGAGACATTAGGCGGTTAGCCGAGCCGATGATAAAAGCAAACGGATAAATATTTCGAGCTGCAGAGGCAACAGATGTTAATTGAAAAATTATATTGCACCGCGATAAGCTTACGTCGTACTCTATGTTTACGTGCGAGAGGGAAAGAGTTGGAGGTACTTCATTTTTGGATGGCTTATGCCAATTTCCATCGATGTAGATTAACTTTAATCTTGGTTTAACTTACTTTCTATCTTTCTCTGATTCTAAGAAAAGGTGCAAGATGAGTTAAACCAAGATTAAAGTTAATTTACATTGGTAAAAATGAACATTAAAGATTCGCTTCCAATGCGACAGTAATTTTAAGAATAATTACGCGATATTGCATTTGATAATATCCCACGTAAAAAACGTTGATTATCAAGTAGAAATTAACTTAATAACGTAATTGACAATCTGTAGAAAAACGCCAACTTAATTCGCCGACTTAATTTTTTAGAGAAATAAACGATTCATTTGTTTTTGATAAAGAATAAATATAGTTAGGTGTAACATATAAAAATAACATATAATACAAAAATGGCATCGAAGATAAAGTTATCTAATTATAGTGATAGTTAACGTGTTTCGGAGGAACGATAGCGGCTATCGCGAAGAATATGAGTTTTTTTTATCTACTTGCTCGTGCAGGGTGAAAAAAAAATTGCAGTGTTTCTTATCTCGGCGACCAACGTATGCGTCGAAACGTGGCGTATTTCGACAAATGCAAAATGCGCTTCCCGGTTAAAAATTGATAAACCTTTTATCGTAAAGTAAATTCAACTTCTGTCATTGTCGGATGGGATATAAATAAAAATAGCTCATGTGGTAAACGAGATTAATTCATCTCAACATATGTTCACATAATAGAGTACATCTGTTTCCTTATACACTAATCGATAATCAGTTCTGTGAATTGACAATAATACATTCCTAAAAATGTAAAGAATGAGAACATACAACAGATGTATATTCTTATCACTAATCTATATGATAAACAAGTCAATATTCTTCCTCAAAAATCGTTTAAATAAGAGTATTTCCTTCAGGGACTTGACTTGGGGGGGGGGGGGGAGAGAGAATTTACCGTCGCAGATCAATTTTCCCGAAGTTCCTCAATCATCTACAATTTCTTAATTAAATATCTCTTTCGAGAAAACATCAATCCATCCATCGAAAGACAGAGATCTTTGAAGAAAATTACATAACACGTTACATTCTCCAACGGTAACTCTAATATTTGTTACGAAATCGACCGGAGTAATTATTACGTATTTAATTATCCGTCACACGATCATTGGGAAACCAATATCGGTTACGTTGCTCCGAATACGCATCGATGTGTTGCGTTCATCGCCAAATTACTTTGATCGTCATCGCCGCTAATGACCGCCACCTTTCCCGGGTCGTCGTGTACACATCGTTTACCAGCGCGAGTTGGCCCGTGCGTGCGCTATATACGCGTACACGTGAGAATATTGATTCCACCGCGTCAGCTGCTTGCTTGCATGCTCGCCTGCTTGCTTGCGCTCGTCGTTGGCTTGGTTAGTCTACCGCATTCTAACCCACATTCACGTGCACCGCCACGCGGCCGCGCACAAGTTACTGACTAGGATATCCCCATTCCGAACGCCCGGTGCTTTCCACTGTATCGGATTTGCCGAGGAGACGGATATCGATACTCTGAGCGGTATCGCATCCGTAATCGCGCGGCTTGAGCTTTTCGGATACGAACTCTCCGTTAGCTTCTCTACCGTCGGGGAAACTCGTAAAATCACCGCGGAAGAGTTTTTCATTATGTTTCCATTTGAAATTCAATCTCTCACTTTTTCTAAATTTTACTTGTGATTAAATTCCACGGCGTGAAGAACTTGCGTCGAGACAATAGAATTGCCCAATTAACTCAAACAGGCGGAAGAATGAATCAGAAATGTTCGTACGAATTTTACATTGCTTAAAATGACGTGAAGGAATTCTTGTGGGAAGCGTATTTTTAGTAACTGAAGCTAACACTCATCATAAGAAAAATCCGAAAATAAATCAGGCTCGGAATATTCCGTTGTTCTGTGCAACAAAATTAGCGGATTGATAATGGAACCAGGCACACGAGTGCGTAATTGCGGAAGCGAGAGAGATCGCTTCCGATACGCGGACCCGATGGGAATCGTTTAATGCTTCCTTAACGAGAATCCCGCGGGCGGGGTCGCGACCGCTATTCTTTATCCGGCATGCGCTATCCGGAGCCTAATGCAGGTCCCGTTCCGATAACGCGCGCAGCAACCGCATTCAATGCCCACCGTCACGCGAGTGGTGCAAGCAACATTAATCCGGTTAATCCGTTTAAATAAGCCACATCCGAGCCCGATACGCGAATCCTTTGATCGTAAAACCTTTGTTTGCTTACGATCACGAAGAGAGCTGTAGCCGTTCGGTATCCCTCCGGGATTATCGATGGTGTCAACATATCTCGGTTATGATTGTTAAACCACTTACGATTCGATATTTACGATTCGCCCGAATCAGACTCGATAATTTGCATTTCTACGCGGGTAAATTTGCCGACACAGTGCTCGGTGTTTATCTCGTGATTTCACAGCGATCAGCCGTAATAGCGATCGTAAAAGCGAACTGTAATTAGACAAAATTTCTAAGGTTGACCGTTAAATTATTAAAACTCGATTTCGTCAGTTTGTTAAATTTCACCGCAATTTTAACGCTTCATAAAGTTACTTTAAATGTTAAATTATCAATGTGCTAATTTCTAATGAAAATTATTAAAAGGTTCGCGAGTGCTCCTTTTAATTTGGACCACAATAGCCCTTTGTTGAAGAGAAGATGGCTGCTGAGAGTAAACGAAAATCTTACGTTTCAATTTACAGAAGTGTCCCCCTTGAGCTGCCATTCTTTGACCCAGTTTCAGCTCATTTTTCTTCAGTAAATATTTGATTGACCTATTTTCGTTAAATTTCAATATTGGATATCTTTGTAAGCAAATTTCAAATTAAGAGTTTGTCCTTCTAAAATTAAATAAACGATAAGGCTTCTATTTCTACTCGTTTCAAAATTCGAAATCTACCTTTTCACATTTCTGAAATCTTGAATTTTTTATGGTTTGTAAATTAGAAATGCGTATACCTTCCATCACCGTTTCGTTAAGAAAAGTTTTATTCCAAACTATGCGAAGAATTTTTTGTGCATAAAAAAAAAGGACCGATTATAGTGGCGGAACACCCTGCGTGTCCAGAGAAGTAAAAAGTTAATGCACGTGCTGCGAACGTTATTCCGGAAACATTGACGTAAAAGCGTGAAACCCGACTCCTTTGTTTCTGGGCACGCTCGACGATCTCGAACGGATGCATTGACCCGCTCAAAAGTACCGTTCTCTAATTGCGGTGAACGCGGACCGTGAAAAGTAACAAACACAAGGTAGAATCGAAATTGATAGTTTCGGGCTGCGAGAAAGGTAAGAAAAAGTGTCGGGATGAAAGTCACCTTTTTTGGGATTTAATCTCAAGAGATCGTGGCAAAACCGAGCAATATGTCGTAATTAGAGTACAATCTTATCGAGTTTACTTCTCCTGAATTTCTAGATATCTAGATATCTTGATTATACAAAAATATTATTTATCTTAACTATTTGTACATTTTAAATAGGAAATATGTTCGCAATAGCGTTTGTGATATTTAATTCTTCTCTGCTGTCTGCGCATATTTTGTCTCTATTATTGTTGTATTTGTTTAAATATAAAATTTATAAATTTTTAATTTAAAAAATGTACATAAAAACCGATACGTTTTATTTACCGTATAGATAAAATAATTGAAATAAAAGTGATGTTTTGTTTTTCGTTCAGATTTTAAGGGATTAATATTACTTCAAAAGGGTTAATCAACTATCATTGGAAGGACACGGCCAAGCATGCAATAGAAGGATTACGTAAGTTTACATAATTTGGCCGGACGTGACTATCATCCGTGGCTCCGCTCGATCGCATTCTCGGAGCGAATTGCGGGCTCCAATGTATGCAATAGCGAGAAGCTCAAAATGTGCCAGGATAGATCTTTCGTGATCCATTTATCGTGAGAAGAATTATACGCGAAGATGGAGTAGATTGGAAAAAATGAATTAGAACAGATAATTTTGATGTTTATAGAGAGGAAAATAAAGACAGCGATGGAAAAATAATAATATACCGCACCACAGAGAAGAAAACTTTCTAAATTATTTAATGTCGAGAAAAATAATTTCATAAATTCCAAAGAAAACAAATCAGTTAATAAATAATTCTTATATACTATAACAATAATTAATATAAAGAATAAACTAAACTTCTGTTCACGTTTCTTCCCGTTTTCTTCTTCCCTTTTAAGCACCGTAAAGAAATATCACAATGCAGTCACCGGACCTCGCGTTATGTACTTTCACGAAATCTTTTGTTCCTTAAAAGGAAGAAAATGTAACTTTCGCGCAAATGACACAATATTATACACGCTGCTTTTTCCCTTATTCGATGTAACTCAAAGAGTTACTCGTGCTCTATATTGTATTGTAGTTTAATACAATCTTATATCTCTGTCGAAAAAGTTTGCGAGACGAACTTATCGCTTTCGTGCACTAGATCCTTCGTTCCGTCCGCGTTATTCGCTTCCCTGCCAATTGCCATCGGAAACTAATTGCCGTTGCACGTTACCGAATAGAAAATCGCGGTGCGGCCAACCGTAAAATGTTAAGGGATTGCCATCAATGTGATGTAAGACGCTCCATTGCGCGTTGTAAAACGCGCGGATGGTTTTAAGTTTTTGTGTCGTGCTCACGTAATCGAATCTTCTCAACTATGAAATATTCGATATAACAATTTGAAAAAGTGCTTTAAGGACGATTAATTACTAAATGTTTCTGCAATATCTTCTAATTTAACATAAAATTAAAACTATCGTTTTTTACCTTCTTTTGCATAAAGATCGTTCAAGCGATAAATTGTTCAAATGCATTTATTTACCCATTTCGTGGACGATTCTTCCTGGCACCAAATCATACTGACCTGCAACATAAAAAACGAGAGCACGTCAAAACATGTCGATTTAATCTGGAGATAAGCGAATGTACGATTTCAGATTAGCTTTATCGGTGAAACAAAGAGTTCGATATAAAAATATGATTTGCACAAATGTGGCAATATTTTCTGTTGCAATCTGCGATTGAAAATGTGAATTATATTACTTGCTCAGAATGACATAATAAGCAGCGCATCTACGACTTCAGATAGGCATTATCAGCGGGACAATGAGTTCAATATCAAGACATCGGTTGCACAAATGCGACAATATTTTCTGTTTACGTGAGAAATGCGAATTGCATTATTCATTCAGAATAACGTAAAATAATACAATGCAAATACGAGCGAGTGTAATCACAACTGAAGGAATATAAAAAAGTAATTTCATTTATAATGATATACTTGAGAAAATTTTCAGAGAGAAAATATTACTTTTTCTGCAAAGATAGAGAAGAAGCCAAACTAAAAATATAAAAAAAATATTCAAAATTATATACACAAAATAAAAGTTTAAAAAATTGAGTAATGGTCATTTAATAAGCATTACATTGATATTTCTTTATAATAATTGTGTAAAATAAAATTCTAAATAAATTATCTAGTACCTATTTTGTTTTTGTTCTATATACTTGTATATAGAAGAATACTATATATAAAGATACCATCTTTTGAATTATTTGAAAAACAATTAGAAATTAATTTATGGTATTTCAGAAAATACCAACCAGAAATTGTATTGTTTAAACATTATTGTAATATCTATTATTCTATCGTAAAAATCTAACTTTTCAAAAAATATCAAATTACCAATTTCAATTTTCCAATCTCATTTCATAGATGTGACATTATAATAAATTACAGTTGCGTAAATTCAAATTGGATATTTGCTCGTAGTTAATAATTATATGAAATTGTCTAACGGAACCGATAATGTCGATAGCGCAAGTCATCACGGTAATAGCCGTTAATACGACAGAGGATGATAGTAACTGAGTCAATGGAATAATATTCTTTTGAACATACAAAGTCGCTATCGAGTGAAAGGTAGGTTCGACACGAGAATAACAGAATCCAAAGCGCTAAGCGAAATACGCGTACAAGTTGTGTAAATAAATGCCTGACTGGCTGAATCATGATAGAAAAATTTTTGGGGAAAAAAAAGAAAAAAAAAAGAGTTATTTGTGTATTCGGAATCAGCTTCCATTTTTCCATCTCTGGATGATTTGCACACGAAAAATTCACAGGATGAACATAAATTCCGAGTCCTCTCTCTTGCGTAATAAGCATAATTCCAATCTTTCTACAAAAATCACGAAATTTACTAACTAGATATTAAAAAAAAAAAAAACATGATATGAATCATCATTTCACTCAACCTTCTTTTCAGTAATTCAGATGTCAAATTAAAATTAAAAAAAAAATCGATTTAAGATTTAGTGACATGAATAATGTTTCGTCCATGTGCATTTGCAAAGTTCAATTCGCACATCTGACTAGTATAGCTTTTCAAACATTCAATTCGAGAAATATTTTATTAAAGATAACTTGCAGAAATAACGTCGCACGACCACCCTCCGTCAGTTCTGAGACAACTAGTAAAACGGTAGCCGGTTATTGTCAAGCGCAGCTCCTTTCCCATTGCTGCCCGTGGGAATTAAGCGCACCGGTCTGTCAGACAACCGCTACGAACCGAGGACTACCGCGAAGCACTGTTTGTTCCTGAAGGCGGTAGTATTATCGTGCGCTGGGCGAAGAATATAACATGTTTCTTTCAGCTAGTCACGATATAACGCGGTTGTAACATGCGATAACTATGCACTTCGTACCCAGAATCGTGTTTATTTCAATATACAGTGGTGGGTAAATGGCAGCGGAGGGTGAACTGTATCTAAAGCTAAAATTCTTCGCGATCACTGACTCCCTCGCATTCACTTCGGGTTGGTCTGTTAATTATCCTAATTTCGCCAGAAAACAGATTTATCCATTAGTGTTCTAGGTTTCTCTTTGTCTTTTTTTTCGGTTGCATATCTCTCGTAACTTTGATTCGCTTTCCAAGCTCGCTCACCGAAACGTGCTATTTGTAGAGGAACTCAGCTCCTGAAATAATTCAGCGGACTTGAAAGTCGTACAAGCAACGCTATTGTACAGCTTAGATAAATGATAAGGACATATCTGAATTTCTGAACTTTGAATTGAAAATAGTAAACAATTCTATTTAATTTACAATAAATTAAAATGTCGAAGTAACTTATTTGTTTTAAGATTATAAAAAATTCCTCAATAAAATATATGGAATGTCATTTCAATTAAGATATTTTTAATTGTATTACTATATCATGTATAAAACAATGTATTATTAGAAATAAAGTTTTCGGTTAAAATTTCTTTGGTTTTACTTTTCCATTGAATATATTTATTTCCATTTCCTACGTATGTCTTTCCCATCTTTCTCACCTCCGTATTTATCTAAGATATTAAAATTGTTGTATACAAAATTTAAAAAATTCGTATAAAATATAATATATCATAATAAATATAAAATTTATCACTTTCTGTAAAAATGTGTTATATTGATACAACAAAAACTAAATTTCTTTTCAAAACAGACTTCTGCAACTTTTTTCATCTTCTTTAATTTCATCTTCTTTAAACAGATTGCGTATATATCATAATCCTGTATGTCAAATATTGAAATAATATATTCGTTGCATTTGAGTTAAACAAGACAATTTTTGAAAGAAGATATGTCTTTTTTTAATTTATTATTCCTCTTCTCAATTCGCCTTTAACTAACTAAAAAATTCGAGCTTACATTTGAAATAAGACCTTTCTCATTTCCTCTAATTCCATCTCACATCTGTGTATCCATGCAATCTCACATCGCAATATCGAAGGCATTAAGATAATCTATCTGTTATATTCTCAGGGCAGCTCATAGCAACCGTATATCCGAGTCGGAAGGTTTCGACCGGAGGATCGATGCTCGAGACGTCGGGTCTCGCGCAGGAGCAGATCGAGACACGAGTACACGCTCGTGCGATCAGCTGTGCCGGATACTCGATGGCCTCAACAAAGCGCGCTCCACGTGTACATTCAACCCTTCTGAGTCATCCTACCCACTTTGTTCCCCGCGCTCCACTTCCCTCTCCACTGTGGCGGCTCTTTTCTCAACGTGTGACGCAAAATGTCGCGCCGGAGCCGAGAGAGAAAGCAACGGAGAGAAACAGAGAGGACCGTGTCGCAGAAAGAGAAGGCGATGGACCGCGAGCCGAGCAGGGAGAGTCTTATTGATTTTTTCGAACATCTGATCGCGACGAGAAGGAGACGAAAGATGGGGAGAAGATTGCCGAGGAAGGACGGTGAGACGCGCGAAGCTGGCAGGACGAGAAGGAAGGAAGTCTTTGCGTTTTCTTCCATCCTTCTCCTGTCCGACGGCCTTCAGTGAAGTCTTCAGTGTCCTGTACCTGTGTTGCCACGGTAACAGCCTAGATTCCAGAGAAAAGTTGGAGAAGACGCGGAGCAGATGGATAGCTCAGAGAGAAGGACATGAAAAGAGAGCGTCAAGAGGAATCAGCGAGAAAGAGCTCGTGTTACGTGGTCGCGTTCCTTTGTTTCAGATTTCCGTGTCATCCACAGTATCCGCAAGAATTAACACATCGCGAAGTACAGACATGTAAATACGACGGCGCATTCAGAAGTTGGATGGGTAATTCGGTGAATACGTAGATGAGAGGGCATGAATTCAGTTAAAGTTCGTGAGGTACAATTAACTATTATCGTTATCCAATCGGAACTAACTGTTAAAACATTTTCCTCATCATTTTGGAGAAATGAGGGAAACTCTTGCATATTTCACGTGCTTTTATCAGATGCAATTTTAATTACATATCAAAGACATTATTTTTTCTCAAAAATGCATATTTTTATCTTTCTTTAAAGATTCTAATAAATAATCTGCCTCTACTAATGCTTTAAATGCTGCCGATTTATATCGCGATCGCTAATTAGAACAAACAGGTCTCGGAAAATTGTTTAATTAACAGTATGCGTGCCTCTGTTTGTGCTTGCCAAATAAATGACCCATGTAACGTCTACCCTTCTTTGTCAAACTGTATTTACTGAAAACTTATAAAATGATGCAAGAGTACACGTATCTCTTCTATGTGTATGGAATCACAACCAGAAGTTTGGAAGAAGCGAAAGTAATACGAAAAAAACTGCGAGAGTTACTCTGCCATAGCTTCATCAATCTTTCTTTCTTTTACCGCAAACTACCTCGATAATTTTTTTATATACGCAAAAACATTTCAGTATAATTACGGTATTTATAGTTCTTAATAAACGTTCTATAATAAATTATAATTATTGCGATAAAATACTGGTAATTAACGTAAGAAGCTATAATTTCTCGTTCATACATTGATTTTATCTTTCTTGTTATCTTTATAAATACAAAATCAAACAAAACAGATTTACTGAGAATTTAAAAAAATATTTTAATCTTTTTATTTTACATATTTTAACATAGAAAAGACGTTTTACTTCAAGATAAAATTTCTTAGCTCCATTTAGCTCGTATTATTTTAATCATAATATATAAGATAGACAAAAGAATCCAAGTAAGAGAATTCTATGTGACAATCTATTTCTTCTGTAAATGAAAATTGCAATTCTGATTGTGACAGATTGTGGCATGATTATGACAGCTTAATTCTGATTACGACGGTTCGCGTTGTACAAGCGGCAAATCGAGCAAACGAGACGTCAGGATTTCCATAAATATACAATGGATACCGCAATCGTAATTATACGTGTTCATCGAAATAGATAGACTCGTTCCATTTTAGCGCTTTTTCACTACACGGAAATATAGATCGCCCGCAATTATTTTCTCGCTAACCATCGCTCTTTTCGTGAAAAGCTTTCACGTGAAAAATCGCAGGGGTAATAAATCGACTCGCTCGTAAAATCATTATTTCGTTCACGCACTGGTGGCTTATTAAAAAGGTCGCGCGAGAGTTACCGTTTGCATCAGCCGCGACAAATAACGTGCGATAGAAAAATGTTTTTTGCAAACCATTCGGTTACTGCAAATTCAATGGGGGACAAATTGAATAAAACTGTATCTGATTAATCCTGGCAAACTGAAATATTTTCCGTATAACACAGGCGAATAAACCAACATTTCCAATACTTTTTTTTTAAATGTTGGTGATTTACAAAGAGATATTCTTATATATTACTAAATAAAATATTTTATATTAAACTATTATATATTACTAAGATTATTTAATAAAGAAATAATTGTAGTATTTCTCTTATGTTTTTCGTATCTCTCTTGAGATACTAAAGTTTATTAGAATTACTTTTTAAAAGCAACCCCATTTAACTGATAATTTAAGACCGTCATTTGTCGGAGAGAGTTCTCAGAGGAAACATAAATTTCGGGAGAGGTCATCATTTTTCATGGGATATCAGTTAACATCCTGCATAAATCTAACACAACAGTTGCTAAAAATTACCGTGATTAAAATAGAGTCACTTTAAACAAACTAAAATTCGCGATTGCTCAGCGGAAAGTGAGGCTGCAGAAGGTAGTTACGATTTTGCAACCGCGCTCTTGATCTCTCGTCTCATCCTTGTTCCAATGACTAAACCGGCATCTCGGAGTTAGCAGAGCCGCACCGGTGGATGGACTCAACATCCCGCGTAACGATGGGCATCCTGCCAGACAAGAACGTTCCGCATGCCAGAATACATAGAGCGCGATAATCCAACCGCTCGCGCCGCGTTTCGGAAGATTTAAGGGCGAAAATAAGGTTCCGCTGAAAACTGCCGTGGTTTGCCTGAACGACTTTCAGATGAAAAAAGTCGACCGCCGTTACAATAATTCGCGCGATGATAAAATCGCAAAGTAAAGAGGGAAAAAGCAGAAATACGTGTTTGATCCTAGAAGTCTACACACTGGGGATATCATAAAATACAGAATCTTTTTTTTTTACTAAAATTTTGCTAAAATTACCGTAGAGAGAGGATGCCTATCACAAAAGTTCACTCTCTAGCTTCTAATTATTCTCCATTTTCAAATATATTTTTCTATGGAAAATAAATTTTTCGCGAATTAATAAATTTTTGCAAAATTTCGAAGATACAAATAGATAGTAAAATGTTGCCGTTTATTTGGCAAATTTTTATTTAAATCTCAGTTAAAACATTTGATGCTAAAATTAAAAAAATGTCTAGAAACAGAGATCCAGTCAATAGTTTCAAAGATAGACGTTGAAATGGTTCTGCAAATTTCGATTCGCCTCACATCTGTGGACTGAATGAGAGTGTATCTCGCCAGCACAAATCTCGTCTTTAACTATTGATGTGAAGCGCGAAACCTTGTGACGCACATCATTCAGAATTCACACGCATTCTGTGTGTTTCTGACGTTTCACACACCCTCACGTATTTTGCGGTTGATAGAAGCGTTAAAGTATGTATACTTATATCATCGCACACGACAATGAATCTTTTAGAAGATGCGTGGGTATGTATCACGTGAGGTATGATTTCAAGTTGGCGTGACTCGAAGACCGTAGCAAAGGCAAAGAACGACTTGTACTCTTCATACGTGGGTTTTACACGGCGAGACCATTCAGACGGAAAACGCTGAAACGGCGTTTTATCGCGGCGGCTTACACACTTATGCATATGTATAGAGAGGCACATTGTTCCTTTCTTGTGACATAATAAATTGGCATGCGCTATAATAGATTCTAAATATGTTTATAATTGTTGATTTGGCTATAGATGATTGCTGTATGTTGCAACGAATTCTAAGTTTATGAATGTTTTGCATGTACTATAAATTCTTCTAATAAATTCCAAGCTTGACAAACGATTTAACAGTTTGTCGAAATATATCACATTGTATTAATTTAGCATTAAGGTAATATATGTATTAAGTATTAATAAATCATTAGTATCTATATTTCTTCCCTTTCCTGACATATTAGATCGAGTTATGAAAGTTTCATGAAAAAATCAAATTTGTTAAGTATCTTCACATGAATTAAACGGTTTTAATGATCAATGATTCAGCAAGAATTAAAGGCTGTACGAAAAATTTTTAAGCTTTGCAAAATTAATTTTTAATCAATTTTACTTGAATTCTAAAATTATATATATTTTAAAATAAATACCAAAAATTTTTCAACTCTCATGCTAATAATTATCTGTATTGCATTTTAGAGCTACTGTTCATTATGTGAATAATACGTAGTTAATTCGAAATGATACAAATAAATTATTAAGTAAAAGCTCATTAATAATATTGTGAAATTATTTAAATATGCAATTTTCCTGAATATGAGTAGTTCGAATCGCGATCGAAATTTCGGAAATTTCGGTCAAGAACGCATCGGGCGCAAAACTGGCGGCAAACGGCATCGATCCTAAGGATGTCAAGCCGGAAGTGCCGAAAAGGAAAGGAGTTCTAGGTCGGGGGAGCTCTGTGAACCCAGCGGGCTGTAACCTAGTTTCTCAGAAATGCGTGGTCGGGTTCTCGCGATGCGTCACATACTACATGCGCGTATGTGTGATGTGGTTGCACATATACCTGATCGCACATTCGCCAATCCATCATCGGCATGCACAGCCACATGTATCGATTCAAACGTGCTGATACTTTCGTTCCGATTAGATCGCTTGCCCGAGTTCGCTTTTGTTTAAAATACGCCGCGAGAAATATGAACGAGCTCTCTTTTTCTCTCTCCCTCCGCCTTCTTTTCATCGATATAACTAATTATAATGAATACATACGCTATTACACGTATATACACAGGATGATTCATTAGAGTGCCTTTCATCTGTATCTCTGGCGTTTCTAAATTTAAAATGGAATGACGCAAGCAACGATGAGTGGATTTTAAACGACGCACTTTCTATTCGTCATACATTGCAAGGATTTATGGTTTTTTTTCAGTGACGATAATTACAATAATGACATTTCATTTTTGCATCAAATTATTCTCATCAAGTTACAGTAATTATCGTATTCATAAACATTGTAGTTAACATACATATCTGTACATAATATTAATAAATTAATTTATTTTGATTCTATTCAATATATGTATATAGATTAACTGTCAAAAATTTTTAAACGAGATAAAAAAGACTCGTTTTGTTTACTTTTTATTTTCTATTACCATTTTATTCGTTGAGAACAAAAATATTTTCCAAAATTAAAACGGAAAAACTTGTTTTATCTATTTTTTTTCATTTTCCATTGTCATCTATTATTCAGGATAAAAACGTTTCTCGAAAGGATATTCATTACTGCCAGAGATAGATTGACTTCCGCCAAAGAACAATATTTAGCGGAAGTACGCGCTACAGAGCGAAAGTCAACGACCACAGTATGCGTTCGTGGCTTGACAATGGGACATTTTTTTCACTTGTAATCAGTAAAAATGATTATAACGCGGTAGTTTCTGTGTTAGAAATATCCTTGATTTGCGGTTACGTCTTCACTTTCACTTTTATCTAAACTTCTTGTATTTCTTATGATTCGAGATCTTATAATTTTATACATGCACGCATATAAAAAATTTAAAAATTGTTACATTGGAGATGCTAATACAAGTATTTCTATCACTTTTAATTAATAATTATTTATTTTTTACAATCACTAGAGAAGAACTGAAGAAAAATAACAATTATAAATTTGCTCAACATTAAAAATTAAAAAATTTTTATAGATTAGGTTTTTAACACATAAACTGATTCGTTTTGGAATTTGCAATTATAATTACTTGTAATATAAAATTTAATTAGTGTTGCACGCACAATCGTGCCCCAGATTCGCAATGGCCGATTTACAACGACAGTTATAAATTTATTTGTTTTCAGTTGAATTTCATCCTAACAGAAAAGAGAGAAGAGAGAAATTCACTTATTAAGTCACTTATCATAGAATCATTTAGCATTTAAATTAAAAATTAAATGCTAAATTTTATGGAATGCTATAATTTGTCGCTTATTTAGCGACAAATTATAGCATTCCATAAAATTTTAATAGAGGATCGATTCAATCGATTCAATAAATCAATGAATTTATAAAATAATTTCCAGCGATATTCGATCGGTATCCTTAATAATCCACTCCTATGGAGAATTCAATTCAAACAATACTGCAATGTAAGATGCGGTACACGGAAGATGCATGTTTTCTGATCAAACGGGCGGATCTGTGCGCGGGAAGCTCATTATCGGCGAAGAGTGAAAGTGCATCCGCGTAGCGGCCATCACTTTGTTAACAATCATTTTTTCCGGCAGCGCTTTCGCACGAATCGGCAATTCCGCTCGGTCTAGCGATTTAGAATCGCCTTATGCCGTTATCGACGAACAAATATCCAATCTACGTGCCCGAGGTGCAAGTCCGTGAATTACAATTGCAAAACGCCTACCGAGCTTACGCAACGCAGTCGCGCGCTATCGATGCTATAATCGCACGCCTGTTCCGCAGAGCGGAATCAAAACGGATAAACAGGTTTTAAGTCGAAAACACGTAAACAGGTATTAGACTTGATCTCCAATAGTTGGAAAATAAACGGAAGATGGGAAAAACTGCTCGCTTGTATTAATTTTTTTAAACTGTTTAGCAAAAGGAAATAAACGCATTAAGAAAATAAACTACGAATTATAATGAAAGAAATATTTTCAGCAATATTGCAATGCTTCCATAGTATATTTTTCTAAAATATATGGGGATATAATTGAGAAAAATCAAGAATAGCGCATTTAAAAATTTTAAAAGTCGGGAACGTATTATTCCAGTGAGATTCTGTAACATTACGTAATTTTAAATCTAGGTAATGAAATACAGACCTAGTTCGGAGTCAATTTCGGAGTATACTGATTTATTGCCAACTAACTATATATACGCGCCATATGGACTTGCCGATAGTAAAAGAAACCACAGATTGAGAATATCCTGATAAATATCGATCGTGCGAGAGCTCTTTCAAAAAGTGCCCGTAAATATAGCTAGGGTACTCCTCTCGAAGGTACTATTATCCTAAACGCCAAACGATCGTCGGTTTCTTTTCTCATGCTGAATTGTTTTCGCGATAATCAGCGGTTTGCGTTTCGCAGAAAATAACGTTCCTTTGCACATTCGAGAGAGCAAAGGTCCAATTTCGGTTGTTGTTCTAATTATGAAGTAGCTCCAATGTCTTTTGAAAAGAAATCTATCATTATAATTATTGAAAATTAATACAGTATTCACACTGCAATACTTCACATAATTTTGTATTACATCATAATGTATTAGATATATTTTTCATTTCAATCTTTAGCTAAGTAATTAATGTTCAAATAAATCCTGTTTTTCCTAATTGTTATCTTAAACGCAATCTATCATGCCTTTTCTCGATCTCGCGAATAGTTTCAAAGGAAATACTAAGCAAGTTTTCCCGTTGTTAAAGATACCTTTGGTCGCTTTCACTCGTTTTTTCCACTTACTTTCTACAAACAGATCGCCTCCTCTTTCTTTGCTCGCGTTAAGGAAACAGGACCGACAAACGCGCTTTGCCGGTCGCTTTGTTCATGCAATGACTACTTATCAATAGCTATACTTTAAAATAAAGAGAGACCTAGGATGCATCACTTTCTGCTTTAAAGTTTTCACAAAATAAAAAGCTTGTGCACGAGCTATTAGCCCTAAATATAGCCATGTAATTTTTTTAGTTTTTATAAACTTTCCTCGAGAAAGATAGCATTCGCTTGCTGATAAATATACAGCAGGTTACATACTGTACTTTGATTTCAATGACTATTTCTATTTTGCGGCAATTTCTATTTTTAACGAGATATGAAAAGGTAATGACTTTGATATTCATTAATATAAAACTGAGAAAGCTTGAGATAATCAAGAGATAATGTCTGAAGCGAGTAAACGATAATATTGCAAACGTGATCTTTAGATTAGATAGAACTCATTGTCAGAATTAAAGCGCATTTGATGTAAAATACAAGGAAAACTATAAATACGAGAAATAATTATGAATTTCTTGATTATAAACTTTGTCTCTGCTAGTATGCTGTATAAAATTGCTATGTAGTAGTACAAAGCAAAATATAAAATAAAATATTTTACATTTTTTTACATTTTACTCTTTGAGAATTTGTCTTCATTATCCGTTATTAAATTATAATTTTGAATATACTACACAATCAAAAAATTATAACGTCGAATACATATAGAATTTTTTAATTAAAAATTTAATAGAAAAAAATAATTTAATCAAATGTATATAAAAAAATTAAATTTATGATCGAAATTTAATTAATTAAACTTACTGCAAAATTTTGTTTTTTACTTTTGTATTAAGCTAATATATATATGTATATATATGTATATGTAGCTAATATATATATGTTGTATTAAGCTAATATATAATTAAGCTAATTTTGTATTAAGCTAATATATAAGATCAAGACTCTTATTGTAAATGACATACACATTATTCTTTTCAGAGGACAAAACATACACGATCGAAATCGAAGATATTTTTCAGCAGCTGTTTACTGACCTGAGAGGTAGGATTTAGCACAAATGATATAGCCGCACATCCGTCCGATCTTTGTCCACACAGTTTTAAAAAGCTCGGAATTGTACATCGGTAAACAATGATAATCACTCCTTTCTCTGATCTCTTCCTCGATCGTCCCACCTCGGTACTCACACGTACTTCGCACTTCGCAAGACATGTATTTTGAAGTGCTGTTGCACGAATGTCGTTGAACTCGCGAGTGGATTCACGCGGCGAAATGTCACACCGATCGTCGTAATTTCCAATCTCCAAATCACGCGCGTGACCATGCACTCATGTATGTTCGTGTGGGCAAAGTGCACCCATGATTTCTACAAGACATTCACGTCATCGAATATCGACCAATGAATCACTCGATCACAATTTATCACTCGATTATTAGCCGTAGAAACGATATAACGTGATGGTTATCGTTATACCTATTAACAATGTCCATATCATGCTGTCGATCTTCGACTACTTTAGAATGTAATAAGAAATGAAAAGATTTGCTCAAGAATTAATTAGATTAATAATAATAAATTAGATTAATATTAAGAAGTTAGAATATTTGAAGAATTATGCAGAATGCTTCTCTAAAAATAATTTTAAATTCTGCATTGATCTGAAATATAAATAGAGGTGTAAATAAAGAGATTCGATATTATACTCTTGAGTTAAAATTAGTCTCTTAATTTTTATTTTATCTTAGAGTTTACTATCGAGAATAATTTTCAGAAATAAAAATACCACGATTGTTGATTGATTTTGAGAAATAAAAATATCACGACGTTCGACAAAAAAATGTATTAATTATTTATTTATAATTACATAATACTTTTTACTTTTCATCTTTTTGTTTCCTGAACTATTATATTTTTCTATATTTGTCGCGAGATCCTTTTCTAAGATCTTAAACTTTCAAATCTGCTTGTAATCACTACTGTGATTTACGAGTTGTTTTTGCGGCAAACTCTCACTATTCATTCTGAGTTTCATAATTTTTATCATTAAAGGTAATTCTCAAAGTGAAACTTTAAAGTATACCACGTTTTAAAGAGACTTGGCCAATAATGAACGAGTTAGAGCAAGCAGTCGAGACGCAATCGGCACGATACGTAATTAATTGTAATCGTTGAGTCATCATTAAATCCTGCTGTATCGTGACATGATCCTAATGGTCGCGTATTATGTCACGGAAAGCGCATTTTGTGTTCTGTCATTTATAGTGACGTTCGTACACACGGTCCGTCCCTCTTTAACCAGCTGAGAAAACACGAAATTACGCGTACACCAACGTAATTTTCTCATCCGACGAGCTCGCGGTGATTATTGTGCTCTTACACTACCGTGCAAGACCATATTTCAAACTGTTTAAACTGAGCGACCACCTGTCAGATAAACTCGTAATTCTAAAGACTGCATGTATATATAACGTTTCGTAAACGCTTTCGTGACAAATATGAAATTACTTCTTTTTGGCCAAAAACTTAAGTTGATTAAAGAAAGTTTAAACAACTTTTAACAAATTAAACATTAAATGCGTATATAAATTGATAATAGCAATTACTTTTGAATTACATCGAACTTTACATGCTATTACGCTAGATCTTTGAATTTATGAGTTTTACTATAATAATCTTATTTTACAAATATCCCCGAATGACAATAAATAAATACCGATTTTTAATAAACAATTATAAATTTATTTGAACATTAAATCATTTAAATGCCATATGTAATATTTAGTAAAATGAATTATAATAAGTCCAATAATATTGAAAAAAGAATAATAATTCAATGGATTGTCTTTTGACTGACAGAAGATGTACTACGGTCTAAAATTTATGCTTTTCAAGCATTGACGAATTTGGTAACGTAATCGTGTGCACGCGTCATTTATCAAGTTTAAGGAATGTGCATAATAAATATCGCTTGTCAACGTAAGAATGGTATAAACTTATAAATAAACTTTTTATGATAGAACAATTTTCACGTGTAATCATCCGCAAAAATATATTTTTCCATCTTATATTATTTAATAATTCTTACTCCATTATTTTATCGCGAGCAGCAACTATAATTTTAAACGACTAAAACTGTGACTCAGACAGATATATTTAGCGCAAGCGGAAATCGTTTATCGCAAAGTTGTAAATCGTCATTGTGCCTATAATCAGCAATAAATTGAAATTGATTACCGAAACGCGATGATATCACATTATGAAATAACGGCAGAGTAACAGTTTGATTTAATAGAAAAATTTATACTGATATAAATTTAATGCTAAGTTAACCTATTTTTTCCTAAAAAATTTATTTAATACTCTAATAAAAAAACGTACAGTAAAATGCATTGTAAAATTCAGATCTGTAATAAAATTGTGAAATAAATATCATTTGCCATTGGGTACTTATCGTAAACTCGTTGTAACGACCAACTGGTTCGCATTTATACAAAAATCAAAAGCCTTGTCTTGAACGCGAAAGCTGACTATTTCTGATGTTAAGTGAAAGCGAAAAAGCGGTTTAAAACATTGGGAAATTTTATCAAACACATTTAAGTTTGTATAGTCAAAATCAAGATGCATTTTTGTAATTACAATTTTGTAATTACAAAATCTTTCACAATTTTGCTATGAAATAGAATTTAATCAACAATGCATTTCTATATTTTTATCATCAAATTATATAACTAATTTACTACAAAATAATGTAAATGTGATGCAGTTTCAAGTCTCGTTTGAAAAGAACATAATGTTAGATCTATCTTTATATATTCATGTAGTTTATAGATTTTGGATGTTTGTATATTCAAATGTTCAATTTATTTTTTATTTCATTTAGGCAAGAAAAACATGCGAGAATAAAAAGAAAAGTAATATATGTACGCGTAAGTACGTATTATCGCGGATACACGTTGCGTTTTGCGATAAATGCACACCGTCGTTACGGCGATAACGGAAACGATTAACGTCTTGCTGTTCATCCATGACATGGTAAGTAAAAAAAGTGACGTTAATGCCTTTATCTCAGAAAAAAATATTCTGCTCTAACTGACGTTATCGAATGTCATACGCTTATATTTCCTTTGACATAATACTAGGAAATGTTAAGCTGATTCCAAAGTGGCTTATGTGACCATCAATTATTATAAATAATATAATTTTTATTATTTCATTAATTTCATAATTTTCCTTACTGTGCCTAAAATACATATTGATTCTTAAATTTGCACTTTTGTTAGTATGTAAAATTTTTCCTTGTAAAAGAATGTGAAATCTCGTGATATCGGGTTTTTAGATATAAATTAACATAACTTGTTATTTAACACAGTTAGTTAAAAAATTTAAACTAGATATGATAATTACATGAATCTTTATCATATCTCACTCTCAACTTTCGCGAATAATTTTGCGTCTAATTATTTATACCATAATATTAGACTTATTTATTCAAATTTAAATTATTTGTTTATCTATAAATATATAAATACATAAAAATATTCTTACAAGCTGCTAGAAAAGTCTCAATACAGTATTTAGCAATAAGATTCTTAGTTAGAAGTATGCGCAAAATGATCAGATAAATTTTTATTTTATATGATGAGACTCAGCTAGAAATCTACGTAAATTAGAACCAGATTTCATCCAATTCCCAAATCATTTTAAATAGCAGACATTTAAATGTCACAGTATTTCAGATGTCAAGGCATCGTTGCGAGATCAAGAGTGAAAAATATAACAAATAGATTCCTACTTTTAAGTAACTGCCGTTATACATATTATTCAACATTGCACAATATCATTGTCATTAATATTGTATCTTTTTTTTTATACCGTGGTAAATTTCATTGTATGTTGTACGAAAAAATCACGCGTGACTAACGAAGAGCGAGTACGTGTTGCGAAATATATTTTTATGCAAAATCATTCGTTTCAATTTCTTTTCTCACATATCACTTTCATGTGTTAATATATGATTAATGAACTGTAATATTATTGTGATATGATCCGCAGAGAGGAAATAGCAATATAAGTAATAAAGTTACAATTTATCGAATATATTATTCAACCTTTTCAATATTACTTTAAATGACTAATGTAGCACAATATCAAGTGCATGATAATTTTCTGACATGTGTCAATAAAAATTGCTTATATAATGATAATTGAATATGAATGATAACTGAGTATTCCCTAATATCTTCAATATATCGTAATTTTTAAATATTAATGCAATGAATTTAATATGAAATATGACATATATAATTTAGATATACAATGCATATGATAATTCGCGAAATTATATATTTCTATAATAATAATAATAAAGCTCTTTAAAATATATCTCTAAACTGTAATATTTTCGGGATTCACAATAAAATATAATTGATGCAGTAAGAATTAAATTGTTTGAAAATCAAATACCGTATAATGCTGCTTTAATAAAGGATATTTACGTGTTAATATCATGAATTTGAGTACTGATTCAAGAAATTACATAGAAATTTCGATATAACAGCAAAATTTAAGTTAGCTTTTAATAATACAACTACTAAATTTACCCTAATTTTCAAAAAATTAACATTATATTAATTTAATAATTATTTTGTTCAGCAATAATCAAAATTTTTTCTAATTATTTTAAAATATTGTGCGACTTTTCGTTATTAACGTTGTACACAAAGCAAATGCTCGCAAACAAATATGAATGAATAACTTGTTTCAACGAACGCCATCACGACAGTATTTATTGAAGCTATTTATTCATGTTTGTTCGTGCTCACTTGTTTCATTTGAATCTGACTTAAAAGCCATGCTATGTAATATGACATATTATGACATATCAAGCAATGTCAAATGATTGCGTCGAACACAAAGGCTACTTATAATTCGAATAAATCTCATTGCCGTATATAAAAAATTATCGTCTTGTTCGTGATTCGAATTTCACTTGCTCCAGCGTGAAAGGTCTAATCTCTCGGAAGAACGATACCAAAATAATCAGGTACAAACAGAATATTGGCGACATATTGATAAGATTTCCTTCTCTCGACTCCATAAATAATTCTCATTACCGAATAAAGCATACCCAGAGCTTTAACACTTGGAATCAGCACAACTTTCGCACTTGTTTTTCGGACCGCCGAACCGTTGCGCTCGAGTTAAAGCTACTTTAGCCTATATCACTTATTCTACTGGGATATTATTATCTCAAAGGCTGGAGAACTGTTCGAAGATCTTCGCCCCGAAGGGACCTGGAACTTTCACGACGAATTTACGCCGCCAAGTTCATTAATCACTCATCTAAGAACTCACGCTGAGAAACTTGGTATTTCGAGTCACGATTCTTCCATGAAGCAATATAAATTTTGGCTCAATTCAATTCCCACAACCATAGAAATGGGAAAGTGCACTTTATGCCTACTATTCGCCATTCAGTTGCGTACTATATGAGCGTAGAGATTACTTTCGCCTATCTGTATTACGCGGAAGCCTAGGCGGGTCGGATTACACCGGATCTCGAGGCCCGATACTAATCGGCGCGATTTGTGCGTGCGTACCACGAGCTAAGTTGCGAACCGGTTGCGCGTACTCGAGCTGACTGACTGACTAACTGACTGACTGAGAGGTTAACACTAGTGAGTGCGAGTGGAGCGTGTGGTAGGATCGGGGGACGACTTCTATGCCCACGCATGACTTCGCCTGTATGAGTAGAAAATGGACGTAAGTATGCGGCCGTATGCGTGTTCACAGGTGCGCCGCGCACACGTGCGTGCGCGAACACGTACGAGCGTCCATGATTTCACACGTGGAAGCACATGATTTGCGTATATTTAAGACTTATTAATTCATAAGAACGGAAGTGACCAGTGTCACACTAACACAAATCGGCTCTCTCCACGAAAAACGCGTTAAGTGTGACGAATCGCAAAATATCGTTGATTCCAGTTTAATTTTAACTTTATTTAATATGAGTATAATTTAATTCTTATTGATTATAACTTATGCTTTTTCTTCAGTTAATTAACGTAACAGATTAAGACTATTAAGTTTATCAGGAATACATGGAAGACTTTATCATTAGCCAAAACAAAAAGATTTAATGATTTCCAAGTAATCGATGTATCGATAATAAATAAAAGCAGCATGATCAAATGTTACTTCTTATCTCCTTATCGTAATGTTGAAATAAAAGTATCAATCTTGTGAAATCTTTCTCTTTCGTTAATCAGTCAGAAATTCGTTATCTTCCCTTTCTTAAAAATTTACATATTTTTGCACTCCGATGAGAAGCTCGATAAGTCACGTTCCGGATATTGTATTCCGGTTCTTTTATTATATTTTACACGATCGCCGGCACTGACAACGATGCACTCGCACTGATAATACGATATCATTGTTTTCGAACACTCTTAATCTTCCTGCACGTGGCGGATATTGGAGACCGGGCAACAAGGTCGGTGGAAGATTTCGAGATTACTGAGACATTTACTTCGCTTTTCCTGGCACGGTACCAACCGCGCGGTCGAATCGTTAACCGGAAGCCGGAGTGCCGGAATTGAGTGCCATCAAGACAAAATTTGTGCTACACGGCGACGGAGGCCCACTCGGATGAACTCGCGCTCGCTTAACTTTTTCCTCGTACAACGGAATGGATCGTTTTTCCACCACAACCTAAATTACTATTCTAGCTGAAGTGCAGGAAGGTAAATGCACGAACAGCATCTCAAAGTTGTATTTTAATAAAGCCGCTAACCGAAAATACAGCAATTCCGCGACATCTAAGTAATAAACGACAATTTTCTAATACTCGGAATGTCTCTAAGCTGCTTCTACGATATACGTGTTGTGCAAGGTGCTTTAAATAACATATTCTCAGGGCACAGAAATAATAATCTGATAACTAAATTTAATATCACGGTTAAAATGAGTTACGAGCTATACGCGTCATTTCGACGGATCATATTCGATGGGACACTTCCTACCAGCGTGCTGTTGACGACGGTCGAGGGCAAAAAAATAACAATTATTAATTCGCAGCCGCGTGGCAAAGGGGCGAACCAACGACGTGGCTGACAATGAGTTCAGTTCGCTTGGCCCCAATCGACGGTGGCGGTGACGCCATCGATATAAAGTTGCACGCGTGTGTTGACTAACTGTACTTCGCATGAAAGTACGGGCGATATACACATACACGTAAGTAGGGTGTCCCAGAACCATCGCCATTCCTCTTAACTATTAAGGATAACAAGAGAATGATGGAGTCAATAGTCATTGAATTATAACCAATCGGAGACGGTACGACTATGGACAAATAAATGATTTTAGAAAAATTAAGCTTCAGCAGCTTAATTTTAAAGCAGACAATTTGTTCCCGAATTATTTTTAAATAAATCTTATTTTCATAGAATTCAAATACACAGGATTATATTGCTAAGAGACAACCTAAAATAACAAATTAAAGAATTGCGGTTATTACGGATTACGCGAGCTCAAATCAAGTCTTTCAGTAAACCCTTCAAGTTTCTGTGATATTAGATTCAGGTATAAAAATATAAACATAAATATTACCAAAAATAAGAAATATTGCTCAATAACTTCAATTAATGTTTTCAAACATTCGTATTTTTGTTAAAAATTAATAAACTAAAGTAAAAGTTAAAAGAAGACGAAAATTAATAATCACCTAAAACAATCGATATCACGTTGATCGAAAAATTTATAACTAGAAAGCGGCACAATTTTATATTTTATTTATATGTTTGATATGCATGCATGATATAAATTCAGCGCATCAGCACGCATATAGAATATTTCGATCACACTCGAGTCTTACATGTGTGTATAAACGGCAAAAAGACAGTGGACAGCTCTCGTACGTGCTCCGACATAATATACGTATAATATAGAGGCGACGACTACGACCGATGACACAAATAAATGTCGATTGTTCTCGTTATCTTCCGACCGCGCAGTGCCCGAGACAATACGATGAGACGCCAGTTTCTTCCAGCCGCGCGACGCGTCGAGTGAAAAGCCTTCGAGGGAATTGAAAAATCTCTCACTCATAGCACTCTTGACACTATTATTTGAATTATTGTACATGGAATATGTAGGTGCAGTACCATTAGATACGGTGCGTAAATGAAAAAGTAAAATAACTGCGGAGTATTTTTCTATTAGATATAAAATCAAATCATAAAACTTTCAATTCCGCACTTTACAGCACCATAAAACCATACATTACGATAAAGCAATTTCATTTTATGCCTGTCCATTTTAGCGAAATTAATTTCGAGAGAAAAATCCAAGCTTTTTGCAAAAAAAATTATAGCTCCGAGTACTTAACAGTTTTTTTTATACAAATCGATGTTACACAATATTTCACACTCTTCTTTTTAATTTTTTATAACGGCAAAATCATAAAATATTTGTATTATTTCTTTTTATATTTGTAATTTTACCGTAATAAAGTTTTAATTAAATTAATTAAATTAATAGAGACACGTACGCGCCAAATGATACATGTAATAGAAAGCTTAAAATGTTTCGAGTATCTACGAGTTCGTAAAATCCAAATATTATTTAATTTTGCTTGAACGATTTTCCGTCCTTTTTTGCGAGATTTATCACGAATTGTACTGTAATGTAAACCGGTGAAGAGAATTCAGTCAGTCTGCGCTTAGCGGTAAGTGACTCGTTGCACTTGCAACTTTGTGACTAATAAACTTATAAATAGCCATCGTGAAATGGAAAGTAGTTGCGCTGTTAACATATTTCTTCAGATCCCGTTTAATGTTAAAAACATCGTGATTCTGCGAAATGAGGTCTGAAACTAATCGCGTTAATATCCTCTTCTGTTAATCTGCTGTCTATAAAATTGATATATAAATAATTTTTCTCATCAATTTTATGTATATCATTCTCGCATGTAGCTAACCATGTACAATACAATTCCGTCACGGATCAGAGCGAAACCTTGTTTCGAAGTATTTTTATCGCTTGGCTCGGCGAGGAAGTTAATGTTACGATAGTAGATAATAATTAGAAGACTAGTGCGCTACGTCAGCCGCATTTGATTAGTTAGTCCGGCAAAATTGGAGCGGCTAATCGGTAACCTAACTCCCGGAGGCAGGCACCCACGCGATATCCTTGCACGACGTGGAAACGAGGCGTCTCCGACACACGTCGGGCGTCACGACGGCGGCGAAACAATATCCGCGCTCTCAATGGCAAGCCATGCTTGTCCGGTTCGGTATAACACGGTCACACGTCGTTCAGGGCCTGTCTCACGCCTAAGCGAACTAGACGCACGCATCTAGAAACTCCTGCTTTTTAGCTACTTTTAATCTACGGATAATAAAACGCAGTTAAATAAAAAAACTTATAAATAATAGGTCCGCAAACATTTTTGTGATTTTTATGATTACTGTGTTAATTTTTTGCTCAAATACGTCTAACAAACTAACAGACATTTCTTAATAACTGTAATGTCAATTTCATTCTATTAAAACGGAATATGCTCTAGAAAGTACAAAGCACTCTGAAGATTACTATTAATGACTCTGTAACAATAACAACTGCTAAATACAATAGCAACAAATGATTCTTTAAAAAAATAAAAATTTCTCTCTTTTACCTTTTTCTTTCAATTTTCTTTTTTTTTTCAAATTCCAATCAGAAGAGTACGATTTTCACCGCTTCAAATTAAAAAGAAATAGAAATGTGTGCAATAATAAAGCTGATGAAGCAAGCAGCCAAAGAATGGAGAGAATACAGGAAATAAAAATATTTGGCGGTTTTGAAAGAAAAAAAAACAGCAAATTCGCGAGTATTTAAAGCGAGTGAGAGAGAAAAGTATGTGTCAGACTTGTGTTATTCCATTCCGGGCTGAAAGCGATGTATAAAAAAAATACAAAGCCACGGCCGAAGAGCAAGTGACGCGATCAATGAAATAAACAGCGTTGCAACTTAAATTGCACACTGCAGAAAAAACGCATTGCTTCGATCAAATCTGCGGGAAAATAAAGCACTGCTTCTTTGAAGCGATAAGATAAACTGCTTGCGTTATCTGCGAGATCGAATATGCGAAAACACGTGAAAGAAAATAGCTGCATACTGCATAAATGTTCACCGAGATGCAAATACTACGTAAAAACAAACGTATATATTTCTTCGAACAAATTGTTGTGCAGATATATCTGTCTTCGTTGTGTTTGATTATACCATCACATAAGTTATTAATTAAATAATTCATTTAAAAATAGATAATCTCTTTAAAAAAATTATTTTTAGTTATTAAATTGATTTTTGTAAAACAAAGTCCTGCAAAATATTTTAATTTTAATAGACAGCATGAGAAAATATTGTCGTTTCATCCAATTTGACTTTCACGGAAATTCATAAAAATTAATAAAATTATAGAATTTTAATAAAATGTTCAATAAAAAAAGAAGATTATAATATTTTATAATCTATCGTTTCTTTTTCCGCAATTTAACGTGATCAATAATCGATAATTATATATACACATATATATAATTTTTCCACAAGCACATTATATAAAATCTGACGCTTGCAACACTTTTTCAAAGGCTGCATTTCTCAAAATGATTCTCACGTTAAACATTTACGCTAGGGGAAACTTTCACCGGTACTTAGGTCGTAATCCTACTAAATTCATATTCGCATGTTCTCATGCGCAGTATAATCAAGTATCTTGTATCAAGTAGCCTAACTATCGAGAATTAGGAGTGATCGATGGATGCCTCTAACACATAATATCACCTCTCTCTCTTTCTCTGTCTCTCTCCTCCCTCATCTTCCTTCTACCATCTTCAGACGTACCTATCTATTGATCGTACCTACACTGTGGGAAGATTCTCAAAACACAGTAATAATTGCTTCAGGTAAAGCAAACATTCCCGATACCTTGGAAAATTTCGCTCTTCTCTCTTGTTCTCAAAGAAAGCTCAGACTAAATTGACAAAAAGCTAAAAATAACATACTACATTTCAAATAATATAATAAAAAGATTTAAAACTTAAATTCAATATCTGATAATTTTTCGAAAAATACATCAATCATACTTAATTTAAGATGAGATTACATTGACATATTTGTATTTATTTTAATATTAATATTAATACATTAATTATATTTTGAACTTTAAACTAAAAGATATATCGTTTCCAAATACTATTCAAAGTTTATTTAAAAGCTAAAAGAATTATTATCAACTCACATAAAAGACTTCTTTGTAATATCTATTTTTTTTCAACGTTATCACTATCATGACATGAAGATATATGTGCGTGCCCTAGATTTCTTGTTTCTTAATATCTATGGATTCTTTAAGCAATTGAATCGCCTAATGACATTAATTATTCCGCATCGAGCCACTCAATACAGTTATTATGTATATCGGTTTTATTGTTTGCTCCAGCAAAAGTTATGTGTAAAAAATTTCGCGTTTCACTACTATCTGCGGCTGTAAATTCATAGCGCAATTACGTTTTTTTGTAAATTGTTGTGCGATAACAAGGACGGATTAGAAGCCGGCGCCGATATATAACCGAAGAACGTAGCCGCGCGAGATTAACCGCTGCACTTAAGAACCGCTAAGAACGAACCCATTACATAGGAAGGTGCTAAATGTGGTTCCGCGAAGTGGTTCTGGCCGTGCACTCGCATCTCCGCGATATCCGAAGAGGTTTATGACGCAAGCAGCATTGCCGCCCACAATGACGAATGTACGGCTGCGGCGCATTTATCCCTCTCAAAAGTCGACGAACCCCGCAGCGTTCTCGAGGTCAGCTTCGAACTATGAAACTGACGAAAACCAAGTAACGATGGTGTAGGATGTGTAATTACGCAAAGTGCAATCGTTACAATCCCGCACAAATAGCGTTATTAATTATTAACCGAAACATCGCAATTTCGATGAGAGCTTCATCAGGAAGAAAACATCACAATAAAAATCATATGAATAAAATATAATAAATATTAATAATATTACCCCTTTATTCTAAAATAAATGATCCCACTAATCTAAGTATAGAATTATTATTTTTATATTATTATAATATTATTAGTTTATAGATATAATAATGATACTTCATTTTTCATTTTGTATATTTTCAGTAAATAATCTATTTCAAATACGTTATACGTCACAGAACTTATACTTTGCACTGTTAAAGAAATCACGCGATTATTTTTCCTCGAAAAAGACTGCGAGTCGTAAACATATATTTTACCGTTGACGTTTCACGAATTATAGACAACCATGTTGGTATTAAATTCTCTTGAATAAAAATATGTAATAATATCGTGTAACTTTTCAAATATATACTATGACATACGTTTAAAAATTTATCAATTATAAATAGATCATTAAAATTTTAATAAACTTCATTCGTACATGATATTTAACTACTTTTTTAGTTATTTTCTTGACTAAATACGAAACTAAACTAAATACGAAAATGTCCCGAAAAATATATTTCAGAATTCCAACCGTTAAAGATAGGTATCGTAAAATAAAGTGATTAATAGACGAGGATACAAATAAAAATAAATCGTTGATGATGGCTTTATCGAAGCATATTACGACATGACGCAAAGAAAGACGTCGTGTTTCGTTCGTATTGAAGGCGTGTGTCTGATGGTATATTTTCGAAAGTAGATAATAAAATCGTTAACGCACTTCGTTAACTACGTCCAAAGGATGAACGAATTTTATACGACTCAATAAAACGCTGTTATATCCGTACAACAAAGTTATCCGCCACACAAGATATTTCTCGACATTTCTTTCATTTACGAATCCCTTATGCAATTAGAAGTAGTATAGTAATTTCTAATAATGTCCAAAATCTCATTTGTTATAGAAATGTTTCAATTATGGCTTGAAATAAATCACTCTATTTCAAAGCTCGTAAAATACTAAAAATACATTAAATTAAAATTAGAAATCTTGAATAGAAAGGAGACTTCATTATCAATTTTCACTTAGGAAGTTAAACTTGTGATAATAGAGAATTAAAGATGCCCATACATAGGACACTCTGTATGCATAAGTTGGATGACCGATTTCGAAAAGCTAAGAGCCTTTTATTGCACGAGAACCGAGCACTCACGGGCGCGAGGTAATAACAATAATCCCGTAACACACGTGCGCAAAACACATTCGCGAAATAAGTATGATAGCGGGTCGAGATTGTCGACCCGATGACCCACTTTGACGGCCAGGACACGCACTACCATCCCGGTTAGCTGGTCCTGCGAAGTCAAGGTTGGCGTTGTGCCGAATGACGACGATGCCGTTCCAAACAACTTACGACAAGACAGGAAAATTCGGCCTGTCTTTTTATTGCGCTAATAAACTCGATGTTCTGAGTCTTTGGACATGAACCGTTTCCTTGACCGAAATAATGATATATTATGATGTAAAAAGTTATACCATGACAGTATCTCTGAACTATCGTGCAATTATCATGCTTGTCTTCGGATGCATTCCATGTCGAGAAAATCCAACTAGTCAGTCTTTTATGAAAAGCTAAGTATTTTACAAGACAGTTATATATATTTTATATGTATAAAAAAGATTTTAAGAAATTACATTATGAAATCAAACAAATGCTTTAAAAAATCCTATTCTGTTGTTTTATTGTTGTCCATATTTTATTCTACAGTTTTTAATTGAATTTTATTTAAACGGATACTTTATCTATGCCTTAATTGTGAAAATACGTAATGCTCAAAAAATAATTAAAATTTTATAAGATAATAATTTTTTAATCAATAAAATAAATTTAAAAAAGAATAACTTATGTAAACGATAAATATAGAAATTTTCTCATAAAACTTTATCTAGAAGTAAAATCCCTTAAAATTCATGCTAACTAAGAACAAGTTCTCTTGGTCTAAAATTTATACTAAAGGGCGACGATGTTAAATTTATCGAAAAATTCCTGATCGAAAATGAGTTTATATCTGAACAAAATTGGAATGGTAATGGAAGTAACATAGTTCGGTAGACTGAAAAACATTACTTTCCGATTCCAAGAATTTCCAAGACAAAAATACGCGATTTTAATATCGGATTGAGTATAGTTACAGTAGATGCAAGAATAACCAGCACAGCGTAACCTCAATAAATAGAATTACAAAAGTAGTTCACGGGTCATACAATTATATCTGCTGCTAACTGAATTAAAGTGGAATAAGAATAAGACAACACAGTCATCGCGCAGTGCGTATTGCTTTTAAATTGAGAATAGTTTGACTATTCTATAATTAAAAATCATCTCACATTATCGAAAATCAAATATATATCTTTTTATGCTTTTAAGATAATGTGTATTGTCGGTAATGTGTGTTTGATGATCGAGTTGACTTAAGATCATCAAGTGTCCCTGTTTTGCTAGTCTCGGTATAGCGCGAAAAATCGAAGCTGCGTATTACGATAATATTCCATAAAAATGTATGTGTTGATACAGATTAATATCTATTAATATACAGCATGTTTATGAATGAAATACATATTCCGATAAGCAGCTCGGTTTTATAGAAATTATAATGCGAATTGTGTTTAAATTTAATATAGCTTCAATCAATATCATTAATTTTTCATAAGCGTAACATAATAATTAATTTAATAACCTTGTGTAAAAACTAAAATTAAAATAAACTAATACATATAAAATGTGCAGATTAAGATATTAAATTAATTTTTAAATTCTTGAACAAATGCTTTTTTAAGTTTCATTAAAATAATTTACTTTTTCAATTTATAATTTGCGCAAGTTTTTAGAGATTCCATATTTTTAAATATTTTATTTTAAATATTTTATTATTAGAATAAAACTCTTATCTGTATGCATACTGAATATTATATACTACAATCTCAACATAATTAAAATTTAAATATTCTTTTGAATAAAATTGATTACCAATCTAATTCAAATATAAACTAAATATGGCAAATATACCTAAGTTTTATTAACTTAATTGCAAATGACAGCACAATCAGTCAATTTCATTACTCCCGAAACCGAATAGAGATTCAACAAATCGAGAGAACAAACGATGCAAAAGCGATGCTGAGAGTAATCTCGCGGCGATTGATTGCGAGCAGACGAAGTACGGGCCACCGTGCATTCAAGTTCCGTGACGTAATGGAAAAGCGAATTGAAACGTACTCTCCATTATCGACATCCACGTATCCGTCCGGATGAATTCGATATGACAGTTAGCAACGTCATCGTGATATCGAAATCGAATACATATGTGTACGACTATGGGCTCGATAATCTTTCAGCGACGTCCGCCAATTCGATCGCCGAATAGGTCGACCGACCAATAATATCTATCGCAAAATATCGACAGTTAAAAGACATACGGAATTTTTAAGAGTTCCGACTGATTGCGCCATTTTCACCGTCGAACGCTAGCAATCAGTTGATGGCTACATTTTAATGAAAAAGAATGAAGATCAAAGGAGAATCGAATCAGTAACGAGAAATTGAAACTGTATAATATCAATCAATTTCATTTGCAAGCAAAAACAACATATCATATCATAAAATTCGATTCGCAAAAGCTATCCTAATTTTCATAAAAATTAAAAAATACCTCTAAAAGACATAAATAATTTTAAAAAACTTCATAATAAGAGTAATAAAGCTGTAAGAAATGATGCTATATGTTCGACAGAGTTGCAGAAGAAACCACAATTTAATTTTATAAAAATATCCCTTAAAACCTATATGTGATTTTGAACACTTCATTTATGATTTGCAGATTTCACGCGATTATTTAAGCGTTAAGTGAGATTACGTGCGATGCCGACATGAAATTATTAACATGATGCTCTAACTAATGTACAAGGATTTTAGCGTGTAATTGCGGTAGCAAGGAAGAGAGAAAGAGAAGCGTTGACAGCGTTTCAGCTGGATAAAAAAAGTCCGTGTCTTATATTATTATCGCGGTTACCGTTAATAACGTTACCGGTCTTATGACACTATGTCGCCCTCGTTATATCTCTGATCTCTGATCTTCCTTAAAAAATACCAGAAAGTGATGATGCTTGACATCAATCTTTTGCATCTCTCTTAAGAAATTTATCAAATAGTAGCGTAACTTGTTATAGATAAGTCAAAATACTTTAACAGCACATTTCGGAGATTAATTAAAGCTAAAAATTTTAATATTACATTATCAAAATTGCAATCGCTTTCAATTTGTAGATGATCACAATTGCTTAACAATATCGGGTAATTATTTAAATGTGTATTAACGCATTCTCTTACTACATAAATTAATTGAAATCTAAATTCATTAAAAAATTTTTATATTATTTTAATGTGTAGATTTTAAAATCTATAAATACTGTTCTCTCCTCCCATTTGTGCCTATAATACTTAATTCTGAATAAAATAAAGCAAATACACATATCAAATAATTAATCAAGATTCGTCCTTGTCACGTCTTCGTCACTTGTAAAATATTTCGTATCTCTTTTTTTACAATAAATTGCCGATAAATTTCAAGCAATTAGACTTATATATCTCATGACCGTAAGTGGTTGGGTTTTTTATGTGTACTACTTATACACGCAAAATAAATCGATAAACTCCAGGATTTTAATATTAATCTAACTAGTCCTAGCCTATCCACTTCAAGGCAATGGATTTACAAATCGTAATCGTAATACTATTATTTGTAATATTTCTATATTTCCGAATTGTTCCATTTACGTTTATTGTTTTTTATATTACATTTAATACATGTATCTCTCATACAATTTTCATAAATCCATCACCTCTCAAATCAAAATAAAATACTCGATTCACCAGTACGACGAGCAGCAGCGGAGTTGTAACACAGCTACATCGATTTGCAAAATACGCATTCACATTATAGGGACACTCGGAATAATTTACATTTGAAAAAAATATTTTTCGCGTTGTAAGAAATGATTATTTTTGATAATAGAGGAGAGAAATTAAGTAATAAATTATTTTCCCGTTGCTCTGTTGGTTGCTCCGCCGTCGCTCGATGTCTCATAGACTTCCTCTCATTGTCAGGCTTCGTTGTTGTACTCACATTCATTCACCAAGACACTGACAATTACAATCGTGTACTAATTATCGAAACACAACACCTGTATAATTTTGGAGTATCACTTCCGAAGCGATATTTTCCGATATCTATCGCGATTATGTTGGTAACAAGATTATAACGTGCAAAACAGCACGCTGGCACGTTGCAAAAACCGAACAGCGGCGCCGTGTGTAAGCCAATTCGTCGTCACTGCGAAATATTTAACACGCGATTGTAAAATAAATGCACTCTGCCGCATATTCTGCTCTCCACGTCTCATATTAATTGAAAAACGGTCGATACATCAATGACTCTCTGTTAATTAAATTATTCGACGATCTGCGCTCTTCAAACAAAAATTGGCAGATTTCGACTAACGGGAAACTCGAAGCGCGTTGCGAGATACATCCGAATGTAAGCAGTAAAGAAATAATTCCCATCCCTTATCACTTCGAAGTCTATTGTTAGCAATTAAATCGGAAATATTTATAAGGAATAATTATCGCCGCGATCACACGATCACACTAAACGTGAAAATTATCGCACGGATTGCTATTCGCAAAGCATTCGTAAGGGATGATCGTATTAGACGATCTCCGTTTCTCACGCGGCCGCACGCGGCCGTGTCTCGAGGGGTAATGAAACAAGGGCTGGAGTCTCGCTACGCGAACAATAGAGCGGCAACCTTGTGTACGTAACGACATGTGGTGCGACACAAAAACAAATATCAAGGCTGTGTGCCAACCGATTTATCGAAACATTTAACGCGCTGTAAAATAAACGTACACGCCAAGTATTCTTTTCTCCGATTAATTACTTATACGCACGGTTACGATGTACAGCAGTTATTCATTCTTTAACACGCTGTGAAGTCGTTCGTCGAACATCTGCTGCATTTCAAATTAATTATACGATCATAATACATCGTAGTTATTCGTATTATGTTACTTGACATAATGATTCGTGCACGGTCCAAAAAAATGAACAAAATTTAATGAGCGACATGATGATTCGCGCATCACGGTCCAAAAAACGAATAAAACTTAATGAGCGAAAGATTGAATTCAAAGCGCGATTACGTCTGATACACATACCATTTGGAAAATAAATAATAATGAATTATAATTATAATTTTCTGAGCAAAATAAAAATAAACTTTATTTTTTAAAGCTAAACTCGATATTAATAATTTCTTTAAGTGTAGTAATTAATTAAATTAAATTTTCGTTAAAAGGAAAAATTACAATAATATACAAGTATCAATTAAAATTTGCTAATAGCAACCAACTGTCAATATCAGCTGACAACGTAATATGATACGTAATATCTGTGTGTCAGAAAAACGAAATCAGGGCAGGCAAATCAATATTATCCGAGATATGAAAATCAATAAATAACAATAGACTGACATATGTAGTTATAGCACGGAAATTTTATACTGTATTAATTATAATGTTACTACTATATTAAATTTAATCAACTTTGATCATTATAAAAGCATCGCGACTTCGATGTTTAGTGATATTTGATATTAAATATAAAAATGTTTAATTAATCTCCAAAATGCAATATTAAAGTATTGTCTGTGATAATTGCGGGATATCCTATACCAATTTCCCGTATATGCCAATTCCAGTACGTAATATGTCGATATTGGTTTGAAATTCACGAGAAACTTCGCAGCAATATCGAAGTAGATATTGATGCATTTTCAACGAGTGGCTATGCTGCATTGGCTGAAAAATTACAGCCGGGTGTCAGTTTGCGCGAGGGCTATTGTCAGTATCCTGCGTGCTCGCGCATTTCACACGCGCGTGAATGCACAAGCACATGTATGCATCGTGCGTGCGGCGTCACGTTGCGCAAGCACACGCTCATTGCGCAACGTGGCGAACGCAAATAAGTGGGATGGGATAGCCCCGTTAACCCGTAATTGTTAATCTTACCCGGCGACCAATAAAGTTGCAAAACAATATCGCAACTTTTCATGGAAAAACTAATAATGACAATTATCCTTAACAATGAAAATGTGAGTAAGCGATCCTAAGCTATTTAATAGATTTACCCGAGATTCAACCTCGGGTAAAATTCTGCACTATTGCATTTCATTTCTAGACATTTCGTAATATTAAATTCTATTTTTGTAGCATTTACAATATATGTATACATAGAGATTTCATAAAGTTAGGCAGCTTTCTCGCGAAATAAAATATTGAAAATGATGAAACGGCAGTGTCCTATCGCAAATAAAAATAGCGCGATATTGCAAAATCTAAAATACATACATTGTCACGTATTTTACAATAGATTTTGAAATTTTTAATAACAGAGATGAGTTACGAAAATAATCGGGCTTCGTCATCCAAGTGCGCTCCGTACGTTCACACCGTGTCCAAGTGTCATTACTCGTCAGGAGCGTTGATTAAATCGTGTTACCGCACGAGTATAACACGGAATCAATACTCGAAGAGAGCACCTCGTTTATTCTCGATTCCAGCATACGGGAATACCGTTTCGACGCGAGAGCGTGTCGCCTTGACCTAAAAATCCTGCCGCGGACGTGGACGTCCGCGTTTTAACGCCGTCCGCGCGGATACTTATTGCCGCTCACCTAATCCATAATTCCGTCACGCATCGAGCTTTGATACCGGTTTCATACTTTCTCAAACATACGCGCCGTCAAGATGCCGAAATAGCAGCTGCGTGCCGCGACGCGGAATAATAATTATTGACCGTCGTGTGCGCCCCGGTATTTCTTCCGCATCAGGATTAACTCTTTACTTGTGGCACGTTGGATTAATATATCCTTCACATCAGTTAAGTCATTCAAATTGAAATGAATATAAAGATCAATTTTTATTTTTTTTTTTGCAAGACAGATAAAAATTATTTACGGATAACTGTGAACAATCAAATGCTGTATTCTATAAAATTATTTTAATATTAAATTAAATTAATTAAAAAAATTATTAATAATAATTCTGTAAAAATTTCGGTCTAACTTCAGTCTTCATTATTTTATTCTTTATTTCTTTGAATTATTCTCAACTGTAAATTATAAAACTAATTAAATTTGTAGAAAAGTTTATTATCTTTGTATTTGTAGTTGTCTGCTTTTTATTTCCGATAAGTGATATGATTAACAGAGATTAATGATGAAATACGATATCGCGATATATCATTTAATACTTCCCGTGCAGAAATTGATATAATAAAGTGATAAGTTAGCAAGAAACATTAATCTAATTTCCTTAATTATTATATCAATCATTATTAAACACCACTTTTTAAAATCTTATTGTAATTATCAATAGATATGCTTATGCATTGTGTTTGCAGTTCAAGATTTAAAATAATGACAATGCGAACAACTATAAGCAAGGACAGTTCGCTATAATAAGAGAAAATTATTTTATGTAAGACAGAAACTTTGCTACGAAAGTATGTTTGCTTTATTGCGAGAAATTGAATTTCGTTTTGAGACATATAATCTTATACATTACATCTTATGTTTCTTTATCAAAAATGCAGCGAGAAGAAAAAGTGAGAATATAAAAAAAATAACATCGGTAAAAGAAAGATTCAATGTTAACTTATCGCGAATTTTGCAGGCAGCGAATAAAATAATAAATGAAATCCAAATTTATCGAAATTATATCATGACTGTTTTTAAACCATTTGCTGTGAGACAATAAGTTTCATTTCTATTATTATCACAATCTCAAACCTATATAATAACATAATTATAATTTTTCTATACATAAAATATAAGATAGCTCACGTTTGTTTTTCTTTCGTTCTCTAAGATTTTATTTTATAAAGAATTCGTTAATTTTAGTCTACACAAGGTGTGTGTGTGTGTGTGTGTGTGTATGTATATATATATCTTTTTTTTGTACTTTTATTTATCCAATTTTAAAGAAAAATAGTTTGCTCCTAATATGATTTCATCAATTTTGCGTCTTTTGACATCAATCTGTACTAATAGATTCGATTAGAACTATATTGAAATATATGAATATCTGTATCTATTTCGAGACGAGATTACCCGAGTTCGTGGGCAGTGAATGAAACATAGCAATCGACCCTCAATTTATCCTCACATGTTTGCCTCGTCCATCCGATCAGATGCCAACCGATTTTTCCACACGAATACGGCGAGTGCCTCAATACTATGCGACGGAATTCAACGAACGGAGAGAGAGAAGGTGCGGGTTATATCGAGCGAGTGATTGCACCGCGCGCGCATTCACATGTACATACACTCAACTTCCCGATATCAATACCACATACGTGGTGTCCCTGAGCTAAATGGTCTCGGAAATTTGTTTACAAAATAGGCAATAAAGTGGTATTATCAGATAGAGTTAAATTAAAGGAGATTATTTAAACATATAGCACGAGCAAGTCTTAACGTTCGAGATCGTACTTAATCCGCAAAGCAAAAACGTCGCGATCGAAAAATTTCGAGTTTAAATTAAACGCATGTTTGACATGTTACAACCGAGACATTACAACGTATGTCTTGCAAGATATATTGCCAGGATACGGAAGATATATTATCGGTCAAAGAGTCCGTGGAATGGAGGTTCCTCGGTGTTATTTCGGGACACCCAATATCTCGTAAAACTGCATGTACATCAGCTTGTCTCGAGGTGAATGCAAAATCGCGTGACTAGAAACTGCAAGTTTGTATGTCCCGACGTCGTTTCTCAGGAATTTCTTAACGTCGCGTGAAAATAGCCTGCAGTATCAGACATCGATATTTTTATTCATTCCATAAATGAAGAAGACTACTTCCTTCTTCCCTCTCTATCTCTCTTTTTCTCTGCTTTATCCCTCAAAAAGTACCTTGAAAAATTCGAAATATATCAACGGTATTTAAATACATTTAATTGAATATGCAGTGCTTGTAAAATATAGTTGTTTAGCCTCAGAATCGAATGAATAAACATATCGGATGAAATTGAACTTGTTTTTCGAATATGGGATATACAAAAATATCTAGTAGCATTAATATTAATTCTTGATAAAGCGAATGAATAATGCTGTATATACATAGATCGCGGCTAAAGATATCGATTTTCTTTTAAATAAAATCGAAAGATTTCGAATGATCGGCGAGATGCTAAAAATATCACGGTATTCTGAATCCTCTTTTACTCGAAACACGCAACAATGCTCACGTACCAGTCATTACGTCGGTGCAAGGATCAAGTGGTATACACGATTTCTATTCCCGTCTCGCGACCGTAACAATCTCTCTTGAATCAGAATACGAGAAGACGAGTCAACAAAAAATAATTTAACGAGCAAGTTCATTTGAATATACTTGAAAAGACCTACTTTGAAAATTCAAACGCGTTGACAAATGAAGAGAAATAGCTGAATAAAAAACTAATAGATATTGTAAAGAAGGAAAAGAGATTAAAAAAGTAATAACTTCTACAGTCTGGTTTACGTTTCTGTTATATTGCCTTTTAAAAACTTTTCAAACATTCAAATAACTCATATTAGGTTAGATAAGATTTTAAAATAATTTAAACAGAAAAATATTATTTAAATATTGTTATCGTCTCATAACGACAATTCGATTAAAAAGATTATTATATTTCATTCGGTAAAGATTTGTTAAATTAAGTGTTGGTATCAACAACTCGTAACTTTCACGTATTTTCATTAAGTTAAATCTACTAATATAATTAAGCAAAGAATTTTTAAATCTGAAATCGGTCAGGGCCACCGTATCATTATGCGCTCCATATTCCGCTGAAACCGGCTGTTATATATACGATTGCAAACATGCACGTTCGGGTCGTATAAATCGCGCAGTTCGCCGGGAAGGAGAAATACACGGACTACTTCATAAATTCACCGTCCTCCGATTCGGAAACGAATAGCTCGCCGCGTGAAAACATATTCGTATGGCGGAAGGCGAAAAGAGACACAACGGGTGTAAGGTCGATCGCCTTAAAAGCGCGTGAGAATTTAAGACAGCTTGCGAAATACAACGCCATAGCCTTGGAATATGCCACGCGTGCTCTCTGCGTTACAAAATTTATCGCGAACGCAGGAGAAAGGCGAAAGAACAATTCGAATCAACTCGATCGTGCCGATTGCCGCACGTCTCCGCAGATCTATATATAATATTAAATTTATAAAGAGGAAGACAGAGTAAAAATTCCACGCGGAAAGAAAGGAATTCCTTCCAATTATCCGACATCAATGTGAAAATTCTTTAATCACAAAGAGTTGAAGAAAGACTGTGAATCAAGATAAAAGCATGTTAATGAATATCTAAAGTTTGCTTTTGTTTATTTCAATCGGAAGTTAGCCCAATAACTATTTAATTGCTATGTAATGTCAATTAATCTCAAAACTAATTTTAATTTAATTTAAAAAATATACCTACATAATTAATAATTTCACAAGAAAGTTTACTGCTGAGAATTACAAAAGAATTTTTTGTCATTATAATATGCAAATCATGCAAGTTGTATATAGCACAGAAATCAGTTTTAACATTATAAATTTTTAGTATTAATTATTTAAAGAATCAATTCTCAAACAGATTTATTTTGAATCATCGTGTCAGCTTTAAAACGCAGCGAATGATTTACATACGTCTGTCAAGTCTCCAAGGTGTTCCACGAGCAACTGAAGTAAATGATTTTCGGCTCGTTACCGAGTCAGCTCGTTACACGTCGGCAGGATCACCGTTAACTCGATTTCCGCGTGGCATTCCGTGGCGTCTCGGACTCGGAAATTTTTATAGAGCTCACAGGTCGCGCCTACCAAACACGGTTTCGTAACATATAAATCCGTCCGAAGGCAAAGCTACTGCAAACAACTCGCGTCCAAGATCCCACTTAAAATCTCACAAGCAACTTGCCTGCGTCATTGACAACAAACTATATTCGGTACGTTTAATTTCTACTTGCGCAACGTGATATTTACTCTTTATTTTGCTCGGCAAAGACTTGGATCAAAAAGAACCGGATATTTTGGGGTTTATACAGAATTTATTTCTCGCTCTTTCTCGATGACGGACGATAACTGCTTCTCATCCAGAATGCAATCGAGTTGGTCATTGTAATTTTTATCAGCATCGATTGCCGCTTCATAGGAGACAAATAATTAAAAGAATTCTCTTAGCCTTTGCGCATCGAGCCTTTCTCCGCTTTACCTACAATATTAATGGACCCGTTCCGCGTTTCTCTCTCTTTCTTTCTCTCATGCGCGCGCGCGTGACTCGTCCCGACGATACGTCCAGGATCGTTTGCTCTCCACGGGGCACGACGTACCCTCGAAACTCTAACTCACTCTTGTTCCCACGCAAGAAAGAGGTTTCTACTAAAACAGCGCTATACAGAAGAAGGTAGACAGAGGAGGAAATAGGATCTACGCGATAACTCTTACACTTCTAAATCTCAAAGTAACTCGGAAAATCGAGCTACAGATGCAGAACTTTGTATGCTTTTCAACATTATGTCATTATACATCGAATATTATATGTATAAATATTAAATGTATAAAGATACAAAACTTTTTTATTTAGTTCTGACAAAGATTAAAATTATATCTTCAATTTGTCTAACTGTTAAATTTATGCAAAACAGTTTTTCGAAATAATGGCTTGTTTAAAACATTCGATTTGCTCTTTACGCGAGTAAGACAACCTGCCACTCTTTTAGTTAAAGCAGGGATGAGATAATAGTAATTATGCCTGATTGGTATTGCACGCTTGCTTTTAAGTGATGCTCGACATGGCGTTTACTACGACGTTTAGCGTAGCAGCCGTAGAATTGCAATTCATACTAAATAACGAACATTGAATGACGATGGTATACGTGATGAGTTTTCGTGATTTTTGCTAACCGATACGTGCAATGGGTAGTACATAGAAAAGTATCGTGACTATTAATTTCCTTTTTCGTAATATTACGACAGCCTATAATAATGATACTTTATCGTTGCTTTCGCTGGTATCAATTAGCATTCAAAGGGCCGAAGCCATTATATTGATTGTCAGTGAGTTTTCAATGCGAATAAATAATCAATAATCGATTCGTAGAATCATCATCAAATATAAACTTGATAGAACATACGATATCTCTGTAATAATCGTTTAAAATAAAAACCGTAAATATGTACTAAGTGAATATACATATCTTTGAACGCTTAAGCAAAATATAATGAAGTGTAACTCTTAGAAAGTTTCTAAATTATTTTAAAAAGAGCATTTAAATTATATTATATTAAAAAAAAATAAGTTAGAAGTAGTTATTACTACATTTTCAGAAAAGAGTTCGTTATGAAATGTATCTACATAGAAGTATGTATAATTAAATAACTAAATATAATTTAAGAAATAATTCCTTAAATGCAAAATAAAAAAAAAACGAGATATATATGAAATTGTATGTGTCACATTTCCTACCCCATACGCCTTTTCGGACAAACTCATTTGTGATTCCATTTACACACTGGCAGACGATGCCCCGATTGTAGTTGGTCATTGCACTCACCTGAAACAAAATATGCAAAAGTCCAGTTAATAAAGTCCTGACCTGCATGAAACATTAATGAGGCTTGGCTGAACTGTCGGGGATCGATAGTAATCGGAGCTTATACAGGCGGACCAAGACTAAATATTATACGCGTACAGAGACTAAAATGCTTTTTCTATTAACTTGCTCCATCTCAATAGAAATCTACGAAATCAATTTACTTTGTCTTAAGAAGTTTTAATTGCCAATGGAGAAGCAAGTCAATAATAATTTAATCAGGGACCGAATACAAATGCTATTTGATGGAAAAGATGATAACTGATACAGTTAAAAGCTCATCAAGTTACTTCCGTGAAATCAGATAAGTGTAAAAACTTCATCTAAAAAAATTTTAATCTATGTAATCAATTACACAGAAAAATCTCAATTATTTTGAGCTATTTATTTTGCTTCATATTTTATCTCTTTATCTTCTTTTCAAATAAAGAAAAGTATTTCTATTTCAATTAAAAATAATTATTTTTATGAATTTATAAAAATATCGAAAAATACAATATATTTCAATCGTGGATTTCTTTCTTTTATCAAATCTAACAATTACAGTTTTGTTTTTAATGGAATTAAAAAACTTTTAATCTAGCTAATGTCTTACATAAGATAATGCAACATTACCGGTGCTAGTATCAATAATTACAAAACTGTCGCTTGAAGAGTAAGATCTTTGCAAAGCTGATCTTTATCTTATGCAAATCTTTCGTAAAATAACTGAAATACACAATGAGCAGTGGATTCTACTAAATTACTCGGAAATCTCGAGTCGGCATTGCGACGCGCTGCGTTTCCCACACGATTTCATTTGACGCGAGACACACGCCTTATTAGCATATTACTACATTAGCCGCGAGAGTGAGACGAAGGCCGGGGTTACATCGAGTGGGTGGACAAGCAGGCAAACGCGCGCACTGCTCATTGTTACGAACGTTATTGCGAAAATTACGTGTGCGCCACGGTTACCGCCCATGTTCGTGTCCAGTTGCCCGCTCGAGCGAAACCAACGAGCTCTCGGTAATCTCTGCTTGCTTAGTCGCCGGTATCTCCCGCCGCTGAGCTATCGGTAACGCGATTATTCGTCGATGCGACGATAACAAATCGAAGAAATCAATATCCAAACGCAGTTATATCGCGCGAATATCCATCTGCTCGTACTGGCCTGTCTCAAATTTCAATATTCTCCTCTCTCTTCATTCAAAAATTTCCTAAATCCTTTAAATGACGGAAGTCGCAACGCAGGTGACACTCATATCGAAAATTGGACATTTCTTTGTATCAATGAGCGCGTTACGAAATGTGCGGTATCGTGAACACTATTTCCTCTCCCCGCCAGTAAGATGTACGGATTGCGCGCACAATGAGCCGGCACGCCGTATTTTCCCGCGGGGTGCACACACGCGAACCTGTCTCGTGCAATTAACAACAGTCGCGTTCACGTATACTTAATGTATTCGCGTGGGTGGATGGTTACTCGTGAATCCATCCGCCATCGTTGAATAGCAGCCGTAGGAAGGCTCGAGCTTTATTAATGGGAAGTTCCAAACACGCGATAATAGCTATCAGCACGTCCAGCATGTGGAAAGGCGCCTACCTTTATGAATATCAAGTTCCTTCTAGTTATGTTAACAAGAGAACATTGCTTTTAAGTTCTCTCTCTATTACTATTAATAATATTTTTAAATAAGTCAAATAATCCGTTTAATTTAAGATGTAAATTGATTTAGGTTTCGAAATATATTTTTCTGAAAGAGTTTGTAATTAGAGTTCAATTAAAGATACCGAATATATTATTAATTATAAATCTAAAAAATCTATTAAAAATTAAAAATAAGTTAAGTCTATAAATAAATATATTTTATGCACGACTAATATTGTCGTCACATGTATACGTGGAAGGAAAAACTGTGTTGAATACTATTGAATAAAGATCGATTTTTCATACAATACAATTTTTCGTTCAGACTTAAAATTTTGAGGATGAAATATAGGATATTTGCTTAAAGAAAAAAGGGTTTTTAGAGAAATACTGGACGAAAATAAAATTTGATCAAATATGCAGCGTCCGAAAAAAGAATTCAGAACCATGCATAACATAAAAATTGGATACGCCTGACGCTGCGGTATCTGTTGCTTTGTTGCGTAACTACAGCACGAGCCACCTTCACTTCCTAGTGTTATGCAACACGCGTGTTTGTTCAGAGAGAAAATACTGGAGCGTGGTTCGTATCGGGATGGGGTTCCTGAAATCCCCCCGATGTTACGACAGTCTACTGCAGGACGCGCGTTATTACGCAACTCGCCAATACGCTCGTAGGAATGATCTCTTCTGTATTTGACATTATTTCTATTTAAATTTTTCTACGTTAAATTTTAATTTATTCCACGGCTATCAATTACATCAAAAACTTATCAAACAGAATTTGATTTAATCTATTCGTAACAGATTACTTATCGAAGTTTACAATGTAGTTGCTATGGATTACGTTACATATAACTTTTCAATAAATTGGAAATTAAATAATGTACTGAAATTAAAATATATATATTATGCCCGAGAGTGTTATCAATAAAATAAAAATTTAATAAAAATGATTAACATTCTTCAGAGAATCTATGCATATCATTAATACATTCTAATATAAATAAGTTTTTATATTTTCCATTATCTATCTAATCTATCACTTCAAGAACCAAAGACAGATAAATTCTGTGACGTTAGTGTATTATCATAATACGTCAGCAGATTTGCCTATACTTATAATAGTAATAGATGTTAATCGTCCAATGTTTGTCGATGCTTGTATCAACTATAGATATGAATCTGTTAGTCATCGCGATGAATAGCTCAATGTCAGGACTTGATTGCTCACCTGACTCGGTAAGTCAGTCCCAGCTACCGGCGACAGTTTCCTCGATCCGCATTTCCGCGCCACCATTTTCCGCGAGCGACGTTACGTCCCGCGTGCGTGATTTACGGTATAATCGTGCGACCACATGAAGCCGGTCTAACTCGGCTCCGCGGTTCTTAGCGTCCCGTTATGAAATGCAACAGTCTGCGCCGTTAACGAGCGCGCATCATCATATTCGCGAATTTCCACTCATTTCAAAAGCGGACACAATTCTCTCCCGCAATCGATGTCTCTCAATGTAATGCAAGTGTTTCACCACTTAATTGCATTTTTATCGCAGAAGTAATTACCGTATAATAGTAATCATTAAACTTTATAATAGCGAATTAAGAGTACATTTAAAATTTAACGATACCAATATGCTAACGAAAATTTCAATCATGCTTATTCACCGAATACCAATGAAAATATGTGATATCTCCATTCGATAGATAATCAAATTTTCTTGTACAGAAAAGGTTCAAAAAGTCATCAATATTAAAATAACTGAATTCATTTTTAAGATACAAAGATATCTGCATCACATTAAAGCTTACAACGAGAATTAAATGACCTGTTTATTTTTCATAAATAATCATCATATATAATCATTTATTTCAAGCAAAATTGAAGCGAAAAGTATAGAAAAATTACTTGAGTATAATTGTCATGAAGGAAGTACAGAGATATAATATTGCAATAACATCTGTAATGATGTAATACAGAACGCAACAAGCGAATCGTGTTGCTTAACGATAATCGATATAAACTCGTGATATATCATAGCTTAATTCCGATTCACTTACTTGTTCACTAACGCAAATAAGTCGGTTTCGTAACACAAGTTAAACGATTATTTAATCATGCGATGTCTTATTTATTATATAAGAATATTAAGTTTTTTAATTTATTGTATTTTAATCATTCTATTCTGAAGATATAAATAATGAAATATTTAAGCTTAATATGTACAAGCGTTAAAAATATTAGAAAGAATAAACACAATTTGAAAAAAAATGCTAAAATCTATAAAATATTTTAATTATAATAATTTAATTCTAGTACTTCTAATGTTTAAGTTTTATGTTTAACTTTTATAAGTGATCAAATAAATGAAAAAAAAAATTATATATATTTTAGAAATAATTCTCTCCATACCATTATTTCTCTTAATCCAATTAATTGAAAGAGCAGAATATTTCTTCACGAGAATAAGAATAGAAGTGTTTCCTCATTATTCGACATTTATATTTCATATTTGATAAAAGAACCGCCGTGAACGAGTTATTTCTGTTTCGCCGAGACACTCGGCATTGTGGGACTCGCGGAGCAAATAATGGCAACCAGTGTCGACCCGTTATCCTTCCTTCGCGCCGTAACGAGAGACGGCGGTTTCGCAAACGGACGGCGTACCATAAGAGCTCGCCCGAGAGGCGCAATCTCGCGCGCGCGTACGTCGCACACGCGCGATGACAATGGACGCTTTGTTCGCGACTTGGCGTTTACAGATTGCCAAAGTGGACTTCGCGAGAGAGACAAGGAGTCGCCGCGAATTACAAATAATAGTCGTTCACGCGTAATCCTTGACCTCGCGTGGGAGATTGCGGAATATCTCCCTTGAATATTTTCCAGCCATGGAAAATGTATTACGACACTGAGCATTAATTATAGCATTGAAAGATATTTGTATTAAGAAAAAAACTGTATTCTTGAAAATAGGAAAACGTGAAAACAGCTAGAAAAATATTTTAAATAAAATTAATGTTTCAGAAAGAATAAATGTTTTTTTTTTCTTTTTTAATGCAAATAAGTCTGTCAGTATCAATATAAATCAATATATATCAATATACATCACATTTTACATAATGTTATTAATATAGATCTAGTGATATTTCATATTTAATCTATTAACTTTGAAAATGATTTATTCAGTGCTGTTTTGTATGAAAGTTTCATGTAAAATTAATTTTTTTTAAAAAGTAAGTTATTTATAAATTTACTTCTAAATAAAAATGTAGAATAATAAATAACATGTGATTTCATTTTATATAAGTAGACAGATTTTATACTTTTCGGTTATTAAAATTTTAATTAGAGTAGCCTGTTTACCGTTTTTGAAACAGAAATGTAAAGCTAATGTATAGCCTTCTACTTTGGAATATGTGATAGTAACGGTCAGTGAATGAGGTCAGAGGGTGAATTGCATTAAGCTTAAAAACCCGCGTCCCAGAGAGAACGGGTCATAAAAGTAACTGGTCTCTGGCGAACAGTTAGCGGAATACCATATAACTAGTGCAAGTAAATCAGTAAGCGAGTTCTTAATCTTAATTCCATTTATTAGTTAATTTAATTTGCTCGTGACGTTTTTTCAATGTACCTTACGTGATTAATAGACTGTATCGAAAGACTTGAATATATGGTATACTGGAGAATTCTCGTATCTTGGCGCTTTTCCAATTTGCATTCAAAAATTCTGATATTACAAGACGTCCCACGTCACAATATTCCAAATCAAATTTAAGCTTATTGTCATTGTGACGACTTTGTCTCTAAATTATATGGATTATATGATATAAATGTGTAAATAAATTCAAGTAGAAACTGAACGATGCGCCTCGGCGCAACGAAAAAAATTGCAGGCAGGTCGTATCCGTTCGTTTCCACAATCGCGTGAAAGTCCCGAGAGAGACCATTGGCTGTGCTAATCTTCGCACGAAAATCGCGTTCGACGGGCCCGTCCTGAATTTCGAAACGTCGTTACGCGCACGTGCCTCGAAAATGATCATGGTTTCGCTTTCTTGCCGAGTGTAAATTTCAGAAGGTGACGTCTCGTGACACGCGTTGAATGTGACGCGATGTAACCGCTCGATTTTCACGTACCCTTCGCTCAAAATGAGAGCTATAAGCCGGAATTTTATTTCTCAAGTGTTTATAATAATTTAATTTTTGTATTTATTCCAGATGTAAAAACTTGTATCTATAGTGTGGTTTAATCATTGAGTAAATCACAATTCTACAACAGTACCATTCCATTTTTATGAATTATCATTAAACATTATGAGATATTTGTAGAATTCACTTTTTGAGATTTTTGAGACTTTGCCTAGTTTATTTTTTAATTAATGTGTATTCTTCGAAAATTGTAGCTTATCTAAAGATTTTTATCAAAATAAAACAATCGTAATGTGTCGCGATATTTGTGTAATAATGCTATAATTATAATCGCTATTTTTCAAATATAATTCGATTTTATAGATTTAATTAGAGATCGGAGGAGAATGGTGTCTTACTATTTGATTTATTAAAAAGGGGTTGTTTGAAGATTGATATAAAATTTTGATTTGTTTTGAATGATACAAATTAGTATAAATTCAGCTCTTTCGATTTCTGTTTTTATTTTTATTTTTTTATTTATTTTTAGTTTGGGCTTTCCAGGTTAACAAGAAGCCAGCAGTGTCATAGTTTTTTCGAAATGGGAAAGGGTACAAAATTATTTTTAGTAGTACAAATTAGTATAAAATAATTACTAAATATTCTGATACGTTTGATTTGATTCGAAATTTGTTCTGCCAGCTTCACAGAGATATTGACTTATGATAAATTATTAATGAATGTTACATTCTAACTACTGTATCATTAATTAAATAAACTGTGAGAAAAATGCAATTTCCCTGTTATCTCGATTCACGTATAAAATAACTAGAAATACCGGAAAGAATGTCGCAGCGGCACAATCGCGCTTTCCAGGAAAGAAGATAATTCTCGTTGAATAATTTTGCAACCGTACGCGCGACCGAGGAAAGAAAACGAGACGACGGAACGTCATTGTTCTGATCGAAAGGATTTTCAAGGAAATCCAGTTCAGCCTCGTGGAGACGAGCCAGCCAGCGTGCATTTTCCTCGAGATACATTAGTCATGCCCGCACGGGAGGCGGCGTGTATTGCGAGCGTACACGGAACGGATGTGCACGCGCGTGTTCCGTGGCGCGTACGTGCAGACTCGCGAGAAGGTAAACGTTTCGTACGCCACGACAGTCGATGAATTCTTTCCCGGCACCTGCGTAATTTTCCTCTTGGTAGATTACGAGGCAATGACCCTTCTGCCCGGAACCCCAATAGCGGTTAGACGACTGTAGGAATAATCGAGTTGTGTCGCGTCGCGTCGCGTTACGTCCGCGTTACATGTTAACACCTCGTGCGGGCTTCACTCTCTTGTCGCGGATTACCGCTGGATTACGGTAGAATTATTACGGAAGCACGAGCATCACGAAATCTTATGCAATTTCGTTAAACGACAAGCGTTAACTTCGCTAGACTCTTGGACGACTCAAACGGTAGCAAAGAGGTCCTAATATTTTCCGTGAATAGAACTAAAAGCTCATAAGTATGATAAATATGTGTTATTTTTATATTATATAGTTAATTTTAGGATTTTATAAAATCTTTCATAGCGAAAAACTCGATCGTCTTTTCATACGATCGTTCGTATTTTTATACGGAAACAAAACGTTTAAGTACTTCAAATTGCAACTACTTTGCAAATATATTAAATATTTTAAAACTACGCGAATAAATGTACATAAATTAAAGTTCTTGTTTCGTTCCTCAATGTACATAACCAGTGATTTTATAAAAACATCAATTAGTCACTTTCACCTTGAGCGGAATGTTCCAAAACTGATGCCTTTCAACTACAAACACCTTGACCAAAATTTTGGGTCGATCTCTCTTTAATCCATAGATACACATATCTTTTTTTTTAATCTAAACATATATATAACGTGATTTAGTCATACAAAAGAAATTTCTAAAATTTGTAATAATATTGTTCTATATTCAGTTGAATTTTAACTTGAAACTTTTACGTGTGATTATCTTCTCTTAAAACTTTGCAAATTGGAACCCTCGTACAAAATTAATAAAAATAAGAAATATATGTAATTCTATATATATGTTAATTTCAAATAATAAGATCTCTTGAAAGATTTAAAAAAACCCGATAAATTATTTTACGATTAAATCTGTCTCGATTATCTCTGGCAATGAGAATCATATCGCTGCGCTCTCAAATCGTACGCGAGACAAGTCGCGGCGAATGCACGTGACCTCGCCTACACCTCTCTCGTGTGTTAAATGAGCACGGAATGGCACAATGCCGACAACGCGTCATCGTTAAAAAGCCCCCACGTGTATATACCGTATTTCTGTACACTTACATTAACGCCGCAAAATCGTCTACAAATACGATTTACCATACGAATTGGCTGTTTTGTCGCCAAAGCTCGCATGTACATACACGCACGCAATACTCGTCGTGCGGACAACGTCTATCTACCGGGTGTGTCATCGGCTGGCGCGCTACCAAAGTTTCGAAATGTTACGACACGATAAGAAATTCGGAACGTCGCGACACCGGCCTCGAAGCGTGTTACGTTCATTTACTCATTTTAGCGCAATTACAAAATATCACGAGAATCTATTTTTTTTTTATTAAAGGTTATTAAGATTTGATTATTTGTATTTATTTACAACAATTCAGCAAAGTGCTAAATGTATATTAATTAATTTTTTCCATTTTCATTTTAGGCTTACTTGATTCTGAAAACTGTAATTTTAAGTGTTCTTTTATTTCTTTTATTCATTTCTTACGAATGAGTCTTTAATTATTGATCGCTATATTTAATTTCTGAATGTATTCACATTTTTAATAGCAATATCACAATGTCAATTAAAATCCACTGATGCAATATGAAGTTTATATTCAAAACTGAAATGTTTTATTACAACAATTTGAATCGCAAAGACCAGAATGTAATAAATTCAAGATACAATTCAATGGTCCATTTCAACGGCAAGAAGTCAGACTGATAGTCGGTCGACAGGTGCAAATGACAGCCGACAGGTGACAATGTGTGGTCGACCTGCGAGTGGAACGTGAAACGTGCTTTAATTACCCAGGTCGGACGTTTCCGTCTGATCTAATAGTCGCCGCCTATATCCGGAGATACGAGTTTTCACAGTACTATCAAATGCATGAAGACAAAAATATTCGTTTAGATATTAACTGTCCGATATATACAGTAGAATGACGCTGATAACTTACTAAATTTTGCAAAATTAATATATTTCATATCGCAAAGTTTTTTCAAAACTTATATTATTCAAATACGTGAAGTTGATATCCCGAAGTGCGAATTTTTACAAAATTGATAACTTTTCTTTCTCACGTGAGAAATTTCTAAACAGTAGACAAATTAAAGTTCTATTAAGACAAAATAGCTTTAAAAGTAACTAAAAAGTTATACTCCTCACGAAGACTTTCTCTCTACGAATCTGCGAAAGAACATTTCAGCTGGTCAGATTCTGTACCTTCTTTTGCGTCGAGGCTAAAGAATCGTTCCGTACCACGTCTGACCGCAGCCTACTTTTAACGCATAGCAATCCCCGTCGCGGGCGTCGGCTAGCGTGAAGATCCTACAATTCCATCCAGCAGAACACAATCCTGTTCCGATCTCCTCGACGAGGACTCGCCCACCTATCCACTTCAACGTTACGATGCTACGCGACACTACGGAATGCCATCTGTGTGTTTCTTTTCACGCGGAAGAGATAGAATGCCGATTATTATTGCGAATGCCGGCGGCGGCGCGGCCTGGTTTTACCGTCAAGTTTAATGTTTATTTATCGAGTTCACGGTTCATCCTCTTTCCGGCCCAGTTATCGCGCTCTGCGTTGCGTTCACGTCACGTCGCGCAAGAGAACACCAATCTCGGGAATATTGTGGCGTAAGAAATTGCGCTCGAATTATTATAAGAGCTGTAGAGAGTACATGATACGTCATGTTTTGTACATTAAGTGTATTACAAAAAATTTAATTTATACTTTGTTTAAGGCAACATGTACCCACCCAAAATTTGTCATTATATATCGCAGACGTGTCACGCTTAATTTTCAACATCTAACTCTGCATCTTACAAAATTTGTAATTTATGAATTTTCTTAACATCGCGTGTCTTTTAATAAAATTTATACAAGTGACAAGTAATTAATAATTCATTACTTTTATATTAGGAATTGGATAATCGAAATGAATTTGACGTTTGAATAATGCACTGTTAAACTCGTAATGTCAAATTGTACACAATTTGAGTCATTTTTAATTATTTCATAGGTCGCCACTGCTCCTACTCAATATTTCATTAATTTTATTAAAAGGAAGATAAAATTTTGACTAACATGGAAGTAAAATTAGATAAATTAACAACATCGTGATTAAGGCTTACTCAATAATTAAACGTTAATTTTATCCCATTGTTTTAGTCAAATTAACCAAATTTGTGAGTAGGAGCAGTCCATAGGAGTTTATAGTGTGTGAATATTAATGTCATTTTGAGCAAATTTACGTTTTTCTCTTGGAATATATATAATGCGATGCTTAACAAACTGTTATCTAACGGAGAAAGTGTCACTCCCCAAATAGGGAAATTCCTGTTGCGTTTTGTGAAGTTTATCGACCCTGTTGTTATTGCAACATTCGAAATCGCTTGGGTTTGTGTTCGCCTGTTGTAACATACTCGACTCAACACGTGTGGGCTGACTTATCGAATCCTGCTCGCAATCGCACGATTTGTGTTTCGTCACGTGTACGACCCACTTGAGCTATGAAATACGCATCAGAGCGAGAACATCAGCCTGAAACGGCGATTTCCAACCGCCAATTTACGAGAAGGTAGTTTTACATCGAAAGGCAAAATCCAAGGGTTAATTGCAGGGAAATTTTTGCTGTTTAAATAGCCATGAAAGTTAATTCAACGATCTATTTACCAACGATCTATTTACAGACTTTTATTGTAAAATGCTTCAATTTCAAGACGGAATTATTGGGACCAAAATAAATGCACTGATAATAAGGTAAAAAAATATTACGTTAAATCTTGTATCATTAATTTATATATATAATTTAATTTAATTACATATATAATATATAAGTCAAGTATATAAGTCAAGCAAATATGTTATTTGAAGAGAAAACTTTAAAATTGAAAGACGATCTGAAAATTATTTATCTGAAAATAAAATCGCAGATTTTACAAAACTTGTCTTCTAAATATCAGCAATTATCTGTAATTGTAGGTTCGACCCTAATTTTCAAAGGTGCTCAACGAAGCGCGCGGTAAAATCAATGCCGGTTCTCAAATGTGGCACGTGTGCTATACGTGTACTCAGTTCCGCGCGAGGAAGCAACGGCTTTGTGCGAATTTTAATGCCTCGGCCAGTGGTAGGGTCCTCATATAATTTTACGCTTTGTCGATAAAATTTAATTAGGCGATTTCTTTTGCCGCCCAACGGAACTTTTGAATAACACGCGGCGCGTTAGATATACGATATCAATTATTATTCCCCACGAGCCATATAAACGCGAAACGCTTGTTAATGCGCCGTTAGACATTCGATTTAGATTTCACGAGAATTATGCTATTAGTGCAATTTCTCAGGACCCAGGTTGAAACGATGAACATAAATGTTTGGACATACACATTTAAAACTAATACACATGTAAGATATAATTGAGAGAAAATGCAAGAAATTAGAATTTTCATCTGTTAATTTTCTATTTCTCGAAATACGAGAAAAATATGACTTGGTAATAAACAGATACTAATTTAATTAGTAACTTTGGTCTTAATGAAAAATTGAAAATACGTATTTCGGCAATAGATAATAAACTGAATTTTTAGCATAATATCCGTGTCGTACAACTGTATAATAAGACAAAAAATATACATCCAAGATCTATCAAACCTCGGTATAGATTTGTAAGATTCAAACATCTGGTACATCGCGCTACGTGAAACCTGTTCAACCGAAGTACTCATTTGTCACTCGTTTTAGATCTGCCGGTTTTCTTTGTTCGACGCCATATGGACGGGACAACATCAGCAGCAAGCGGCCGCGCGCACGTATTATGAAAAGCAGAAATCCGTGTAAGAGAACCGTTAACGCGCACCGCACTGCACTCGCGCAGGTATACGTACATATATGAATGTGTACACTCGCGCTTCTCCTCAATTACCCATTACTACTACGAGCGCGTATTCACCTCGCGCGAACACATTCTTTTTATTAACGGCAACTACCGCGCACACGTATGATGCACCTGCGATGACTAACAGTAACACGTGGATGGGAAAGAGAACGAGAGAGAGAGATGGACGATTGGACTCGATCTACGCGAATTGAGACAATCGCAAGAGCGCGAGTTGCCTCTACCGGTTTGCCACGAATCTTATAATCGCGATGTATAACGCCGACATCGATTACGGTACGTCACATTTAACAGTTTCCGCAGATAATGTCAAAAATAACGCGAGTGTTGTAAGTTATTAATTATACTGGTGATCCCGCGCCTATCGTATGTACAGAAACATTAAATAGGAAAATAAATCAAGAGAAACAGAGAGAACTGAAATTGTACCCTCCCAAACTTTTGTATTTCTTAAATTATGATTTTTACTCACGAAAACACAAATGTGTTTTTAAAGAGAAAAAAAAGACAAGCTGGGAATTTAAAAATGGATGTTATTGTTGCATAATATTTAAACGAAATAATTTAATTCGTATTTATATATGCAAAGAGAATTAAGAATTATGACATCAATTTATTCTACACATCGAATACCATGATGTTTACTTAAGCATTGATAATGATATATCATCCTCATTCTTTAATTCTTTGGATCTCGAAAGGTTTATTAATTTCATTTTTATGTTATATTTTCGCTTTTAAATAACTGAAGATAAAGTTAACATCGCAACAAAATTACAAGTTGTCAAAAAAGATCGATTACAAACAACGAAGCTTACATATTCATTTACAATTAAAGAGAATTAAATATAAAAATTTTTTGTAACAAGTGATAATTCTATTTTTATTCCGATATTTGGTTTTTTTCTTCTGTGCTCAGAAAGCATTTTTTCATCACTATATAAAAACTGCTTTAACCTTCTGAGGTTATTCTGGATAGTGAAATATCGAAAATTCAGGTTCCAATATTTTTGGAAAGGGCCAGTGTCATCGTTTTATTAAAATATAAAAATAGGCAATCACCAATGAAAAGAGATATGTGGAGATATGGCTTCGGAAAGTTAAATAGCTATTACTTAAAAAATAAATATCGTCCCTATCCATGTGAGAATCCTATTTTAGTTCCTTTTACCTGTCTTGCCTATCGGTGGTTGCCCTAATCTGCTAAACCACCTGAAGAATCTCCTGGCCGTCGTGGCCGCCGGTGGTCTGCAGCCATCCAAAATAACCACGCCGTTGTTGTTGTTGTTATTATTGTTATTAGATCCTCCACGATCCGGCGGCGCCGTCCTACTGTAGGGCGACATCCAGGCCGTCGTCGTGCTCTGTATGGTGGCACCCTTGACGGTGGTGATGGAACTGGTTATCTTGGCGCCCGGGTGGGGCACCCAGTCCTCCGAAGCGACCGGCATTTGTCTCGTCTTCTCGTCGGACGAGTCGAAGACGAAGCCGCAGAATACGAAGGTCATTCAAAGTTGCTTGCCGCTCTGCCGCACTGATAATTAAGCCCTCTCTTCCGGAGGGGCAAAGGGGGGGAGAGGGATTCCCGGAGTCTCCCGCTGCTGGTCCTCAACGAGGACCTCCAAGAATACTCTTGCGTTTCGGCACTTTGAATAATAATTTCGCCTACATCGCACTGTCGCGACGCTGCAAACTTCGAAGGACGAATGTCGGATGTTCCTCTCGCGCAGCGAAACTCGGGTCTGCGAGTTCGATATCACGATTTATCGGGACTGACTGGTCCAGAGTGCGATTAACATCCAAGTTGGAAGTGTCAAGCTTCTCACGAGATACACTCGCGTCGCGCTGAGCCGCGATCCGTCGACTGACCGCTCTCGCGATCTATTGTCTGCTCTCGTCTGCGGAGTCTCGGATTCCTTATCAGTGACGACCAAGTGTTATCGCTGTAGCGCGCGTCATCGGGGCTTACGTAAGAACAGACACTTTAATTGATTCGAAGCGCGCTGCCCTCGCGCACGTGCTCTCTCTCTCTCCTCAACTTGTTGCGCGTTTAACGCAACCCGGTTCTCCGAAATCGATCCGGGAATCCGGAAGAGCACGTGGTAGCCGGAACTTGGATCTCGATCGCGGTGACGTCTAAGATTCCGTTGACCGGATAATCCAGCAGAAGCGGAAGTTTCAGCAGAATCGACTATGAGACGACGGTCCACTTGTTGAGCTCGCGAGTCCCAGCTTGCGAGCGGTTCCGCCGAGTCCCCGATGGTTCACCAATTAATTCAGGATTTCGACGAAGTTAAGCTTTTTTAGAATAATTCGATTAAGCGGAATCGAATCGAGAAGAACGTATTGAACATCGGTTAATAGGTTTCGCTATTTGGTACGTTACAAGGTACTCCGTTTCCAGGGGTTGCAGCCTTACAAAGTAATACTAGACTCCGGTCATCGTCGAAGGAGCAACGTCGTTTACTCGCGACACGTCCCGCACCGTCGGACACCCGCGTGGCGTGATCACGACGTTGTAGTGCCGCACGCTACCACCACACAACAACCGATACTTGGAGGTCGAGGTTAGATATATATGATTTCTCTTTCTTTCTTTCACGATCTTTCTCTCTCTCTCTCTCTCTCTCTCTCTCTCTTTCTATCACCGCCGGTCGTGCTCGGTCGATCACGCAGCTCCCTCATTACTTGCGCATCGCCGCGCTGCGAAGAACTATCATCACCGTGCGCAGTTCATTCGCCCTGAACGCGAGCAGACGACTCCGGAATGCCGTCGACTTCGGACAACGGCGGTTACGATACGGCTCAGTCGCTGGCGTCTCTCTCTCTCTCTCTCTCTCTTACAAGAACGAAGGACGAAATAAGTCGTCGTGGAATTTCACTATACACGTCTCCACGATGAGAAACAGTCACGATCACTGATCGGCGAAATCGAAACCACACTCACGAGAACACGCGTTAACCCATCCTGAAGGGCCGGTTGCGCAACTCGCGCACGCAGGACACGCTTCTTCCCCGTACTCCAGCCGAGGGCTCGCGCGCGCGCTCCACCCGCGTGTACGACGCAGACGGTCCTCGAAGAGACCGGAATCGCTCGCTCGCTCGGCTCGACTCGCTCCTCGGGGGCTCGCGATAGACTCCGCGCGGCCAAACGCCGCTTCTCTCAGCCGCTCTGCTAAACGCACCACCTCGCCGTGCCGCTCTTCCACCACCTCGTATTCACCGTGAACGCGACCGCGGCGCGGCCCGCGCGTTGCTCGTAGAAGACTGCCGCTAATTCCCCCACCGTCGCTTTCTCGCGCGCTGCCCCGCTCCGCGACACGCACACCCGCGCGCGACCATAACTTACCACACCATCGCTGCCCACCACTACTACCTGCGCGACCGTTGTACACACCGGTCCGCTCTCACACACGGAGCTAGGTAAAGGCCCTGTTACGTCGCGCTCGTGTCGGACACTCGAGTCAAAATTTCATCCCGCAGTCGGTTGGTCGCGAGTAAACAAATCTCATGCACGAAAGCGGAATCGTACGAATATGGAAAACAGGTCAAGAATCCTCGCCCATGATATTTGTTTGCGTGATATTTAATCCTCCGTCGTCGCGCGGGATCTTTGATAAATATTATTTCGTAATCTTTTCTTATATTCTACCTGTGAACCTGAGAATCTAATTAAAGAACAAAAATATTTGAATTCTCGACGTAAAAGATGTTTCTTTTACATCAAAGTCCGTCAAAATTCCACGCGTCGATTCGTATTAAGAAAAATAGCGCGACGAAGGGTTAAAATATGCAAATACAAAAGTGAGAAATCTTGCTTTCTAGGTAGAAGAATCATATAAATGTAAATTTTCTTCCTACTTTTCTCTTCCTCCGTATTACAATGTTACAGGAACAATGATGATGAATCGCTAACGAAGATTTACTCAACTGAGCGTTAATTGTGAATTATATTATTGCCGATTTTAATCTCCTACGTAAAGTATGAAACAGGCTTAATCGGTTCTTTATCTTACTACTCCTTCCTGTCCTCTTGCTCTACCTTGCCTACAGGCCTATACCTTCATCTCTTTTCCTATCCGTGACTAGACCGGTCTCTCGTGAATACGTGCGGTATACACACAACCAAGCATACTTAATACTTCCCTCTACTATACTACACGATGCCGTACGCGTTTGTTGGACTCGGCAGGTTCGTCGTCCACGGACCCTTTTCGACTTCCATAGAATCTTTTTCGGAAACGCAATACCCGGAAAATATATGAAGAGAAAGAAAAAAAAACAAACAACGCAGAGATACAAATATTAATCTAAAAATGTATAACGTGAGCTTGAACTCATCTCTTATATATTTATTTTAAAAAATTTCGCTGTCGGTGCTCCCCGACGAAAAAAAAATACACCGCAATGAGACTGGCGAGACGACGCGACGGAGACGCTATTCGAGACATATATCTGCGTCACATTGGGTATCACGTGGTATTGTGTGCGACACGAGGGAGGCGTAGGCGGTGCAGCGCGAGTACACGTACGTGTATACGTGAATACACACACGGTGGCCTGAAGACGAGGGACCGAGAGATCGAGCCCACCGTGACTGACAGAGAGCTGCTCTCTCGCTCGCGTATACACACACGCGTGTACGTGCGCGTGTGTGCACGACTCGGTTGCATCCCCACCTAGGACGATGCACCGAAGTGGTTCTACCTGCGCGCCGCAATCATGCGGTCTCGTCGCGCCATGTTCGAAAGTTTCTAAGTCTCCCTCGAGCCCCGGTCGTCTCGCGCACCCCGTAGAGAGAGCTCGCGATTTAATCGAGTGACGAAAATCCATCTGGCAGCCGGACAATCTCTCCTCTCTCTCTCGTTTTCTAAAACGGTGTCGAATTAGACCTAACGCTTCTCTCGGTTCCGGCGCGTTGACTCTTTGATTCTTCGCGTCTTATCTTCACGCAAATAACCAGCTCCGGCGCGGATGAAACGCGCGACGCGATAGCGCCAACGGTTCTCTCCTCGGTTCGCCGAGGATCGAAACGTGATTCATATTCAGCGTGCTGGCGTTATCGACCTTTATTGTATCCCCGATATTCGCTACGAGGTCCAATTTATCGGCGCTCTAGGAGCGTGACGTTCACGCGCCTCGGCTATGTCCGCGTTCTCAGAACTGGTCAATTGATTCGCTGATAAGTCTAAACAGCGATTCGACATGTACGATCGATAAGTGATCGCTCAGGCTGGCAGCGTATGGCTGGTTGCTAACTGGCGTACGGGGGAAAACAGGGAACGGAACAACGCGCGAAACGCGAAGGGGAGGAACAGGGAGAGAGGTGGGAAGATAATAGAGTAAAATAGAACAGAAATCTATTGTAAGCTCTAGAACAAAGCTTTCAGAACAGCTCGCGACGTTGAAACGCATTTTCCACGCGAATTAATGTGAACAAAAAAGAAATAACGAGTATTATGATGGAACACTAGATTCCGGTGACGGATGCAACAGAAACAGATAAAATCTCGCAGTCCAGTTTAAATAAAGTTACAGAGAATTCAAGACAAAGAGAATATAAAATATAAAATATATAAAGATAAGCGGAACTTTACTAAATATAAAATGAAGGTTGTACGTACGTACCTTGCGCGTAAAAAGAGAAAGGAAAGAATAAGAGGAAGGGCAGGGCGAGAGGAACTCTCGGGGAGGAGGGGAGTTCCCTTGACAATTTCTTCTTTCCTGTACTATTGACAAACGGGTGAACGTCGCATTCTTGATGAAAATGGAAAGTCGAGGCAATTATTATTCGGCCGAGCGGCGTAACAGAGCCCGTTCCAAAGACGAAGTAAAAACAGAAAGCGTGTCCGCGCGCGAGCGCGAGCGCAGCGAGACTTCACGCCCGCGTGTACTGGCGTTTATGTCCGCCGTTTCTGCGAGATGTGCTACGGGGGGGTTTCGGACGCATACGCGTAAGCGACACCCTGAACCTCACGTTACCGCAAATGCATACGGAATACGGCTACAAAGAGTCCCATTACAAGCGAATGTTTCATGGAAATCAGAAGCGGAACGAGGAGAAACATTTAGGCTGTCAGATCAACACATAAATTTTTTTTAAAGAAATTTAATTTCTTAATTATAATCCAATTTTTATACATATTAAATATTAAAAAGCATTGCTTTTTATAAACTACATCTCGTATTTTAGTTTCAGTTTAGTTGAAATCGGATTTCTAAAAAAAAATTATTCTCGTTTACGTAATTTTTTTACTGAATAATGAAATAATTAAACTATATATTGTATAAATAAATCATCTGTTTCCAGTTTCATAAATTAATAATAAAAGTAAAAGTTACATATCTACTGTGTTAATTCCGACTATTAATGACTCATATACACTTCATAATACTAATAATATGTATTCAATTTGAATATAATTGAATGTAAACTATTTGAATATAATTGAATAATAATAAATTAATTAATAGAAACACGAACGACACGAAATAATTTCCTGAAATTATTAATCTTATAATAATTAGAACACCAATCATTATAATGAAATATAGTAAAATATGTATCATCCATAATTAACGTAAATTAGAGTTATAATAAATTTAATCGTAGTCAGGTATGATCCAAACTGTATAAAAAAATTAATTTCTTATAAAAATAAATTTTGAAAGCTTGGAAGATTTAAATATTAAATATTATCCAATTTTTAAATCCTCTAAGGCTGTGAGAAGAAGAAACTCTCGAAAGATTTCTTTAGCTTGAAAATCGCTAAGTAAGATATTAAATGAAGCATAAACTTATCCAAAAAGTGCAAGATGTTACAACCTAATTGAATAATGTGTACAGTGCAGCCCACCCAAGCTCACCGATACCAGGAACGCACAATTTCCCAAATTGCGAGGATTAGAACGAATTTCACAGCCATTAGCTCGGAAATTTTCCGTTCGTTCGCTCAGCTTCCGCGAGATGTTAATTATGATAAACCGATTACGCGTGTATGTATTCACACGTACGCACGTATACATGTGCAACCAGATGATTAGTAACAGCGCAAGTAGGTAATGGTGTAATCAGAACGGCCCCGAGGGCACCGTCGCCGACCTATCTTCACCTATTATCGGTATCCTGATGGGTTAGTCATTAGGAAACAGAAATCGACCGAAGCGGCTGTCAAGGCTTAATTATTTGCAATCGATTTCCGATGAATCGGAAACCGTTGTGACATCAGAGCTGCTGGAAAACCGATGAAAACCTTCGTTGCGATGCGATGTCCCGGCGAATTATGCCAAGGGGTTGCCAACGGGGACAATGCACCCGGTGTTATTTTTTCGCGCGGCATCCGCCGCGTCTGGGTAAACGAAGGCGGAGATTTATAACAGCAAAGCGACTCTTCCGTATCATGTGTAGACAATGACCTCGGTTTACGACGGGTTATCTCAAGTTAAGGTGTGAGCATAAAACAAACGCGTTACATCTCCGTGATAAGCGAGATATCCCAAAACCACCGGATGATATTTTAAATACATAGAGTCCCTGAAGATAATGTAAATATGTTCTTAGTCAAAAATATCAAGGCGCCAGGCTAATTCTAGCGTCGTAAATGTCTAAAGAACAAAAAAAGAAAAAGAGAATTTTCGATAAAATAATTTTTCGGAAATTCGGTATGTAAAATACAGTTTTTCTTGTCATTTAAAATTTTAAGTGGATTCTGATATAATTAGAAAAATTTGAATATAAAAATTATTCTAATTATGAATTTTAGAAAAGTACTATCCTAAAAAGTATAATAAATATTATCTTGTAATTTCTTGTAATTTTTTCAAACACAATTGAATCAGAAAGAAATGCAAATGTTAATCCATGAGAATATTCGAGCGACTTGCACAATGCAAATTTTGCTTCTTACAAAATTCATGTCATTGGCATAATTTAACCGTTAAAATGCTGACGAATTCCGCAATTGCTTAGCAAACTGTAGTATATTAATATAATATTACCATAATGTGTACCTATCTAATATTCAACGTTGATATAAACATAATTTATTAGCTTTAAGTAAATCATTTGTAAGAGTACTTTTATTCAGATTTCTGTAAGTATTCAAGAATATATTTCATATATTCTCTTTTCTTATATTTTTTATATTTCTTATATTTTTTTCTTTAATATTTAATTTCAATTTTCTCCAATATTTTAAAACATCTATAAATTTTTTAAAAGTTTTAATTCTAATTCTTTTTTAAATGTTAGAGCACTTTAAATTTTGAATTACATTCGTCAAGATACATGACATTTTTTTCATTCATGTTAGGAAATCATAATTTAACCTTATCTATCTATGTGCTAATTTTTCTGATAACGCTAACGATACTTGCATGCATTTGGCCTACGCTTATTTTTCGCGCCATAAACTCTCCGTTTAAATACATTCGTTCCGTTTTTCGCCCTTCAATCGTAAAATCGTTGTACATTCTAATATCTGTGATATGCCTCTCTTTCTAAAATGCGTAAACCTTTTTATTCAGCGAATCGTAAAACAGTTACTTTCTGCAAGCCACCGCTTTACCTTCGAGCGAATTACCACGCATGGCCTCGTCTAACGTTCGCGGCAGGCCATCGGATTATTACCACATAAAAGTCCCTGCGATAAAAAGCCGATATTTTTTCGTGGTGTTGTTAAGTCCGGGCTTATATATATATATATATATATATATATATATATATATATATAATCCATGCTCATAAAACATGCATATTAAAAAGGCCAGAGGGTGAATAAGGAATGAGAATCCAAGGCTCGTGCCGCTCCGCTCTGCTCCGCTCCGCTCGTGCGCTTTCCGAGAAGGTCTTATCCGCGAGACACGAATTTCTTTCTGGGCATACACAGAGATAACAGAGACAGCGGGCATACACGCCAATCGGAACAGGATGTGGCTCATGCTGCTGGTTGTCTCGACCGGCGAAAGGATGTGTCCACACGATGCGTGCGAACACAATGTTAATGATGCGCATTGTACCCGCGCGAATTGCCTGCCGTTGGCTACTTGCGATTGTGCGAGCGACAAGCGAGTGAGTTTGAAAAAAAAAAATTGCGAGTTTAATGACTTTCAAGTGGAAAATGAAATTAACTGCCGATTACGTAAAGCGCGCTCTTTTTATGTTACCAAGGACAGATACGATACATATATGTACGTGTTTAGAATAATAATATGGAAATAATGTGTCGAACTGACATCTCATGAATGCCTCAGTTTAGTTACAGTAAAGTTTACGATAAAATTGAAGATATGCGCTACACTGTTGACATATATCCGGCATGAGATCTCGCGATAGCAATAAAAACACACGCAGATACGATCGTGTCGTAAGTTGAGCACATATAGAAATACTGCGCAATATGTTAATTAGTCGACCCAGCGTCGTCAGTTTGTAAACGCGTTTTAGAAAAACAGTATGTGTGCATCGTATTACGATAGAATTAATGACCAATTAAAATATATATCAATTTATAATCAATAAAATTAACTGAGATTAAGATTTATGAAAAGTATAGAAGTTCAGAGTGTTACAGAAAATACGTTATAATTCACGTAAACAAAATAAATTGAGGTATTAAGAACAATGATAGCATTGAAATATCAAGGTACGGAGAGAATTGGAGAGTTTGTTTTTCCGCAGAAACTTGGAAACTTAGAATTTATCCCTGAAATCTACCGTGTTGGCTAAGCAAAAAAGAAGTTAGCAACTGCTAAGAATGATGAACGATATTAAAGCGTGATCGCATACTTCAATTTCGCATGAATAAAAAACCGCGTTTCGCCGTAGAAACTTTACGAGCCGAGTAAGTAAGAAAGGACTTTGACTTTACTCCGAGTAAACAAAGTCAGTACGCAATAGCCCGGATTGACGATAATAGTTAAATGTTTTCTTACTCTGATCCGATGTTCTACGCGCACTTGGCGAGTTTATCTTCACCCATTAACACGCGGCTAAATGCCATAAATTAGCAATAGCGTTATAATTTTATCCCGTCGCTATTTCGCGATATTATCCACTAACTATAAGTATTCCATTAATCTTCTCTGGTTAAATGAATTAAGTTGTCGATTTCTACGAATGACAACGACGCTGCAAAGATATATAACCCTAGCGATATGTATTTCCGATGATAGATTATACGTTCAAAGAAAACTCAGTATATCTGTTGGTCACATCGCATTTCCGTCAAAGGCATAACGCAAATGTTTACGGTCATGGTTATTGAATGTAATTTATATGGCGAGTTCGGCCATTCGAAGGTGAATGGCATCATCATTTATGCGCCGAGTGAGATCAAGCGAGTGACGCAAGAGCACGAGAGCAAGTCTCATCATACTGATGGCTCATAAAAAAAGTATATCTTCAGCACTTATCGCACGACGAAACAACGTATTGATTACTCCATTATTGTACTGCAGCGTAATGGAACGCTTCAAATATGCTTTTATATTTAAATAGCTACTACATTTTCATTACACACTCTAACGTATAATCTTGAGATAAGATTCAAAGTCTTTAATTTTAGTTATTAAAATTATTTCAAAACGTCATAACTTTTTTATTGGTTTTGTTAATCTATGACACGAACAATAAGTGTGAAACAATAATTTGCAATATGGCAGCGGAGATTTGATGAAATAATAATTAAAGATATAATATTACAATTATTTCAAATTTTATCATATAGGTACATATTATACACTTTTCTTTAATTCTTATCTTGATATGATTAAGTTTGTATGTACACAATTTAAGAGATACCTTAAATAAAATACAATTTTTATCGCTCGTATAATTGCAAATTTTGACCTTTCAAAATTTCAAACATTTTATGTTTCAGTTAATCTTGAAATGAGCCAAAAGTATAGTTACATGGTTTAAAGATATCGATATTTACGTTAAAATTTTATTTAAAACATATTCTGAAAATCTTCAACTCAAATAATTTTTCTTCTTTCCTCTCTCTTTCTCAATAATATTTCAATTATTTATATAATAAGAGCAATTGCACAGCTTCCAGATTATTAGGACGTAGAAATCAGGACACACAATCGAGAAATAAACTCGCAAAGACTTCAATCGTGATACTGAAAAATCGATATAATAAAAATCTGATGGGAAAAGTATAGCGGTTTGAAGATTCATTTCCAGGTCGTCTTGAAAGTGGGCATCGGGTGGTAATTTTGAAAATTGGTCGGCAAACAGTGGGGAATAATAACGGAATCGTGGATACGCGCCAAGAAGTTACGAGAATCGAGATAGAGGGGCCATAAGGCTTAGAATAGGAATAACGTACTAAGAGCAATGACGGCGATCTCAAGGCGGCGAGCCCCGAGAAGTAGGTTAACAATCCGTACGGCTAATTAATGATTTCATTTAATAAGACGCCCGTCTGAACTCTCCGCGCAATTACCGTCGCCAGGACCAGAACTTCGTTATACGAGACCCCGATCTGCGGCCGGGGTAAATATTCTGATAGGTTTGTTTTGATTCTGCCGAAATGGTTCTGCCAGCTTCACAGAAGTTTCATAAAGCCAGCTTTTTGTTATTATCCGAATATGCTGATCGACACGATGCCGATCGTCTGCGGTCAGCGTAACGACGTCGACTAATTAGCGATAAAGCTAACAGACGCCGGCGCGCGCGTAAAGGCGGCGCCAAGCAACGATTCCGCAACGATTCCGCGAGTTATGCAATGTATTAAGGGACAGTGGCCGCCGTGTACGCGGATGAATCCCTCGAGCATGAGCACGCACGTTCGGAGCTACGAGCATGCATGCGTGCACGCACGCACGCGCGCGCGTATACGCGTGTTAAACGCGTTAATGATCACCATCGCGCCGATGGCGGGGCGTCTTGAATATCTTATTAAACGGCCGAGCCATGCACACGTTTTGCCCTCGCGACGTGTTTCGAAGCGTGAGGAGCACTCGTGCCACGCGTCTCGCCTCGTTTCTTTTACGAGCGCGCCGACGCCGTTAAGTTCCACTTGCAATGTCGACCTCGCGAAGCGCGACAGAAATTGATGCATAAAACCGATATCGACACAACCTAGATACCCTAATCTATACTTTCAATTTTCCCGTTGAATTTAATATACATCAGGAAATTACTGGAGTCTACTTTGATGGGTAAACAATGTATTCGTTTTCTCAAATAGAAGAGCTAAAATTGATGACTTTTCAGAGTTTCGAGCAAAACATTTATGCTAAAAAGTAAAAACGAATTTTAATGAGAGTACCTTTGTGTTACGTCTCTTACTTAAAAAGAAATATAAATTTTAAAAAGTTATGAATATTTGCGCTTGCAAAAAGGATAATTATAGAGAGAATAAATTAAGTTTTCAATGCATACAATGCTCTTCGAGGATACGATATTTAATGATAGATTCTATGTTGTTAAAAAAATTTTTCACAGTCTTTATCGAATTTCTGAAAGCCGATCTTGATTCCGCTACGAAGCGAGGGAGGATTAACGATTATACACGGATGTTGCAGGAAAGAAAGTAACGTGCGAATATTTGCAAAGAGAGAAAATTGAGATCTGACAATCTACCGACATAATTATCCGGAAGCAGTTTCTCTTCGTATCCATGTTTTCAATACCTGTACACGGCCTGAGCGCAGATCATCTAAACGGGCAAATAAACTGCTGATCGAAAGTATGTACTTAATTTCGTGACTGCATATTAGAGAGAATTCTAATAACAATATACTACATCAATTACATTATATAATTACAATTTTCAAAAATATATAAGACGTGTAATACAAATTATTATACTATAAAATACTGCATTAAGTAAATAACGTAATCAATAATAATCGCGTATTCTTACCCGTTTATCTATTAATAGTTTCGATGTGAATTTAATACGAAATACTTTTGCAGTCCATCAACACAGTTGTATGTGCATAACTGATTGAAACGACTTACGTATTATGTCAAATTACATTAAGCAAATTTCGTTGAATATTTTACCATTCTATTTGCATCGTGAAAATTAAGCATGCATTTAAACCCTCTAATTCTCACGAAAATGCAATTTCAATAATCTACTGATTCGTAGGAATAGCTTGAAGCGTTTTTACAAATATTTGATATCTTTGTAGAATTTGTAGATTAAGAAGATGAATTAAGAAGGATTATTAAGTTCAATGTATTCTTTTATCTCTTATATAGCAATATCTTTAATGCAAGTAACTCAAGAAAATCTATTTTTCTTTCGACAAAATCAATTAATTTCTTTGATTGCATGATTCCGTATTTTATTAATTTAGATTGAATTTTCGTGATTGCAAGATCATTTTTCTCAAATTCTCAGAAGAACCAATTAAGATTATCTTTATATTAGAATCTCCAATTAGCAATAATAATTGTCAATTAAAAAATGATTTCTATAATACGTTCAAATATCGAAAAAAACGTAGGATTCAAATCAAAATAATCGTGTAATCACATAAAAAAAAGTATATCCGTTACGTATGTCGTCGCTGCATACATATAGCTGATTTTATAAGAACTTCGAGTGTACGATCATTAGAATTCACGCTTGATCCAGGACACCTACGATAGAACAGCAAGCAGAATTTCATAAACTCTTCCGTGTGACTGGGACGCGAAAAACTTGGCGAACAAGAGAAGGCGGGGCACATTTGGCAACGGTTCAAGGGACGTGACCTGACTAAAATACTGCAGTACTCCTCTACATATCGCGTACTAGGTGAAAATACCGCGTCTAACGAAAAACGGCTGATTTGCCCTCAGCAACTTGCGATATCGTAAATCTTACCATCACGTTTAAACCGTGTTACGAGGTAAAACGTGACCTAGAGCAATGTGACGAAAATCCTCTCATCAGATCTGTTCTTTCTTATTTCACATGTTTCTTTGTTATTGGTTAGAGATTCTTATGACGTAATACGAAAATTCTTTTTCATAAATTATACTATTATATCAAAATACAATTTTTAAATAAATATATCACGGAAATTAAATTTCTCTCTCGCTCTCAATAAATTGTATAATTATATAGTCATGTGCGCGTTAATATTACAGCCCAATTAATTTTATATGACATTCGAAAATTTGGACATATCGGACATTTGGACATATTATGATTATACGAATATTAAAAACCTTAAATATATAATCATTAGTTTGAATTTCCAATTGCTTTGTGATCCTGATAATAATATATGATACATGAAAATAGAATAGATATGCATATCTTCATTTTTTAACTATTAAATTTTTAAAATATTATAATCTTATAGTCAAAATTAAGAAAAATTTATAAAACTGTAAATTTAATTTAAATGATAGCATAATAATTAATTAATGGCCTAATAATTATTGATAATTGCAGATAATATGATTTTAAATGACGATATTAAAAGCGAAAGATATATACATATATGAAATTTTACTGGCACGAAAGTCGGAGTTATTTCAATTGCCTGATAAATTCTAACGTATGCATCTTTAGCTGCATAGGTGAACAAGAATATTTAGTTCCACGCCATACACGAATTTACATTTTTCTCGTAAACCAGTTTTATCACGCTTTGAAATATATGTATAAAGCTAACGTCCTACATAAGAAATACACACCGAAATGTATGCAGAATGAGATACGCATCTTGTTTCTCGTTAGTCTTATGAGTACGAGTGATTTTTCGAGCGGCAGGGACAAGTACCGTTGTGTCGGCAATGAATCGTTACGTAAGCGTGAGCAGTTAATTTAGTACGAGAAATTTAGTACACCTGTCTGATGAGGAAAGGATTAACGGACCGAGGATTAAGGATTAGTCGGAATGAGACTCGCGGATGCGTAATTTTCGACGGCGTTCTATCGTCACCCAAGTTGCCCAATGAAAATTAGCGATCTCGCAAATATATTATACTCTAAGACAGGATTTCCACTCTGATAACGTGAACACGATGGGGATTCATCGTGACAGGCAACAATGACAGCAATACAATAGCGAGGCGGCACATAATGCTCGCTACTGTTTTCTGGGGACGCGCAGTAGAACGGGTCAAGTGAGTACGCTTCGTTAATCTCTTCAGTGGCAGTTTCTTTTTTCAATCGTAAACAATTTCATTTATTTCTCCGACTTCAACTAGATCAGACTGAACAGGAGGTTTGAAAAAAATATCTGCGTATTTATGAAGATATTCATACCATATATACGTTTCATTGTTTTTTATGGAAAAAAAATACATGTGTTAGCATTTTTAAAATAAAATAATACTATTCACACAAATGTTATTATTTCTGGAAATTTTTAATTTTAATAAAACTAATTGTGTGCAATTGTGGGACTTGAGATCGGTTGAAACGAAAAAATTAAAAATTCTGTGTAATTCTGCGACCAATCCGTGTCATTACACATGATTTTAATGCCATTTGATTTCTGATTACAATTAATTTGCAATCTATTGTTTGTTTCGGACTTTACACGAACATCGAAGATACCTGTATTATCAGCGATGGCAACTGGCAGGTAAAGCTGCGTGCAATTTTAACATGGAAGTCGATACTACTACAGTATAATATTCATAAAGTATTTTTTAATCTATTATATTTAATGCCTTTTGTCCGGATTTTTTTGATATGACATAAAAACTAGGAAACGTTAATGATTAAATTTAATTATCTACCATGATTACTAGAGTTTTGATAAAAGCGTATAAAATATTTCATATTTAATGTCTCTAATACGAAATATTGCATATTAATATGTATTAAAATATATTACAAAAAGAAAGAGTATTTTACGTAATAAAATTTTTTGCATTATATGTTTTTTTAATCTCTCATTAATAACCTTGTTATCTATGTCATTAAATTTAATATTCATCGTTATCGTAATATTATGTGAGAAATTATGTACAATATACTTAATGTTAATCGCAAAACGATTTATGACTGCTATTATGAGACTACTACCGATACTTTTACTACGATACGCATATGCAATTTTCACCGCAAACAATTGGAGAGCACACGAGCTGAGATGGGAGTCAGTTCTTTAAGCAGACTGGATGCTCAAGGGGAGAATTTCAGAACATCAATTTTCGCGACGTGGCCTGAAAATACAGCGATGCAATTTGAATAAAGTTTATTTTGTTGACGTGCATCGCACGGTTTTCTCTCGCGGGGGAAAATATTCGCGGAAATATACACACTTGCGCGCATCCTCCTGCTCGGTTCTTCCTGCGGAAGTCGCGAGAACAATGGTCGTTATATAATGCATTCTGTCGCGTGTATGAAACGTCGCCGATACCTTTGTTTCGTGTATTTACATTTTTCCCTTTTTCTTCGCCCCACAAGAAAATGTGCCTAGAATACGCAGTATGTAGAAAGCGTTGGGAAAAAAAGATACCAGGGATAATGTTAGAATTCCTCTTTAACAAGATTACCCATTCAAAATTATTACGTAGTATTTGTGAACAGCTGTTATTTAATCTAATATTTAATGAAGGTATTCCTTCTTATTATTGGCTTTGAGGAATCATCAAAGATGTAATTTTCGAATCGAAAGACTCATATCATCTATCATGATCTGTAACTGAGAAATGCAACATAATTTCATTCTTTGATTTTCGGAAGTGATATTGCATAGTGCCAGGAGAAAGCGGGACGTTATCCGCGGAACATTTACGCGCACATAGACGCAAGTCAGAGACATCGATATTCGCGGACCCATATTTCGACCCAGATTTGGCTCGGTTACTATGTAAATTGCCGGTACAGTTGGAGGGGTCCCGTACAACACTGGAATTCTTTTGTTTCCTCCGCACTTTACGTTAGCTCGTTGAGAGAGATGCCACGCTGATGATAGTGCCAGGTCAGAAACGTCGCCTCGTTCTCTCGGCCCGAGAAAGGAGTTATTGACTATAATGAAGCCAAGAGACGAAGGTGGAACAAAGGAAACGCGTTGTTGCACGGGGCAGAGCTAAGTAAATAGCAGTCCGCACACGTTGCCTGTCCTCGTGCAGCTCACGTGCTTCGAGAGATGGCAGGGAGGAACGGCTCTTGAACTTCCATACAATCGCCTCTGATTTTAGAACGTTGACTATGGCTAATTGAGGAAACGTCCTCTTTGATGTTACGCTTGATAACTGTGTGTTCATTTAAGTGGAATGTACTTTGTATCGGGAGCAAGATTAATCCTTGTACGAATCGGAATTAAGTGGCTCGCTCCGATTCTATACAATCCAGATTAGCGGATAATCGTAAAGTCAAAATTTGTGAATATTGCAAGATTTACACAAGTTTTATGTAAGCTTCTAACAAAGTTAAATTAAACTTTTTTCATCCAATTTCGGTAAATTTTAAAATAAATTGAAAGAAATTAATATTTGAAAAATTTATATGATCGTACGAAATGCCCAAAGTTTGATAAAATCGACATGAAAAAGATTGCTCAAAATAATTAAAGTAATGTTAAAGTCAGTAGATGCTGAAAATAGATCCGTTCCATGCATAAAGTATATTTTTATGGCAACTCATACATAAACAAACGACTCGACGTTTTGAAGTGTAATAGGTATGTGTCGCAATAATCTCCATCACAAATCATATGCTGCAAACCGGGATCGTGTACGTATATTCTCAACTAACGGTCTTGGAAATGAAGGATGAGTAACGTATATAAATGATAAAATCAAACGATAACCAAGGATTAAATCGATGTCACCATCTCTTTGGAGCAAGTTCAATGATCAATCTACGACCTGACCTGGTAATGAGTTTTCTAGTACAAAAACTATCTTGCGAACAGTTATAAATCTTCGAAATTTGGAGATTGTGATAAGAGATATCCATCCGTATACAATAAAATCCTTCCAACTAAAACTAACTTGGCAATACAGCTTTATTGCGTGCTAATAATATTATAAATATCAACGTTTAATTGAGTTATTCTCTTAAAATAAAGATATAGTGTACTTCCTCATTTTATATAGATAAATACTTAAGTATTTCAAGTTTACTTAAGTTTTAAATATATTAAACAAAAAATATATTTTTCTCGATCATAAATGTTAATATTAAAAAATATATATATATATGTAGATATAAAATTTCTGCATGATTAACAGTCAATATATACAGATAGCTGTATATGTATACTGATAGAAAAATCAGTAACAACCGATTTAACTGAGTCACGTTCAATGCCAAAGGTAAACAGTGATAAGATTAATTTATTTATCTTTCCTCCCTTCTCCCACCGACGTATTTTAGCGTTGTTTGAAGTTCGCGAAGCGTAAAGTGTCATTGCCATATGGCACGCAATGAATTCAACTGTCAAGATAACGAAAGTAAGAATGTTAGTTGGCATAGAATGATTCGATGCTATCAACATATATTTGCTCAATAAAAATATTAAATAAAATATTAATTGAAAAGAGACTGAACAATGGGATTAATTCTGTAATACTTTTATGATATATATTATTTCCATTATATCTCGTTTATATATTATTGTCATTTTATCAATTGAATCAGTTTGAGAAAAAATTTGAAAAGATCAGATCAATTTTATCTTTATGCCTTAAAATTAATTTAAAATTGTAAAAAAACAGTCCCTATACATTAGAAAAAAATTTTCGTAGAAAATATCGAATCTTCTCAAGATATTTAAATATAATATTTTTCAATATCAATCTATTGCTAGTAGGAATTTATTTATTTTTTAATTTTTCTCGATATTTCCTTCGATTGTTAAAGATTATTATTGATATTTCCATTAATTATACATTAATCGATATTTCCACGAAATATCGATTCCATTATTATGGAATATATATTCCATTAATTATTATGGAAAATATATTCCATTAATTATACATTAATCGATATTTCCACGAAATATCGATTAATGTATAATTAATGACATGCCGATTTAACGGAAGCCTCGCCGTTAAAATTGAATCACTACTCAAACTCGTGAATACGAGTAGGAGATTAGAAGCATCGTTGTACTTCCGAGAATTGAAAGTGGCATTGGTTCGCATCACGGCACAACTGAACATGCGGCTCAGACTCGAGTACGTGGTTCAATGGACCCGCGCTGCATAATTCGCGACTTGCAAAATTACGCGTTTCTGAGAATACACGCTGCAGGTACGACGTGACTCGATAAAGACATGTTTAAAGCACGATTCGCTGTGCACGTTGTACAGAAGGAGCCATTGCTAAAAGCCGCATCGGGTGGAAAGGGGTGATCGGAGGGTACCCGAGAAGGGAGAGCCATTTTCTTCGTTGAATAATTAAGATAGTTTAGAGAAAGCGAGGCGCGCCTACTATCCCTCTCATCGCTCATTCGCTGTTCATAACCGTATCGAGATTAGTGTGTTCAGTGCCGCATTTCATCGCGAAATACTCGCGTTGGCGAGACGCAAAATTGAAAATAATATATAGTCTTTGCTAGGAGCAAATCAATGTTGGATTATTGAATAAAAATAAAAAAATATATGATAAAGAAAAACAATATCATCTAGAAATAAAATAATATAGCGTGTGTTTTATGTCTAAATTTGCAATATATGATACGTAATACGCTGATGGTTTAATAAATCTCAAATTACATGTAAAAGCTACATTATCTTGCGCATTTACGCGAAGCGAATCCTCGAAATATTCGCCCGCGGTAGGAAAAATCCTCCACGGAGGATATTATCCTGAGGCTCCGTGTGGACATGCACGGTCGAGCACGGTGGCATTGCACGCATGACGTTACATCGCAGTTAGATAAATCCCATTGAAACTTGACGTGGCCGCGCGTCGGACAGGACGTTGCGGCGTTGCAACGACCGTACGACTGCCGTATGTAGCATCGAGACTGCAGGCAGTCGACAGTAGATTCAAATTAATTACGGCAATGACATCGTGCCGCCGTGCAACATAAGGGAAAAGAGATTACGCAAGGCCGGAACTTCAATAACACGCGATACATATGTGCAAAAAAATGCTCCCCATTGAGAGAATACTTTATGCGTGTTTTTTACAGCGGAAAACTCTTGAAATCGATTTAGGTTAAAACATTTTAATCGTTTAAAGTGAAAAATTCTGCGAGATTTTAATACGAGCTTATGCATTATCATATGCGTAACAATTAAATTAGCATGGGCCACTTTGAATCAGTCTGAATTCAGCTTGAACCAGCTTGGACCAGTTTAGACCACTCTGAACTCAATTGCTATATTGACGATTTGATTATTAAAACATTCCACAGATAGCGATGATAAATAAAGCATTAATTACATCAATCTATACATATTTTTGGTTGAACATAACTCTCTAAAAAATAATAAAAATTCTCTAAATATATTTTCAAGTATTTTACATTTTTCGTATGGAAAATTCATATCATAAATGTACATAGAGATCTTTTTTACAGAAATGAGAAGCGTTTATTCAGGATTGTTTGATCTCCCTGCGCTCCTTTTTCGTAAAGTCTCTTACACGAGATACGACTACACATTTTTCAAGGCAAAACCGAATCCGATGATTCCAAACACGTTTCGAACGTGCTACGCGGAAGAAGAAAAGAATATAGTAAAGCACTCTATGTCTGTCCATCTCGTTACCCTTCCGCGATCGCAATCTAATACGGAATGAAAGGCAAGGTAAGGCACCGTTTCGCGACGGTCACCGTCGAGAAGAAGTGGACGGCGATTTCATCGTGTCGCGCTGCGAACTTCCGCGACGGGGCGATTAAAGCGATTAATGAGCGAATTCTTTTCATGTAAAAACGAAGCCAGATGGAAAGTATATTAATTCTGAACAGTATAAAAAATTTGGCAATAACTAAAGATCTAAACGATAAAATAATTCTAAAGTTTAATCAATTTTAATCAAATCAAAATCATTAACATTTTCATGAAAATTTATCATCTCGACATTAATATGCGGTGAAATTATCTTTCTTTTACAGAATTTAAATAAAGTCCGACAGTAAGTTTTGAAATATTATATTTTTATATTATTACAGTTCTAAATCATTAAAGCATTTATTTTCTAAACATTAATTTGCACTTGAATAGAATGTGCATTTGTAACGATTATAATGTACCCCAATGTTTTTGCGTTGCACAAATAAAGTGTACTGCAGTAGTATACATAGGATAAAATCCGCGGGCAACGTCCTGCATCAAAAAAACCGATGGGATAAGGGACAAAACACACGCTCGCGAGAACAGCTGGAGAGCAGCAACGTGACTTTCATTCTTTGCGCTTATTCTTATGCAGCACGCGAGCGCTGCACTTGAGTGCACGCTGGCGCAAATCGGCCAATTCCGACATGAGATTTTTTGTTTCGCTTGCATCCTACTCGAATCGACCTACCGTACCGAAATCCACCATTGAGATAACATCGAAAAATATATATGACGATACGATACATCTACGCGATACCCGCGAACGTGAGAATTTAAAGATATCTGTGTGAGATATCTGAATAATAAATTCGTCACTGTATAGCTCTCGATTATGTGTTTTGATTACAGTAAACGTAGACGTGCAGACTCACCTTCCTGATTGGGGTTGTTGGTATTCGGATGCGACGAAGTCAGGGAAGACGGTGTCTCGTCCTCAGCGACGCCCATCGTCGTAGCTGCCGTTTGCTGATGATGAGTCTCCACTTCAGTCGCCTCTTCACACCTGCACATTAAATTATGATATTTATAATAATTTCGATCTTATATCTGGACAATGAAATGATTTTTATTAAGAGAGTTACATTCTATAAAATGCGCTACTTTAATTACACGATTTCGGTTTTAAAAAAAAATTTGTTTAAATAGACATTAAATATAATCAATACTAAAACGTCATTTTTTTTCTTAAATGTAAATTATTTCGCATAATGTCTTAGAAATTACATAAATCGGAAAAAAAAGATATAGACTTTGGATATTTATTTTTCTTATTGTTAGAATTACTCCGTTATATATTACTCCGATAATATATTTTACGATAATACAACAGTATTTTGTAAAAGTAATAGTATTTAATTGTTTCAACAGATTAACTAGATTTATATTTATCTAAAAGACAATTGTTTTTTCCGATTCATTTGCGCGTAATCATGTTGTGTACTGCATTGCGCTGCCTCGGATGTTATTTGAAGTACAGTATTAGTTTTGCTTTTTTTAGCTCTGCTTTGTTTTCTTTAACGAGAATAAATACGAAGAATGCCTTCGTGTTGTCGTGCAGCTCAACTAACTTCTTTGTTATTAGAAATAAATCGTACGAAAATGCTAATTAAGCACAAGACACAATTACCAACGATATTTCCGTAAAAGCAAAACTGTTTTTATATAAAAATAAAATTCTACTATATATTTATCAAAAAACGCAGATAAAAATGTATGTGAACGATAAAAAAATGGAAGAAGACTAAATTGATCGTGAAATTAGAGGTTGAAGCATGCTTGTTGCTATAGTAAACCTAAAAGTGCATCAAAGAGGGAGAAAGAGAAGTGTGTATTTATATAACACTACGTGCCCGTAAAACAACAAGCGATCAGTGGAAATCGAACACCGCGGTCGTATTACGAAGATTTCATGCCGATGGTCAGGCATCGTTGCATCTCACCGCATGCACCTACGCATAACCCGGCGCACTGCAGCGGTCAGAGAGGCATTCATCGGATCACGGCTTCCGCCAATCTTCTCCCCCGCTTCTCTCTTCCTCTCTCTCTCTCTCTCTCTCTCTCTCTCTCTCTCTCTCTCTCTCTCTCTCTTTCTCGCTACCTATATTGTCTCTGGGCAAGGTACGCGTGTGCGCGTACGCGCTTATTGTTGCGGTAATTACGCACGTGCAATTACGTGCGCGGGCCAGTGCATCCACAGCGCAGTGTGGATTAGTGCACACGCAGCATGTCATGCTTACATCGGCGACGCCGTCATCCGAGTGCGGTCCAGTCCGCGAAATAGAGACGACGACGACGACGATGCGCGGCTATAACGGTATGTTGACCTCCGACGCCAATTGCTGCCTGCTTGCACAGCGCACGCGGATGCAGAGTGCAGACTGCACGCCGGAGAATGTGTGCAACGCGCATTGGCTTTTCGGATGAGGTACGGGCTATCGATTAATTTCGGCAGTGCAACGGGAACGGTGCTCATTTTTTCGCGATACACGAACTCCTACGCGTTTGAAACAAAACCGAGTGAGTTGTATAATTACTGATCACTTCATCCAGAGAAATGTGAATTTATTAAAACGTAATATAATGCATGTAACGGTTCATTTAATAAAATCATATAATTTTACTTCTCTCTTGAATAAAAGTAATAAACCAAAACAATATCATTAATTTTTTAAATTAAAACGAAGATAATTTTATTCTTCAAATAATAATTCTTTTTGAATAAAGTAATTAATATGTATCATTTAAACTGTTGTTGAAAGAAATTAATTCGAATAATTTTTTTGCTTCACTTTTTAAAAAATTACTTAATATTCGGCTATCGTAACTTGTAACTTTTTAAAAACTAAAGCAAAAAAATTAGTTTTAGAAGCAAAAAATTAGCAAATAATTTTCATATTTTATTCGTTACGTTGTAATAATTTGGTATAGATAGCTTAATATACAGGTAGGGATATTAAACTATCGGTGCCAAATTATCAGAACGTAACCAATAAAACATGAAAATTATTTGCTATTTTTTGTTTCACTCTTTAAAAAGTTACTTAATAGCTGAGCTATCGAGCCTCTCGTAATTTTTTTGTATAATAAGAACTTAGATATTTCATATAAAATAATGTTAAATGTTGAGAAAACAAGGCTAACTAGCGACCTTACAAAAGTGTTGTTCAGTTTGTCGTGTGGCCTCGAACACAAGGTCTCTGCGCGCGGTATTATCATTCGTGCATCGAAACTCAAGTCGGCAGGTAGTTCACTCGCAATCTGCTCCGCATGTCCACCGTATTACTTATTGAAACGAGATTATTTCCTATGAATAATTACTTCAATTTGCAACTCCTGCAATTAACGACTATAAATTTTGTGTTTTTATTGAAACAAATATTTCACGCAAAAACATGTCATTTAAGAATCAAAATCTGAATATAGAATAGAAAGGATACGAAACGCAAATTTTTAAGTCTTGTTTTATCGTCATATTTTATACACTCATAAGAGGATTTTTTAAACAATACTTATAATCGAATGTATCTTGCATCAAGTTTTGAATTTTTCGTTCATTTGTTCATCGATTTTCGAATTGAGAGCGCGGTATGATACACGAATCACTGAATATACTGGATATCTCGAAACAAAAAGATTACGTTGTGCTAATTTGTGAGATTCGCGAATATCATGCAAATCATAGCGGTTCGCATTCATTCCGAGTCATTTTCGCGATCGCGTTTCGATGGGATTCCGTCGCGATGTAAAGTAATAAAACGCGCGTCGCGTGCGGCTAACATCGGGAGTGCCGTGCAAAGTACAGGCGATTATTCTATCGTGATGATTAATATGCGCGATCGTAATTAACCGCGTTTTCGCGAGTGCTTTATACGAGTTATACGAGTGCAACCGACGATTCTGGCAGGGCAAGATGACCTAAGAGTTTCAACGTAATCACAAACCTGCCACTGCACGTCATATCGGTGAATGACAAACTTTCATTAAGTTAATGGATCTTCATGAAAATTACAGCAATTAAATAATATGTATGTAAATGTATGCATGTATGTGAAAAATTTAAGAGCATTAGAAAAAGTATAACATCTCACAGAGATTTATTATCTTGAAATAGATGGGTTAAACAGATTAATATAAATATTTAATTTCAAAATTGATGCAATTGTCCACTTTTTTGAACCCGCTATAAATACGGGATTGAATTATCGCATCATGAAACTTTCCCATCTCCTATTTACAAGAAATCGACGATATATGATGACTCATTTTTACGACCTTGCGAGTGAGAGTTAAATATAACTCATAGCTACAACAAAAAAAATATCGTGCGCACATTCACCTTATATGCATAGTCCAATAACACGTTTAATCTTTTTTCATTATAAAGAACATAGTATACAAAGAATGTCCCTGAACCTCTCGATATTAATCATCCCTTAAAAAAATTGTCAAGTTTCAAGCCAATTTATTTTCGTAGAAAAGAATATCGTAGAGGAAGAAAATATTGATTCTAAGCTAAACATTTTGTTTATTTCATTTTTTGTAAATGATAAAAGATAATTACAACTACATGCGCGTATGATTAAAAAGAAACGAGAAATAACAATATTACGATCCAATATTATTGTATTGTTAAAACATCGATAATTCATTGCAAAAATCGAGTACTATATATAATTTACTTAGGTATGACTTATAATCGATAAGCAGGTAGGCGAAGCTCAAGGCGTCGCGCGTGAGTCAAAACAAGCTGCACGACGAGAATCGAAATCGAAAGTAAACTCCAAGCGCAAGTCGTAATTATTTCACCAACAATGCGACGGCACTGCATGTGATTTTTTTTTTAAATATAAAGGCGCGTAAACAACTCTGGCGCGATAGATCGTATTTCGCTTATAACGATGAGATGAGAGAAATCGGATCAGGTCAAATTCGCTCGATGTGCTTGCGTTAGCATAAAACTGCATGTGTGCGCACAATAATTTTCAAATAATTGAATCTTATTCGTGGTAATTACAGTGGTATAATTTATAATCACTGTTTTATTGAGGATTTTATAACAGAATATATATACGTATTTTTAATACTTTATTAATTAATATTTTATTAATGCTTTATTAATTTATATAGCCTTTAAATTTAAAATATCAAAACTCTATAAAATTTATAGAAACAATGTTATAATGGCAATTTATTTGCATTACTGCATATAAATCTCGATACGATAATTATACGACCGCCAAAAGTTAAAAATAATAATTAAAAACTGGAATGCTTTCTCTCGAATATTATTTGTTAATGAATAATAATTAAGTTGATGTACGAGTATTTAGGAATGAATTTAATAAGTTAAAAGCTGCTATTTTAATTGAAGCGCAGGCCAGTTACGAGTAACGATCTGTTTGCTAGTGTGCATACTCTGAAATCGATGGTCTCTAGGCATTCGAGAACAGTTTGCGCTCGATCGTCTCGTTCATATTAAACAGCTTGCATTACAGTTTGATGAAAGCAAACAGTTTGCCTGTAATGTTAGCGAACATTCGTGAAGCCGTAGTGGATATGCGATTTAACCGTAAGAAATTCCTCAAAGATAAAACTAACATTGAACTGCAATTTTCTTATCGCATCTACGATAATATAATAACACGCGAGTATACTCTCGCGTAATAATATTATACCACGGTCGCGCGAATTGATCGATATTTTCTCTACCGCTTGCTAGCGAACCTACCACGAACACGTCTCGCCTCGTGTTGCGAGAATGATGCGGAATTATATTAATTGTGACTAGGATCTTAAAGTATGAATCGGGCAACGGAACGTGCAGACTAGCGCGTAATCGCCGTCGGTTTCCCATCACGTCTCTGGAAACGCTCGCGGAGAGGGAATTGGCAGAGCGTAGCTCCGTCGTAAAGCAGCTCTCTCGCTCAAACCTCGCCCCTTACCCCATCACGTTCTCTCCGTCTCTCATCCGCGTGTCGAGACTTCAGGTCGTTTCTCTCCCGGCCAACGACCGTCCACCTTCAGTTTTGTATCCCCCCAGACAGCGCGCGCCTTATACGTCGACAGGTAGATGCAACGTTCGAGATATATACGCGTCCAGGGTGGTCCAACGATAAGGGCCGAGGGCCCAGAACTCTCCTACGTCGGCGACGCTTGTCGCTTAGAGCTGCGCTTCCGTATGGATCGCGCTTAATCCACGTCCGTCTTTTGGGGTTTAAGCCCGAATTGATTAAATTGGGTTGAATGAGTCGGATGCGCTTGTGATACCTCCTTGGTTCCTTTAGTCAATTGTATCAAATGGATATTAGGAAATTGCACATTATTAATATTAATTCTTAAATATAAAATTTACATCATATAATAAACTACAAAAAAATGTTAAATCGAAAGCCTACGTGATGATTGTTTTTACTTTGTAAGACTCTATTTCGTATAAACATCTATTCAAATAATACTAAAGTAATATTTCAATGAATAGAAATAAAGGCTAAATGGACAGAAAATCAATTGAAATTTAATAGAATTTCACAATAATGATTGTAATGAAATAATGATATAAAATGACCCATCATTATGTAGTAATACATTGTACGAATTTGTATTACTCTTTGTTCGGGAATGACTGCAAGTAGATAAAAATTAATCCGATTTGATCCAATTTAATCCAAGAGATAAGTATCAAATATGCAGATATCTCTGACGTACTCAACTTTTTTTATCGGACAGTGTCAATGTCTTCTCGCAATATCCCCTGGAATCATCCGCTCCATTTGCATCCTTCAATCACATCAGTGTTCCAATTGATCCCTCCTTGCATCAGCATCTTAGCGCTTTTATCTCTCTTTCTTACTCCTCGTTGCATATTCTCGATGCAACACTTTCGCGAGAGCGAATCGCGGCCAGACGGGACGAGAACGTGACAAGAAGGTGAAGGGAACAAAGGGGTGAGGATAGAAGTGGCGCAGGTGGGGGACGGGGTAGAGAGTAGATCGGCCCTTTGCAAAAAGCGGCATCCAAAGTGTCGGCCGACCGGTTTCGCGCACGCATGTACCTGTCACATATACCCCCTTAAACGCGGCGCTAGACAGGGAGAGGGAGGAGAGGGGAAGGAGAGAAGATCAACACATGTGTGTTGATCGTACACACATGTACGTAGGTCGAATGGAGCAGTGGCGTGCGCACTCACACACACCGGCGCGCATGCACGCGCGAGCGTAGGCGACGTCGTTATACGGGGTGTCCGAGAATTAGTGGACGGCCACGTTCCCCCGGAATCATGAGAGAAATTCGAGGGGGTCGAATTTCCCGTTCGCGAAAATGTCTAGAGCGTCGATTTTGTCCTCGTAGCAGTTCTCAGCCGCTTGTGAGATGAAAAGGACTTCCCCGAAATAATCCCCCGTGGAATGAAAAGTTTATAGCGAAATGTCGCTCCTTGTTTAGAGCGGATTTTACGTTCGCGAGACTTTATACTGGATCTTTCATGATAGAATATTAAAATCTTTGAAAAAAGATCAATTCATTTATTAAGAGTTCAAAAAAATTTGAAATTGTCTGAAGAACGTGTCCACTCGTGAATTCCGGAGCACCTTGTACGTGCACACTCACGAAGCGAATACACGTACACTCACACGGAGGCTCGTGGAACGACGAACCGGTCTGTTTATAACAATACCGCGGTGGAATCGCGCGACGTCAACGAAACCCTTTCTCTCTCTCTCTCTCTCTCTCTCTCTCTCCCTCGCGGCCCGAAGCCGTCGCTCCACGTTTCGGAGCGGAGCGCAGCGAGAGCGCGCGTAGTCAGGCAAAGCGCAAAAAAAAACGTACATGCATACTCACATCTTAATACACGGTCGTGGACCGCATTCGCAGGCAGGAGGACGTTCCGTGGCTGGATGCAGATATCGCCGCGATACCGTCGCCCGCGTCCGCCGCTCCCGACCGTTATTCCGCGCGAGAAGATACGTCACTGACGCCGCGATCCGCTCCCGCCCTCCCGCCCCCCGTCGGCGGGGATACCGTCACTCGCCACGGCACGGCACGGCACACGGGCCACGCACACAGGTAACGCCGCGTTACCACTACTATCGCGCACTCCCGAACTCGCTCGCTCGGCCAGATTCGCGCGACGCGACGCGACACGACGCGACGTAGCACGACACGACGGCGGGCGCTCCGACGGCACCCGTTCGGCCCGACGAACGCGAGGCGAGAGAGAGAGAGAGCGGGCAGCCGCTCTCGTCCAAGAGTGAAAAGGCTCGCGGAAGACGACGGAATCCGGGAAACCCGTCGCGCGACGGTACCTCACTTGTGCGCGCAGCGTGCGGGATGCGTCCACGCGAAGCGGTGCACGCGCGCTCTCGTCACGCAGAACGCCGAAAATCCCGAGCAGATATTGACAAATACCCGGACTCGGCGTCGCGCGACACCGTCGGCTAACGGTCTCGCCGCGGCAGGCTGGCGCCATCGCGCGGCCAACGCCCGCAACACCGGCCGGGGCTCCCGTTTATTGAACGCGGTCATTCGAAGATATTTTCTAAGCGCGGTTCAAAGTGCGGCAAATTTCTAGATTACATTACATTCTAGATTACATCGTTTGTGTATTATTCACACAGATAAATTATTGTCAATTTTTTGTAGCGTCTTAAAAATTGTGTCCAAATTAAATGACATTAAAAGCAAAACATAAGTTTTCAATATTTCTGACGAAATTTGACGTGAATGTTTGATAATCCATAGATCACTCGCTGCTTATAATTGCATAGCGCATAATTAAACATAATTTACATTGTATATTTATCCATAGATGTAGATTGATTATTATGTTTTATGCGTAAACGCCCAAGTGTGATTTTCAGCGACAATTGTTCCGATATCTCAGGTAGAATAAAAATTATAATGAGAAAGTGACGTCACATTGACATGAAAATAACGCTAAAACGGCAATAAAATGACACAGTAATGACATTTTCGAGTAATTTTGAGACATCTTTGAGACTTCTTGTTCTACCTGGGATGCAAGAATCGTGAAACAAGGAAACGTACGTACCTGATGAAAATTGCGCGCCATTTGGGATCTCGATCGCGACGTCGAGCGCGCAACGCGGATCTTTGTCGATTCGGAAACCGCGACGCCACAACGTGTAGTCGCGATCGCGACAAGCAACGCGTTACGATTCACACAGGAACTCGTCACCTTGAGAAAGACAGTCCCGAGGTCCCTTTAGGACAGATCACGAGAAACACGGAACGATTCGAAAACGACTCCGCAGTCAGTCGCCGCGACGCGTTCCGAGACTGCAATGGCTGCCGTTCGAGACTCAGTGACGTCGAACAATCGAAATCACGATTATCGAAGTATCGAAACGATCGAAGCGACGAACCAGCCGCAACGGCATCGAAAATCCGAGACTTTTCATTTTTGGAAGTGATCAAAATATAGAGAAAATTGGTAAACGATCTGATCGCATAATAATAATAATAACACGCCATACCTGGCGACAATTATGCGTCCATTGTACTCTCGATGCGAGAAAATACCAGAGACGCGGCGAGAATTCCGGTCGACGACAGCGATGGCGCGCGATATCACGGCGCGGTGTCACGAATACGCGAATATCTGACGTTTCACGAGAAACATTCGCGACAGTTCGTCGCACGTGAGCTCCTCTCGGACAGCCAACGATCGCGAGAAATCCGAGAGCGATTTGAGTGCGACTTTACGCGGTCACCGCGCCGCGTCCCGCGACTGACCGCGACTCGAGCTCGAGAAATGATATCGCGATTCTCGAAATCTCGATACAGTCGAAGCAGCAACCTAACCTGACCGACGATGTTTACCGTCGAGTTTAGGATGACGCTTGGCTCCGTGCAGCTCCGTGCTTTACGCGAGGAATTGAAAAACGATAAGGTTCTGAGTTTGTTCTTGGCCTTTTTCGTGTATTTTTCCTTTAGAGAATTTGAGAATTTAGAACTCTGTGGATCTATGAATTGAATAAGTTTAATGTGTAGTTTAGACAAAGTATTAGTGTAGAGTATGTTACAATAGTGAATGATAGTTCGGTTGTTGGCATGATAAATATCTCAAAAAAAAGTTTACTGTTAATTTTTCTTTGTTAAAGAATATTGTATCTTGATTGATATTAGTGGGAGATCATTTTGTCATTTCGATAAATGATATAAATGAGCACCTTGCATTAAAATATTATATGCAATGTAAATATATATCAAAAAAGCCAGCGAGTGATTTGTTCTTTTCCTTACCACTTCATTTGCTTTATAATTTATAAAACATTTAAAAGATATAAATTATTAAAAATTCTTTATGTTTATTATAGTTTATGTATAATATTAGCAAAGAGAATCATTTAAAATTGTAACATTTTATTTTATGGTGTTTTTTATATGATTAATTTATGTGGGTTTGAATTAAAACATCTTATGACGATTATTGAAATATTGTTTAGTAATATATGTGCATAATGTGTACATATTTGTGAATATATCTGGATTAATTCCTACAATACTTACATATATTTTCTCCATTAGAAAGATGGATAATATCTTTGGGAAGGAAGATTCTGGGGATGAAAGAGATACTGATCGAAAGGATATTGAAGAACAGAAAGATGACAAAAATAGTCCAGAACAAAATTCAGCATCTAAAGATAATGAAGTTATGGAGATTGATAGTATGCAACTTAAGGTATAACGCTGTCAAAACATCAAATTAAATTTTATAATTCTTATTTTGTAAGTTAATTAATCATATCATCTGTATTACTTAGGTGGAATCAGATGCAATGAGCTCCCAATCCCAGTCAGATGCTGAAGAGACAGAAAACACAGGATTCAATTCTGCCTGTCCTGAGACTATGAAGCAAGAACTTGATTCAAAGGAAGAACAGACTGTAGAGGATATATTCAGTAATGATATTATGATATCTCGCGCCAATCCAGTTAGTATGAGAGAAAGACGGGAAAGTAAGGAGAAGAGCAAAAAAGAGCTAGAAGAGGAAGAGAGAGAAAAGATGCAGTATGTATTTGTATCTGTACTGTATGTCCAAATTTATGTGCATATTATCTTGAGAATTCATTTGAGAACTTTTACAGAGTGCTAGTATCTAACTTCACTGAAGATCAATTGGACAGGTACGAGATGTACAGACGAGCTGCATTTCCAAAAGCAGCTATAAAAAGGGTATTATACCTTATTTTTAATTGTTATTTGCAAAATAGTCGTTTCATTATTTAAAAAATATTAAGGATATATTAGAAAAATATATTAAATATATTTCAGATCATGCAAACCATAACAGGCTGTTCAGTGTCACAGAATGTTGTCATAGCTATGTCAGGAATTGCTAAGGTTTTTGTTGGCGAGATTGTTGAAGAAGGTAGAAGCTTTTTTTATAACTACTGTTAGAATATTGGAATATTTTATTCTAAATTATTGTGCTTGTTGTACAGCTTTAGATGTTATGGAAACTCAGAATGAAACTGGTCCGTTACAACCAAAGCATTTGAGAGAGGCTGTCCGCAGATTAAGGCTGCAGGGTCAAATACCGAATGGTCGAGCGCACAAAGCTTTTTTCAGGTTATAATTAGTCAAATATTTGCGACATGTTACATGCTTCTCTTACAAAAGTCTACCGAGATTAGAATTTAGAACGTAATGTAAATTAAAATTATATAATTTGTCTAGTAATCAAAATTGGGCTTTTTACACATTAAATTATTTAAACTATTCAAACGCTATCAGCTAGTTAAACTTATTAACATGAAAAATGATTTTATTAGCAATATTATATTTTTTTATTTTCAAGTAGATTAAGCTGAACATAGTTACATTTTTATATTGCAAGTAAATGGTAATACATAATGATTATCAATCTTAACAGTTGTGAATCATTATTAAAGCATGTAAAGCAAGCAAATAGCAAAATATTTTATTACAAACTCAGTACATAAGCATGTAACTATATATACGTAATCTATATACGTATAAATTTATATTTTAAGGGTATTGAGTACGATGATACATATGTAAAAGAACGTTTAATGATAACATTTAGTTATATTTTAATACATAGTCAAAATCCTTATAATGTATTATAATTTGTATAGCGTTTCTTTTATTAAAAACTAATGTAACGTTTTATATTTTACTGCCATTGAACTTCTTAATCGCTAAATTTTAAGAATACATAATTTTACATAAATTGTAATACAATTTAATTTTCAAAATCTGATTGGTTTTCTCGCTTGGATCACTTTGTACTGCGAGAGCAAAATATCATTTAACTTTTCCATAGGGCGGAAACGTGAAAAATGAAAATTTTTACGTAAACGCAACAATTTATCTAATCTATTGATTGGAATCTTAGAGTTCACGTGAAACTTTTCTTGTTTCGAAAATTATATGATCGATACTAAAATTAGCAAATAATTTTCATGTTTTACGTTGTGATAATTTGGCTCAGATAGCTTTATATACCTACAGAGATTGCATTGTGAATTTAGACACAGTTTCTATCGATATTTATACATGTCCATAACCGCGCTAATACATGATATGAAAGTGTGGCTTAAACTAATTTTAACGTATAATATTTACTTTGGTTGCGTAATTTATGAAGTGTTATACTTTCCGAAACCTTGCATCGTCAAAGCGTTTGCGATTAATGTGCCAAATTATGAACACAACGTAGTTACATCGAGTCGCGATTTGAATAATGAATTGAAAAGGTAAAGTTGCCACATTTATTAAAAGATTATTATTCATATTGTCCACATACAAATATTTTGCGATATGTAAAACATTTGATTGTAATACAAATTTGTTTATTTCTTTATTTCTTTATAATTGTGAGAATGCAAGGATTTCAAAAATTATTTTGCATATCGCAAGAAATACGTTTCTTCGTTGCTAAAAATAAGTGTTCTCGTCTCTGTGTACAGCAAGCACACTTGTCGACGCAGTTTATTCAATAATTCGAAGTGTTCCTGCAATGGAAGACATTATTATTTGCGATCATGTCAGCGTTCCATTCAACGATTCACGACTACTACTAAACCTAAGGTCCGCGAAATAGGAAGCGAAAATCTACCCGCGTATCAACTTTCAAATTCCCAAAGTGCATATTTATAAATATTTCATGTTAATTTTACATATTAGGTAGTAGGAAATAAGACGTTGATTTCACGACAGTATTGGAAAAAACCAACCCCCTTCCATTTAAATTCTCAAACGAACACTGATATGATCTATCGGCGAAAGTTGCTTAACTACGAGCGAAACCTTTTTGGAACTTATCCTACGAGAAATAGCAACTTTCATAACAGGATTTATCGCGAAGTTATCCTGGCGAGAACATCGGATCGAACGAAGAAGAAGCACAATATTGTGGCAAAGGACATCGACTCGAACGATGAAGATATTGGTAATAAGCTAATGGAAAAGATAATTTAATCATTAAATAGGAATTAAATTTCACTCTTCGGAATTGGACAAAAATCAAGGATTAATTTTAAAATGTTTGCATAATATATGATGATTGAACTAAGGGAGTTTTAAAAAATAATTTGTTATAATCTTTTATTAATTTCTCTTACTTATCCTTTGCGCATTAAAATGGTCGATACTCAAGTGTTAAACAATGCATTCTAAGTATAAAATTGTGAAGAAAAACTAGATGTTTCATATTATGCACGAAATTAACGTAGCGGAAAAGAATATAATATAAAGTGTTGTAAATGTAATATATAACACTTACTTAATGTAATATATAACACTGTAATTGTTATAAAGGAAATTTCCGATTTCGTAAGTTCGCACACGTTTCATCATGCCGCAAAATAAATTCCAACGGAAGTTTCTTTAGTTTATTGTGTTTCACAGCGTTCGTACGTAACGTCGAAATTGTTAAGTAACATTAGGTGGGAAAAAATGGAGATTGTATTGATTTTTTTTTTTGCCTTCCACCGTAGATCCGGCGGCATGGGATAATTGGAGCGTTTGGAGTGCGTGCAGTGTGACTTGCGGGCAAGGACGACAGGTCCGTTGGCGTCATTGTGTGTCCGCAGATTGCATTGAAGGGCTCAAGAAGGCGCAGTTGAGAAGCTGCCGTCTCATAGATTGCAGTACCAAAGGTTTTCTCGGCTGGCTTGGGGTAAAGTCGTGATCTGTTTGCGATTTACGACAGCGATCGAGACAAGTCTCCTCGACATCATTATGCGGAAAGTACTAAGCGATCTCGAGAATGCAACCAACAAAAAAGTCTTCATTCTGCAAGCTATCATGGAAAATTTCTAGTATTCTATGTTACGGAATAAATATTATCTTGATCTAACAACTTCACAGGAAAAGTGTACAAGAGTGTAGACTGACTTGTAGACATTCTCTTTTGTGATATTTTCACCTCATTTTTTAAGATTACATAAATTATATTAGATGGTAAAAAATTTGAATTTGAAAATTAGAAATATATATAGATACGTTTAATTTATGTAACGTGTACCTGAAAATATTAAATTAAATTGAGATTTGAATTATGATGTGGAAATACTTCTTTTCATAACTATTTTATAACAACAATACAATACAATTGTTCACATTTAATGAATTACTTCATATTCAATGCGGATTTAATAGATGATTATAGAGCAAACTTCATTATATTATTATTTCGTGTATAACATTAATGACAACAACATGGCTAGAAGTCGATTGATCTTTGCTCATGTTATTATATTCCTGTTTTTTATGGGTAACTGCTGCAAGATATTTATGATTCAGACACAAATGTATTATACTTTTATACAAAATAACTTTTTTAATTGTAGTCTTTAAAGAAACCGTTTCAGAAATTGATAAAGTATCAACAAATGTTACACCTACCGTCGTTGAAAGTGGCATATTGAAAATAAAATCAGATAGACTTCGACGCCAAAATTATAATATGTTTCGTGATATCGACGAGGATCACGAAGAGGAAGACATTCGGCCGCAAATAAAACGAGGTAGTACGATTTCGATTGTGTAAAACATTTTTAAATATTTTAAATATGTTTCATGAAATATTTTCAAAAAAATATTAAAAAATTTTTAAAAAGACATGAAATCTTTCACAATATATTTCTTAAAATATTTTTGAAAACTTTCTAAAACATTTCAAGAAATTTTTTAAAAACTTTAATTTCTTGGACATATTTATATTTTAGAAATATTTCATGAAAAATTTCTGAAATATTTTAAATCCTGCAATCAAATATTTCTGAAATATTTCGTACTGTATGTGGATATGTATATGTATATGTTTGTACAGTCGAATTTAAATAATTCATAGAATTTTCATTTATATGTAATTACAACATTAATAATTCATTTAATTCTGCATTTTGTCATCGCGGAATTATATTAAATGAACTTATAAAATCAAATAATTATATGAAACATGAAAAAAATTATTATTTACTCGCGATTACAATAAGCGAGCAATTACAAAAGTAATAAGTAAATAAATAAATAAAAGTGAGCACAAGTGTGCAATTGCGGGTCATGCATCGGCCGGCGAATGTGACTTTCTCCGAGACCGGTTCGAGATTTACCTTCCTGCAGTGCTGATCATCAAAAGGAACAACATTTGGGCAGTGCGCTGATGGAAATTTCCACGAACTGCAGGGCTGGAATATTTGTTCCTTCTTACATCATACTATGAAATTTTTGCAATACAAGACAGCGAGAGTGCTTTGATGTGCAACCTCGCGTAACACGTTGTTTTATCTAAAAAAAAGATCTATGCTCCATTAACTTTTGCTTAATCACTAAAACTGATCAAATTAAAAAATAACTGAAACTTGTAACAATAATAATAACAATAAGATTTAAGCAATGAATGGAAATTTCTATTTGGTTGTTTTGCTATTTAATTAGAAATTCTCGCAAGCGCTTCCTGTGAAATTAATACTGAGAATTCTTTGGCAATATTTTTTCTCTTATAATTTATCTTTTTCTAATATAATAATTAGAAATCATATTAGTCTACTAAATACCGCTTAGGTAGAGTAATAAATCTTAATTTCTATTAAAATCTGATTTGACCTAGATTTTGTGTGTGTATGTGTGTGTGCATATAAGAAATAATAAGTGAAAGGTATACGTACAAAGTTTCAGCAACAGATAAAATTTTCCATAAACTGCGTGTCTATTTGAAACGCTTTTTAATTATTCTTTTTAAAAGGAACCAATACGTTATCATACCAAGAGAAAGTTATTAAGAATACATGAGTTAATATTAAATATTTTAATTAATTTATTTTCTTTCAATATAGTCATTAAAATCTTTTTAATAGTAATAGTGAGAACTTTTTAACATTAAAATTACTAGATTATGTAGGTATATTTAAATATGCTATATAAAAATCTTAGAAAAAAAGGAAAAAGAAGAAAACAAATTTATAAAATTAATTATCTATATATTATTTTATTAAAAATCAGAGAAAACTTCAAAAATTAAGATTAAAAAATGACTATTATATAATTATAAAAACAATATTAAACATATTTTGAACTTAATACTTCTAATATTAATCACATTTAATAAAATCTGTGTATTTTATAATTATAAAAACAATATCAAACACATTTTGAACTTGATACTTCTAGTATTAATCACATTTAGTAAAATTTGTGTATTTTTTTATATAATTATCATTTATGCCTTTATATCATTACAGTGATAGACGGTATTTGATATTTTTGATTTTTCAATTTAGAATTTGATTTGTATTCACGTTATACAAGTGGAATAACTGATATTATATTATTTCAGAAAAAAATAGAGGAGAACCAAAAATATGGGACCAATGGGGCAATTGGTCTACGTGCAGTGTCACTTGTGGAATAGGAAAGATTGTGAGGTGGAGGCATTGCATAGGTGGTCGTTGTTCCTTGGGAGAAAAGAAAGCACAATTGAAAACTTGCACTTCTGCAGCATGTTAAAACATTTTGCGTGTACAATGTAGTTCTAAGAAATTTGTATTGCTTGAGTAATAATTAGTTAAAATATAAAGAGTGAAGATATAAAATAAAGAGTACTTCAAGTGAAGGGTTCTAATGGAAACTTCCATGTTAATGGAAATTTCTACCTGTTACTCAAACTTCGTTATTCGTTTTTGTTTTCTATTTCAGCCTACAAATGACTTATTAAAAAAAAACTCATCCGAAATCTTTGTTTTGTTTGACACAGGATTTTGAAGTTAAAATTTTAGAAATTTAAGACTAAGATCAATTTTTTTTTATTTTTTAACCTAGGAATATCTACAATTACTTATGTAGGTAATGATATCGTTCTTAATAAAATACATAAACTCTGGTTAGTTAAGCTGCTGTTGATCGGTCTGATAAACGGCAAAAATATAACGAATGGAACAAAAACTTGTTATATTTGTTGTATTTATTTAATATTCTGCAATCAAATTTTTTTTGGCATGAATATTACTAGTCTATATAAACTTATAAATACTTTCCTTAGTCTAACAGGTACTTCATAACTCAAGCCTTTTTTTATGCATACATTTTTTATTCTCTTTGAAAATAGTCATCTGACCTATAGATTATGGGCGATTTATATATTGGCACTGCACTTGATGCGACAGGTTCCTGAGTTTTCTTCTGAAAAGTTAAAAGTATATTCAATTTTTTTCAAGTTTTTATTGTATAATTTTATAGATGACAATTATACAAAGTGCATAATTATTCAATAAGTTAATATTAAAGTATATATTTATGTCATATATTTATGTTATACATGAATATATTTTTAAGCAAGTTGTACTTACAAAAAATGATAACGGATTTAATATCCCGAATAATCTATCCGATACACCTAGGTCAGCCTCAGCCTTGTCTACAGCCGCTTCCAACGTACTTAAATTCATGTTGGCCATTGCGACAACGTGCTCCAATGCATCTATCCTTTTGCGAAGGGCTGCCATACCGTCCTTCATGTGCTGTAACTTTGAAAGGTGTTGCTGCATGCTTTCGGCACTGTTCTCCACCTTGCGGGACAGAAATATTTAAAGTTTCAACACAGTACTGACAATGAGACATTTGTATTCTATCTGTATTCCTAGCTAACCATTGCAACCATCGATTGGAATTCCTCCAGCCGTATCAATGTATCCTCTATAATATTGTGGACATTTTTCATCTGTAACATGAGCACGAGTTATTTAATGACTTGGAACAATAGGACGCCAATATCGTGGCAAATGGCACACTCGCCTGATTACTCCAGTCCACTTTTGCGTAATTCGCATAGTCCTTAACCAATTGCTCGGTCAACTCTGTTGTGTGGGAAGATGACATCTTTTCCTAATATCTACTATTGTAATTAAACAAATGGATATGCGTGTACTATTATAGGTTAGAAAATACAAGCCTACACGTAAAATGTCTTGCTAGCGCGTTGAAAAATAATGAATGTCGATCGACAATTCTAACATAATGCTCGTGATACATAAAACGTTGGTTCGCGATCGAGGGTCATTAATTTGAGAACTTATATTTTCTAATCGGCGGAGAGACAGGTGTCAATGATATTGCGTGTCCGTATTACTACGAAGACTCGTCGCGACATCTTCAATTTATTATATTTGAAAGATTTTCTAAAACAGTTAGTACTTATTTTATTTCACTATTCTTTAATTAAATTGAAAATTGATATTTCGGATTTTTAAATTAAATTAAATTAATCCAGAAAATTTGGTATAGTAAATATGAATTGCTATAAATATTTATGTCTATTTCTTTATTTGTCTAACAGTAGAAATAGCAGAATTCTGGAGTGATTTAATATATAATATACATGATGTTTAATTTTATAAGCTGCACGAAGAAATGTAAATGTAAAAATAACACAAGAAAGACAATGCATTATATTACATTATCTTCTGCTATTCATTCAACAAAAAAAAAAATATATTAAGAGGACATTGTAAATAATATTCAATGCAAATTTATTAAACGTAGTATATACCTACCTACAATGATATATATTGTACATTAGAAGGAAGTTGATTTATTATATTGAGATAGTGAGAGGTACGTAAGATAATTTGTCTCAATTAGTCATCATATAAGTAGCACATAATGGTAGCAAATAAATTCATATACGTTTTATATACACTTCCTATAATTATAAAACCAAAATATACTACAAATAATATGCTAGATATTATTTGGAATTATAATTAACTGCAACGTTGTAAACTTGTTTTCTTATTCTACCTGGGTTATTATTGGTAATATTCATGCATTTTTCATAACATTCATGCATTATTGATTCTGTTTTTTATAATGACTAAGAAAAACTATAGAATTATGCAATTGGCGTTTTAATTAATTAACGTTGCAATTAATTATAATTCCAAATAATATCTAGCATATTATTTGTAGCATATTTTGGTTTTATAATTATAGAAAGTGTATATAAAACGTATATGAACCATCATGTGCTACCTATGATGACTAATTGAGACAAATTATCTTACGTACCTCTCACTATCTCAATATAATAAGTCAATTTCCTTCTAATATACAATATCAACGTAAGTAGGTATATACTACGTTTAATAAATTTGCATTGAATATTATTTACAATAATCTTAACATATTCATTTTTTTTGTTGAATAAATAGCAGAAGATAATATAATATAATGCATTATCTTTCTTGTGTTATTTTTACATTTGCATTTCTTCATGCAGCTTATAAAATTAAACATCATGTATGTTATATATTAAATCACACTAGAATTCTGCTATTTTTATTGTTAGACAAATAAAGAAATAGACATAAATATTTATAGCAATTCATATTTACTATACCATACTTTCTGGATTAATTTAACTTAATTTAAAAATCTGAAATATCAATTTTCAATCTAATTAAAGAATAGTGAAATAAAATACTGACTGTTTTAGAAAATCTTTCAAATATAATAAATTGAAAATGTCGCGACGAGTCTTCGTAGTAATAGAGACACGCAATATCGTTGACACCTGTATCTACGCCGATTAGAAAATGCAAGTCCTCAAATTAATGAACCTCGATCGCAAATCACAAAGATATCAAAATGACATCAAAATAACTCTAAAGTGTTAGGATTATATCATTTTATTACTTCTTTAGCGTTATTTTGATGTCGTTATAATTTCTGTTCTACTTGCGAAATGCAATACAAATTTATATAAATTTTATATTTATAATTGTAAAATATTTTTTTATAAACTTATTAGAATTACGCATTAGAATTAATGTGAACTGTTTTTTGTACACTGTAAACTCCTATGAGGTTGTCACTGCTCCTACTCAATATTTCATTAATTGACTACTGACTTAATTTGACTACAAGGAAAGTAAATTTTGACTAAAATTGAAGTTAATTTATCTAATTTAACTTCTATGTTAGTCAAAATTTCATTACTTATTACTTGTAAACAAATCAACATACGCTATTCCGCGAAAAAGCATTAAAAAACTGAAAGTCAGCTCTTTTAAACGCTGTTATTGTTTTATTCTTAGCCTTACTTTTTCTAACAAAAAATTAAGTTTAAATATCATGTAAAAAAATCATAAATTTTACGTTTCTTCTTTAATTCAATATATTGTCGTGAAAAAAGATTCAATTAAATCACTAAAGCAAAGTTCTGTAGTTCAAATATATCACAATAAAAAACAATAATGTTTATTAGCTAAAACATTTTTATTCTATGTGTCCACCGTTTTTAAAATTGTCTAACTTGCTAAAAACTAAAAGAACTATCGATATTGCGTCAAAGTTAAAATTTTAAGCTTGAAAAATGCATGTTTAATTTATTGAGACGTTTTTCATTCGTTTACTATGGTAAAGCAGATCGATTCTCTTAATTTTCAACAATTTAGATTAGATCAAAGTCAAAATAACCATTTCGTCTTTAAACCTCAATAACTCGGTCAAAAAAATCGCACTGCGATCAGCAAACACTCAAATTAAAGGGAAGAGATCCCGCTACAAGACGTAGATAACGTAGATAAATTCTCTACAATTTTTTCTACGTCAGATGTAACGTAGGAAATTTACATTAAAAATTTGTATTTCGACGGTTCAAGAATCATTATTGTACCGTTTTGTAAAGGAAAGAGATAATTAAAATCTGCAAAAAGAATTTGAAAGAAGAGTTTCAAGCTTCAAAATGCTTTTTGGATTTTGTCTCTGCGATGATTCTTCGCCGAGTTACAGCGGTTTGAAAATAGCCCAAATTCTTAACATGCAAAAAGTGTTCCCTATATTTTTTTAAGTAGTGTACAATTAAAAAAATAAATTACAGCATACAAATAACTATATTTTATAACTAGTATATAATGCTTTATAATGCTTTATTCTGCTAGAGTCAGTGCTGAAAGCATAGTTTATAATGCTTTATTCTGCTGAATTTCAAAAACTAATCGGCTCTAAAGAAATATATAAAAATTATTTCTTAATTATATTAAGAGATTAATGCTGTAATTCTAAGTAAATTTATATTTTAATTATAAATCAATCTTAAAATCGTAAAGTCATAGCTTACGAAGCAATCGTAAAAAACTGACGCAAGAGTATGACGTACAATACGCATAGAATTAAAGATCTACTAATAAGTTCTTATGAATCTTATGAAAACAGGTTTTATTATTTTGTTTAGAATTATAGTATAAATTAACCATTTCATAAAAACCTATTTAACTTCTTTATCGATTTTTTTCAACGTTCGGTGTGGCAACGCAAAAATGTTACAATTTGCATATAATTAAATCTGTTTTGCTCATTATATAATGTGGTTTTAAATCTTTCGATGAGGTTGTACATTGTTTCATTTTAATTGCGTTTTATTTATAATGAATCAATTACAGTTTAGTTGATAGTTATTTCAATGTACAGATAACAGATGATTAGCATGGACTTAAAGATGTTTATACATGTTTATTTCTTAGTTACATGTATATTCAAAGAACATACTCTCATTTGTGTCGATAAAACCCGGTTTTTTATGATAATTTATGGTATTTATTTATAACTCTATAATTCCATGTTGCATTATTTATATACTATGCTTTCCAAATTGTATTGTTTATAGCTCTGTTTTTCAATCAATTCAATATACGTATAAAGAAGTAAGTTTAAAATATTATTTGAACAAACTATTATTTATTGAGAAATAGTACAATTAAATTAATGTTAAATTAATGTTAACGTGATTAGAACAATATTGAGATAATTATTACTATTTAGCTATTTTACATCAAATTGTAAATAAAAACTTGTATTATTTAATCTAAAAAAATAATCAAGAATTATCAGGTCAAGAATTATTTCTTATAATATAGTAATAATGTAATGTTTTATCAGCTGCGGTATGTAAATCAATGTTACTTCAATTATTTATTTTGTTTACAACAATAATGAATTTTTTAACAATTTAACTGGTAATTATTTCAATATAAAAAGAAAATTTATCTAAATTGTAAGAAATAGTTATAAAAATATTATAACTTTTATTAAGTAATAAATGAAGTAATAATTGAAATATTTACAGAAATATTTCTTTAAAATTAAAAATATTTAGATATAATTTAATCATGTAATTTTATTGATTTTACGTAATCTATTTATTCAATAGAAATCTACTAGAATATGCACTGATCGAAGAGTAAATATATTATGTATTGACGCAATGGAAATCTGTGAGAATATGCACTAATCAAACACTGAGGTATTATGTACTTGCTTGTAAAAGAGACATATATTTCTCCACCAGAATGTGATAAAGAAAATCTATTTAATTTTCAGTAAACTGAACCTAAACAAACTTTAAATACTTGCAATTACACGTAGAAGGAATAAAAACAGATAATAATACTTTCTTATTAACCCATTAACGGCTGAGAAGAAACTGTGCATTGTGGAGCTCTGGCAAGTGTTTCATTTAGGGCATAAGGTAAAAATAAGGTTCATATGGTTTTTTTGTTTGTTAATAAAAAATTGTTTAAACAATTCTTTATTTATTGCTTCATGCAAAATCTAAAAATGTCATTGGATTTTACAGGAAAAACCATGAAGATTTTGTCTGAAACATTTTTTTGCAGGAGCTTTAGTTTAGCCAGAAAAATTAAAGCAAAAGGTGGTTTTTCGGCCCTTTTTCGACTTTTCTCGCAAACGCCCTTACCGGTTCGAATTATAAATAGAAAAGTATCTGATCTTACTAAATATCTGATTTAGGGCATAAGTATAAAAGAAGTCACATAAGAATATTTTTATAATAATTTTTGAGTTAGTTATAACAAATTATGTTAATAATTGTATTTTAAAATGTTTATTATAAATAATTCAAAAACTATCATAAAAATGTGCTTATGTGACGCCTTATATACTTATGCCGTGAATAAGATATTTATCGAGCAATTTTCAATTCGAATCAGTAAGGGCGTTTGCGAGAAAAGTCGAAAAAGGGGCAAAAACTACCTTTTTCTTTAATTTTTTCTGGCTAAACTAAAGCTCCTGCAAAAAAATATTTCAGACAAAATCTTCATGATTTTTCCTGTAGAATCGAATGACAGATTTTGCAAGAAACAATAAATAAAAAAATTTGTTTAAACAATTTTTTATTAACAAACAAAACAAACAAAAGAAAAACTATATGAATTTTATTTTTACCTTATGCCCCAATATTATGAAACACTTCGCAGAGTTCCACGATGCACAGTTTCTTCTCAGCCGTTAATGGATTAAATTAGAAAGATTTTTAAATTATCATTGTAAAAATTTGATATATCGTTTAAATTTATATTAAAAAATTTATTGTTATGATACATATAAACTCATACCTTTTTATAACATTAAAATATTTTACATTATAGGAATTGATTGGTATATTTAAATAAATATTAAATAAATTGTATATTTAAACGTAAATTCTACCCAGGTAGCACATGATGGTTTATATACGTTTTATATACATTTCCTAAACGTATTTCAAATATTAGAAACGATTAGGAAACGTATAAAAATCCAATACGTGTCTCTAGAGTAATGTGGTTTTTATAAAATGTATTGCGTAATATACATTAATAAACACGGTTATTTTAAATAATTACATTGCATTATACATATTTATTCTTTACATCTTTATCGATAGTAATTCTCTAACGTGAAGAAAAAAAGATAACAAGTGAGAAAACTAGTTGTGAGTTTTCTACTTAATAAACTGTACGTAAATAATAATCCAATTCTATCTTTATTATATGAAGAAGTTTATCCACAATTCACTAAATGTTTATTGCAATGAAAATGTTTATTGCAATTGAGAGTAAGTAATTTTGCCATTTTTTTGTACTAATTTAATTGTTAAAATTTTGTAAAAAAAAAGTCTCCATCTTATAAGAAATTTTTACAGTTATCTCTTTTAAAAATTTAATGGAAAAGATTTCGTTTCTTCGATAGTATTAATTTTCTTTTTAGTAGTATATTTTATTTTTTACAAGTTGATTTTAACAGTCTTTCTCTCTCTTTTTTCTTTAATTTTTTATATTAAATAATTATCAACAAGATATATTTTGTCAAGAGATGGAATAGTTCACCAAATTATATTTAAATCCGCAATTAATATTTTATATACTTTTTAAATGTTATTATTCCATGAATCACTTTATATATCATCTATTCACAAAATATTTCTTTTGTCATTTTATTACTGAATGTCTAGATATTTCTTTGTTTGTCATTCTAATAATAAGTTGAAACTTCCTATTAAAAGTTTGATTACGACTCTTCGAAACCTTGATTATTTTATAAAATCCCGTTTCACTTATTTGTAGAACGCATTATGAAAGTCAGTGGATTAAAATACTTAACTCTGATCCACGATTTCGACATTTCTCGCGATGCACACGACAAATGAGAAACAGAATAGAAAAGTGAGAGGTTTCTTTATGTTTATTACATTGCATATAATCTTTGATTCGCATTTAATTGAAACCTGAATTGTATGTTTTTAAACTATAGGAATCGGAGATATGAGTTGTGACTAACAATAAGTAGTAGACTATCGGTGTTAATCTGCATGCATGTTCTTAGAATTTTATGACACGCGATGCAGTCTAAAATCGCAATTAAATCGAATTTCTTTTCAGATCGAATGTATCCCATTTAGCATTGCAGAATCTTCTTGCGTAACATTGTCACTGCAAAAACTGGAGACTCGATGTCTTAAATATAGCTAAACGTGAGAGGTAATTGGACGGTATTTGTAAAGTAACTAGGATAGTTCACATCGGTCAATAAGTTTCTTTTATGTATTTATTTTTTTACATTTTTTTATATAATATTATTTACATCTTATATTTTCTAAGAAGCATAATGATCCTCAATACAAAATAGTGTACTAATTAATTTTTTAAATACTCTTCACCTCATTGATTTCTATTAATTTTCTGATATATCAAGAATTTATTTTAAATGCATCTTTGTAAGTCGAAAGAAAGAGAAATAAAAAAACTGAAATGTACATGATATTTCCATTTCTTTAAAAGATCGTAATTATTAGCCGTTTGATTTAAATTTATAAATATCATTGAAATATACATAAAAAATATTTAATAATGGATATTAATCCATTAAATGATTATTTTTATGGAATAAATTCATAAAATTTATATATACAATGTATTTTAAGATTTTACTGATCTCTCCCTTTTTCTCAGACATCATTTTTATTTATAAAATTTTTAATTCAATAAGTTACAAAAGAATAATTAAGAAAATAAAAAGACTTATTAATATTTTTTAAACTATTGTAATTATAGTTTTCTGCATTTGTTTTTATAGGAAGGAAATTAATAGCGCTGAATAATACAAGTTACAATAATCAATATTGGTTTTGCTTTATGATTTTTTTTCGAACTATTATACTTTTGATTATTTTAGAGAAAATACAAATTTTTTTATTTGTGTAATATCCAATAATGTGTTTTACAGAATTCGGAATAATAAAATGTTATATATTGTTAAATTAAAAGTATCATTCTAGATTAACTTCTCCAGTTTTCGCGAAGTTACAACAAGCATTGGATCGCCATTTCAGGTCAATAACCTGAGGTAAGCGGCTTTCACATTCACCCAATATCATCTCATGATTCGCCTCACTCTTATGCATCTTATTCAATAATAGGTTTCATGTATTTAATCGGATAACTTGCATGTTAGACGATTCTGACAGCATAAGTAACGATTACAGCAAATGTGATGTGCAGCATAATAAACTTCGTCAATAAAATCACGTACTTACGTAGACTTGTCAAGTATTTTATAGACCGTTGTGTCTTCATAATAATAACTCACTAAGAAGATAACAAATATGAATACTATAAATACTAATTTTAAATAAGATACTAGTAAATAATTTTTACTCCATATTTCTCTAATTAATTATTCAAAATTATTCAAAATTATGTAACTTCTATGTGTTTATCTCCTAGTAACTTGTTATTAAATCTAATATCTAATGATTACTAAGATAGATTACTAAGATTTATAGAAGTAAAGTCAAACTAAATAGTACCAGGTTTGGAAAATTACTAAAATATTATATAAAAATGTAAATATAATATAAAAAATAAATAATCTCTTAGAATAGTAGATCTTTTCTTATAATAATTTATTTGAGCAACAAATAAATTGAATAACTCTTATTCAATTAAAAGAAATTTTTTCATGTTTTACTTTATTAATTAAAGCAAAAAGATTATAAGAAGTTATAAGTATGTTATTAAGAAAGATAGAAAAAAGATGTAGATATCAGCAATTTTTTTATCGCAAGTTTTCCTCATGGAATCTGTCACAGTATTTTATATTCTCGGAAAATTATAATTTTATACTTCTTGCAAATAAACTATATTTCATGCAATTTATTACATGAACAGATTTTTGAATTTCCTATTTTAAAATTAAGATAATAATAGTTGTAACTAAAATATATTTTATATATAAAAAAATATTTTACTTTTTTTATTTTTCAGTTGATTATTTTAAATACTTTTCTACAAATACTATCTTCAGGCAATGTCTTTTCTTTTAATACTGAAATGTATATTTTGCTTTTCTCTCGCGAAAAATAAAATAACATATAATAAAATCAAATTTACATAAATTTTTGGAGCGTTGTAATAGTAAAATTTAAGAATTTAAGACTATATATATATTTTTATTCTTTTAGTTTATTATTTATTTAAGATGCTGATTTTCTCAAATGCCATTTTATTATCTAGTCTAATTACTTAATCTAACAAAATTATTTTACGTAAGTTATTAAGCAATTTCGTCCTATTTCAAATTTCATATATTCCATCTTTGTAAAACTATAATTACTCTCTTGATCTTGATATTGTCTTATGTGCATCTAAAAATGATAAAGGTGCGTGAACTTTTAATAGGAGCGAATGAGTGAGAGTGGAAGAAAACCAACACCGATTAGTTACTCTCTCGACAAGAGAGAGAACACTGTATTATTACCAAACATAATAACTTTCCGCCAATAAACTTCAAACTGTTTTAACACATACAGGCATGGATATAACATTAGAATACATATGAAACCAATGAGAAGCGAATTTCTATTTCTCATGATTCTCGTAATTTCATTCTAGTTACGTCAAGTAAGATGTGTATTAACCCAATTACTTGTATTCGATGGCGAACGTCATTCGATAAAGATATATATTAAAAGTTATGAAAGACACAAGATCTTTTTCTTTCAAGGCTGAAGAAAAGAATAAAGTATTGCTAATAGTTGAGTTCATATTTTCTACTTTATTCGAAATAACGAGTGGAAAATTGATGTAAAGGAAAGAAAAAGTTTATACTGCGTCCCGGTGTGTACAGCTACAGTTATGTGCAGGTGGGGAGAGAAACAGAAAGAGAGAGATCGGCAGGTCGTTCTACAACAGTACAACTTTCAGCACGGATTACGAAGGAGCTCAGTAAGTTCGCGAGTACGGAGCACGCGCGATCTATTCTTCACAAAGCCACAAGAATATTACACTTAATCGCAGGTAGATTGAAGGATTAAATCGAACGTGTGCAGCATCGAGGTATTTCATATTTTGTGTCATCTTTTATACTTGTTACAACATTATTTTGAAACAAAATCATTTTGATTTCCGGAAAAAACTCTTTTTTTTTAAAACAGGATTTTTGTTTAAAAATAAAATTTTTTAAATCAATTTTACTTCTAATTGAAAAATTGTGTCTGTTAGTATAATTGGTTAATGGAATTTAGTTTTTATTATTCCAGATATAAACATCGAATTTTGTTATCTTTTTAAACCCATTTTAGACAATCTACAATTTGTGTCGAATACATTTTTATAACTTTATAGAAAATACAATAACTAACAATAAGTACAAAAATTTATTGTGCATTAATCAAATTATAGTAAAAATAAATATTAAAAAAGCAGAAAAAATGTCAAATGTTTGTGAATATTATTAGTTAGATAAAAAGATAACATTTAATCTTTAAATATTTATCAATTTCAATTTAAATATTTTTCAATTTAGTTTTTGCATGGCGTGCTGTATTGTTATATATGTTTTTAGATTTTTGTATAGATTTAAACAAGAGAGAATAACTATGAAATAATTAGTTTCCATGATTATTTTACTTCTCTTTTTTTTCTTTCTCGCTCTTTCTTTTTCTTTTATTTTCACTTATTTCAATTATTTTAATTTAACGTCTACAAAAATGTATGCGTGTAATGCACTTAAATCTTGTTTGATATTTATCTTTTCAAGACTAAAATTGCAATGTCTCATCTTAATTTACTTATGCGATCTTGACAGATCGCTTGTTTATTGAGTAAATCTTCAGCATGCTAAAACTAATAAAAATTCTAATATGTGACGCAACGATTAGCTGTAAGTTTACACGACTCTTGTGGATTACGTGAGTACGCTCCGCAGTGCATAGAGGCGTGCACTTTCTTCTTCTAGATAAAATGATGCATGTACAGATAATTTGAAAACTACTTTACTGCATTTGTTCAATTTATTGCATTACGTAACGGAATGCGTGGTCAACGCAGTCTCTGTAATGATTTATGAATTGATTTATGAATTCGTGCGAAATGAATAGATAGACTTTAGATAAGATATCACGCTCGACTTATTTTACTTTCTCTTTAATCAATTAAATTTAATAATTTATAACAACTTACTTAAGTATCAAGCGATATGTTTCGTAATATGAGTACTATAGTTTTAGTAGTAGTATAATTTTAATGAATCTGTAATAATTACAAAACTGGAATTTATGTTTGTCTTTATGTTTTCATTGATCATGAACCTGTCGCTTTTAATTATGAAAACCTTGACAGAGTTACATTTGCAATCTTTTGAATTGAACAAAAGAATATTAAAATGAATGGCTATGAAAGAAGTGATGAGCGATTACGACTTGTAAAAGTATTTAACGACTTTATTTTATCGGCACCCTGTTATTCAGGCCAATTTAGTTTGTGCGAAAGAGAATGTGAAAGTGCAAAGGCTAACGAGTACAAAAATGCGATGAGCACTCGATATTTCTGTATGAATTTTATCGATTGTTCAAAATTAGTACATCATGATTTCGATCGTGATCAACGATCAGTAATTTGATTAATACAAATACTGTAGTTAGCAAATATTTTCTTTTCCTTATAAATTTGAAATCTGATTCTTGCGGTTGTGACAGAAACAGCATGATCATCATAATGCATCATTTCTTTTGTAGAATTTATTTATGGAGTAAACTTTGAATTTGTCAAATTCTTAATGTATGCTTAAAATAATTACTTTAAAATAAATAAGAAAAAGTATAAAATATATCTTCTTGTTTATTAAGAAGAGGATATAGAATATATAAATATTTGTTTTACAATAGATTTACAATAGAAATAAGAATTTCATGATTTTAAATGTGCTTATATAAATAACAATAAAAACAGATATGCAATATGACTTCGTGTAAATTTATAATGAAAATTACACGTACATTCACATACACATTTACAATTAATGCTACTCTATATATATAGCTTGAATTATATTATATTATATTATATTAGTCTTTAAACGCAGTGAAAATGGTTTTAACTTTCCAGACATAAATTCGTATAAATATAACACAATTAATACATTATGTAATTATTTATGTAATTAATAGCTTACATAATTAATGTATTTAATATGATTTAATATATATATATATATATATATATATATATATAGATAAATTTTTATTTTGTATTGCAAAATTTGTATATATCTTGGCAAATATAATTGTCAGAGACGTTTATAATGTTTTTAATTTTTTCTAAAAGATTTATTGTCTCAGACATAAATCAGTGTACTAAATTACAAGCTTTTACGCCTTAAATACATTTAATATTTTTTTCAGTAAAAGTAATTGCAACTTGATTGTAAATGTGATTTATGTCATATCAAACAGCTATAAGAAATATAAAAATATTTTTAATATATGACATAATATTTATATTACTTGAGAATGGATTTGACGACTTTTTAAATTTCATCGAAACATTTAATTCAAAATTGATATTAAAATATTTTTACAGTTTCTAAATAAAAATAATTATCATGTAAATTTATGGATTTATTTATGAGTATGTAAAAATATTCGCCACTTGAAATCAGATTACATTGCAATTATTTATTTATGAGTATGTAAAAATGTTCACTACTTGAAATCAGGTTACATTGTAATTATTTGAGTACAATTGATTGGCCTTTCACTGATTTTCTCTTCACTTCAGATTCTTATTTACTCGGAGATGTAATGTAGAATTTACAATTACAAGAAAATGCGCTGCGGTAAAATGACAAACCGCCAAGTTAATCTCTGAGAAATTTATGATCTGTTGTATGCGGTTAATGACAGAGGACGGGAGATAATTATAGAGAATTCGAAAAAATGTGTGAAATAATATGCCGCATGTCACTTACATTAATTAGTTATGACGTTCGCAATGCAAGCGGTGTAGATTATACTGTAAATTAAATTTTCTCATTTTACTATATATTTTACAACTAAAATTTTCTTTTTTTCCTTTTCTCTCTCTTTCTATTTATTTATTTATCATTTTGTCTGCTTTAATGTCAATTTTACAGTATACTAAAATTTCTACTATTTTAGTTTACAGCTATGGAGAAAGAATTACCGAAGTCTAAAATTGAAATCTTCTACACGGACAAGAACGTCTTCATCACTGGCGGTTCCGGTTTTATGGGAAAAGTTCTCTTGGAAAAATTGTTGTATCATTGTTCCGATCTCAATAAAATCTATGTTCTCATGCGAGTAAAGAGAGGCCGCAGTGTCGAAACTCGTCTTGACGACATGTTCAAATTGCCTGTAAGTAACCATGCGATTTATGTTATTTTTTTTAGTCTAAGCAATATTACGCAAGATAATGTCATAATATTTAAAATTTTTGTAATATCGCGAAATATTATTTGAATTCTTTTAGATTTAATTAATTAATTTTATTTTTATATTTCAACAGATATTAATTATGTTATTTAATGTTAATTAATAATAATATTATTGAAGAACTCGCGGTTAAATATATAGAGAGCTATATAAAATATATTTCAGGAGTGCATAATTTAATAAAGTTATTTACATTTTATGTGATTTAGTTATTAATATTTTTTTATATTTTTAATTTGAATAGAATTTTTACTTCAAAAATACTATTGCATTATAAGGATTATAACAAAAATTAGTTCTTAAATCTATTCTGGATAAATGTAAGATTTTTCAAACTAACAATAAGAAGCTTGAAATCAAGTGACAATACATACATATAATATGCTTATTTTTATAGCTGTTTCAAAGATTGCGGAATGAGAAACCTCAGTTTTTTAAGAAAGTGATACCGGTCAATGGTGACGTATGTTTGCCCAATTTAGGCCTTACCGATCAACAACAGGAGATGTTAATAAACGAAGTACACGTGGTATTCCATTTCGCTGCGACACTTCGATTGGAGGCGAAATTGAAAGATGCCATTGAGATGAACACGGTAAAATATTAATCACCATAAAAGAATATCAATCAATTTCCAAATTTGCATCGTGTATTTGAAATTGCTTGTTAACCCTCAACATATACCCGGGGTAAAATGGACTCAAAATCAACTTTCAGAGCAAGTTTCTTTATGATACCATTAAAAATGGGACTTGGTGCGCCATATAAAAAGAAATAATATTAAAAATTAAAAAATCTCCTTTATTACATAACATCATACTGCTTTTTTCTCACAATTCGTCACTTTCAATCTTCAGAATAAATACTTTAGGAAAAATTTTTTTCAACGCGTCAAATCAAACTATTTTTTTCTCAAAAGTATCATGTCTTGAGAGTATGTATATAAAAGTTTCAATTAAAAATATTCAAAATTAAAAACATGAATTTTTAAGTAAAATTAAATCGATTTTCACGGTATTTTTTATTCAAGAATTTTTTTTCATACTTAAACATATATTTTTCATTTTCGTAATAATATCAGATTATTATTAATATCTTTAAGATTAATTATGAATTTGTTCAAATTTTAATCATTAATTACATGAATTTGACAAACATTTAATTTACATGGAGGTCCGATGGACCCCATATATATGTTGTGTAACTGTAGGGAAGTGTGTATATTGAGGGTTAATATTAACTACGTTACGATATGGCTACCAATTATTGTATGATTATATTCACCTCCAAAAAAATAGTTTTGATTTATGTGGAATGCTTTAAATTTTAGAGGATTTTACTTTAAGACAGAAAAAAGTATTTTTCACTTTGTTGAAGAATATTTGCTGTGTAAAATAGTGAACTTAGAATATGAGATTCTAGGAAAAGTCACTTTGAACGTAAAATACTTTTTTGTGGTGTTTAACACCATGTTCACGATATCTTATTTAATGAAAAAATCGCTGAGACAATGTCGACCTTTTAAATTAAAGCAACCTAACAATTGGTTGAAATAGTGCTAGAAATTTCTTTTGAAATCTGATTCTATGCGAAATACTTTTGTTGATATCTAAAAACATGAAGTTTAAATAATCTTTAAGACAGGTACAAAAAAAGTATTGGACTTGGCAAAACAAATGAAGCAACTAGAAGTCTTTGTGCATTTAAGTACGGCCTTCTGTCATGTTGATATAGAGGAACTCGGTGAGCGTTCCTACGACTCGCCCGATGACCCTTACGACGTCATGAAACTTGTTCAGTGGTTAGACGACGAGAGTATCGATCTTATTACGCCTAAGTAATTAAACTTATGACGTTATTAATGATATTCGGCATATTAATGATAAGCGTAACCGACGGATACAGTTTACTAATATTAATTATAAAATTAATTATACTAATATTGATTGCATATTTAATTAAGTTATTATACTGAAAATATCTAAAATTATACATATTATAATTATGAAATAAATACATATATTAGTATTATTAATGTATACATGTATTAATGAATGTTTCTTTCGGTCAATTGACTTGATTATAATTAAACTAATTAAATTATTTTTATTTATATTTACGAAAAATCTAATTATAAAATGATACATCATATCTACTTTTTCATTTATAGATTATTGCATCCCCATCCAAATACTTATACATATTCGAAACGTTTAGCTGAAACGCTGGTTACCCAGGAATACTCCAATATACCTTGTTGCATCGCTAGACCATCAATCGGTAATTATCAAATATATTTTAATAATTTTATCCATAAATTATCAGAAATTATAACATCTCAAATTAAGAAGAATAAAAATTAATTTATCTTTTTGCACAGTAATACCTGCTTACGAGGAGCCGATACCAGGGTGGGTCGACAATTTAAATGGACCAACAGGATTGCTCATTGGTGCGGGCAAGGGTGTCATTAGATCAATGCATTGCAACGGCGATTATCATGCTGAAGTTGTACCAGTCGATTTCGCAATTAACGCTTTGCTTTGGATTTCATACAACGTTGCTATCAAATTAAAGAAAAAGTAGATTTTGTTTTGCTCTATATTCTTTTCATTCTCAATAATAAAACATAATTTAAATTAAAGTGATTTTACTGCTTACATTTGCAAAATTTAGACTCTTTTGTGTTGCTGTTAGTATATGTCTTTCGCATAACATAAAGAGTTATTTCCTAGAAGATATTTAAATTAAAAGAAATTACGATGAGAAATTTTAATTAAAACGAATTTTTAACATTAAAATTTTTCTGTTAATTTGTTTAATTTAATTTATTTAATATTGGTTTATTGTAACTTATAGAGTAATTAAGTAATATAATCATAGATTCTTTATATATGTTCTGGATATAGACATCATTTGTTTTACATTTGCATGATTATTCTATCTTTCTCGATTCTTAGATATTTATTACACATCTTTTTCATATTTTTATTATTTACAGCTCAAAAAGTATACCCGTATTCAATATAACACAAGGCAATGTAAAGCCGATGACATGGGCAGAAGTAGTAGAGAAAGGCAGAATATGTCTTCATAAATATCCTTTTGAGGGACAAATGTGGTATCCAGACGGCGATATACGTAAAAGCAAATTTGTGCATAATCTTTTCGTTTTCTTCTTTCACCTTATTCCCGCGTACTTGATCGATTTTCTGATGTTAATATTTCGACAGAAAAGATTGTAAGTTTTGCACACCTTGAAATTTCTTTTAATATCTTTTAGAAATAACATTTTTTTGTTGTTCTAATGTAATTGTATATTTTAAATAATATTAGAGCTATGTAAAAATCTTGCCTTTTAATGTTAATATTTACTATTTATCTTTCTTTCGTTTTTATAAACAGCATGGTCAGAATCCAGAAACGAATCTCAGACGGCCTCGAGGTGTTGCAATATTTTACCACAAAGGAATGGAAATTTTATAACAATAAAATAATTGAAATGGACGAAGACTTAGAGCCACACGAAAGGAAAAAATTTCGATGTATAATTTATGATGTCGATATAAATGAATATTTTAAAAACATTATTCTTGGCGCTCGGCAATTTTGTATGAAAGAGGATCTGTCTACTTTGCCGAGAGCTCGTCGGAACCAAAAAATGTGAGTATTTTATACGTGAGTATAAAATATGTGTGAGTATTGTATGAAAACATTATTACCATAATGAAAACATTATTACCATAATGTGTTCATACAATCATAAAATATAATTTCGTTAAATTTGTTCAATCGCCTTCTAGGAACTTTTGTGAAGGCGTAAGTGTTTGAGTTTTTCAATAAGTAGAAGAAATGTGAGAAGATAATGTATATTTTTATGCTAATAAAAAATGTCTAGAGTTCATTTTTTTCTTTCCATTCTTAGAGAGTAATAGTTGTGCATTCTTAGGAGAAACTGAACACTTTCTATTACGTAGAAAGATATTTATTCACATAACAGAAGAGACGGTTAGTAAGAGAAACTTAATGTTGTTTAAACTTGTCACTTGTTCAAATGAATACATTTTCTTCTTATGTTATCTGATGTGCCATCTGATTCCCATTTTGTATTCTACATATGAATCATTACATAATACAAATATATGTAATTACATTTAGATCTTGCTATACTTTTCTAAAAAATTGAAGACATGATTTTGCATAAATTCTCAAATTAGAGCAAAAGATATAAACTACAAAAATTAAATCAATTAATATTATATTAACGTTAAATCATACTATTAATTATAAAAAATATATATCTATTAAATCAGTACAATTAAATTAAAATTATTTTATTTACATTAAAATCCAACGAATTAAAATTTTAAGATTAATTTTTCAATTTTCAATTATTTAATTTAAACTTGATAGGGACTGTACAATTATATTTTATTGTATTAATCATTGTATTATATTCTTATTGTATTTCATAACAAATGTTTGTTTCAGAATGTACGTTATCCATATCACAACGGTATATTTATTCTACTTCGGCATGTTATATTTTATTTACAACAATGTTGGGATAGTAAAAATCTTCCTGGATTGTATCACCGACATAATAAAATCGCTACCACTTATAGGCGGTTTATTGAACAAGCTACATCTCTAAGACGCATATACATTCTACGTTTATTATGTTACATGAAATGCGACGAACAAATGAGAAACGATAGTTTCTCCGACGATGATCTATTGCATCTCCCATTTGAACCGCTTCTAATTTCGGATTTCAATTATAAGGTGGAAGGCAATTTCAATATATCGTCAATATAGAAATACGGTTACTGTTGATTAGTTGTAAATTCAATTAATATAGAAATTAGATCGTAGGTGTTTATGAAAACCGACCATTTACAATAATTTTAATCTAAATCAAAACGTAGACTTTTAAGAAGCTTCGATAAATAAAATTCGACACGTAATTTAAAACATATAATGTAAGAGCTTTTCTGCGATATACGCATTTAATAAAAATGTATTACTATCCGACATATATTTAATGGAATAAAGGGTTATGTGTTTATAGGAATATTTTGTATGAGAATAAAAGGTTTATTATACATTAATACCAGCTCATTGCTATAATAAAGAAGTTCACTAAAATCAACTGCGTAATTTACCAAATATTTATCATTATTAATTATTTGAATTTAAAAATATGCATTTTTATAGATTCTTAACTTTTAAAAAAAGTTTTATTTTTAATTATGTTTACCGCAATTCTGAAAAATCTGAAGAAATTACAATACTGCCCGATGACATTTAAAATTGACAATTAAATTTATTTTCCATTGTTACATAAATCTTTTATTAAAATTATTATGAACAACCTGTAATTCAAAACAGTTCTATTTATTCTATATACCGTATACATTCTGACGCATTTATGTTAGCAATTGTACACGTTACAGATTGCTGCGGAGGAAGTAAAACATCCGAAAATATTAAGAAAACGAAACAGTAGAAAAAAATAAAAAAAAATGTCCGCGAGATAGCAAGCGAGGAAAGGATTGAAATAAAAATCAAAAACCACGTATTTTGCATGCATGTGAGACGGACGGTAAATCACACACACACATCCCAGCATATTCCGCGGAATTCGTGAGAGGCATATAAGACGTTTGAAATAATAATTGAATTGAAATAATTTTTATGCAATTCAAGTATCTAACGAAGGTATAATTAATTATAATACATGTACTATTTATCAATATAAATGGCAGTGCAATTTCCAAATTTCTATTTTTAAATTTAATAATCAGTCATAATTAAATTATCGACTTTATAATCACAAACAGAAAAGCACGTCTAAATTAATAAAGAACTCACTTTGGCAAATATGGTTATTAAACATTGTATTATTTTTTGTAAACATTGAATTGCAAATAGAATGATTAAAAAAAGTCGCAGTCTTTTACGATTAACATCAAGAGATTTGACTCACCATTCAGCATTACGTGCAGGATCACATATAGTAAAGTAACTGGCAGGGCAGTGTCTGCAGTGTCTTCGAGAAATGTTGCAGTCATTTTACAGATCTGATATTCGTCTTGCAGTCAGCGCAGTAAAGATGGGAACCAGATGTGATAGTAATTCTGTAATCATCATATATCATATTCATTTAATTGTAATTATTTACTAATAAGTACGTTGCACATGTTATTGATATCGTTATAATATATCCTTATAATACGTGATATGACAATTGAGATGTTTCTTTAAAAATTCATTCAAAGTGTAGTATATTTAAAGATTTTATTAAAAGAATATTATAGAATGAAATAGTGCTGAATTTCACGGAAAAATTATATCACATTCGGTTGAAATGAAATATGTTTTGACGTTTTAGATATTTTGTTTTAAACAATTTCATAACGTATTAAAAGATTCCAAGAAATGAAAACAATTTTTATTCCAATTTTATTTCCATTCCAACTCAATTATTGTGTGTATACTCAAGTATTGTATGTATACATTTTATACTCAAATAATGTTATTCCAAGTTTATATCTAACGAAGATTTAAGAATTAATGAAGATTTAAGAATTAATGAAGATTTAGAATTAATGATAATTATCATATACCATCTGTCATTTATATGGCTGTACAAATATACATTCTTAAGCTTAATTGACTATAATTAAATGTTCGACTTTATAATCACATATAAAAAGATACATCCAAGTCAATTATAGAGCATTCACTTCGCCAAATGTGATTATTAAAAATGGCCTAATTATTCGTAAATATTGAATTGCAAGTAGAACAATTAGAGAAAAAAATAGGCGGAACTTCCAATATAGAATTTTTAAAGATCGATAGTACAAAACGAATATAACGAGAACAGATCTTACTTATATTCCAGACAGATATTCGCGCATTCGCACTATTCGAAAATATGATCGTCGCTTTCCTGACTGTACGCGCGATACGTTTTCAGCCGAATAAATATTGCAATATGCGCGTTTTGATAAATCATCAATATACGAGCGTCCAATTGATATCTAATTGATGCAATAGATATTATAGACATAAATAATAAACTCAAGATTAATGTACATTAGATTTACCAGTTAAATGAGTCATTCGTTTTGGGGTTGATCCGTCCCGTGTCCGCCACGATCTGCTGACGCAAATAAAATGGCCGTGGTGCTTCGTTTCGCGCGCGATCCACTTTACGCGGGAAGAGCGACGCGGCGCGAACTACGCGTATTGGCCATAGACGTAGCATCTAGTGAGAAATGATTGGTCAAATCGATATCGATTTGAATCGATATCGATTCGATATTTTTTGGGTCGAAAAGGCATCACGTCGACGTCGTGTCGATGGCTTCTCGATCATCATTTCTGGAGCAGCCTTGGCGCGTGAAGATTACGCGAAAGATAAGACAAAGCCCCTTGGCCATCTTAATCGTCTTTCATTTGTAGAACGCGGCGGATGTCGAACGGAACAGCTCCCGGACGAATGACGCCGCGATTCATTTAATCGATAGGCGAAACGTAAGTTCAACTTGCATTTATCGTTTATTTATTGTGCAATACAGATTTGTCGCTCGTACATTGATTTATCAAAACGCGCATTTTGCAATACTAAGGTTGGCGTCTCATGGCATGTATTTCCCGCGTATCGCGTAACCGCGTAACCAATCAGAGGCATTACTCGAGAAATAAATAAAACGTTACATGATTGGTTACGCGGTTACGTGTTACGCGGGAAATACATGGTATGGGACGCCAGCCTTATTCGGGCGAAAGCCGAAAGCTTCGCATCGCGCGCATAATCGAGAGAGCGACGACCATATTTTCGAATAATGCGAATCTGTGAATTTCTACCTAGAATATTAATAGTGAGTCTGTTTTGTCGTTAGAACTATGTTGCAAAATAATAACCGTCGTAAAAGACGAGCATATAATATTTGTCGGTCGAAATGCGAAAGTTGCACGAACGCGATGCTAAGACGCGTAGTTCGCATCGCGTCGCTCGTGCCGCGTGAAGTTGTCCGCGCGCGAGGCGAAGCACCTTCGCCATTTTAATCACGTACATACCCTTTCATTAACAGATCGTGGCGGACACGGGACGGATCGGCTCCGGAACGAGCGGCGTTGCAACTCTTTAAATCATTTAACTGGTAATTTTAACATATATTCACTTCGAATTTATAATTTATTGTTGATGTCTATTGCACGATATTAATTAGACGCTCGTATTAATAATTTATCAAAACGCGCATATTGCAACGTTTATTCGCCTGAAAACGTATCGCGCGTACAATCAAGAAAGCGACGATTATATTTTCGTACAGTGCGAATCTGCGGATATCTACTTTATGGTATATTTATATTGGTAAATCTATTTTGTTGTGAAAAATGCAAAATGATGAGTCTTGTAAAATGCAAACACCCAATCAATATTACACAATAATTATTACCGAATAATTGCAAGCTTGATATAGATTTTAATTATCAATTAAATAAGTCGCGATGTCAATTTTCCTGTTGCCAGTGCATCTCATGTCTACCACGTTCCGTTAATAAAGACGAAATATTCGAAGATGCAACTTCGCCCCTATATCGCGTGACACTACGCGTGTCAAATAAGAGGTTAACGTACATACAGTTGGTTAATCAAAAATAAGCAATTAAATTTTAATATTGCACGCATAAACAGTAATCGAACTCACTAATAATGTAAAAATATTGTATACAAAATTATATTATTAATAAATAGGGCCCAATACTTTTCACTTATTTTATTTAATTCTGCAAGTCGCTTATTTCCACTTTATGTTTCCAACTTAATATTTTAATTTCTTATAAATTACAAATTTTTAGAAGGAAACTAAAAAATATTACAAAGTTTTTTCTTTTACAGCTTTGAGTATCAGTTATCTGAATTTTTTAACGTGGCAGAAACATTATATCTGTCATAAAACAGTCAGAATTTTTGAATATTTGAATATTTATATATATTTTTTTTCTAAATAAAAAACCGTTGATTGGTCGCTTATAAATTATTACAGATATTAAAAGTACATCAAATTAGAAAATATATTATTATTATTATTAATTATAGAAATGACAGTATTTTCTCTCAAAAGTAAAAGATGGTATATCAATTATCAATTTATATGTGTATGATTTTTTGCCTAGCAAAGATTTTGTGTATCTTATAAACGGTTCTTATAATAATTTTATTAAAGTATATTTTATTTAGACACACAATATAATTTATAAGTTTTCATAAAAAAATTAATTGACAAAAGTAATTGATTTTTAATTTATTTTTTTCCTGTAAGTAACATAATGTAAAAGTAATTTGGCACATTCAATGTATTTCGCAATCAACAAATCAACAAATTGTATGCAAACAACAAATTGTGTGCAAACGTACATTTATTTTATTATTTGTGCAAAGGAGCTTGTAGGCAATCGTACCGTAGGCAATAATGTTATATGTGCAATCTAGCTTGTGCGCACAAGTTTATGTGTGCAAACGTACGTCGTCTCTTAATTTTCTATTTGTACGCAAAGAAGCTTATATCTAAGAAGCAATCGATTTGTAGGCAAAAGGATTTATGCGCAAACGATTTGTTGGCAAACGATCTGTTGGCAATTGATGCTGTAGGCAATCAATTTGTAAGCAGCTGAGGCCCTCCCATTATATTTATATAACTTTCTTTATTAATTTATATTAATTAAAATTTATATTAATTGAAAGTTAAGAGATTAAGAGTAAAATTGCTTATCAAGATTCGTATTTAAAACAATAATTAATCTTATTCTATATTCTTTGATTAAAATTAATTATGTGTTATCTAACTTTATTTAGCAAATTTAGATTTTAAGAAATACTCTGTAAATAGTGAGTAAAAAGAAATATTTATTATATATACATATATATATATTCCGTAAAATTTCATGCTGTGATTTTGCATGTTTGTTCTTATTTTATAAAATTGAAATCTAATAAGTCATAAACAATGTGTGTAATTTCAGTACGGAAAGGTCCTGACACGCCCAATGCTGGGCTATAATTTTATTGATTAAAGCAAGAAATAGGTTGACATAAACTGCTATATATAAATCCTCTTTCAGTTTTTTAGAATTATATTTTTAAAGTTATATTTTTATCACAGTGGAACTATCGTAATAATGTACCTTTTTTATTTAATACCAAATGATTATAAAACTGCATATCTCATTTTTTATATAAAACATACACTTGCGATAAAAATCATACGTCTTATTTTTCATTAGCATCTATCAACGAAACATAATTACAGAACGGGGTTACTTGTACAAAGCTACAAAGCTTACATTGATAATGTGATAACGAATGGTCTCTGTTGTCGCTATATAAAGTAAAATTTATGTACAGCCAACAATATAACGCATATTTATGAATTTATATGAATTTATGTGTCAAATTTGTATTTTAAGAATTTAAATTACAGAAGAGAAAAGATTTGTTTTTGTTTGTTAAATTTTGCAAAACCGCGAAACGAGGAAGAGGAAGAATGTTAGGTAAACATTTTATTGATCAAAAGTTTAGGAAGCCTATTTATCAAGAAAAATACTTGGTTTTTTTACTAGATATTCTTTTTTTTAATAGTTTTGTTTTTAATAATTTTTTAAAATAATTGTCATAATTAAAAGTGTTATTAAAACAACAAGTGTTAGAAGCATTTTAATTTGATTATTATTTAAACCTTTTTTAAATCTATTGTATAATATTTAAAAATTGTTTTAAATTGCTGTTATTATTGATGTATTTTTTATGTAATTATATTAGATGTTTAAATTATTTTTAAAGTATCATTCTCAAGTATTTTACATTTCATACATCGACTGTAATTTATAGAAGAAAACGTGCCACAATGTCATCCACGTCATTGGATGTAGATTAATGTTGGCAAAAAGTAATCAACTCGCGTTGCAATATAAACATAATTTGTAAGCAGGATTTAGGGCTCAATTGCTGAGCGAGAAGGGGAGGATAAAGCAACAGTTGTTAGTTCCACGTCATATGGAGGGATGGCGCTGAGAAATCCCAGTCAACCCCCATTCCATTATTGATCCATCCCTGTACGTTCCTTTCGGAAAACAGCCCACTAGCCGTTGGTCGACGTGCGACACGAGAGCTTTCCCTCTTCTTGTTTTGTCGTGACCGTAGCACAATTACAATTGCATTTGGAATTGTACAGACGCGGTAGTCGTGAGTCGTGGAAGAGTATTATCAACGAATTTTTATTTTCCACTTGTTAAATTTTCTCACGCAACTACGACTGAAGGAAATGCCACGGTAGCGTTTTTTTTCTGGCGATCTCACGGACGCGATTCTGACTAATAAATTTTACATGCCGACGTCAGCTTACATCTCAGCGAAATCTCTTAAATAAATCGTAGGAACATTCGTATCGCAATAGACACACACGCACATAGTAGACACTAACGTAATTGGACCTCTGTGATAAATGTAACCGAGTTATTTCAAGAAGACTTATGATCTCGTAATTAAGAACCTGTGCAAACTGTAGACATTGTTAGAGATAACGATCACTTAGCACGAAAGGAATATAAAGAGTAAGTCTCAGAATATGAAAAATTTTAAATGATAACTTTAAGAAAAAATAGAAAATTTGTAAAAAATAATTTCTGTCTTTGAAAGGTACCTTCTTATTCCTCAAGCAATTATTTGAGAAGTAATTGTTTGAGAAATGACCAAGTGCTACCAAATTCAAAAGTCTAAAAAATTGAAAGGCTATCTAGCGTTGAAAAACCGAGATTGTCAAGAACTGAATATTTCAAAGTTCAGGGGTGCTCCGAGCATATGAATATTTGAATGCCCAAGAGTCCAGAGAATTAATGACTTGAAAGATTAAAAGTGTGAGAAAATGATGGTACTGAAGATACAATATCTATAAGTATATTTTTGTGAAAAATTGAAGGTGTAATTTGTAGCCATGAAAATAAATGTGAAAAGTCGAATGTAGAAATCAAATAAAATGATTAATATGATTACATGATACAAGTTGTATGCATAATGGAATTTTCATCTGATTTTTGTTTGAATTTTCTTATTTAATTTTGAGGTAGACAGCTTGTGACAAATCGAATAATTTTTACATTTCGCAATCATGATGATTGCAGCTATAAAATTGTTGCGAAATCGTTTGAATTTGAACCGATAGACATTTCTTTTTTAGATTTACATCTATACATCTATTTAAGACTTTCAATTTTAATCAAGCAATAAATAAAAATTACTTTACGGATCTTTACTTGAAAGTACTTGGATTTTTATAATTTAAATTTTTAAGAGAAAATTTTCAAAGTAAGTTACATGAAATAATTTATTTCGATTTTATTGAATGGTGATGAGTATTAATTTTTTATTATAACAAATTATAATTAAAATTTTGATCAAAGACAGAAATAATTCTAATTTATTTTAAATTTTTTAATGCTTATATCATGTAAAATTTTTTCAATATATTGTAACATTATAATTTTTCCAATGTAATACGATCTCATGATATTTACGCCTACTACCTTGTCTGTATCTACACCTACATCTACCTAATTTTGTACTACCCTATCCTTTTCTTTTTGATAATATATCAATTTATTCCCGTTTACTAGACACCTTTTCATTTTAAAAACTTTTTACTCTTTATGACAAACTCGATAATGACCTGATTGATCGTTCACGCTTGTAGTTTGTTATACATATCCAGAAAACATTAATATCACGAAATTACCTTATTTTACGCAATATCGCGATAATTAAATATTTAATGAATTATATTGGCTACGGCATATAAATTCATATATGTATATTCTTTTACATTAAATCATATGTCTAATTTAATCTTTTGCAGATATTTAATAAAAAATAATATTTTAAACAGAAGATGTATATTTCTGGGACTGCCAGTCAACTCTAGATATAATGTCAAAATAAAAAAGATATTATAAAAGGTAGCTATAAAAATTCTAGAGTGCTATTTAATAAAGTGTACTCCTTTTATATTTTCCTTTATTCTTTACGTTGCGTCGTAAACTTATTTTAATGTTTATATTTTTAGGGTAGATATGGTAAAATATACAGATCCTAAGGACCAATCCTTCTTTAATATTAAAAAAAAAGTGATGTATGATATATGAAGCGTCTCTTTATTAGGCATCTCTGAATGAAATTTTAACATTCAACAATCTGGAATTCTTCTCAATAAAAGAAAAATTTGTGTGCTGTACGAGGGTAAAATTTATATATTTTCATATATAATATGTGCGCGTACATAAGACTTGACATTTTAATATTTAATTTTATGTGATGGGCTTATTAATACTTAAGTTTAGTAATACTTAAAATTAATACTTATTTATAACTTTTATGTAAAATTATGCGTAATACGAAGGAATCCAGATCTCATTAGATATTTTAAATTTTCTTTCTTATTGCAAAATGTCAGATTTATATTTCACAATGTTGCAAACTTTGTCCTACTTCATTCATTAATATACATACAGTGAAAATGTTTAATATGTAAACGTCACAGAAAAAATGCTTTAGAAAAATATTTTTGAAACGTTTTCTTTTCCTTTGAATTTTAAATACATAGCTTAAAATTTTTGAATGTTCAAGTAGCTTTTTCTGAAAAAATTCCAGAGAATGTTTCATCTGTACTTTCTATTCATTGAGAGAAGGAGGCAGCTGCAGACTCGGTTTTAAAAGCTCGTCATCTCGTTTCTCGTTTTCGCGCCACGTTGAACATGCACCACGCTGTCGCTCGATTAACTCGGCGGCGATTCAGTGTGACAAGTGCAAGAGGTATACGTCACCCATTAACGACGCTTAGCGTACACGTAATGGTGAACGCCAGTTGCAGCGGGTGGCGGTGACGATGTAAGCCGGCTCCGACGGTCACCACGCACGTTAAGGGCGCGTGCGCCAATTATTCCCCCGGTGCAAACTTACGGGGGTTGTTTAAGGCGCGAATTCTCAGAGGACGGAGAACAGTCGACGGGCCAGCCTCCAGGAGGCACGTTCGCGCGTTCACCGGGGTCGCGCTCTTCCGCCGAGGGCTGACTGAAACTCAACGTGTCTCACGGTTTGTGATTCAGGACTGCTCCTCCTTCACCTTGACCTCGCCTGGCTGGGCGTCACACCTGGTTCGATAACGTACGCAGCAACGAAAAGGGATTTCTCGCTGTTGCACAGCATTCCCCGTGTTCCCGTTGATCCCCTCCGAGACTCGACACCTGCAACTCGGTTCAACATCGGCGGGCCACGAATGGCGCGAAAGCGGTATCGATGAATGGAGCAACCGATATCGTGGGTGACACAATGAGAGCTCGTGCAACCATTGAGGATTAGGCGAGAAAGGAGTCTGGCAATTATATTCAGTGATTCCCACAATCGCGGCTCAGACGAGAACCAAGAATGTCCCTCGTCGTTATCCTGAAGAACATTCAGGGCCTTAAGTGCAAGGGCGAGAAAGTCGCGAAGATCAACTTCCGAGGTAACGTCAGGATATAATTCAGCGATTTTGTTAAATCGCTGGCGTTCGCGCGAAATAGGGTTTTTCACGAAAGCGATCTGCTCGAATCGATTTCTCGCTTGCACAGAGATAATCTTCTCTAATAAATTGCTATTCGGAGCACGAAAAAGAGCGATCTATCATGTGCAAAATCGATTTCGGTAGACAGATCGTTCCTTTCTTGAAAAACCATCGAAAAATTCGCCGATATTTTTCAAGCATTTCCAAGTTAATAATTATTTATCATATCCTTTTTATTATTTTTAAGTCTCGATATGTTTATTTTTATTAATTCTTTTCATTCACTATCATACCGATATGCATATCAATTTTTCTTTTGGAAGAATAAAGCAAAAATTTTATTAGGGATAGAATGTGTACAGAACTGCTCTCTTCTAATTCATATAATAATTATTCTTGATACATGGTATACATAGTATAGATAGTATGTACTTAATGCATTAGCTGCCATTGTATCTCTATTACTTGAATATTCTCGATATTGTTAGTTTATTACTATGTAAATTCCGCAGATTAATGCACGCGCTTGTCACGTGCTTGGATGCATATCTACGTGTACACATCCTTTGTAGCGTTTAGTGCATCATATTCAAGCGATTGATTGCATCGTAGATTTGCGTCCTTGTTACAGGAGAACCACCGGACCTTCGAGCGACGCTCTGGGTTAATCTTCCTAATTTTCGAGTTAACCGGTTGTAGTCGCACGCTGCTATGCGCCGATGACTTTCCGATAATCGGTTAACGCGCGTTATCGTGAAATTTTTCGATAATTGAAAGGACGTAGTTACAAGAGATGCACTTTTTTCTGCGATTTTTCCAAAGTATGCTTTTTACACCATGAAAAACAAAGTGATAAATTTAATATTTTTAATATCGTGCAATATATTATGTCGCTGATCCATTCATGATCTTTATTTCAAAAATATGTATTGTGCGTTTTATTGAGTTTTATTATGTTTAATACCCTATTGAAATAGAAATGTGAAATATTTTGTAATTTACAATATACGCGATTTGTAAGAGAAAGGATAGAGTTCAATTTAAATAATGAACATGAATAATTGTCTATTGTTTTTAACATTTCTACAATTCGCTCCTAACTTGACGCAAGTGTTTCCATCGACTGAAGAATAATTTATTTTTAATATCACATCTACTCTCTTGACTATCCATAGCAATATTAACGGCACAACGTTTCCCTCATGCGGTAATCATTCTGATATAATTAACGGAACTGCGCGAAAATTTAATTAACGCTAGTCGTTTGGATAATTAACGTGTTTTCAGAAATGTTTGTTGAACGGAAATGTTGTATCCACGTCGGAGATACGAGAACTAAGTAAAGTTGTGTTTTAGCACATAACTTCTCAGATTTTCTCGAGATTTTTTGGATATAGTTTTATTCTCAAGGCGACTCTTTCTTCAGGCAATCTTTGGATGTGGTATTTGTGACGTTTTGTTGCCGTGAGGCTGCATGCGTGCGACTTGAGAAAATTCAAACGCAAGCAGTGAGAAACGCATGCCCTAGAGCATGCCCTAAGTTCTATAGGGAGAGGAACATTTCATTTAATCATACCTGCCCCAGTTTGCGCGAATGTGCTAGATCGAAGTCTGGCAGACGATCTCCAATTACGGTGCGCGTCGGTAGCAAAAAAGTAGCGGCCTCCAGCATCCATTATGCGTATGTACAATTAAACGCGTAATGAGGAATTAAAGACGTTGCATGCGATTATTGTTTTGTATAATCCGCTGTAACACGAACGGGAGTTCCTTGCAACACGGAAATTACATGTCGTAATATCTGCCTGGCTTTTATGAACTATATAACGGTGTTAAAATTATTAACATCATCAAAAGCATCCATTATTGGAATTATAACATTGATTGCAATGTAAATTACGATTATTCGCTGTTAAATGCGTGGGCAGTGCAGAGTTTAGTGAGGAACATGAGATTTTGCAAGATTAGAAACCTGAATCTCTCTAAAGGTATAAAAGCAAATGAACATCCCTGTATTTTTGTAATATAATTTACTTTTTAGAATTATATCTTTAGACAACGAGATATTTAACTAATGAAACAGATGAAACGGAATATCTCCGTTCAATTATTTAATTATGGATGAACATGTTGTCCGAGAATTAAAAATAAAATGTCAAGGTATGTTTTTAATCTTTCAGTAAACACAATAGAACTATTTGAATTTAAAAGTGCATATTTTTTAATATAACTTGTAATAAATAACATTTGTCTCTGGAACAGCGTAATGGGATTTAATAGACGTCACGAGCAAGTTACTCTCATTTTCTTCGTGATTATTTATTACATAACAAGAATTCTTATCACAATCCTTATCACACGAAAATAAAAATGTGAAAAAGTAGTCATTCGACATACTTTTCAATATTCTTATGGTAACATAATACTTATTGTAACATTTTCTCTAAATTATTAATAGTCAAAAAAAAATTAATTTTATATAACAAATGAAAATATTAAAAATTGTACATTTTGACACATATTAAGATTACTAATTAATATGTTTATTTGTAGAAAAGAAAGTTTCTTTGACAAAACCACTTGATATCATGAAATTGACAAATGAAACAAAAATAGATAGATTTGATAAATAAATGGTTTCGCTTTGACACAGGCCAATTACGTGGAAATAACAGTTTGTCTCGAATATCAGTCATCCGAATCCATCGTGTTTTCTCGTGTTACGTCTCTACGAAACGTAAATGCCTTCTCTCGAACTCTCCTAATTTCGTTAATATTTCGCATGTACTGTACACAGGAGAGAAAAATACGCATTTATATAAACAGAAAACTAATTAATTCCACACTGATCATTCCGCGGTACAATAAATACAATAAAATTATTACTCTTTTGCAACTATACGCTCAAATTAATTAATAATAATTACTTAATTATTATAAATGAAGATAATTTATAATCCCATCGTTGAAACAACAACAGCTAATAGTGGGTGCTCATAACTTTGTGCATGCATTATTCATTGTAATTGATACCGATTATTCAAGAACAATCCACCGTAACAGTGCTGATGTATGAGCAGCGTTTTACGTTAAGATTATTTATAAATTTATACATGGCAATCGTTATGGATGTTATTTTCAGAACGGACATCGATCGTTTGCGCTGTTAAAGTGCTCACTACTAAGCAATTCGCAAATATCCTCGAGTGCGAGTCGATAGCTGCATTCATTATGCAAGCAGAACGCAATATTTATGCATTCGCATGCGGATCGCTTTTCTTGTGAATGTTATTCAGCTATTTCTACATAATTTGCATTTGATCTTCTGTACTGTTTATATGTAAAAAACGACATCTTAAATCATAATTATTCAGGTTCATAATATATATAACACAGTCATTTACAATTCGTTTTGCATAAAATCGCATATGGGTAGCACATGTGGTTGACAGGGGTGAATTTATAATAATTGCAACACAAATATTGCGTTTTAATTATCGCGAATATACACGCGTTAGATCTACAAAATTGTTTATTATATCTACAACTCAAGATCAAGAAGATTAGACGATTTAGTTTTCGTTATAAATTAATAGCAATATTCTTATAATTGTACAGGAATGATTAATTTTATTAATATAATTATTTGTAAAATTTACTTAATAATTAATATTTTCAGTCTTATTTAATATAAATTGATTTATATTATGCAAACGTTAAATATTGTAACTATATTGTTTATTATATTATCTTTTCACGGTAAAATTAGGTATTTAACAAGATATTTGACGTCAAAATAAAAAGAAAATTGGAAAAGAAAATAACATGTAATAATTTAAAACATGTAATTGTGTTAACATGTAAGTATTATACATATTTTAGTTATCATTTTAATAATTTGTAGTATTAATTATATAATATTATGTAGTATCAATGAATTAGTTAATAGTTTTTATAAAACACATAATACGGAATTTAGAGAGAATTAATAGAATAATTAATAAATCCTTAGAAAATTTACAAATTTTTAATTTTCAAACTATATCTTTCTATCAATATCGATATTGGGTGTACATTTTTTTCTTGTTCTATTTAGTTTTCAATTAAATTTTAGTAAAAATAAAGTTACTAAAATTCAAGTTTATTTTTATCTAAATCTTCAAAAAATATGACTTTATGTTTATTCTAGGAAACACTATGTATTTCTGATGCACTGTCGGAAAAACCGGCAATCGCTTTGTTCTATTTCCCGTAAAAAATGGTTTTAGGTAGATAGAGTAGTGAAAAAAGAAGGTACCTGCCACATGTATTCGTGTGATTTGATTACGCGTTAACGAACGAACGCTCACGTCTTTCTTCGATTGCATATGCGCCACGTGTGGCTGACTATAAAGCGCCTTATCTACTGCGTGAAACTTTCCATCTATGGACTTTTCACTGGTAAACCTACAACAATTTTGTTATCTGGTTGGTTAAACTTTCATTTCAAGTAAAATACGCTTTTAGCTATCAGCTTTTTGTTTCTAATGAAGATAATCAGATTGAAGATTGTGGAGTTTTTATTCGAGATAAATAAGTTGCGATAAATAAAATAGATCAGATATATATTTTTCAAACTTAATACGAGAGTCATTTACTTATCTTGTGGAAATCAAAAGCAAGATAGTAACAATTATTTGCTTTATCTATCTAATATATTATTTTACCTACGAACCACATTTTTTTTATCATTTTAACGTAATCACTTGTCGCTTAGTTCGCGGTTAAATCATGAATACAAATAGGACGCGTCACTCAAAGCTGGCTCATTTTTTTTGCATATCTAATAAAAGCATCTAGAAAGTCGCACGGAATTTCGCTAGAGATAAATAAGTAATCAACAAAAAAGGAATGCACGGCATTTTCTCGATTGCGATATAGAATCGCACTTTTTATGAAAAATAATAATGTCCGACTTATCATTGTACTTTTTTGGAATAGAGTGGCGCTCACAAAAAGCGAATTATTTTTATGTTATTATCCTCAACGGTTGCTGGGTGTATCGCAACGTGATTTAATCTTATTGCACCCGTACCTAACATTCCGAGAATTCTGCAGTTGCGAAATAGTAGCAAGGTATTTACTGTTGTAGAATAAAGGCACTTTGTGTTCTAGCTGCCCCAAAGGTATCTCTATCCCCTGATGCTCTAAGCTTGATACGTTCTCTTTTCCGCTTTATGAATACCAGCCACGCTTCTGACGTAAAGCCACAAAATGTAATTTTAATTTGCCCCAGAGTGCCGTTATTAACCGGTGAACTTGTGAAGAGCTTTCGAATTTAAAATGGAAGCTGATGTATGCATAACCATTACGTGAGATTAATACAATCATTTCTTTGCGTTTCAGAGACAGAAAAAACCATGTTCGATTACTTATATCAAATCTGCGTGCTCTTTATTATGCAGATATATTTTCAGTTTTATAAATTTACGTTCTTATAATGTCAAAACTGCGAACGTATTTATAATTTATAATTTCTTTTATTTATTACCTGTATGTGCTGGTACTTTAACTTTATTTATTTCTGTTTTCTTATATCTTCTTTTTTTACTATTTAATTTTATCTATCTAGTTTATTTTATATTGTTACATCAAAAACACATTCTTAGTTTATGATGCTACATAACTTTAACGTATATTATAAAAGTTTCTTTTTATACGTATAAAACAATAAAATATATAGAATTTATTTTGTCTGTTGCAGAAGTATCCCATTATTCGACGGTACTCGAGGATAGTGGGGATGTTATCGAGGTGGAGCAGGTAAAATTTCTTCTTTTCTTTATAAAATGCTTATACTTTTATGTAACACGAACACCGGATCTACGATAAGTTTTGCAAAATCTCGAAAATATGTTTCTGTGTGTAAGATTAAGTTTACGCTTCAATAGAGCGTAGGCGCGGCAAGCAAGAAGGTGATTAACACGAGAATTATTCTGAGTTTTTCGCAAACTATTGGATCTACAAACTTGATCCAATTTTGCTGAGAAATCCTTATTGCGTTTTTTTCCCTCTTATTTTTGCCAAGTGGAGCAAACTCGTTTTACATATTAAACTAAAATGAATGAATCTTTAAGGAAATATATACTTAAACTTCGATAAAAAGAATAAAATGAATAGAATTTTTAACGTTATTAATAATCATAAAATAAAAATATCATGAAAAATTATTTCTTTAATACACTTTTAAAATAATAAATTTAAATAAATCTAAAAATTAAAAGTATTTTAAAACACAAACTTGTCAGTTTAATAAATAATTTATTATGGCTTGTTCTAAAAGTGTTTTTAAATATTTTTAAAGATATCTTAAAACAGGCAGAGACTACTAATTTGATTATTGTCATATTACAGTTTGTAAAAAATATCTTGAAAATATTTTCGTCAGATTTCTATAATTAATATTTGCATATCTTTTTAATCAAATAATTCCTATTAACATGCGATGACATGTACCGATAATGGCCTTTCGGGTAAAACGTTATTGGCTAGTATTGAATTATCGGAGTGTCGATGTCCCTTGTTATGACCGTAATTGTTAACGTCACAGCAGCAAATATGCGTGTCGTCCGGAAAATAATGACTCAGTCACACCCCCAATATTACAAACATATTAAATCATTAAGCGCCGCGCTTCTAAACAATTTAAGCATTCAGGGAAGCGATAAAAGCATATACGAAAAGCTTCGCATTCTAATAATCGTTTTTGATCCAATAAATAATTATTTAATAAATATTATAAATATTGCTGTACCCACCCTATAAAAATCATTGTATTTTTTAATGATTCTCTTAATTACATAACAAAGTATAATCTATAATCTATTGTAATTTTTAATTTGATTGATTTAAATAAAGAACAAAGGGAATATCAAATTGAATGTGGAATCTCCAGGCGACGACGTGACCGTACATAAAACTCCAAGCTCGAAAAGATTTGCGAAAAATAAATTACTGAGCTGTTGGTCTTCAGCGGTCTGGTAGTAATCGCTATCTCTGTTAATCTCAGAAAATTTATCCGGCCGCGATTCTTCCTCCGATTTAGCTTGCGGTTGTATTTCTGTAAATTAAAGAGAATCCCAAAGAGAGAGTCTCATCAAAACTTTCCTCGGAAGTTTCCTAATTTGCATCGTAAATTAGCTTTACAGTAAATTGCACAATGGCAATTTGCAAGATTTTCATAGCTCGGCATTAGGTTTGTCACGGTAAACGTGAGAGCACGCAGCATGTTGATTTTCCACCTTCCTGCGATGCAAGATGCAGCTGCGATATTGTATGCATGTAGCTTTGCTATTACATTGTAGCGTACAGTTTCATTCAATTTTTATGTCACAGTCGAAGCGAAGGTGTGCAGCAAAACAGTAAAACCCATCTACTCGTTACACATGAAAATCGTGAAAAGCGCGGTGAATGTTTTTGCAATCAGAAAACTTTATGCGCGATCGCTGCGTATCGCAATATTCGTGGAGAACGAATTGCCTCACATTCGAACAACAGGATGGAAAACGCATGGAAAACGTAATCTCGCCGCAACTGATGACAGTCCAGCTGCGATTTGAATGTTGCTTTCCACGACGTAAAATTAATCGTTTATTTTACGATATGCGAATCGTCGCTTTGCCATTCGCGATAACTTGTCAATAGCTTGCGGATGCGGATGCACAATGGCAAAGTAGCACTTTGTTTTCCGTCTTCTCGTAAAGTGAAAATTTTACGTCCTCGAGGTGTATAATATGCGAAATGCGAAATTCCGGAAAGGGCAGACTGTGATATTTATAGCGGGCATATTGTAGGTGGAATATTGTGCACTTCGTATGTACATCGAAAATATTGACCTAGTTCGTCGCGTTCGACGATTGCAAGCGGAAGCTGCTTAATAAGTATCGAAAGCTCAATTCAATGACGCTGGTGTAAACCAATCCATTACGGCGCTTCCGCGTTAGAGAAGCTTGTCTGACAGCAAGTTGTCTGACAGTTCTGTCTGTGGACGATATATCGTTCCTCGTAAACACGATCCACGAAGGAAATAAACGCTTCGCAATATCCTGATAGTCTGGACAGGTTTAGGACGATGTAACTAATGAACGTCGAAAATTTGCATAAATGGTTGAAGTGTTACGTATATAAATTTGAGAGTCGCGATTTTATCATGCTTTCGGCATAATTAAGATCTGTTTTTATAATATTTGCAAAGGTTTTGATAAAACATTGATATATGCAAATTGAAATAAATCGTGTAAGAAATTCATACCTTTGAAGTGGATTACTCAATATTGATATTACGTGATAGAATTAGTTTTTAAAGTTTTATGTCCTCTTCTAATGGAACGTAGATGATTAAATAATAGTTCACGTTGGAACGAAGCAGGAAAAGAGAGTATTTTTCATTTTCTTCCAATTTATAAAAAAAAATAAATCCACATTCCTTTTTTGTACTTATTCTTTATAAAGGTTGAAACAAGTCCATGAAGAAAATGTTTCAAATAATTCCAGTTCCGATTTGAAAAATTAAAAATTCAATTCGTAAAAAGGATTTTTAACAAGTTCTCGCAAATTTATCAAACTTTTTAAATCATAATATCAAATGCAACGTGAATGACTTTCTGAAAAATACAGACATGGGAAGAATTTGGTTTATGAAATGAAATTCCTAGCCTTTGACTGATTGTGAGTCCATGAAATAGTTCAGCATTTTTTGCGTTTTGTTCTACTCGTTGCCGTTGTCACCGCAAGTAAGGTAAATACGAAATTGCGCCACTTTAAGCAAAGATTAATTTTTCATAGGCTATTTGAAAAAAGTAAAGTGGTATAAGATAAGACTATAAATTTTATCGAAAGTTAATATTGTAACTTAGCGAAAACACATATAAAATTTGAAAATAAAATATTTTTATTTAAAAAAGAAATAAATGTGAACTGTGTTTTGAATTACGCCACCGAAATTCTAGGATGTTCCGATTTACGCTGATATGTATCAAATGACGCCATCTCATCTGACCTGTTTTCAGTATAAATATTACAGTAAAAGAAATTAAAGAATTACATCTATTATCTATTATCTATTATCATTTATTACCTTTTAAACATATTAATTGTATAAAACTACAGCACTTTTTACTACAACTACAAAATTACTTTATTTTATCATTTAATAGGTTACATTGTCGTAATAACAATTTAAGAATAAGCTTAATCATGGATAGTTAAAAGTGACAGATCCTTGACATGAGTTTTTGAAACCATTTTTGTGAGAGATCACATTTATATATACTTACTTAAACAGGACTATTTCATACGTTTTAATGATTGCTTTCCGATGACATTTAGAGATTTTTATTTAATTATGTTTTATTATGCGCATAAAATAAGCTATGATGGCGTCATTCAGGTCAGTGGCGTAATTCTGTACATTTACTTTAACTAAATTGACGCACGTGATGCACAAAGAAATGTAAATATTGTTTATTAAAATCTGATTTAAAAAAAAAGATTAAAGCTATATAATCGGGAATTGAGTAGCGATAAAATATTTTCTTGATTTCACAAGATTGCATTGAAATATGTTTCTCTGGTTTCTTAAAACTCATAACTTGGTCTTCATCAACTATTTTTAAGCCCTATCGATCCTGCTTAATTCATTTGTTTCTTCGCAGGAGAGAAGGGAAAATTGAAATTGGAACGACTGCACGACGATGAGCGCGGCTTTATTAAAAATCACGAAGAGAAAAGAGCGTCTCGCGTTTCTCGAGCGTAAATAATAAATCGTCTTTTACCGAGTAGCAGGTCTCCGCTTAGGAGCTTTCTCAATATCGGCTCTTTCTTAGGTATCTTAAGTGGTTTTCTCAAAGGCGTACGTGTGCTCACAATTTATTGATCTTCCATTTTTATTTATACGTGTAGCCACATCTCGCGTGTCACGCTATTTCTCATGTGTTTCTTCTTTATGTGCGTGCAAGCTGAATGCGTGCAAAGTCGCGATAGTGATTCGAATCATCTCGCTTGTAACAACGTATAATTAATTTGCGAAAATATCGAAAAAAAGCAATATTTTTCTGTAATATAGCAGCTCGAAAAACTATATTTTACAACAAATAAAATTGAAATAAAAGAGATAGATAAATATTTCAATTCTGCAAAAATATTTTTCCGAAACTAAAGACTAATTTAAATATTGTTGAATTTGATTCTATTTCTTTTTTTAGGTTTATATTAAAATTTAATAAAACATAATCTTGTAGAAAATATAAAATACTTTAATTCTTTAATAAAAATTAAAATCTGTAATCACTACATTAAACTCTTGGTTGTTCTAAGTTATGATGCAGAATACAGCGTTTTTTCTTTTTGTTAATTAATGAATAAAAGTTAAAAAAATTTGTTTAAACAATCTTAAGGTGTATTACAATTTTTTTTCTTTCTTTTAATTTTGCTGTTATATTTCATCTTTTTATCTTTAAGCTTGCTACTTTATTTTAAAGTTTTTAAAAAAGTTATCCCATCAATAAAAATTATGTTGTGAGAAGAAAGAAATAAAATGATCCAAAGTTTTCTCATTTCAAATGTGAGAAATTTAATTTTATGGAACAAATGTCTGTAATTCCAATTTCTGCCAATTTCACACAGTCCTTAATTTTGTCTATTAGGGTTTTTATTGAAGAAATGTGACAAAACGTACGTCTTGAATAATTCATCCTTCGTTTCCAGAGTTTTACGTGGAATCTAGGAAGACCAGTGGACGAGGCGGAAGTGCTGCAACTAGCAATTGTATCGCGCGGCGTTCTGAGAAACGAAAAAGTTGCGGCAAGATATGGGCTAGTGTTGCAGACCGTAGTGCGCGAGGGAAGGATTCTGGTCTCGGATTCGCTAGTCGACCTCAATAATAAACCGCTTCCGGTATGTTCCAATATCGAAGAGAACAACTGAATACGTAATCAGCACGATATAGTACGCAATACATTTCTATGCGCGATATAAAATCGTTCCATGACACAAATATCGCACATTTGCCATCGCTTGCAAAATGTTATTTTTCTGATAAGAGTTTCAAACACATCTATTCTTTTTGTCTTTTAGATATTTCCAAACAGTTGTTGATAATAATTTTGCACAGTACGTATTTCAATTTTGAAACTTTTTGATCATTTTTATTATGTAAAATAACCTTTATACAATTTATTTTAAGTAAAATAATATATTTTTATATTAATGACGTATAATCTATTATTTTCTTGATATAAAAAAGGATACATGTTTAAAAATTAAAAATTAATTTAAAAATATTTATACTATATATGCTTTATAATTTATTGTGGAGTACATTTGCAATCAAATATCCTCAGTTTCTCAGTTTCTCAGAAATTTGCAAAATAACAAGCAGCTTCGAAGGATTTCATAATAAATTCTTGGTTAAAATAACAAAGTTCATATCATTCAAATGACTTAAGACTCGACTACGCTCTTATGTAAAAGAGAAGAATAAAGATGCGAGATATTTACAATTTAAATGTAATCGAGAAATAAAGAAAAAGTAAAAAAGTGTTTTAAAGACTCGCGTATATTCACATGTTAAAGTAATAGGAGACCTAATTTAGTCGAGATGGCAATTTCAATTTTGTCTCTTGCTTATCCTTTTTCCTTCACAGCAACTATATTAAATGTTTTTCGTCGGAAAACATTCTCGCATAAAAAGTACCTACGTGACTGACGTATAACATTTCAAACAGACAGATGCACTTAGTATCAGTAGCATATCTGAATAAGTATGCACTCACAAATGCATTTCTCTCTCTACAACTATACTTTCTTCTCTTAAAAAGATACATACATAAGTACGTTATGAATAAAAAATTATAATCTCACTTGATAATTTAAACATTATACATATTAAAAAAATTTAATAAATTTGGTTGATTTTGCAATTCTTGCAAAATTCTATCCTTGCTTTCTATCTCCCTTTGCATTTTTATCTTAATTAATCAAAAGATACTTTGAAAAAGAGGATTTTCAGATAAAATTTTCATAATATACTGAAAATTTCGTTATTTTCAACTGACTGAATAAAATTTATTATGTACATGAAAAATTTTCTAAAACTTTTCTAACTGACAAATTTTATATTAATTTAATGAAATAAAATTTATTATGTACAAAGAAAAATTTTCTAAAACTGCATTTCTAACATGGCTGGAAAATGTCAAATTTTATATTAATTTAATGTTTAAATCTCATTTTTAAATAACATTTAACGAGTCATCGCGTTTGTTGCATGTAATGATTTAAAAAAGTTGTGAAGACAAAGATATTATAAATTCTGAATGAATAAATTGTTACTGCATATTGTTAACAAGCTTGAAATAGAATGTGAACGTTCTTCCCACAAGTTAAGCAAAATACGTAATTTCTGTGATCTCTGAAAATTGAGTTGTACCATGTCAACTTTAGCCATTATCATACAAAATGCATCAAAATAGCAGGACAAAGGCAAACCTTTGATCTTTGTAGCAAGACTTAACTTAAGTAATTTAAATAAAGATTATATTTTTTATAAAATCATTGGAGAGTTTTTTAATATAGATTTGAATGCAATTGAGTAGAATAAAATAATATTTTTTATTGTAATAAGCTAAGAAAAATTTGCAAGGCAATAAAAATCTTAATATTTCTGATAATAAATTTTGGAGCTTTGTCTGTACAAAATCATGAAAAAGTATTACGATAAAATGTATGTAGCTAAATTTTTTATTTTCCCACTTTATAAACATTATTTTTCTATTTCTATAACATTTTATTTTTCTATATATAACGTTTTCTATTTCTTCAACTACTTACGAATTAATTCATTTTTGCGTGTTAGGTTACATTTTTTAAATAATCCTAATAATATTAGAAATTGCTAGATGTTTTTAAATCATCCTGTGCATTTTCTATCGAGTTCTTCTAAGTTTCTCTAATTTATATCATAACATTACTCTAGCTGTCGTCATTACGCCGAGCTTATACGCGGCACAAAGAACAAAGTTTGTGCACGATATTTCTTACTTCCGTTAAACGTACCGATTACCTTAACTTCTATCGATCGATTCCTTTATTACGTTATTATTCATGTGTACAGGCGGTGATGTGCTTCGAAATTCGATACAATCCCCCAGACGGAAGTTGCAGCTCGTACGCGGTGTCGGAAATAATGGAGGACGAGCAACAAATGTTAATCGACATCGAGCAGAATATCGCGAACCTCGAGAAAAGTCTCGAGCAAGCCAACAGCAGTACACCCGGCGGAAAAAGGAGAGGCTCTTGGCATACTCCCGAGAAAACATCAAAAAAAGGCTTCTTACCAAGAGGTACCTCTCTATCGACTAGCGAAAAATCACCTGACACTCGAAAGCGGTGAGTGGCACATGAATAGATTGTTTACAATAAAATAACGTATACATTACAATTTCAGAATTTAAAAGATTAATAAAATGTCTTGATATGTATAAATAATCTTAAATTAATAATAAAATTATTAAAAAATATAATTTTCATTTGTAAGAATAAAGTATAACATCTATTTCAGTTTTCTTGCATTTTAAAATTTTGCAATTTCAGAATTTAAAAGATTAATAAAATGTCTTGATATGTATAAATGATCTTAAATTAATAATAAAATTATTAAAAAATATAATTTTCATTTGTAAGAATAAAGTATAACATCTATTTCAGTTTTCTTGCATTTTAAAATTTTGTTCTGTAAGTTAATTTTCAAAATCATACTTCTCCGTGTGCTACAATACCTACTTTACGAAATAAATAAGTATTTTTGAATAAGTATCTTTTACATTTGGTATTTTTTAAATGTTGCTGTTATTTAATAAAAAACTTTTTAATTATTCAATTTTTATTTATGTAATATTAGAATATAAATTTCTGCTGAGAATAAAATCAAAATTATTCAAGAAAGTTAATAGACAAACAATGGAACAAATATTCCATAAATATGAAAAACATAAGAAGTATATTATTTTATACTTGATATGAAATATACATCAATTTGACAAACATAATACAAATATAGGTATAACTTTAAAATTTGACTTGTTAAAATCTAAAAAGCCATATTATGAGTTTAATATATTATTAAAATTTATAACATTTCGCTAAAATTAACTTCTCATTTTTAAAATAAATGAGTTACGTAATATATTACGTTCTCTACTCGTTTTAAGAAAATTATTTTTTCTTGCGTAATTTAAATCCGTCTTATAACACTTATATATCATAATGATATCGTCAAGGCAATTATTAATATTGCAATAATGTTATTTCTTGAATGACAATTATGACATAATAATTCAATTGAATTTGCTCCATTTAGCAATAGGTACAATAAATTGTCGCGATTCATAATTTTTTGTTTCAGAATGGCGAGGCAAAGATATCGCATAATTATGTCTGCCTCGAATAGCAAATAACAGATACCATATTTTTTTAGAGCGATCTATTGTCAGAAACATAAACGAGATAATTACGAGATATACATGTCACTCTAGCTTATACCGAAGTTAGATTATACCGAAATATGTTACGTGAGGATATATTACCAATGAGATATATTACCAGTAAACGCAAACTACGTCAAAATTACTCGCAAAATATTCATGTATTAAACCATGTATCATATTTATGTTTCAATTTGATAAAATTCTATTTATAGATCGATAAAAACGAAATAAAATATTGAATTAACAGTAATCGAGCATTAACTTAACGAGAAACGCGCATGTGAAAATTTTCGTGCTTTTTTTATTCATAAGAATGTACAGAATCTCTTAAAGAAGTGGTTTTCGCAATTTGTAGTGTTATAATACTACTAACTTTATACAATTACTATTAAAACTTCTACTTTTATCGCTACACTACCATACGGTTTAATTGCGAATAACGTGGAAAGCATATTCAATATAAGTGGAATTCATGCATAATAATTACAAATTGAAATATACATTATTAAATTTCTTTTCGCAAAATAAAACTTAATTATTTAAATCACATTTTTATATTCCAGGTATCATGCAAGATTAATTGCAATTGTTTTGTAATTTCCTATGGCTATTGATTTTACATACAAGAAAGATGTAATTTAAAGCTGAGAAAGAAAGAAGTAATCAATCGTCAATTCTGTTAAATATGTAATTATATATTAATTTATAATAAAAAATAATTAAAATTGCTTGCATTTATAAGAATATTATAAAGAATTATTACGAATTTAAAAATTACATAACTTTACATAGATAAATATCTTATCGTATAATATAGTAGTATTATATAGATAAATATGAGAAACATGAAACATCCATTTTTAAATCTGCACTTTTAAAGTAATTTTTCACTTTATTTAAGCTGAAAACTGTATGAAAATGAACTACATGACTTGTTTTATTTAAAAATTTCGCATATCATGTTTATTTGGTGAAATACCTACATGCAGCGATATATCTTCATTAGCGTTTACTTTTTACGCGTCATCAGAAGACTAAAAATTGCATTTTACTGTTTTCTATCTCATTTAAACTCAGAGTTAGAACGAGAAAAACGTAAATGTCTTAATAAATGGTTCCCAACGCAATATATATATTATTTAGACATTTATTTTTTCAAAATAACTAACATGTCATTAACAATTATTTTTTTCTTTATTACATTATTAAAAAGTTCTAATATATATTTAATATCAAGAGTTGTTTAAATCTAATTTTTATATTATTTAAGCGATTAAATTTACAAAAATATAAACAAATTTAAATTTAAATTAAGTATTCTCAGAAGGTTTGTTTGTCACGCTTACTTTTGTAAAACATTTAATTAATATGTCATTGAAATGTATTTTATATTTTATACGTGAAATTTAATTTACTTTTTACTCTTATATTTTATAAATACAAATAACATCTATTTCCGCTGCATTTATGTTTTCATTTGAATTTTCAAAACAATAAATAAACCATTAAAATGACTTACGAATGCATATTAGCTTTTGCAAATTGCTTACGGTTACTTTAATTAATTAACAGCTTCCGACATTATTAAGTATTGTGTTATTACATTCCGCCGTCAACGTCACCGAACCGTGAAGAGATTGCTTAATTAGAGCGACAGAGCGTTCGACGGTGTCGATAATGTGTTAAAGTTCGTTACCACGACGATCTCGATGAACCTTTTTACGAAAAGGTCAGAGGCGGAAAACGCGAGATGTATTATATGTACATCCGGTGCGCGATATGTAAAATATGGAACGGAAGATTATAGGTGCACTATTGGTATAAGATATAAGTGTAAGACAAGAATAAAATATCGACCATTTTCCAGGTGTTAGTATTATTATACATATGACGCAGAGACCATTATCATAATAATCTTTTTCAATTTTTTTAAGTATTCAAATAGACCGCTGTGAAATTATATCCAAGATAAGGCTTAATCTGTCACTTACCTAGAAATATTCATAACATTAGTGATAACTTAAGCTTCTTATTCTTAATATATCTCTCTTTGAGAGAGAGAGAGAGAGAGAGAGAGAGAGAGAGAGAGAGAGAGAGAGAGAGAGAGAGAGAGAGAGAGAGAGAGAGAGAGAGAGAGAGAGAGAGATTTAAATTCTCTATAACACAGAATTTTAATACTTTTTATGGTAGAATAGATAAGAACATATAAGAGTTTCAAGCACTTTATAACAAAAGAACTTTTTGCTATAAATTTTTTTATTTCATTATAATTTTTTTTTTTATTTAATCCCAATTGATTCTATATTTTTCTATTTTCTTTTGCTTGCTCAGAATGAAAGGAGACTATAGCTACTTCATGAAGGTATTATTAGGATCTTATCCCGATGCGTTGGAAAAGAAGTTGCTTTTTATATCTCGCAGGAGGATTAAACTCTCTTGGGAATACGTCACGGCAATTCCTGTCACTATTTCTCGACGCGAGAACGTAATCGAACGTAACTCATGATCCACACGCGTAATAATGTGCCCGTAACATATCCTCGCTCGCAAAACAGCCCACGGTATTCCTTCGTTATAATCGACAGAGATCGAAGTAACACGGATGCGACATATCGTAGAACACGAAGCCTTTAATTCTGTCCCCGTTTTTCTGTTAGTAGTATAACACCGCGTTTTCATCGCCGGATTATAGAACGTATAATATACATATAGGGAGGATTATGTATTGGTTTCAATATTGTCCAAGAGTTTTTGAAACTTTACTTTTTAAAATTTTTAATTATTTTATTAAATATTAATAAATAAGATTAATGAAGTATAAAGTTTAATTTGCAAATAATAGTTTGTAATATTAGTTGAAGCTGTGCATCCATAAATGCGTCTTTCAATAATATGTAAGGATTAAAAATACCTTTTCTTAAAATCTTGTTCAAATTTAGTTTACAGATTAAGAGATTTGCAATTTAATTTAAGCGTTTGCAATCTCGAAATAATTTAATCCGCCGCTATGTGTTTACGGTTAGGAACGAATGATATTGCGGCTTAAAGTGACTGACGCATTGAGACGGGATCACAAAAGTTCTCGGTGTACAACAACAAGAAACCCGACGGAAGCGATATGAACGTAAGGTGCTAGTAAGCGGCTTTCCGAGTTACCTGGAGGAAAGAAAAGTTTTTTATGTTTATACGCTGTGAGAAGAATAATATACAAAGAAATGAAATCGGGTATTTTGTTTCTACTAGAATTAGAGTTAAATGCAGTCTAAGCCAAGAAATAAATTTTTAAAAATTTGATACTTCTTTCTCTTTCCTTATTCTTTCTTTCTTCTAATATATTGAGCAATAAAATATTGTAAAAAATGTAAACGATAGATGACCGTTGTTTATTCTGAATTCTAATTTTAATTATATATTCTATTTACAATTCCATATTACACATATCAATCAGTACAGTGGATAATAATTGATTTTTAGAGAACATTTTACTTCTCGAGACGTTAAGGTTTCTCAGTATAAACGCAACGAAAATTAGTTTTTGGAAAAGTTATATATTTTATCCGCTGATTATTGAATTCCTTCATGGAATTCTCCCTTTGCTTCAGAAGCACGACTTTGAGGAGCGTGCGATCCCTGCTAAAATTGGGAAAGCAGAGACCACCACGTACTCGCTCCTGCGACAGCAACTCGGAAACGAGAGAACTCCTTGACAGACAGGACTCCAGTTGCCCAACTTCGAATGAGCCTTCGCGAACGAATTCTATGACGTCCCTCGAAACGAATGCGTCCGATAACGACAGTCAATTAAGCGCCAAACCTGAGCAAGAAGAAACAGTTGCAAAGTCAGCCAAGAAATCTAAACCCAAGGTTAATATTTTTTAATAATAATTAATTTCTTAATTATTTGCATTGTACATGTTAATAAGAAAGTTAAATATAGAACTTTATATTTATATATTATAATATGTATAATCAATCAATATCTTACATAATAGCATACTAAAAGCACGAAAGTTTAAAAATGATGATTATCAGGTAGAAATCTTATATTGATGTTTATTATATTTTATATATTTCGCATTTAATATTTTCTTTCTATATTTTATATAAGTCTAGATTGTTATATCTTTACTTATCTGCATTTCAAAATGTTGCAATATAGTAGGAAAAATTTTACTTTTCTTCATGTTTTTGTTTAGACAATAATATAAATTTAACAGACGTTTTCCGTTAAAAGAAACACAGTTCTTGCAAAAGAAAGTAATATTGAAACGTAAATTGCATTAAGCATTTACGATAATACTGACACAGCAATTATCGCAAATGACGACGCAATTATCTTTAAATGAGATTGAGGTCGATCGATTCTAAAAGGGCAAACTTAAATTACGAACAAAGAGTAAGGGAAATTTTTTTACAAAATTATTTTAATTTTTTTCCTGCAACAATAATTTCAATATTACAGCTATTTTATGTTGTGTACTTTAGAAAATTAACAATTCGTAATAATATCGCGAAACAGGATATTTTCTTTGGAAACATTTTACAAAGAAACACATAGAAGTGTTGTCCTTCAATTTATTAGCTGATATGTAAAGATCTTGAATTTTCTAACACGAAATACTTACGAACTTTATATTGATGTTATTGCTCATTGTTTTGATTTATAACTATTAAAAGAGAATATAATATATTTTAAATAATATTGTAACATATTATACACAAATTAAAATATTTCTTCAAAGTTACGGAATTCGATAAAGAATGTATGTATAGAAATAACAATTCTCATTAACAATTTGCAATTGCTTTTACAATTCGTATTCGATAAACATTGTACACGAGTACTGAAAAATGCTTTCCCATCTTCTTCAAAATGAATAAAATGAAATATTCACTATTTTAAATATAAGATGCTGCGAACTTATTCAGAATCTCCGATATTTCTTCGGAGAGCAGAATGATAAAATTTCCTTTATAACGAACAGATACGTGACTTTACTCCAAGTTACATAGACATGATATATGATAACCGTAAAGGATTCTCGTGCAGAAGCTTTGTTGAATTCGATTTACATATATAAAAACTTTTTTAACAGTCAACCGAGCTTTTGGATTCATTATTACGTTTAAAATTTTTTATTCGATATGCGTGTTATTTGATATTGTTTTCCAAGTAAGTAATTTTAAACGTTACATCACTACACAAGATATGCTTTAAACGCAAATGAAAGATAACAGAGATATTTTTTTTGTCTTCGTTATATTACAGTAAGAATTGTATATTGAGCACTCTCCTCTCGGATTTAAAAGTATTGCACGTGTCGTTTGATATTCCACATCGCAATTCAAGTTATTTAAGTCAAAGTGCGAACTTTTCTCGTTTTACAGTCGAGCGATACCTGGCAAAGCGCGTTAAAAGCCCAAGATTACCAGGTGTGCGTTACGATCATAGAAGCGCGGCAACTCGCCGGTCTCAACATGGATCCGGTCGTCTGCGTGCAAATCGGTGATCAACGCAAATACACGAGCGTTAAGGAATCCACGAATTGCCCGTACTACAACGAAGTAAGAAGCAAAAATACACCAAAAAAAATTTCTATATATGTGGAATCCTCTAAATCTTAGAGGATTTTACTCTTATACAGGCCTCAAGAGAATTCCTTTCAAATCAAGAGAAAAATAATAAAACGAAATATTTCACTTTATTGAAAAAGAAATATGTTTGCAGTAAAACAGTAAGCTTAGAATATGAGATTATGAGAAAAATTACTTTGAATGTAAAATACTTTTTTTGAGGTGTACATTGTCTAATTGTCGGATTTGCGTTGTGTAGCAAATTTGGATTACGAATTCTATTAACTTATAAAATGAATTCCTCATAGAGCTTTTATCTTTTTCAGCTTATTCAGATGATTAAAAATTATAATTGTTTCGGAGAAATTATTTTTCTGCAGAAAATACTATTACTTATGTATTCAGGCATATTTTCGTCTCTACTAATTATTTCTGTCGTTTATATTTTCAGTATTTCGTCTTCGATTTCCACATGCCGCCTGTCATGCTCTTCGATAAAATCATCACGCTGTCGGTGAGTTTACTCGCACGTATTAATTTATAGTTTAAAACTCCGAAGCAAGAAGATTTAATTAATTTTCTCATTTATATTTAATACATTCGAAACGGAGTTAGTTGCGCGATAAATGTGCGTTTCTGAATAATTTCGCTCCATTACATCTTTACCGTTCGCAATTATATTCAGCGGGTATTTAGACCAATATCGAAAATCGATTATTTGAGAAGGGCTTAAGGAGAAAGAACATTTAAATTCCGTTTGGGAATTATAACCAACGTATACGCATATTAGACGACAGGTCGAGCTTTTGATGTTCAAAATGAAAATGTGAGGGAATGAGAAAGAAGCTCAAACAGCACATCTTTTAATAATACGCAGGTGCAGCAATCGCGGAATCTCTTGCGCGCTAATCTAACGCTGGGCAGCTTTAAGTTAGACATCGCGACGGTATGGGCACAACCAGGTACAGGTTTCACATTGTCCAGAGACCATGGACGAGTCTAATGCTTGGTGTACTTGGAAATTTCGCTCTCCGAGAGAACGTTAATTAAATATTAATTAATGTTGAATTACGTTTACGACGAAAATCGTAATATCAATTCAAGTATAATTACGAAACATTGAAAATTATATTAGAAATGTAAAATGCATACAATGTATTATTAATATTTAAAGAATATAATTAAAAATATAAATTATCTAAGTAAAAGAAGCTTTGAAAATATAAAATAGAAAAATGTAGTTGTGTCTCGAATACTTGTGTCTTTTACAAGTATTTGAAATACACTACGCTATCTTGATTGAAGCAAAAATCTTTGCTTTAGCTATTGAACCAAACGATTATTTGAGTGCATCTCTTTGAAAATTGATATCGTCGCACGTAAATTAAATTCTCAAGTAGTACACCTGGTATGAAACTCGGTATGCGATGCTGGCAATAAGTGCACTTCATTTTATCGACAAATGTTTTCAACAAATAAAATCATTACATCACTTCCGCACTCTGCCTGTGAGTTTTGAAGAGCCCCCTGTTTACAAAGACATCCTCTTGCGCAGCATAACTTTAAGAACTTGGAAAAGTGTAGACATTCATTATGACGCACTGTAATATTTTTTTAACAAGAAAATTTCACCAACTTTTGTTTAGTTTTCTTAATACCTCTGGTTCTGCGATTCTCTATTTAAGATTCCTGAAGGTGCGAGATTTCACGCTTCACGTGACTAGAGAGTCGCATGCTTAAGAGACCGGATTTTTTACGAATTATTCTTCCTCGTTGAATTTAATCAGTAAATGGTTGTACGACATCGTATTCTGTTTAAAAGTACTAATTTTCATTAAGTCTGCACAAATGTTTTGTCTTATTTTAATAGTAGCAATTTTCGTATTTTATGTATCAGTAGTAATCAATACATGTTAGTAGTATTGATGTTGTATCTGTCGAGTTTTCTCCAGTATATCTTTATGCATACTTTAAAATTACGTCTTTATTTTCTACGTTTTACATGCGGAAGCATCGTTGGCAAATGAACAAACAGTTCAAATTATTCACCTTAATGAATACATACTACTTTTAACATATCCTGTATAAAGACGTTTATAAAATCAGAATTTTTACGCATTAATACGAAATTAACAGGCCACTTGCAAATATTTAAACAGTATATTTAAAATCAAATTTCAGGTTATTTGCAAATAGAATATCACAGGTCATTTGCAATGTCACAGGCCATTTGCAAATAACAACAATATATTTAAAATAAAACATTTTGCAGTCTTCCATATTGCAGATAGATTTTCTTTGTCAGTTCATACAATGCATTTTTTCGAAACGCATTTTTTAGCTTCAAAATTCAACACAATCATTGTACCTGATCGTAATTCATCGATTTCAATGGTTCGGAAGGAATTGTTAGCGAAAACTGTGGAGAGAGTGCCGGTGAAGAAATATCAATCATCATTTGTTACGTTCGACATTCGTTGCGGGAAAAAGCGTTCTATTTTTATCGTGAATTGTCCGCATGCCTTTTCACTTCCACGTATGGATGTTCTTACGCATGTACATACCGTAAATGTGTACGCCCAAGTTAATCCTGAACCACGCATTCTCGCACACGCTAAAGTACTGTATGAAACAGGTAAAAGTTTTATGGCTGCCCGTACGATCGCATCAAGATAATAAATCACTCGTGAACGGATAAACTTCCGCCCCAATTACTCACATCGATTCTTTTCGGTCTGAACTAAATCGTATTGACAAAATGTCACGTGAAATATCCTGTTTTGTTAAGAGAAATGTTATAAATCTAAGATTATAAATTTATTTTTAATTAGGATACGCATTTTAAAATGATAAAAATTCTTCTAATTAAATAGAAGACTTTATTAAATACCATCATATTTTAATAATAAAACTTATTAATGGTATTCATAGAAAATCCAATTGCGAAGAACAAAATTTAATTTGTCAAGGATTTGATTTAAAAATATTATTAATGTTTTTCTAATACTTCAACAAGAAACTGTTAGTATATTATTTCGTTTCTATAAGAAAAAAAAGATTTCATGATTTTGTTATTCATATTGTGTATATATGATATTGTTTACCTAGCATTTTAAAATATGGAATATAAGCGTATATACATGTATAAAATCTTCTTTTTACTTATAATTATTATATCGAGGTTACTTTGATATTTTAATCGATGCTCTAATAAACTTGAATAAAGTAATAACATACCAAGGCTAAAGGTCCCAGCAAAATATCGATTACATTGTTAAAGGTATAATGTAATCGTACGCTGTTTAATTGCATTAAGGTTGCGTAATACACTCGCTCGCTGTCCAATGCTATTATCAGATATTTTTTATTATTTATAGAAAATAAACGAACGCCTCGAATAAATGTGTTGCAAGCAATGATTGCGCACATACGGTGACGTAAATCAACATATCAGCTTTAATTGATACCTTTATTTATTGATAGATATCGAGTACAGTTGAAATTATAATGCGTGGGCGAGGTGTGTGGTTTTCGGACAAATCTAAACCATTTTCAAAAGAGTTGATAAAAGTAAATGTTTGAATGTGTAACAGGCAGCTGTTTATATTACTCTGGTTGTCCAATTTAAATCGCACTCTCAAAAGAAATAAACCCACAAAGATAGAAAATTGAAATAAAAAAACTGCAATTCTCTCGGTCCTGTTTCATGCCCGAAAAAAAATAAAGCTTTTTTATTGCTTTTTGCAGATCTCTCTCTCTCTCTTTCTTCAATTCTTAGCTATTCTCTTTTGTCTGTATTTCAATAATTGTCTCATTGTAAACTGTAAATTAAAAATCGGAGAGTTTATCCAGAAACGGACTTGAAAAGCATATTCTAATGGTAACAGCAGCATATGAAAGAGCTATTCATATCACAAAATTATATTTTAATATTTTATTTTAATGTAATATTATTTTTCTAAATATAGCGATATATTTTAAATTTATTTCTAAAAGGAGATATAAAATATCAAATTTTAAAAATAAATCATTTCTTTCAAAAGAGCATTACATTTATATCATGCTACTTTTTAGGATAAACTCTCCGCGAGCTAATCGTAAATCTCTCCCTTCTTTTGATAATTTCCGATCGACGTTAGTGAACTTTATTCCTAGATCATCAATTTTACCATAAATGGGCTCTGCTCACCGACCCGGATGACGTTGCCGGTGGACCTAAAGGCTATCTAAAATGTGACATAAGTGTTATTGGCAAGGGCGATACTGTGAAGATCCCTCCGAAAAGTGAAAAAGACGAGGATGACATCGAAGGCAATCTTCTATTGCCGGATGGAGTGCCGATTGAGAGACAACGTGCGAGATTCATAGTAAAGATTTACAGAGCTGACGGTTTGCCGAAAATGAACAGCAGCATTATGGCGAACGTGAAAAAGGCTTTCACGGGGGAAGTGAAAGATTTGGTGGATCCATATATTCAAGTGTCCTTTGCCGGGCTCAGCGTAAGCTCGATTTTTTTATGATATATTTAGCTAATTTCAACATTGTAAAATGATTTATTATTAAAAGTTATTAAGAATATCTTATGCTAATTAACGCTAATTAATGTACTTCTGATCGGAAAGATTAGCTACATGATTTACGATCTAATTAAAGAGTTTTGTAAAAAGCGTTTTATTAAAATAAAAATTTAGCAAAACTATTAAAGTTAAAAACAAACCAGTTTATTGCCGTGTAAAATGGTTGAATTTTTACTTGAAACGAAAATTTGATATTAAATGGAGCGTACTAGATGTCAAAAACAATTCAACATTTTTCTATTTATTGGACTCCAGGGGAAAACAAGCGTGCGGAAGCATAGCTACGCTCCAATATGGAATGAACAGATAGTTTTTACCGAGATGTTTCCTCCGCTTTGTCAGAGGATAAAGATACAATTATGTGATAACGATCCAGTGCACGCCACCGTCATCGGTACACACTTCGTCGACCTAAAGCAGATCAGCAATGACGGCGAAAAGGGTTTCTTGCCGACCTTTGGTCCGGCGTTTATCCATCTTTATGGTAGCATCAGAGATTACAGTCTCATAGACGAGCATTCGACCTTGAATACCGGCTTGGGCGAGGGAATTTCATATAGAGCAAGGTTGTGCAGCATATTTTATTTTATAAAAAAAATATCTATACATCATAAACATTATTACATACATTACATAAATAATGCAATTAATACGTTATTCTATATATTTCATAATTTTATTTCATTAATTTTAAATAAATAATAAAGTTGGGATTAATTGATAAAATGTAAAAGTAAAATGAAATAGGGACAAAAAATTAATTATGTAGAAGATATGCTGAATTACAACTTATATTCTCTGTTTCTCGAATGTTGCTCATATTTAGATTATTGATTGCGATACGAACCGAAATCACCGATAACGTAGAAATAGCACCGTCGGAAGTTGAAGTGGAGCCGACAGTGCCTGTCAACGAAACCGCCTACGCGAGGAACGAGGAGTTCTTCCTATATGCCACAATCATGGACGCCACAATGATCGATAAAAAGCTTGGTGATAAGCCGATGTATTTTGAAATATCGATTGGAAACGCGGGCAACGCTCTCGACGGTCACAATGAAAGTTTCAAGGTGAAAGATTTTGCACCATCAACTCTCTGAAAACAAAATTTCTTAATAAAGAAAAAAGGAATTTATCTAATACTCTACTGCGGAAGAACTTTTTTTATTAAGAAAAAAAGAAAAAAAGAAATTGTGTTAGGCTATCAATTTCGTCTGTAAAAGGTAAAGCTTGTTATAGATGTACGATGGAGGTTCGAGGGGTGGAACGAGCGGGGAAGAAGACGACCTGCAGGAAATCCTCGCTGGATCCTGGCAAAGTACTACACCAGCTAGTAAACCAATGACGCATGATAAGATTTATTATTTCTTGCCGTACTGGGACGACAAGCCCTGCCTTCATGTAAGAAGCATATGGCCGGACTACAGACGTAGAATGTACAACAGCAATATTATTGGCAAGATTGTTGACAAACTGGTAAGAGTTTACCGCTTTATTAATCATAATTATCCAAGCCTCGATCTTGATCGCAAACCAATATTTCTTAAATCAACAATGTATCTGGTCAAATTCAAGAATCAAAAGAGAAATATTATCTAATGTAAAGAAAATACTTGAATTACTTACATTTTCTCAATTATTGTTTATATTTAGATTATTGACAGCGATACGAGTCATTAAAAAATAATATATATTTATGAAATTCTTAAATTTAGCATACAAAGATAAAGAATTTTTAAAAGAACTAATTTTTTCACCTTTAAAAGTTGTAGTATTGAATTATTTGTGATTTTCAAATGTTCAGCTTTATTTTATTAGAATCATTTAAGGAATATATTTAACTAAATCGGATATCTCTCTTTATTCTCTCTCTATTTTCTCAAGAGAGTGAAATTTTTTAATGGAAACATAAGTACTGTCTGATTAAGGTGAAGAGATTACGAGCGATCTCGATTTAAGGGATTTACATAAAACCGATAACCGACTTCTCTTCGTATTCCCACCAGGAGGAAGGATTGTCGGAGGTACAATCGCACTTGGAAGACTCGTCGTGTGAAAAGCTTTTGAAATCTGCTCTCGAGGAACTCAGCGCCAATTGTAATCGGTATGTCAGTATTAGCAAGTCCAGCGTGACCGGTCCGGGCGTCGGAAAAACGAAACTGGACAAGGAGCGTACAAAACTATGCCAGCGAGAGATAGAGAATATCGGGATCCTGTCGCGCAACCTCAAAGCCCTCGTGACCAAGAGCAGCTTCAAGGAGAGACTGAAAACAGCCCACTCTTATCTGCAGAAATTAAAGTTTCTTGTTGAAGATGTCAGTTATTTTTCTTGAACGCTGTTGCCGTACTGTCGCTAATGTATCTTGCGAAATCGAATTGCTTGATCTTTACAGCCGCAAGACTCTCTGCCGGACGTGTTCATCTGGGTGATAAGCTCCGGAAGGCGGGTGGCGTACCAGAGGATACCGGGTCGTGAGCTGATTTATTCGGTGGTCGACGAGGAATGCGGCCGACATTGTGGGAAGGTGCAAACTATGTTCCTGAAAGTAAGTAAACGTATTAAAAATAATTGGCTCTTTCCATATGTGTAGTCTTTTATATAGTTTAATACACCAAAGCTTTGTTTTTCAAAATTCAAATTCTGGTAATAAAAATATATTATTTTTAACTTATCACATCGTTCTTTCATACGTTCTCTCTACGTTGAAATCTTTCTACAAAACACATAATTATACGTAAAAAATATCTACATGCAATTTGTGTCTCTCATAATTATTGAAGTATTATTTATTTTTTTGATATTATAAATTCAGAGATAAAATGAAGGAAACGTAAAATTGAATTTTAAAGAAATGTTAACATTTAATATTCTCTTGTCTCAAGTGGAGTCTATGTATAGCTTCCAGGCAAAAGGAGATTCGGACCCTCGGGATGGGCGATTCAAACGAAATTGCAGATCTATATGTGGTTAGGAATACTAAAGCACAAGAAGTATTTTATCCAAGGTTTACCGAAGGGATATGAGGTCAGCCACGAGTTGCGAAACGTGGATAGGCCTCGCGCTTTGCCGCCTACTGTAATTCACTATGTTCAGAAACATGTACGTATTTATTCGACCTGCATAGTTTGCCAGATAAACACGTAATCCTATTATTCTGAATCGATTGTTAGAAATTTCAACTGAGGGCTCACATGTACCAAGCAAGATCGCTGATCGGCAGTGACGCGTCTGGTCTCTCGGATCCATTTGCGAGGGTGATCTGCGGAGAGTTTTGCAAGTGTACTCAAGTGATCGACGAAACCCTAAGTCCAACGTGGGATGAGTTGCTGCTGTTCGATGACATCTTAATCTACGGCACGGCTGAGGAGATTAAGAAGGACCCACCCTCCATCGTCATCGAGCTATTTGATCAGGATAAAGTGGTGAGTTAACGCAGTCTTTACATTGTCATTCTTTTTCTTGTGATTTTTATAGATAATTTCTACATATTATTTTTAAATGTATCTATTTGTCAAAAATCTATTTAATACTCAAAGTAACAATCAGCAAATTTTCTTAAATGCATGGCTATTTTATGTACAATTAAAGGCCGAAATTACTCAAAAATATTCAACTTGTAAATCGTGAAAATGTGGATTTAATTTATTGTATTAAATACAGATGTATGTATGTATTTAATTTTATATTAAAAATACAGATTTAGATTCAGTTTAATTAGAATTATATTGACACACGCGTAAAACATTTCTAGAAAGAATTATCGCTTCTATGATTTCGTAATCATTCTTTTTACAGAGTCATATTGTAGCTATGGACATAACACTGCATGAGGGCTCTGCTTTGACAGTTTGTATAAAACATATTGACATTTATACGATGCTGGATAACATGACGCACGTCACACGATATTCGCACCGAGAATACACACATAACATACGTTCGACGTAGCACTCGTTACATATGTGTTAGGATATAGGTAAATCAGCAAACTTATGCTATCAGAATTCGTATACTCAAAATTTCAAAGACTACGAGTTTCCAAGTCGTGAAATTGCTACTATAGTCCACGAAGAGTCACATCTACCCACACAACCGCACAACCGCAAATTACTTTTGACTATGACTTGGTTCCCTTTACCTTACTCGGTTTCATGTTACTGTGGTAAATAGATACACCTTTCTATCTATTAATACTAGTATTTTCATTGTGAAGTCTGTCCAGGCGAGTCTACGTTTGATTATTGAAGTTAAAAAATACTAATAAAAATTTTTTAATAGTAATATCAATTTTAGAAGAATATTATAAAAAATGTTTATCTATTTAAAGTTTATAGTTTCTTGAAAGAATTTGTGTCCATAATTTTATTTTTTATATTATAATTTTATTCTGTTGCACAAAGGTGCTTTTTAATTACTATGTAATTTTCTCTCTAATGTAAATTCGCAATTAATTTCTTAATTAACTTATCTGATATACAAATTCTTTTCTTAAATTGTATGTACCGTCAATTAATAAATAATATTTTTTTTTATAATTGATTGCTTGCTATAAATATTAAATTTTGAAAAATAATTCAAATACTTTAATAATTCTAATTTCTTGTCTTAATTATTTCAGAAATTGTAGAAATTACTTTATACATTTATTCTCTTTCTTATAAATCCTTTTCACTCTGCACTTCTTCACAGAGCCCATGAATATCTTATTAATAAGTAAATCTGCAAATATTTAGATGATAAATGTTCCCCTTCTCACGGATTCCTCGCATCTTCGTAGTTACACGGTCGATCAATAACATTTCTGTTTGGGCACATCAAAATCTCTCTTTACGATTTCAGGGGAAATCGGAGTACATCGGTCGGGCAATTGCACGACCTCATGTCAAACTCGCCTCCGAGTCTTACACGCCTCCGCAGTATCCACCATCCTTGGAATGGTACGATGTTACCAGAGGAGCCTCAAGAGCTGGCGAACTTCTGGCGGTTTTCGAATTATTGGAATATCCCTCTAGTAAAGATTACGGCTTTCCTACTTTGCCGGATCCCAAAGATTCCAGCTGCGGCTCTCAGACTGCGGGTTCCGGACAGGATCAAGGCCCGATTCTTCCCGTGCCCGTGGGAATTCGACCTACTTTATCGAAATATCGGTAACATTATTTGTGTTTTGTTATCATTTATTTAAAAGATTTTTGTATTTTTAAGTTTCTTAAATGGAAAAGTTCTTAAATAAAGTTTTTAGAAAGATAGTTTCTTAATAATTAGTTGTAAGATTATATTTAAAAAATCTAATCAATGTATGTAGTTAATTAACCCAGTATTTTTCAGTTTTTATTCGAGAGATAAAATTTCTATTTTTTAATAAGTTATTTTTGCAGTTTATTAAAACTTTTATGATAAATGAGCGTTGTTTAAACAAAAAGATATGTTTCAGAATATATATGAAAAAAAATATGTCACAGACGAATAAAAATATTGTTATAACACTTTTAATTGAAAGTATTGGCTTTCAGAATCGAAGTGCTTTTTTGGGGTTTGCGGGATCTGAAGAGAATCCATCTACTAACTGTCGACAAACCCCGCGTGGACGTTGAATGCGCCGGTCACATTCTCTATTCGTCTGTCATAGCAAATGCGAAGAAGAATCCGAATTTCAATACGCCGATCAAATTTCTGGAACTGGAGCTTCCTGAGCAGGAGCTTTATCGACCGCCATTAACTATACGCGCAGTGGATTGTCGGAGTTTTGGTAGATATACCCTGGTCGGTACTCATACCATCAATTCAATTCACAAATACATGTACTACCCTTTAACTAAAAGGGCAAAGGACGCTCAGGAAAGGAAGAAGAGTTTGTACCAGTTACAGTGTACGGGTAATTACATAATTGATTAATTAATTGCGAGATACTTAGAAACTGGTTCATAATTGTGATACAAATAGAATCTTGCAAATAGAATAAATAGAGAGTGTAATACAGTATAATTTAATAATATACAATTTAACTAATTTTAATAAGTATAATTAAATCTTATCACAATAATAATACGATTCTATAATTGAAGAATATGACAAATATATAATTATTAATTATGAATCAAGAAAATAATGTCATATTCTATAATGAATTATTTGTTATAACAATTTATTTAAAAGTTAAATACAAAAATTAAATTATTAATTAAGCTAAAAAGTAATGTGTAGATTTAGCGTTTTAATTTCAATATTTTACATATTTATTGCAGCTCTTGATCAATCTAAATCAAAACTCCAACAAACAGCATTACTCGAATCGATGACTGACTTGGAAGCTAACAATGGAGATACCATTATCACTCTGGGATTTGAGTTAGGATGTGGTTCTACTAAAAAAGATAAAACGGAACAAAACTTACGTAGAAAGCAAAGCTTAGCTAATGACAACAACATGAGTACGTTTGCAAAAACTACGTTTTCATGTTATATTAATGTTATAATGGCACACAAAATATAGATATCAAAAATATATATTATTTATTGTTTTAATTAAATTACAATAATTTAAGAAAAATTAGAAATTTTTAACAGTTTTATCAATTATTATTACTATAATCAATTTATATCTTTATATCAACCCTCTTTATGATTTTTTATTAACTATCTAATTAATTAAATAATATGTGACATGTGAAGATCTTTAAAATATTGCATTTTTAGGCGATTTAGGTACGTTAGAGGACGAAGATGGTTGTCAGGACTGGTGGACAAAGTATTTTGCGTCTATAGAAGCGATGATTGAGGAGAATAAAGAACTGCGCAAAGAAAAATCCATATTTCAAAATCAGCCAAATGGAACGCTACCGATGTTGTTAGACGAAGCTGTCACACAAAGTCAGTTGGCCGCCTCGGGCGATAAAAATCTCGGGATTAATCCTACAAAGAGGTTGTTCGGTTTGAAATCACCAACGAATGCGGTGAAATTCGTCTCGCGGCTCAGTCCGAAGCAAACCCAGTACAAGTATAACAAGACTGCTTTACTGAAGATATATCCTGGAGAATTGGAGGCGCAGCCCGAGTTTGAGCAGTTTAAAGAATGGTTGCACACTTTCGAATTGTATCGAGGCAAAAAGACCGGCGACGAGACTGAGGACGAGTCAAGGATTGTCGGTAGTTTCAAGGGTGCACTGAAGGTCTACAAGTGGCCGTTGCCCAAGGATTTAGTGGATCACACAGTGATGGGTTTTGATCCGCAATACGGATTCTTCCAGGGTGTCCCGTCGAACGAGCCTATTCACGTTCTGGTACGGGTATACATCGTCAAAGCTAACGATCTTCATCCCTGCGATCTGAATGGGAAGGCAGATCCCTACGTGGTCTTACAATTGGGAGGCAAGAGGATTAGCGATAAGGAAAATTATGTGTCGAAACAATTGAATCCTGTCTTCGGAAAGTATGTCTTTTGTGTGCATCATAATATTATAATAAATGTATAATTTTTTTTTTTTATTGAGAGATCCTAATAGTACGAAGACTTAGCTTAAATTTTCGGGATTATCTTTCTATTGAAATGTTTTGAATCCCACTAAATTATGTACTTACCATTCTATACATAGCAGATTAAAAATTTGTAAAAATTGTATTTTTCGTTTCTTAATATATTATTTCTTATATTCAAATAAAATTATTTAAAGGAAAAGAATATTTCTTAGACATGATTTGCAAAATATAAATTCTGTAAAGGTTCTTCTTTTTATTTTAGTTTGTATGTAAGTTGAAATTTTATTCTTAAAAGTCAAAGCATCGTTGTTTCTCTGTATTTTGAATCTAATTGTAAATTTATATTCAAGATGTTTCGAGATCGAGGCAACGTTTCCGCAGGATTCTCTGCTCACTGTTCAAGTCCTAGATTGGGATTTGGTCGGAACAGACGATATGATCGGCGAGACTAAAATCGACTTGGAAAACCGCTTTTACAGCAGACATCGAGCTACATGTGGAATCGCGAAGAAATACGACGAGTGAGTTGTATAGAGTTGAATTATACTGTGTCGTGCATGGCAAAAATGAGACCTTTTACAGCAATAAAATAAATCGTGTCACGCAATTCAGTAATCTAACAATAATGGCTTTTATCACGTCAGCAGTAACCATTCATTTAAAACTAGCGAATCGACGAAGAACTTTTAACAAGAACTAATCTTTTTTTATTGTAATTTCTTTTATTTAACACGCATTTACTCTGAGACCATTATTCTCTTAAGAGTGTTCTATATATACGTATAATTTTCTGCTCGCAATAATTTTGTATATATGTATGCTCTTCATATTAATAATATATTACTAGACTTTGCATTGTGAAAAGTAATATATTGTACCTTTTAGAACATGAAAGAGATAATGGAACCAAATGAGAGAACGCAAATAAACTCCGATGTATGAGGTTGATTAGACGTTATTTCTGCTCTAGATCTGGATATAATAAATGGAGGGATGCGATGAAACCGACTCAAATACTCTTGAAGCTATGCAAAGATGGCAAAATCGATGGACCAGTGTATACTCACGGACGCGTTACAATTGGCAGGAAAACCTTTTCCCTCTCAAACGAGGAAATGGAATTTTATGTGCATACGAAAGGTATGTGAAAAGATTGAAATAGAAAAATACGTAATCAATACTTTTACGTTTGAATATATAAATTATATTCACATAGAATTTTAATATATATATTTTGATTTATTATATATATTTAAGAATTATATTTAATTAATAAACTTATCTAATGTTACATAATTACAAAAGACAAAAAATTAATAATAATTGTTCATATATAAAAATATGTATACATATACATATACAAAAGATTTATACAAATGTATATAAGTAGATTACATAAATTACAGAAATTGTACATAATATATAATGTACGATACGTAATAATCTGATATTATTGATATTATTGATATTATTGATATATCTGATATGATTTGCGCAGTTTTTTTAATATGTTGGTATAAATGTCACTGTTTTATAGGAATGGAAGAACATCTCGCTTTAGCCGTTCTTCACCAATGGAACGCCTTTCCGCGAATAGGTTGTGCCCTGGTACCCGAGCACGTGGAGACCCGACCGCTTTATAATCCTGAGAAACCCGGAATCGAGCAGGGAAAATTGGAAATGTGGGTGGACATGTTTCCAATGGACATGCCCTCACCCGGACCATCCATCGATATTTCACCGAGAAAGCCTAAGAGTTATGAATTGAGAATTATCATATGGAATACAGACGACGTCGTCTTGGAAGACGACGCTTTCTTTACCGGCGAAAAAATGAGCGACATTTATGTAAAAGGGTAAGTATAGATTTTTAAAGAAAATAAATTTTTCATCGATATTTTGTACATAGTGAATATACAAAAAATTATTAATTTTAATTACTATTAATAATAATGAATTAAAAACAAGTTTCTCTCAAATATAAAATATTTTCATATTAGTCCTATTTTTCAAGATTTAAATACTATTAAAATATAATCATGTTGCATATTACTTCATTGTTGTTTAACAGATGGCTAAAGGGACCAGAAGATTGTCAATCCACGGATATTCATTATCGATCATTGACCGGCGAAGGAAACTTCAACTGGCGTTTCATATTTCCATTCGATTATTTAGTAGCAGAAGAGAAAATTGTTATCAATCGTAAAGAAAGCTTATTTAGTTGGGACGAAACCGAATGTAAAATACCAGCACGCCTAGAATTGCAGGTAATGCTAAGTATACAATCAATTTCGATCTCGTTACAATAAATAAGGATGACGCTCTTTGCAGGTCTGGGATGCAGATCATTTCTCCGCAGATGATTTCTTAGGCGCGATAACCCTCGATCTCAATCGATTTCCTCGAGGAGCAAAAAATAGTAAGCTTTGTTCATTGGGCATGCTAAAGACAGACGGCTCTGTGCCAATGGTTAATATCTTCAAGCAGAAACGTATAAAAGGATGGTGGCCGTTTTACGTGAAAAAAGAGACTGAGGATATGGAGCTAACAGTAAGATAATACTACATATAAATAGTAAATTTTACATGTAGGTATAACAAAAACAAACTTGTGAATTTTTTAATTAAACATCTGTTAAGTTTATATTTATATTATATTCATTACATTTTGTTAAAAAAGTATGCTTTATTACTTCGTACAGGGCAAGGTGGAAGCTGAGATACATTTGCTCACGAAAGAGGAGGCCGAGAAAAATCCTGCTGGTTTCGGTAGAAACGAACCCGATCCACTGGATAAGCCAAAGTGAGTATAATAAAATACAGCAAAATCTATTTCTTCTCTCGTTATATTAAATATATTTTTAATTTCTATATTCTTAATTTTTTGTAGTCGACCAGATGCATCTTTCATGTGGTTTCTTAATCCACTAAAGTCAATCAAGTATATAGTTTGGCACAATTATAAATGGGCTATTCTGAAAGCTATAATTGCGATCGGATTGATCATACTTTTGCTCTTATTCTTTTATGCAATACCAGGTTACTCCGTAAAAAAGATCTTAGGAGCTTAAATATTGTTCGTTGCAACGTATAATAGTTGTTTTAGAAAAAAGTTTAAAGATAGTCGTGATGCTATATTGTTATGTTGTACAAAATCGATGTAAATTAGCATTTTACCGAATTAATTTTTTCTAGTTTGTCCACAATAATATTGGCTTACGAAGAATTCTTTTATAGTGACAAAATAGAAATTTGTTTGTAAATGGATCTCAGTAGGAGTACAAAAATAATATACAAAGTATTTCTGAGCAACTTATATAAAAGCATAATTGAGAAATATCTTGTATAAAGCTTGCTAAAATAAATGAAATATTTTTCGAAAAAATATTATTTATCTTGCACAATTTCATATTGGGCACGAATGTTGGAGCATTAGAGATTATTTTTGACGTATAGATATTATCCTAGAAAATTTTTATGAAATGTTTTGTCACTGAAATAGTTTAATAATGTAGTTTTCTTTTATAATTAGAAAAGAAATCTTAATCCTTGATCAGTTCTTAGTGGACCAAAGTAACAAAGTAACCAGAACAGTTGCAAACTACATTGTAAATAAGTCGCACACACAGTGACCTTAAAAAAACTGTGAAAAATGAGAAAAATATTAGCAGTAGAGTAGCAGCTTGTACAAAATAATCTATTTTTACTCATAAAATATTCTGTGTATTCACAGTAACGATTGTGTTTCGCGGGCGAAAACACGAGGATCACTCGACTATTCTTCATTATCATCAAATTGCTCATTATATATTAAGAAAAAATATGTGTGTAAAAATGGGACAAATAAAACATCTGAGTAAGATGCAATGTGATAAACTATTTTATTATTCCGCAGATAACAATGAAAATTTATTAGTTGTAAGCGGCACATCGTTTTCTTCGTTTGACGATTCCGTCGAATTATTTGCCGCTTCATTTGTTGCACCAGAAGATTCTGTCAGTCTTTCATCGTCACTTCCTTCATCTTCAGAAGACATATTTTCAGTTGGCGTACTGAAATTATTTCCTTTATTTCTAGCTTGAATCCATCTAACAGTCTCGACATCTGCGTGATTTTCCCATTTTTCTACAAAAAACATTATTTAAATTGTTTTTTCGCATATTGCAAATATAATTTACTTTTATATTTATGTTTCAAATACTTATGTTCTTTCATATATAATTTAAGAATTATATGTTAAACGTAATTTTCATAGAAAAATAATTCTTTTGTTTAATAAGAAAAGATGAAGTAATACTTTTATCAATGGTCCAATTCGGCGGGTATATGTACAAGCAAATTTTTCCTTCTAATGTCATTCGTAGCAACGAATTTGCCGCTCTATATGTATCCAATCTAGCTGCCCGCGCCGTTTTGAAATCCCTTTTGATGGCCCATCCGTCGCAGATATCCATAGCAGACCACGTGTCATCGTTCTCTGGATGAGGTATCCTCAATAATTTTGGTAAATTCACTCTTTCGGCCAAATATTGTACAACAGTATACGGTTCCCTGACTTGAGCGATCGGGAATGAACCCATTAAAATTTGTAACTCTTTGGGCACAGTCGAGGGAAAGACCAAACCAGGACAATCGCACAAACACACAGTCTTTGTGAGAAAAATGGTCTGAAAGTGCTTAGTATGACCAGGCGTACGAGATACACTCACGACCTTCTTACCTGTGAAACAAAGTACAAATGAATATAATTACTGATTCGAGATAGAAAATAACTTTAATGTTAAGTATGGAATATAAATATTTAAAAAAATAATTATAACACAGTGTATAATAAAATTTGTTTACCCATCAATGCATTCATCAAGGAGGACTTTCCAACATTTGGCGTTCCAATACATCCAACAGTCAAAACTCCATTTTTGTATTTTTCATGTACAAAATAAGTAGTATCCTCCTCTTCTAGTATTACGTTATCGTGATTTACGTCATCTAAATCATATTCTAGATGCATTTCTTCCTGAATTTTCTCGTACCAGGAACTCAAATCGACTTTATCCCCAACAATATCTTTACAAGCCTCCAGCAATTTTTGCGCTCCTTCCGCGGCCATTTTCAATTTTCCTCTCCGAGATCTTTTCTTTACGCCTTCCTCCTCGTTGTTCGTATTACCACGAAGATTGTAAGTAGGATACGATGTGAACATTAAAATGTGCAATTTTGGATATTGATTATGAAAATACTCTTTCCAAGCCACCACCAACGCTGGTGGTGCTAGATCAACCTTGTTTAATACTAAAATCATATCTTTCTTCAATTTCTTCGTCACATAATCGTACAAATACGGAGGAAACATTAACACGGGATATCTGATGTCGACAATGATCAATAGGACATCCGACATCTCTAAAACCCTCCACAATTGTCGCCAGGTTTCTAAATTCAATTCAAAGTAACTCGAGCTATCCAATTCCTCCATGCTATTTAAGTATTCCTAAATAAAAGAATTGTTAATTAGTAATATGTTCGATATCAGCTAGAATTTTATTTATGAGTATAAAATTACAATTACTACATACTGTGAAATATCTCTGCTCTCTCATTTCCAACTGTTCCTTTGTCATATTGAAATCCCACGGAGGCCGCTTTGGCATATCAATCCCAGGTGGAAAATAATTATCGGAAATCTCTTGATCTCTAAGGCTAACAGGTTCGATACTTTTAAAGGCTCGTTCTTTGCGTTTTCGCAATTTCTCGTTGGACTCTTGAAAGAATTGTAACGCGTATCTATTCCTTGAAGATTTGCTATCCCTTGGCTGTTCATTTATCTTCACCACTTGCTTCCTATGTTCACTATTGCTCTCATTGCTGCAGCTTTCCTCGTCATCTGGATTTACTGTTAATAAAAGCATATATGGTAATAACCAACAAATCACGACTAAATAGAAATTTAACAAATTTCATTAATTTTTGTACTAAACATACCAAGCAAGGTTCGTTGCCGCTGCTTCTTAGCCTGCATCTGTTGTTTTTTAGCTTTCCCGCTAAACGGAACTTTTCTCCTTCCTTGAGGCATGTTTTTGTAGTTCTCGTTACTTTTCCGGCTACTTATCACAGACTTCAAGCGTCATACAACAATCGTAATTTATTTATAACAATTTTAATTCGTCAAAACCACTGTACATGTTGCTACTACGTTATTGCTTGCGGCGTGTTGACCCGCACATTAGAATTTACACGATGCTGAACAGCTGATCGCTTACTCATCGAGACCCAAGATTACGCGCACATTTCTCGAACGGAATCGGCTGGACGAAACGGTCGCGTGAAATATGAGAAATTATGAAATTTAAAGAAATCGTAATAACTGGACACAAATCGTCACACCAGTGCAATATCTGTTCGAAACTGCTCGAAACTGCACAGGTATCATTATCTACGCCGTGTTCCCCCCCCCCCCCCTCTGCGTCGAACCAATCGGTTGGACAACCGAAGGTACTGGGTTGGGACTGGGTTACAAGTGACTAGGTTGTGTCTGTCCGACCGCGCTGAGGGCACCACTAGTTGGATGTCTCCCCTTTCCCAGCCCTTAGCAACTCGTGTCGTCAGAAGCAACCAAACGAATCAAACCAACTTCCCTCTGTCGTCTTCTCTGCTGCGAGTTTACACTTCTGTTGGCGTACGATGATGCGCGCCGCGGACGTCGTAACCGAGATGGACTGGGATAAGGTCATCGATACCTTGAACTGCATGCTGAAACTCTCTCGGCTTAATGGCGAGATAAGGGCTATGAAATGTGAAAGCGAGCTAATATCCCGATTATTGCACAATCAGGAGGTTATGTGAGTACGATCATACGGGCTTGCATGTCTCTCCGGGAGAGCTTTTCGCAGTTCTAATTCTCTAAAATGACCTCTTCTTTTTGTTTTTTTTAAATTCTGACGAGGTAATGAAGAGAATTCATCACTTGTTCGCTTTTCCGAAACGAAATCTCACCCATTCTATGTTCCCTAATTGGCACCTTTTAATTAACAGTATCTGCGTTTGTCTGTTAGGGTATAAGTTAAATGTATGAGGTAAAGTTATAAGGTAAATTTTAGGAATGAACAAAATTGCTTATTTTAATTAAAATGTACACTGGAGTTGTATGGTCTTAATTCGGGTGCAGGAAATTTGTGTCCTTGTGGCTAAAAGATCTCTACAACACAAAAGATAAGAGGAAACAACGGAAGAATTTGGAAATATCGACAGCTTTCAAGTTATCCGGGAACAAGGAGTTTCAATCGAAAAAATATGCTGCGTCTCTAGAATTGTATACGAAAAGTGCGTTATACGCTCCCTCAAATAGTATAGATTTGTCAATAGCGATTGCAAATAGATCAGCCTCTCTATTTTATTTGGACAGATGGCAGGTAAATAGAAACATTCTTGTACAAACTGTAATATATCTTTGTTTTTGAATTTAACCATTATTTAATTTACTTATTTTCTTATAATTCATTTTATATGATAAAGGATTGCATCAACGACATCGAATTGGCGATTAAATTAGGGTATCCTGAGAATTTACGTTGCAAACTATATTTGCGTGCAGCTCAGTGCTACCTAAAATTGGGTAATAGACGATCGGGTATTGAAACTGTTTTGAAAATGCATAGCATAATGAATCAGCATAATATGCCGAGTGAAAAGAAAGGCAGGTATCCATTTTATATATTATTTAAATTGCAGAAAAAAAATCGTTTATTATAAGCATCTTTCTCATATTTCTTACATAATCAAGAATCGTTGAAATTTTTAGAGCGATTCCAGAGACAAATGAATGATATAACATCGAGAATATCATGTATGGAAGATAATGCAGACGATACCACAGATACTACAGAATTTCCTTTACAGCCTGAAGTCGCATATGGTGAGAACCCAAATTTTCAGTATGCATCGGCAGCAATAGAAATAAAATACACTCCAGAAAAAGGAAGATATGTTGTAGCTAATAGAGACATCAAAAGGGGTCAGATTCTATTCGTCGAAAAGGCATTCGCTTTTGTTCCATTATCTCAAGTTAAATCTAATATTTGTTACAACTGTTGTCGCTCATGCGATGATACTCCTGTACCGTGAGTTCTACATTTCTTACTTTTAAAAAAATATATATATATGTATAGATACTTATGTGTCAAATTTGTTAAATTATACAGATGTGCAGAGTGTGTTGACAGTATATATTGCAACATTAATTGTTGGGATGAAGCACAGTCATCTTGCCATCGTTGGGAATGTCTTGGTAATCAAATGGGTCTTTGGCCACAGATTGGAATAGCATATCTGGCTGTAAGAATGTTGTTTAAATGTACAACAGCAACTGACGATAGCAAGCTTAATGAAGTACAAGAGCTGGTGACTAATTTTTCTAAACTTCAACCATGTGACGTTATTTCATATGGAATCGTAAGTAATATAATTTTTGTGGAAATAAGATGTGTATGTATGTATATATAAAATTTTTTCATAAAACTAAATTTTATCTCATTATTCTAATTCTTTCAGACGGCAATTATGCTTATGATGTATTTATCAAAATATACAGAGTTTTTTAAAGTTATCAATCTTAAAGAATGTTTAATATCAAAATTCTGTAATGATTTCAATTGTGATCTCACGACAGAGGGAGATGAACGATTGTATGTAAGTTCTCTACTGCTGCGATACATATTACAACTTATTTCTAATGGGCATGCTATCACAAAGATAAACGCGATAGCAGATAATAATAAAAATAAACTCCTTATTCAACAACAAGATAGAATAGCTACAGCGATTTATCCTTCTGCAAGTATGATGAATCATTCTTGTGATCCTAATATAATTAATAGGTAATATATAGATATTTTGATTATATGAGAGAGTTGTTCATTGCTTACATAAATGTATATAGGAAATAAATATTTCTATATTTTTAAATAGTATTAACGTTATTATTCTTCAGCTTTTTAGGGCAAATTTTAATAACAAAAGCCATAAGGGATATTGCGGCGGGTGAAGAAGTTTTTAATTGTTATGGTACGTTAAAAGTTAATAATAAATTAATAAATTATACTTATTGATTCCTAATTTTTATTTTACTTTTGCTATGCGATAGGGGCTGATTTTAGAAGAATGTTGAGAAGAGAAAGACAAGAAAAAATGGAAAGTCAATACTGCTTTAAGTGCAATTGCACAGCATGCACTATACCAGAATATGAAGATACTTTGGTAAACCATTAATCATATTTGGATATTTAGAATATTGTACATTATCATGTTTTGTCTGCATATGTGTAGATATATAATGTATAATATGATATACATATATGTAAACTTGTTCTTTTGTAAAAAAAAATTATAACTTGTTATTCTTTTATAGAAAAAATTTACTGCGATGAAATGTCCTGAATGTAGCGGACCATTGAGTGATAATTGCCATTCTTCTATGTACTGTATAGATTGCGGAACGGCAGTTTACGAAAATACTTATGATTTTACATTGAGACAGGCTCAACACCATTTTGCCAAAGCAGAAATTTGCATAGAAGATGAAAAGTATGAGGAGGCATTAATTAAATTGAAAGAATGTTTGCATCTTAGAAAAGAAGCATTATATAAATATCATGAGGACATTGCAGCCACCATGGATCTCATGGCAAAGGTGTATGCTATTATGGGTTTGTATCAGTTATGTAAACATATGACTCGGGATCGAACTCGCTATCTTGTCGATCACTGTACAGAGCTATTTGTCACACCAATAACATTGTTATTGTTTTGTGGTTTAGGACAATGGTTGAATTCAATTTCATATCTCGAACACAGTATCGTCGCCATTGAAGAAAGATATGGCTCTTGGAGCATTGAAGTCTGCAATGAAATAAATAAATTAACGGATATATGCCTGCAATATTTGCAAGAGGAATCTAATACATCATCAAAATTTTACAAGTAAATATTGAATTTTTATTATTTTAGATTATGCTAAATTATAATTACGTCCATTTGTCGTTTATTACAATATTTTACATATTTTGTTACAGAAATGTGTTGAAAAAGACACGGCGATATTTAAATCGTGCTCAAGAAATTATAGATCTCACGTATGGTCCATGGAACGAAGTTTATCATGAAATTGCCGTAAAAAAGGAGATTCTTTCTTCTATTTTAAAAAATTTTAACGTCTGATATTTGTGTGAATAATCTGTAACGTTCAACAGATAAAAATAAATAAAAAATTATAGAAAAGCGTTTGTGCGCTTTTCCATATATTTCTTGAATGTATAAAAAACTACCATTAACTTTTTTATTGTATACATATATATTTGTAATATATTATTTACAATCTAATCAAATAAGGATCAAGCAATTATCTTCTTTTAAGAGACATATATAAAATCATATATATGATTATACATATATAAATTACTACATTATTGGAACTTGATTAAAGAATCTCTTTAGTATCATATTGCGCAAATGATTTTTTTTATTGAGACACTATGTTTTTCAAAAAAATCCAAATTTTATCTTTGTTTAACTTCATATGTATATGTAAACTATAAATAGCTATTTTATGTTAACAGTAGGATCTTTGCATTTAACTGTCATCATCAATTTCGGTCGAATTATCGTCCGAGCAACCAAACTCTGGATTATTTTCCTGCATGGCAATATGAAATAAGAAGACAGTTTGAAACACAGAACCTCTAAATTGGATTATCGCTTTAGCTTGTTCTTTTAATATTTTACGCTTTTTGTCTAAGTTCGAAGTTTAGCAAAGAAGTAATTACCCCCGTAATAGAATTCTCTACATCGAAATCAAATAACGCATATATTGTCGAGCATTTTTCTCATCCCTACATTGTTAACAGGTAATTTGTTCTTTTGTAATTATTACACAAATGCTACGTCCAGATATTAAAAGAAGTCATTGCATCTCGGAAAAATCAATTCTAAAGTTCATATATTGAAAAATATCAGTGGCTAATTTTTTTTTAAATCACTTATTCTTAATAAAATATAAAATTAATTTATAAAAATACGTTTTTGTCTAATTAATTAAACAATTGATATTGCGTTTTTGAAATTGAAAATACATAGAAAGTAAATAGTTACATTTTTTTGAAAGGATTTACAGATTTATTTTGTAAGTTTACCCTGAAAATATAATATTTCTAGAAAAGGAAATAAGAATGTATTTTCTAGAAAGTAGATAACTCGAATTACTTTTGTGAATTCTGGAGATATATCTGCAATATAACTTGTCCGTCTAAAGAAATGCGAAGGACGGCGTCCACTATCGGATTTCCATCATAAAGAGGCTTTTACATGGATTGTTAAACATTAGAGTTATTAATGGCTGTATCCACTCTGCGGGACACTTGCTTTTACACTTAGGATACTGTCTCGCGAATTTCGTCTGGTTTTTCGCCGCTTTTATGAATATTACTAATATTTTTAGCCGGGGTATCGCCACGCTTATTATTCTAATACATTAGCTTGTACTACACGCGTGTCCAAAAAAAAAAAAAAAAAAAAAAAATCACGAGAAGCGATATTATTTAAACACATTATTTAAACAAGCTTGTATTCTCGTCGCTGGACAGTCGCTACATCCTATTCTATTAAAATCTTATGCATGTTAACATAATCGCTTATAGCATCCTTTAAACATGTCATTAATATTCATTGTCACAGCGCAGCCGTTATTTTTGCCGCGCATATGCAATACTAATTAAAACAATCCGCCATTCGGGAACTTTAATTTTACTGTGCAGCCGGCAGTATACATATAGTTGCTCGGGTATGGGCCGACTTCATTAAAAAAACATCGAAGCGCATTCTCTCCGCTGCCGGGCGGCTTCATTTGCAAATGGCCCCACCGGGGCTGCGTCACCGTGTAAAATAAAGCACGACACCTCCGCTAATATGCAATACGTCGCGAATGAATAAACCGATAACTTGACACCGGAACGAAGAAATTCCCCATTAGTATGCCGTGGCCGTGTGACAAGGAATTTCCTTATGCGTCCGCGGACAATCCCGCGAACACGAAAATTGCATAAAATATAATTTTCTCTTAGCATTAATGCGCGCCAGGACGGAAACGATAATTGAATTTTTGCGCCGCCGGAAGCGTTTGTTATGAGTCTGAATTGTATAACACAATTTGCAAGGAAACCGACGGTTTCTATCACTGGCGCGTCTAATTTTATTTAGCGCTCTGGAAGCGTACTCTGTCAAGTATAACAGAAATATTCCGCACGCAAAGGAAAGGGAGCGAAATTATCCTACGTTTAAATAAGACTGAACATAGACAAGATTGAGGAACTTCTCTCTTTCGTTGTTATTTATTTAACCGCTCTTACGTGAGTTGTTTTACTTTCACGACGTACTTACTCGGGTAACCAGATTTTTACCTGTTTTAATTGAATTTGCGTGTTTTATTTGTGTCCTCGGAATGAAGTGGGGAAAAAAGTTCGTTCTGGCGAGTGATCGTGAAATATTTAACTTCATATTGCATTCGACATGTTACCGCGTGTAATTACGTGACGTTACAGAAATTAAACGGAGTTTAAACGAGACGTGAAGTGAAATGAAGAAAATTCATTCACGCGGTAGTTTTGCAGGAATTTAAGCGAAAATCACAAGGCTAACAACGTTTCTAAAATATCGCGTTTCACATTAAATGGAGCTTTATTTGTCTCGTGTGAAAGCGCAACGTTATTTAGGATTACCAGACAAATATGGCCTTAAAAGATCTTCGTAAAAAAATCTCAGAGAAGTCTCTGTGTCTTTTCGTCTTCTAGCAGGCGAGAAATTGTCTACTCTCTAAAAGTGAATCAGTGAAGCTCACTGTCAGTGTATAATCGCTGATTGACAGTGAGTTTCACTGATTCGCTTTTAGAGAATATGGAGACATTTCCTCGTGTTATTTCCTCGCCGACTGGTACCGCGATGCCGAATAAATTCAGGCACGGGACATGATTCTCCGTTACTGTTCGCGACGCACGTGTCTCGCTCTTAAAAGACGAGCGGGTTTACATCCTTGCGATTCCTATCGTCTTCGCGATACTTGGACGAATGCGCACGTGTGCGCGGCATTCGCGTCGCTCGGATACCTGCGGCGCTCTTTGGAATCCGGTATTCCACGCTCGGATTCGCCCCGTTATTACCGGTACCGGTAATTTCCGCAGAGCGTAACGCACCGTGACTCGATGAGAAATTCATAGCGGCACGCCGGATCTACGTCATCGTACGTGTACATATGATACGTATTGCGCTTATGTCGTGCAAAAATGAAACACACGCTCACTGTCGCCTGGAAACGTACTGCTATCGATATTAAACTAACCGGAACAGCTGCTTCGGCCTTTTATAAAACACCGAGCAGTATGTGTGTGTGTGTGTGTGTGTGTGTGCACAATCCCCCGCTTCCTTTTACAGGACGAAGAGAACGCGGAAGGCCCAGAATTTCATATCGAGTTCGCTCAGCGAGATATACTGTGCGAGAGATACGTTACATGGATTTCAATTTGTCCACTTGATCTCCATTTGAAAAAAGGATCTGTTTTTTATGTTAGCCACTGATGATATATGAATTAGGAATCCGACACGAAGTAGGGATTTTATTTATGTATCTCTTGATAATTTCAGAGTTACTTGCGATGAATTTCGTGAGGCACGAATTAAAACAACATGAAGAATACATAATAATATTCTTTTTATATAATTTTATATAATATTTTATATAATGAAATGAATATTTCATCGTTTTTTTGTATAACAATTTTCTTAGAGTCATAGATAGATATAATAAAAAAAATTATTATGTATATACAATTTAATTTTACGTTTATTTTCATTTTTTACTTATTTTTCCAAGTAACAGTACAAAAATGTGGTTCCTCTACAAATAATAAATATTAAACTTTAAAGAATTTAATAAAGTCAGGTAATTAATTTCAATTGGAATTCAATAGTGGTTGAAAAAATTAAATGGCCTTGAATTTATTAGATGGACTTTGACATGTATAATTATTTCGAAGCTTAATTGCGTACTAAAGTTAGACATTCGATCAGGTATTAGTGATTAATCGAGTTGGCCCTCGAATTCTCAGGTCATTAATCGAACACTAATCCTCGGATTATGCTAGTACGCGTTACGCGTACCTAGTAGAACCATTTGCGAAACCGCACTGCAAGGATAGAACGACTAAGAACTCCGTCATCTTATCTCTGGCAAAGTTTTTATCCCGGCGAGAAGATCGAAGAACGTCACTGGCTGGTACAAGGGATGATAAAGGAGGTATTTTATCTCTCCCGATGAAAAAGTCGCATTTTCGTTGCTTATTTCAATGCTCCTGCGAAGTAAACTTTCCATTTTGTTCGAATAAATGCGGGAGAACTGTCGAAATCGGTGAGGGGTGATAATCTAGTCGGCCGTTTTTCTTGTCAAACGGCTTTCGTACGTGTACGTCCCGCGTTCGCAACACGATCGCCCACGCACCGCGGCTAATCCGCGCGAAATAATAAATTTTTTAACCCGTTTTCTTTCTCCGTTCGGTCGGACCGGAGACGTGTCAACCGCCGCTAATTTACGGGCACGTAATCCCGCTAGATTGGTGGGATTTATCGTCAGGCAGGCGCATAAATTTCACAGCGAGCGATTATGCGGACTTATCTTCCTGCTGGATTCGCGAGCGCGGTGATACCGCGAGTCGTGAAGCACCGCTAAATGCGCGATTTTATTCTCTTATGGAAGCCTTCCAGCAATCCTTCCCACTTACACGTGGATCGTATCACGAGTATTTACTTATGTATTGTAAACAAAATTACCATAAAGACGTTTGAGAAGGAACTATCAATCTCTCAAAAGTCATCTGACAAAAAATAACTCTCGCAGAGTTATTTTTGACAAATTGAGATGCTGCGTAAACATGACAATTCTGTTTGTCATATCGTGAAACAATTTCTTCGGTTTAATATGCGCTATTACAAAAGTATCAAAATTAAAATCAGTACTCTCTCGATAATTTAAATTTTCATGAAATATAATAATATACCGGCTTCACGCACGCGCATGTGAACTATGTACACGAATCATAATCAATAAACCATGCAACCATTCGCTCGTGTACTGATGCAAGTAATAAATTGTATATAATTGCGTATGTACAAAATAGCCATAGTCAATTATCGGATTAATTAATGAAGGCTATTTTTCTAGACTAAAGATTATTTTACAGGATCATTACGGAAACAATATTGAATTAAATTTGATAACCATGACTATTGGAATATATTTGATTAATTAAGATGGTTGATGGTTAATAGAGATTATTTTTGTTCTAAAATAAAGATTATTTTTACAGGATTATTATGAAAACAATATTGAATTAAATTTGATGGCTCTAAAGTACTGTATACATTTAAAAAGTGCAAATTATAATGAATTATAATAACGAATCTAAATACAACAATGCTATGATAATTCTAATTATAGTTGGGATAAATTTCATGCAGAATTATAAATATGTTTGTAAATAAAAATTCTATTATGACGTTGTGCAAACTGCCTTGTATTTTTCATGGTTAGCGACAACAAAAAACATTTAGCATCAGCAAACGCTTTGAAATACGAACAAAGCGGGCGCTTTGTAGCAAGAGCAAAAGATTATTTCACGCGGAACATAGATCTTTGCATAATGTTCTTACTTTAAAACGAAAATTCGGCTTCCGCCTCCCACTAACGGCATTTGCATCACTTTTATTCGTATGCCCCATTTGCATTTCAGTCATTACTGTTTTTGCATATCACCGCGAAAATTTCCCAGAACTATGGAGGATAATAAAAAAAAAAATCTGATAAATCCGTTTTTCTCTTGTCACGGAGAGAACTGAAAGATGGGGCTATTTTGACTAGTAATATCACAGTGTAGATTAAATTAATAAATTAACAAGAAGCAAAATCAGATCTCCTGTCTTTCATACATAAATTAAATCGGTCTAGCCGGGATACATGAATATGGTAATTTCTCTGTCAATAGCAACATTAGCCGTTAATACCCTCTTGACTATGTAATATGTAAGAAAAAAGAATGCATGAGGATGACATAGACTTGAAATGAAATAATTATTTGTCGGTTGGCCGCGCGAACTTAATGAATGTTCGAATGAAATGGCGTTTCCGATTTTGTAATACTATTTGCGAGTCCTTCGATCTCGCCATAAGAGCTCGCTTGTTCGAGAAAACAATCGCAGTTGCGAAACAACTCGCTGTCTAAATCACCGAAAGCGCCGAAAGCTCATTTAACCGGCATACAATTACAGCGTAGCGAGCGTTTGCCGTGCAACAAAGTTCCGCGATCGCTCGCTCTGATAATATATCTTAATACGTGTCTTGCCGAAACCGGAATGGTTGTATACAAAGTGGAATTGTCAAATTAGTTTTTAAATTACGAGAAAGTAAAAATAAAAACAGATTTTCGAATTATTCTTCAAATTCTTCATTTATTAATAGAAAAGGTTGAATCTTTATTTAATTAATTAAAAATATATTTAATTAATAAAAAATAATTTTTTCTTCCAAAAATAAATTCGAAGTATTGCTAAAAATGTTAAAAATTAAAAAAATTTTGAATCTGTACATCGTATTTTGGAGTTGGAAATAAATTAAAATAATATCGTAATATTTTAAAATAATATTATCTCGGACATTACAAATATAATTTGTAAATCGATTTACGGAGTGATATTTATTAATTTATTAATAAACCATTGTCAAATGGAATTTACGCTGACAAAAATTCAAGAGGCAATCTGCCTCGTTGAACCTAATTAATTTAATAATAAACTTTTATTCGTAATCAATTTAATAAATGAAATTATCATCAACTACTTATTCCAAACACACATTATCAAAAATTTAAAAAATTTTATGTAGAAATTATAAAAAAGCTGTAAAGTATATTTTTATACTTTTATTCGTACGAAACGTTACACATCTATTTATTAAAATAGAATTAATTAACATTCTTCAGATACTGATTGAAGCAAGAAATAGCTGTATTTTCTTCTAAAAAAACAGCTGCTATATAGATATAATCTCTCCCCTCTGAAAATTCATACGAAAGCATGATTTCCCATATGACAGATAGAACCGCGTGGCAGTCGACAGTAGTTACTGTCAGGCTTTACACGGACATGCGTATACTCACAAGTAGAATCACCATATTCCCTGGACACTGTGTATTTTAAAATTATGAAAAATTATGTTACACCCTCATTTTAACATTGCAAATTTGTATCTTTGATAAATGTTCGAAGAAATTAGATAACAAAATTGAGTATTTATATATTTTTATAAAAAATGTTACATACTTATATATTTTGTATTATAATTATATTTAATTTAAAATATATATTATATGTATATATTTTAAAATATATTTATATATTTTTCATGTATATTTTTTGCTTTTAATATACTATATTCAGATTATTAAAAAAGTAAATAATATTGTATAAAGGGATGAGCAAATTTATATAAATAATATTTCTTGAAATCTCCTTTTGCTCGAGAAAGAGAAATTCAGCTTCATATTTATTTGACTATTTTATAGAAGCCGTTTGCTATATTTCATGTTAATCCAGCCTTATTCATACTTCAGCAGCTTAGCAGCTTGATGTATATTACAAGAGCTCTGTAAGGGAAACACGCGTAGCCTACCTCGCGTATATACTTCTCGAGAACGGTGTCTGCTGCTTGCTTACGTAAAGGGATTCTCTCCGTGACGTGGAAAAAAATTGCAACCCGGTGCCGTACCGAATTTAAACAGGCGTATTATCGCGTGCGTTCTCGGTTCTTCTCTTCGTTGGCTTGGCACTTTGATAAGACAGGCAATTCGCACATACACGAGTCGCGCGAGTAACATCGCTTCGTTAAGGTACTTCTGTGGATCTACCTTGAGATAGAGAGAGAGAGAGAGTGAAAGAGCATTTGCGGTGCAGTTTGCAAGCTGCAATTGGCTAACTTGAGACAACAATGGTTCGAACGACTTTCGGCAGACAAATTGAGAGATGTTATCCGAATGGCGTGATAATACTTAAAAGCCAACTTGATTAAGCTTTATAATCTTCGTGGATACAGTTACGTTGCATTGCTTGTAATTATCAAGAAAATTAGTACGACCTCTCTCTCACAAAGCTACGATGCTATTATTTTTCGAAACGAAGAATTCAGAAAGAATTTTTCATTTAAATTAAAATGTATGCTCAATCATTCGTAAATTTCTCAATTTATTCAACTATTATTTTTTAAAGGAAGAAGACATTAAAAATTTTAATTATTATATTTTTTTAATAATTTAATTATTACATATAATTTAAATATATGAAGTGTATCAATATCAATAATTTTAATTTCAATGGTAATTTCTTTGAAAAATGAAAAATTAATTTGTCTCTAAAAATTCAGCAAGAGTCCAACATTTTTTGCAGAATTTGTATTAAAAAAAACTTTGGAAAAACTATTGTGCCTTATTTGAAAATTATTAATTTCTTATTACATTATCACGGAAAATATTAATATCAAATCGTTCATATTTATTGCTGAAAATAGAATTTGTTATTCGCAACATTTTGTATCGTCGAATTTCCCGTAAAATAAACCAAGGAAAACAAAGCCAATGGAAAAAGGAAGTCTTCGTTGAACTATGACGAGCGAATGTAAACGGTCGCATCAGGGCTGAATGGAATCGATGATACTCCAGACGCTTTTAGCTGGTAAATTGCGTTGCTCGAATTCCGGCTTTCCTCTTTAATCTAGCCCGGCGCGTCTATCACCGCTGAAACGCTGGTTGCCCCACTGCTTGCGAACCCTTTCAACGCGTGGCGTCTCTTCCAGGGCGGCCAGCCCTTCGTCGCCGGTTATTATTCTGGCAAGCTGGCCGAATTACGAGAGAGAGAGAGAGAGAGAGAGAGAGAGAGAGAGAGAGAGAGAGAGAGAGAGAGGAAAATCACTGTCCGGTTAAAGGCGATTCCAAAGCGGAGCTCGCCCGTTGAATGTTCGGTTGGACATGGCGTAACCAACCGTCTAGCCGGACGACGTCTGTAACGAAAAGAGGAAAATTGTAATCACAGGAAATGGGGCCGAGATACAGCATCCTTCGTGCAAAGCGAAGTGAGGAAACGTGTGATAGCGGAGGGAAGAGGGAGGGGAGGGGATTGGGACGATGAGCTTTTCCGCGTTTTCGTGGCGGACGAAAATATCTCCGGCCCTCTGTGTCTTTTTCGCCTTTGATCAGAGACCGACCCCAAGCCGAGCTCGATAATAACTGTTTCTTCCTTTGACTTTTCTTTGACTCCGTTACTTCGCATTCGCGCCCGCAAAGTTGACTACTCGTGATACGAGAAAACGAAGATTCAGATATGTACACTAAAGTTCCGAGTAGACTAAAGTACACTAAAGACTCGAGTACTTCATCATTTCATTATAAAATTTATCTTATCGTCGAGATATTTGTATTTTTAATTGAATTCTCTGCTGGAGTAATAAAAATGTTTATGTGTTCTGTCTTCTTTTTCTTTATGCTTTTGATTATATTAAAAAATATTTCAAGATTTTAAAAATATTTTATGACTTTCGTGAGTAATTGCAATGTAAAAAATAACGTTTGACCTTACTATTGCGAGGTTATTTAATTAATAAATCTTTGAATAGGGAATAATTATTTTCAGTTCCTGTTACATTAGATCAGATATAGATCTTGGCTCTACCAATAAGATTAATACTAATTTTTCCTGGCTTTATACTTTTCTTCTTAATTGAAATCTCTCTGATAATCCAAATCATCCAATATCCAAAAAAATCTTAGAATCTCATCTTTTATGGTGAAAAATTACTAAAAAGTAAGATATTTTTCAAGATGATGAGCACACGCTATATTCATAAGTTTTAAACAGTTTGGAAAAGGAGAGAAACAGATGATGCGTTAAAGCATCGTGTGGCCCGAGGATAAACGATGCTGTATCGGGAAGGGTTTGTATCGTCTGGGGTTAAATTGTTCGTAACAGGCAGACTACTGATAAGCACCATGACACGCGGGGAGCATATTCGCCCGGCTGCGAATTTACGATATCCGCTTACGGCGCGCCGTCGCGCATCGGGGCCGCTGATAAAAGTAGACGCGAGTTCCTCCCTTCAACCCCCCGCGAATTATCGCCAGCGAATTTACGGCGTTATCCCGTTATCTCGATTGGCTCCAAAACGTGTGTGTGTGTGTGTATATATACGTGTGTGTGCGTGTACGTGTGTGTGTATGTACGTCAACGGGGGTCCGGAAATGGCTACGGATGAACGCCAACAGCCAACGAGGGTTCAGCTCTTCCGCGCGACGGTAACGAGTTCGGGACGAGACGTTATTCTGGGAGGGCAGGAGGAGGAGGTTTATGGCACCTGGACCCGGGAACGTGAAAGTCGATTCTCGTCCATCCTGCCGGAAACGACAGACGGTTTTATGATTTATCCGCGTACTAGAATGGGGCTACACACGAGAGTGAGTTGTTCCTATAGTGACGAAGAACTATGACCGATCGAATTACGGCGAAATAACGAACGATCCGATCGAATGTTCAAAGAACTCGTAGAAATAATGAAAAACATTGAGCGATGCTTGGAATAATTTTTGAAAACGAGCGAGAGAGAAAGGAGATATGTACAATGATATTTTATGATTTTGAAAACAAACCACACTGGGAATTGCGCGACTGAATTGAAAAAAGAGAAACGACGATATGATATTCTCATATCATTCCCTTACAAAAATAAATGCAAGAGATAATTTTATTTAAGAAATAGATTTCATTTATTCTCTAATTTCATTATATCTAAGAGTGTGCGTAGTATATTATCTAATTTAATTATACTCTAACTTGATTAGTTTTATTTCGTCCAAATTTTTATTAAAAATTGATGTGATTTTAATACTTCTTTTAATAACGACAAAAAATAACATTACTTTAATGACAAGGCTGAAGGTTACACAATGTATTTAATCATTCATAAGAAAAATTAATCGCTCTCTCAACTCTTCCATCATTTAAGGGAATTGAAATAATCTCTCTTTTGTGACACAGAGATCGGAGCAAGATTTGTGCACTTCCGCCTGGTTACACGCAAAAATCGGAATTACGGAGGACGGTATTGGACGAAAGGACGATATCCGGGTCCCTTCGGTGGGAACATCGCGGTATGAAGTTTCTTGCGGTGGAGTTTTTTACGGTTTTCCGTTCCGCGCGCGGCGCCGTATGGTGAAGCTTTGACGCCAGCGGCAAATGCGATCTGCTCTCTTCCCGCTAGTGGCTATAAAAGGACTAAGATCCGCCGCCGAGACGAATCCTGTTCCCTTTACCCCGTCGTCCTTTCCCGCACGACTTTCCGTTCCCGCAAAGTTTCTTGCTGCGTTTTCTGAACGGCGCGCGGCGCCCATTACCGCGGTGCCGTTAGCGCTTCCGGTCTTTTTCCGATGGCAAAATATTTCGACAATCGCTTTCATCGAAATGCAGCGACTGTCGCTTTGGCATTCACGATAACGGATTTTAAGTCACTGCCGAGTGTTTGCTTTCATTCGCGTATTATTGAGCATCGTTCTTACTCGTTACAGTGAGAAGCGTAACACAAAATTGAAGTATATGTTCAGAGACTCCTGACTTCTTATTGCTGTGGGAGAAAAATATATTTTTTTATTAAAAGATAATAAGATTATATTCAGAAATGTGTTCTTAATATCATACGTCTCTATTAAAAAAAATTTTTGTACAAATCATAAAGAAATATATGAACATTTTCTAATCATTTTTGTCAGTTCTTCAATTTTTCTTTAGCATTATAAAAATTAACTATTATAATTATGTTTTGCATTAGTTAATTAGATAAAAAATATAAACTTTATTACACTGTTGCTATTTGCAAAAAAATTCTCTTCACTTAATAATTTAATGAATGCTTTTACAAGTCCCCCTATTTTTTTACACTCAAAGCTACCGACTTCTAAAACCAGCATAATACAATCGAACTCGGTACAATTTATTTCCGAATTCGAGAAGAATTTTTAGGATAGCCTTTCTCGAGAGAGAGAGAACCTCCGGCAATGCTTTGTTTATTCTTCTATGCTCGATCGAGGGAAACCTTCGGCCCGAGGCTCCACATCGATCTTGCCTTTTACCCTGGTCAGCCCACATCCTCGCTTCTCACCCCGCGTGCAACACCTTTGACCCCTCTCCGTCGAATCGCCGCCAACTGCCCGCTTTTATTTCGCCGCAATACTTCCACTCTTACACCGGAAAGCTTATTTATTTCCTGCCTCCGGACACGGCCGGGTTCGCATATAGTTTCGCATTCGTCCGCTTCCGTAAGAACGGCCTGGGAAAACAGCGCAAATGGAAATGAGCGATTTGGAGCAAAGCGGAGAAGGGTCAACTTTGATTAAAGCCGCTTCCGTTCTCCTCGTTTCCCCGTTTCACTTACGCGTGTATTTTGGCGATATTTCCAAAAGAACACCAACCACATCTGTCCCTTTTGGGCATTCTCTCGGGATATTTGTGGCCGTAGAAGCAATACGGAAGTTATATGATCTTGCAATAGCTTTACTCTGTAAGCGAAGAGAAATCAGAATAAATAAAAGAAAAATTCGCTCTTTTATTAATTGTAGAAGACTTAAAAGCACCGAAGTCCTTCAAAATTATTTCTTGACGGTAAATTAGTGTTTGATTAAAAGGACAGGAGAAGATAGAAAAAAGATGTTTGGATCAGAAGAAGTCGCACAGAAATCTTAAAATTTATTTAATTAAAAAATTTAATTAATCCAATTATTGTAATTGTAGTGGCGCATTTTACTCTCGATATTTTAATTAAAGGGTGTATAATTTGGTAAATTTATATCACCCCTAATGACACGCAAAGTCATAAAAGCATAAGTATCGTGCAATAAGATGGAAATATTATATTAATAATTACATTAATTGCCATAGGAATCCATTACTCTTGTCAAATCTAACATCATTATTTTTGAATTTCTGACATGCATTTAAAATGAGATTTGAATAACGTCGAATTGATCAAAAATTGAATTGAACAAATTATAAAGTTTTTGATACATATAGAAATATTTTAAAGAAGAAAAATTGAAAAAAGAAGAATTAGAAGAAGAATGTTGTACATTATGCAATCATAACTTTAAGTACGCACAACTTTTAAAATTTGTTCACCTGCTTCCTGAGGACTCACGTTAGTAAGTATAGGAGCTGGCTTTCTCGAGATACTCGAACCGTCCAATGTCTGAAATTGTAACCACACAGACAAGCTATTCATACTTCTAGTCATTTAAAATATGATAGACTGTAAGTGTAGATAAGAGAACAAACATTTACATTTTAATACGGATTTTAATAAGAATGTAAATATTCGTTAGTTTGATAGCGGCAGTAATTAAGAATTTTTTAAATTAAAGAAATAGTACATTTTATTTTTTCTAACACTTATTTTAATAATTATTTTATTATTACCTTGTTAATCATATATGAAAAAATAGAAATAAGCAGAATTGAAAGAAGAAAATGGAAAGATATACTTACTTTAAGTTTGAGAAAATAAAACAAAAATAAAATATTAGTAGAACAGAAGATAAAAGATCGAAGAAAAAATTGTAGAACAAGTTAACAACAAGAAGAAATAAAAAAGTAACGACTGAGGAAGATCAAAGAAATAAATTATAAAAGAAGAAAAAAAGAGACAAATATTTAAAAAAAATCGAAGAAAGCGAGATGACACGACAACAGGATGAATAAATAAAAAAAAGAAAATAAAAAGAATAAAAAGGGTACAAGTTGCACCAACAATAATAACCGTGGAAGAAAAATCATAACGTACTTGTCAACGAGTAATCCAAAGGAACAGAAAGAAACAGAAAGACAGAGGAAGGAAGATCATGAAAGGATCTTGTTAAAAAGAAATCAAGAAGAATCTCTCGACGATGAATACTGGAAGAAAAGATAAGGCTACAAGAAAGATCACAAGAAAAAAATAAAATAAGAATAAAGCAAAATTTGTTAAAAAAATATCATGAATGCAAACAAGAAACAGTGACATGAAAAGAAAAATCAAATGAATAAAATGAAGAAGATAATTTCAATAAAAAAATTATATTTTCAAAGAGTTATCGCAGGTATCGTTGGTAAAAAACGATCAAGAGTAATTACTGAGCGACATATTAAAATTGTAATTCATTGATTTAGGGTCTAAAATCTTCATTGATTGAAAATTTAAATTATGTATATTACAATTGTGTATATCACTTATATCATAGCTATCAATTCATTCATCTTGATCAATATGAATTTGAGAACATGATGTTTAATCATTGGTTTATACCGAATTTTATCTAGCGTTCGCGCATTAAAGTAAAAGCAAAACATAAAAACTGCTTGTATATTATTCAATAATAAATGTTTAAGCAATGGTATTTAGTCTTCTCCATTGCGTAGAATATTTTACATAGAAACGCTATTTTTGTTAAGTTTTTAGAAATTTCACATCTACATTAATAAATTTTGTACAGACACACCATTGAAATGAAAAATATATTTGGTGTTTTCTTTTATAAAAATTTGCTGTGTTTTTTAATAGACAGATAAATTTTAACTTATTAAAATTTATTTGAATTTATTAACAAATATTTTTTATCACTCTTATATTATTAAAAAATTCTCTTTTATGTGATTTTAGTAAAATAAGCGAGTTTGTGCATCAAAATGAATGAAGGTTGTCCGGCAAAAGAGCGATATTCCTTTTTAACGAAATTGAAATTCCGAATCATCCCCCTTGCTGCAGCTGTCGCCGCTCGTCGCCTATTATATCAAACTTTGGATGTAATATACATGAGAGAATCGAAGAGCACAAACAGAATGTCAGAGCGAGCGCTGACGACTCATTTTCGCGTCATTTACAGCTTCACCCTAGTTGTCAGAGGGGAAGTAAGACAATCGGCTGAACGTAATTTCCACAGAGTCGCCAGTGCTCTGCTGACGTGCGCCGTTTTCTCTCATCGCGTGACACGGCGATTTAGTAGTTCTCGTATCCTAATTAAGAACTCCATTTCGTGATTCTTATTCCCGATAGAGTCCAACGAGGTCGATGTTACCCGCGGCAGTTACTCGCAATTGGAAACTAGGCGTTCGACACGTGGCTGTCGAGTGAAATGGACATTAACCCGAAACTAGATTGATTAATACGAATAAAACGATTTACCTGGCATTTTATTGAATATTTAATTAGTAAAAATAGTTAAATAATTTTACTTTTAATACAGAAATCTATAATCATCTTTAAGAAAAATTAAAATAAAATATAAAGAAAATTATTATTTAATTATGCTTTATCAAGAAAATTTGTTAGAAACTTTTTTAATTAATCAATTCTTTATATTTTTAAATTAATAATTACTCAATTGTATTTAAACTGAATCAACTGGCTTGCTGTTTTCCTTGTGCAATTGTTAGAACGTCGTGATTGAATCATGAAGCAATCTGCGATTGTGTGAAATTGAATTTTTTATTTTTACATCTCATAATGCACGTAGACACGCGTAAAACACAAATCATTTGTTTTTTTCCTGCATACAGTCGAAGTTCAGGCTATGAGATTCAAGTTAATCTTTGATGTTTCATTAAGTAATGGCCGTGGAGTTCGGTTACCGTTGGTTATACCTCGTTCCCGGACTTCTACGGTTGGTTTGCCTTTGCCGCGCATCACCGTAATTAAAGTCAATATTGTAGCTATACTTACCTAGTACGATAACAGGAAAGTAGAACATCGGAAAATCTAAGTAAAGGATACTCAAGGAAGCGCTATATACATTTATGCGTTGTGTGTATATATGTATATATTTATAATCGCGGTCATCATAAAAGTACAATAATAGCTTTATATCAAATCACAAGGAGAAAGTCAATATTCACACGAGTAGGCGATGGCTTTCGAGAATATCGATTCGCTACGGATCGTTGCGTATAATTCTTTTTTTTTCTTCCTTTTTATTCATTCATTCGTTTCTTTTCTTTTTTTATATTTTTTTTAATGACTTCCCTCCTCTCATGCGATCCCAACGAAACAGGGAAAGGATGGATACGAGCGAGAATTAAAGAAATAAGTAAGAACAACGCGGAAAGTGAGATATTAAACAAAACATCGGAATAGACAATTAAATGATAACAACAAACAGTTTACAAAACGCATTGCTTGTCAATGGCTTGTGTTACGTCAGCTCGGGAGGTACTCTGGAATGTGACGACTGGATGTCACAGACGCGTCGGATAACTGGGCAATCGCAGTAAGAGTCCGTTGGTTCTTTCGGGCGTGCGAATTGTGTCGATTAGTCGAGACAATCAGGTGGGAGAACGAAGCTGACGTGCGACGATCTTCTTTCTTCTCTTTCAACGTCCTTCGCTTCGCTTCTCCGTTCTGGTTCATCATCTCGCTATATCATTTCTTTCGCCTCCCCCTCCTGATCCTTGCAATTACTCCCCTTTGTTCGCTCACTTGTTACTATTATCATTTATACAAATATATAACAATATCCATTCATAATTCACAATTAACGATTACGATTACGTGGTCCGTGGTTCAGCCTAATGTACGGAGGCCACTTTACATACATGTCCCTTCACCCTACTTAACGGGGTGTTGGTAGCCTTCTAGAAGAGAGATGAAGAAAGAGACGCACAATAGTCCCTTCGATAACTTCGGTCGACGGTCGTCGATTGCGTCAGGAAGAATGTTGCGCGAAGGAAAAATCGGTAGACAGTTAAAGAAGGCTAATTAAATGAACTAGATCGCTCTCTCGACTCTTGCAACGCGCAACGATTGAAACGTATTCGTGTTATTCGTCGCCTAGATTCTTCTACTTCCTCGCGAATATACGCGACGATGATATAATCGACGAAGGCTTGGAGTTACTTCGAAGACAGAAAGCGTCGGAGGGGGAACGCGAAAGGGTGTGGAAACAAGGGTGTCACTAATCAGGCACTTCATAATGTCCTTCACCCTTTTTTCTCCATTTTTTTTTTCGGATCACTGTCCTTGTCGGAAGTGTCTTGGTGTGCGTGACGATGGTATCGGTGACGCACTTGACAACAATGACAGGCAAAAAAGTATATATCTCTAGCTAAAACACATCCCTTGCACATTCGTACATTCACGCGACCGTATTACGGCCATGTAAACAATAATCACGCTTGCTCTCGCTTTTTCTCTTTTTTCTTCTTTCATTCTGTTCATTCGCACGGCATTCTATGGAGTTCTACTATCACGTTTTCGACGAATCTTCTTTTGCTTGCTCCTCCCCCTTCTTCAACTCTTTCCTCCCCGCTACGTATTTACCACCATTTTCCTATTTGCCTTATCATCACATATATAGGCTATCCTTGGACCTCACTAATGCGAGAGTACGTAACTTCTGACACGCGAATCAATCGCAATCGAGACTCGTCGAGCTCCTTGCGAAAAGGTCATCAGCTACGTTGGCGTCAACGAAGTCTAGGTCATCAACTCTGTCGAATCGTCAGCGTCCACATCTTCGGACGGTTCCACCTTCACGGCAAGTTGCGTATATCCCATATTGGTTTCCCTTCTGCCGGACCAAGCCTATAAATGAAATAATAATGCATACATTTATCTTTCCTCATCTTTACAAATTAATTTTTTGGAAGTTATATAAATTTCCAATTATAAATTTAAATATTTTAATATAAATTCGTTTATTTTTTAAATTTGCTTATATACTTAAAAAAATTCTTTTATTATATATACCTGAAGAGCGACAAATATCATCGCGAACAACGCAATCGATGCTAAGCAAATGGCAACTGCCATAGTTGTGGCTGCTGTTACGGCGAGCGAAGCTGAATCGTTGTTGTTTGTTCTGCCATAATTGTTGTACGTTTCAGAGACTGCGCCATTGGTCGAGAATTCTGTCCCTGGTACCCTTCTTTTCCCAGCCGGCGAGCTGTTCCTGCAGCCACCTACAAATATATTAAAAATATTTTTAATAATTATAAATATTTATAACAGCAAAAACAACAATGTAATAATATTAATAACGTAATATTAATTATGTGAAATAAGAAAAAAAATTCTACATTTAAATTATACATTTTCTGCAAAATTTTTCGATAGAGTGATTATAAGATATTTATAAGTAAAACGTAAAAATTACCGGTTTCTGGATCACAGAGACAGCACTCTTCAGCTTGAGGTCCTTTCTCGTTCCCTGTGCAGCAAGGAACGCACTGATTGTTCAACTTGTCCAAATGTAATGGAGGCGAGCATGCGGCACAACTGAATTTGCCGGGGCCAGTGCATCTGCGGCAGTCGGAATGACAACTCTTGCAGAGTTGAGTCAAGGAATCATAGTACTGTGCCCCTAAGCACTCCATGCATAATCCGCCTTCTAACATCGAGTGAGGTGGACAAGAAGTACATTCTAGCGGGCCTTCGCCTAGAACAAACGTTTTTCCAATGAAATAAAAAACGCAGATTTGATCAATCGACAGCAACTAACCAATCACTAATGCAACCTCACCTTTGCACGTGCGGCAATAATGATGACATTTCTGACAGCCGAAGTTTGACTTGAAGAACCCTTCTGGACACTCGGGATGGCATTCGCCGGCCGCCAGTTGCCAGCCTCTCGGACAAGTAACGCACTGATCTCTTCTGGGTCCCGAACACGTTTTACACGACAAATAACACTTGGCACATTGACCTCTGTCGCTGTAATAACTAAAACCAAAAAGAAAATAGAAACGTACCGATACTGTCCCATTACTAATCTATTTAGCAAACGCTGACTACTCATCTTACCCTGGCGCGCAGGATGACCTGCATTCTCCGCTCTGCAGCTGCAGCCCGTCTTGACACGCTGTACAGTTCAAACGAGATACACAACTCTTGCAAGTGTGCAGGCAAGGGACGCAAACCGGCCGCGAGGGTTGCACCACAGAGTAATACGCATCGTCGCATTGAGACACGCAGCGCTTGCCCTGAAGAAGCAATGGGTTCGGACAGGATATACAATGGTCCTCTGTAGCGCCGGCGCAAGTCTCGCAGGACGTGTGGCAGGACTTGCACTGACTGTCCTCGTAATACTGGTCCGTGTTGCAATTGCTGCGACTCTCGGGCGCGCACAGGCCTTTCTTGTTCAGGCTCCAGCCCTCGATGCAGCTGGTGCAGCTCAGTGTGCTGCAGGTCGCACAGCCGGGCGGACACGCCACGCATTCGCGTCGCTTCTTGTCGGCGCTATAACCCGCCGGGCACGAGGCGCGACACGTGCCTACGACACATTTCGTCGGAGATCGTTTAGCGAAAACTAATTACCGTTACACATTTTGATCAGATATGATGTGGAGTATGTCGGACGTGTGGCAATTTGAAATTTTTCACTCAAACTTTGATGTATGTACATACATATTAGAGAATAATGAAATAATGAATGAAATAATATTTATTTCATTTAAGAATTATTGTATATACTTGATTTTAATTCAATTGACTAACTTTTCTTCAGTATAATGTTTTTAAGTCTTCTCTGTATTTACATAAAATATTTATAAAATTTGCAATCAACATCGAATATTTTTCCAATTATCTCTAAAGAATAGATTTTACAAATTATTGATTACTATAAAAATTATTGCAAAATTTTATAGACCATCATTATTGTATCATGTTTACGAGAACTTAACAATCCGGCAAAAGCTCTTAAAGGGGCTAACAATCGTTTACTTACCATTCAAAGCGAACAGTCCCGATCGGCAGGCGATGCACTGATTATCCGTCGTGCCGTTACAGGTCTCGCAGGTAGAATGGCACGGTGCGCAATTGTAATCTTGCGTTTCGTACGTATAGGGCGGACACGCGGCATAACATTTGTTCTCATGCATCACCAAATGATGCTCGCAGCTGGTACACTTGTCCGGTCTGTCCTGGCAGCTGGCGCAGTTGGCCTCGCATGGCACGCACGTGCTGTTCTCGGTGTCTGCACAAAAGAAAGCAAAAAGCACACGTCACATTACTCGATATCGATTTTAAAGAGAAAAAATGAAGGAAGTGATCTATGAATACGAATCAATTATTTTTCTTTCACGTACTCTCGTAGTAGCCCTCCGGGCATTGCTGAAGACAGACCGCTAGATCAGTGACCCGAAGGTGAGCGGGAGCACACGAGAGACAAGAGTCCTGACCCGCACCGGCACAAATTTCGCAGGATTCGTGACACGGCCAGCAAACGCCGCCCTGGTTAGGGAAGCTCCTTGGTGGGCAGCGGCTGACACAAGTGCTGAAAAAGAGATAAGAGACCCCTCGCGTTGTTTCTAAAGCGCTTTTTCATTGAGAAGGGTCGATAAAGAGGCAAAGTATAAAATAAGAATTGACGGATTTATTGAGCTCTTGTGTGGAAAGTAGATAAATTATAAATGTGGTAAAAAAATATTTATTTAATAATGAATGAAATATTTAAATTAAAAGAATTTGTTTAATGGATGAAAAATTTTAATTGAAACACATAAAATTAATCAATATAAGTATATATATGATAATAATATTTACTTTTTTAAATAGAGCCAATAGCTTTATGTTCAAATATTCCTACCGTCATAATCCGCAGTTTCGAGGCCTTGCAAAATTATGTGTAATTTTTATTAATTTTATAAACAGCGCATACACCGTTAGTGCCAGCATTTGACAATCACTGCATTTAAAATATAAAACATAAAATCCTTATAAAAATAAAATATTTATAAAATATTTACCCAATATTATTCCAATTTCATACTTAAGGATTAGTAAACACACTCTGGAAGTCATACTTTAAAAAGCATTTCTTTCCAAAGATCTATTTCTTAACAAAGATAAAGCAATCGTTTCGTATTAATTTAAAGCTATAAATCTGTTTACTCACTTATCAAGACGATAATTTTTACAAGCGACGCACTGCGTTGGGCCCTTGCCGTAGCAACCTTGTGCGTCGCACTGAGGATCGCAATCGTGCAGTATCCTCCTGGTGATGTCGAGCGAGCCGTCCGCTTGCACGGAAGACGCCGCCGAAGGTGAATCGAAGGCGGACGCCGATGAGACATCGCCGGGTAGGTGGTTCGACAGGATCGGCGCCGACGAACCGTCCAAGGTGGCCACGGATGCCTGTGGGTTCGACGCAGCGCCAGTGTACGGACCTTGGTAACTCTGAAAGGTAGACGGAGAAAAGAAGTCCCTGTTGCCCGGATAACCGGACAGTTGTAGCGGATCATCGTCTACCGTGAAAGGATAATGCACGGAATGAGAAGGAAGGTACGCAGCAGAATGTACCGGGTTAAATTGTCGTGTGCGGATCCGGATCGGGTTCGTCGATGTGCCATAGAAGATCAGCTGCCACTTCTTCAGGATGCCTATAACAATACAGCAAAAAGATCAAATTATAATAAAACAATTCTTGTGTGATGTATAGAGAAAGATATTTGAGAAAGATTTTTGAGATTGTAATCATAAATAATTTTTTATTGTTAAAAACGATACAAGTCTTGAATTATTTAGAATTATTTTGATAAAAACTACAATGTGTAATATGTACGTTTATAGTTTATTTTTACAAAAACAATTATATCAATAGATTTAATTCAATGACGAAGATTTTATTGCCAACATTGATTTGAAATTGATGTATTCAGAGAAAACAAGAATGATTGAATACATGAAACAATTTTATTTTGCAATTAAAAATAAATTGATCTTGTTGACGCAACTCGAACAAGTCGTATAATTTACAAAATTAAATGGAAAATAATAACTGAAAAAGACTTGCCTGGTGAGTTGACATGTCGATTTCCAGCATTAATGATCTGCAGAGTCCATCGACCGTCAGCCTTTTCACCCCAAAAGTGTACACTAAGGAAGGGCCAGTCGTCAAAGTTGGAGCTGAGAACGTCACGCGGCCGCTCGAATAATAACGTCGAAGTTGTGCCCATTGGCGAGGTCAGTAAAAGTCTCAAGTTCCCGCGAGGGAAGAATCTCAGGGAAACCTATTTCACGATCGAGAATTCAAATTTTGCAATTTTAAATTCACATGAAAACACCGTAATCTTTTAATCGTTCTTAAAAAATCGGTAGCATAATTTTTTTCTTACAATACAAAGAAAATTGTAACTCTAAGTGCAATTACGAAGACAATAATCTTTAAATTACCATTTCTAAAGTAACGATCGACTACTAAATAATAGCTATTACATTTAACATTTATTAAACCTATTATTACTATATGATAATTGCTAAAATTAGAGACGATTTTTTTCACGCATGCGATCTTACCTTACACTGCACATGCTCCAAAAACCGCACCTCGTTCAAAGACCCGGCACACCCGGTGACATCCATATACGCGCTCAGGGTATACCCATACGTGGGATCAATCGGTCTCTCCTCGTTGATTTCGTCTGACTTGCAGATGTGCTGCGGCGGTACGTTGGTCCATTGTTCGGCCAGGTTGACCATCGCACCCGCGTCCATCAGGCCGTAACCGAACTTGTGGGAGACCTTTCTCTTCACGCCGTTCAGTATCCAGCCGGGCTCGTTGCTCAACGGCTCGGATCTCGAGGTGAGCACCACCAGGTATTGCATGTCTCGCCACGTCAACGTGGGATTCGCCTCGAGAGCGAGGGCGGCGATGCCGGCTGCCAACGGCGCCGAGGCGGACGTCCCGGTGTGTTCCACCGTGCAGATGTGGTCGGGACGCAGTTTGGCGTCCATGTCCACGGTGGCGACGCTCTTATCATTGCCGGGTGTTCCCGACGAGTACGTGGACGCCAAGGTCGAGCTGCATTCCTCGAGATACCACGGCTTGTAGCCACCCTGTGTCGCGCTCGATATCGATAATGTGAAGATACTGTTCGTGTAACCGTCGCAGTTACACGAATCGGTGTGCCGACCACCGTTGCCGGATGCCCACACGAAGATCGAGCCCTTACCCTTACGACCCTGCGTGGAAAGAAGAAAAAATACCGCGAATGTTCGCGACAGAAAAAACGAATCGCGCGACCGACGAAGCGATAGGAGAGATATAATAGGTTTTATAAAATAGCAAAATCTTCCAGTAAACACCAATTAACATTGCATTAGTATTATAATTCTCTGTTCAACAATATAAATGTAACATATGTTGTGCATAATAATTTTACATTGTTAAGTAAGAAATTGTAATATTGATGTAGTTCTATCAGTTGATGTTTACTGGATTACAATAACAATTTCATATTAATATGATTTTGAATACTTACATTACAAAAATAATAATTTTGAACTTCAGATAGAACAATGAAAAATATTTTTTTATTATAATTTTTATAATCCAAAAAAAAACATTTGTTTTTGCCAAATAGAAAAATATAAAATAAATTTTGTGCAAGAGATATTATTGTGGCCGTGTCATTTCAATTAGCATTTGTTTTAAAAAATTAAAAACTGAGTTATTTTAACAACTTCATAATGCATAAAAAATTATTTGAATAATATACAATATTATTTAATTTGCGGACAACCTATGGAAAATAAAATTTTCTATAAAAAAATTCATAACATTTTACACAAATTATCTTTTGATACAAACTTATATTCATTTTAACTGAAAAAATAATTAAACATATAATGAAACCAATTTAAATAAAAAGTATAAATTTTTCTTCAAAGTTCTCTACAAATATTCATATTTTGTAAAATAATACAAAAATTATCAGTACAAACCTAATTGCATTGCAATAAATGATATAAATCATATTGCGACATCAAGAAGTTTTTAAGTCCTCCCGAAGTAATAAAACGTCGCGGAGAAAGCTCTCTCGCGACAGAAAATAAATTGATCCTTTCGCTTCGCGGACGCGCGTAGAAAGTACACGATATATGTAGCTTACGCTCGTCACTCCGTAAATAAACGCCCTTCTGGCGAGAGGGCCCGGGCCGTCGACGGTCTTGCCGTCGTCCTCGGGACCCCAGGAGGCGCTGTATATGTCGATGTGATCAGGATTCAATCCTAGAGCTCTGGCCTCGACGGCGTCGTTTACCGGGCCATCGAGCATTCGCACGCCTGAGAACACGGGAAATGTGTGCGTGAACAAGTCTTCCTTCCCCCTTTCTCGTGTATGTTGTGATTTTATCTCGCGGATTGTCGTGCGCGGAATATTAATAACGATTTTAAGGACAGCCGAGACGAGCAACGGGAGTTCGGAATAAAAGAAAGCGCAGAGAATACGTATTTCGATCCAGCACTTAATTCAATTATTTTTCTCATTCCTCAATTTTTATTAAATCTATATAAATGGCTTTATATAAGTGATTTTTTTGTTATGATAGAAATATTTCAGTATAATTGTGTGATTTTAATTAATTTCCCATTTGTTTCCCGTTTGTTTCTTCGACCCTCCGGTCGTCGATCTACATAATCCGCAGCTATTTAAAATATTTTATATTAGTAATTAGATATTATAAATTTGTTTGATGGAAGATGTAAAGTGATTTGTATTATTCTATTTATATTATTTCGCTTGTTCTACTATCAAATAATTATATACATATTATTTGATTACTGCTGTATTAATATATTAAAACTGAAGCTAAAGTAGTATAATTGCGGACAAAAATCCGTTTCAACCGGGTTTCAATCTCAAATGTTTATCTCATAAAGGAACATTTTAGCGAACAATTATCAAACAAATCAAGTTCGATTTATTTAACGAGCAGTTGAAATCAGATTCATTAAGATCACAAATCGTACCAATTAAAACCTTCGGATGAAAATAACCGACAAATTTTACATTTCCATCGCGAAATTCCATCACGTTTTGATCCTCGCACAAAAGTGTCTCTCGTAGGCAAACGATAGTTAATTGCAACCGCGACATTCGCCACCGGCGTTATCGCGGAAATCATCGCGTCTCCCGCGGTTCTAGCGAAATTTCTCGTCGCCGCTGTATTGAAATTTCTAATTTCGCTGCGCGCGCGTGCGGCGCGGCTGTACGATCATCAATTCCTCGAATTCAATATCCGGTTAACGCTGCTGTATCGTTCCGCGCTATCATTTCGGCCCGGCTCTGTGTTTCACTCGTCGTAAGCCCCGACGGCTTACGGACGTTCGTTTCGCTTCGAAATGGGTTAACGGAATTAATACAGCTCGATAGCATCGAGCCGGGAATAGCGGCGAACGCCCGGAAAACCTGGCCTATTCTTCAGTCGAGAACGATAAAGCGACCACCACCAGACCTGACATTCCCAGCGGTGGCTGCACTATTTATTTCCGTGGAGCTATTCGCCGGCTAAGTCAGCACTCCGGAACGATCTCAGGAGGATTCGCTCACTCGGCATAAGAAAAGATAAACACCGTCTTCAAGACAACGGTGTGCGCGAGAGCCCGTTTCCTTAAATCGCGCATTAAGTGATTACCGGCGTCGACGGAAAGCGCTTTCGCGGATGTAAGATTGACGGCAGCTCGAATAGAGACTGCGAGCTCGTAATTAGCGTCAATCTTCTTTATCGGCGATTAATGTACCGCGCGATTAAATTTCTAATAATCTTTTTGCGGAGGATATTTTCAGTTTCGCGTGCTACTTTTCGTACTTAACATCGAGAATGAACAAACGAATCATGTACATAATGAATGCCTCTTGGTTGGATATTAAACAGTGAGGCTAAATATACTAAGATTAATGCCGAATCGAAGGATATCAGGTTTCTCGTTAGTTTGAATATTAAATGGACAAAAGATTTTAGTGTATCTCTGCGCCCGCGTGAGTCAATGCATCGTCAACGTTTGTACACGCGAGTTGGGATGAGCGCACTCTCATCACCTGAAATACTAACACACCTGTGAGTAACAACCTATTTCAAATTTCAACAAAATCCGTCAGAACATAAAATGGTTCTACCAATTTCTAGTTTACCAAACGCAGGAGTATAAGGAAAAGGAAATATTGATCCCTGCCATATATGCGTTATATACGTATACATTATATGCCCTTCATTCAATTTTCGCGTTATCTGCAAAATATACAGGCTATAATTTAAGATGATAATTCAATTTTTGTATAACTCTAACGGCATAATGTAGCAAACACGGCGATAAATTTAAATCTTTAAACATCGGTATTTTTTAAGTTGGCTGTTTACAAACAGAAAATTCCACGCATTCCCCACATTAAATAATCTTATATCAATTTATTTTCTCTTATCCTATTTCTAATACCAATAAAAAGATAATTAGAAAATTAACAACTAGAATTAGAATGTTAGTTGCTATCTGTATAAAAAAATTGACGCAATCGGAAATACTAAATCATTTTTTTCATTGTAATCTTAACATTTCTTCAACATAATAAGTTCGATTTTAATACTAAAAAATATTAGCATTTCCAAATTTTCTTACAAATATCGATTATTAAATCACGTACATAATTTAGATTTAATTCTAACAGAAATTATCATTCGATTAATTCGACATAAATTTCTTTCATTTATCAAATTATATTTTGTAAATAGCCTTGCACGTAAACTCATTATTCCCCTTTCTTTTCACAATTTCCGCGATTACGTATAATTATCTATATCGTTTTGATTTCCGTTGTTGACCTTACCTCCGATACTGGCATTATAAGCGACACCGACACCGCAGTACTGGTTGAAGGCGACGGCGGCGACTTCGCCGGCACATCGAGTGCCGTGTTTGTTATCGCCGTTGTCTCTCGGCATCGGATCGTCGTCGTTGTCGTTGATATCCGTACTGGCCTGGTGATCATAGTTGAGCGCGAGATCAGGATGATTAGTCTGAATGCCATCGTCCAGAATCGAAACGACGACACCCTTGCCGGTATAGCCCTTCTGCCAAGCTGGACCGAGATTCATGTCATACCCATCCTTGGCACCGCCATTCTACAACAATAAAATGTTAATTTTAATTTATCTAGAAATCTGACAAAGAATATATGTATATACTTTCTTCAACCTGTCGCAATCATTTTGTTGTTCATCTTTCAAGATTAATCCAGTTCAATGTTTTGAAATTTATGCCAGCACAAACGTTTTGTTTCGCTACTTAAATATATATATATTAAATATATATTTTTCAACAAGAGATTTAACATTTGTTAAATTTACAGCTTAAAATTCATTAGTTTGAATAAAATAAAAAATTTTAATAACTTTCGCGTTTTCATAAATTAATATTAATTATATTTAAATTTGGTTATTTTAATATTAATCAAAATTTTAAATATATTTTTTGTGAATTACATTAAATATACATTTTATTATATTTGTGTAAACATAAAAGAATTTTAAATTGTATACTAATGCAAAAAATATTTCCGCCGAAGATTTTGATGATGAATCGCGCATGATGCGCGATACATGATTCTTTGACAGCAATTAATTCGTGAATTTCGTGTTACCGTATATGACCGTTGATTGATATTCGTGTAACGTTATATATCTCCACACGCCCGTATACAATTTCGTGGATTAATGGATTACTAGCCGCACGACAAATTCAGTCGCCACAGGTTTCACAACGTGGTCTCCGTTATACTAGCAAGTAAGATAGTGGATGTTCTTAGCGCGTCCCATAATAATTTAGGAAATTTTCTGTAGAAAATGTCATGTCAAAATTAATTTTCTAATTGTTACACAGAAAAAAAAATCTTCTTATTCTGACAATATCTTTAGTTTCAAAATGGAAATCTTAAAATGAGATTATATTGCGTCAAGCAAAGAAAATTTACTTGAATGAAGATGTATTTTAAGATTTTATACAGTTTAATCAAGAAAATAATATTCTTTTTATTTAAGAATAATTTTCTTGAATAGAAAAGAAAAAGTTGGATGAAAAATAACATGTTTAAATCAAAGATTATGATTTTCCTAGAATAAAATTTAACAATTTCTATTCTTGAGATAACAATTATAGTATTGAAATACGACTGTGATTGTTGAAATTTAAGATTTTCAAATTCTTCTAAGAAGATTATAAATTGTTGCGTATATATAAAACAATGAACGTGTTCATATGAGTATATAAGCGTTAATGTGACACTTGCTTTTTTTCTGTGTATATGAAACGGTGTATTAATTTTTTTAGATCTCTATCAATTTTTAAAAAATTATATACATATATATAATATATAAAATTGATAGCTACACTAAAGCTCTTAAGAAATTTCAGTATTAAAAAGTCAAATCATGTCAGAAATTCTAACTGGGATTTTTTCATCGCCAAATGCTATATCTCACGCCGTCGCTTTCATAAAAATGTCGACGGCATTAAAATTCCATATGAATTTTGACAGAGCTATAGCCTCTGATATCGCAATCGGTAGCCACGCAGAGCTATATCGAGCCGGGAAAAAAAATATATGCGAGACACGATTCGTATCCCGCCGGGCGACGCACGATTCGTATCCCCTAACAAACCATTTTATGCATTTATAATGGATTGATTATTACGGAGCTCTGGCTACGAATGGCGTTTTGCATTTGTGTGCGTCATAAATTTACGTAATAAATGTATAGTATGGAAATACGCGAATGTTTCGTACGTGTCTCCCCGGCGGTCGCGCAAGTCCGCGTATGATCATATCCAAATCGCGGCAAAAAAAAATTCAGCGACAGCGACGCGATAAATTCATGCGTGCGTAGCATGATATCGCGGACTCCGTAGATTATCCATCAGGAGAGATGGGCGGTCAAGTAAGCACGACAAACACATCAATCTCAGATGGGTTGAACAATCTATCATTCTAATTGATACAGAAGATATCTTTGGTACAAGCATATTGATACAGAATATTGATAGATATTAATAATAGGAATAATTATCAGATGAAAAATAATAATAGCAGGAGTAAATAAAAAAAATGTCTTATAATTTAGAAATAATCTAGATTTTTTTTAATAGAAAGAAAAGGATGACAACTTGAGATCAATCCTTATCGCGCACAAGTTTCATAAAAAAAAAAATTTAGATGCTACAAAGAATTGTTATTTTGCAAAAAATTTTTTAATTCTGATTACGCGTGGATTTCGCATTTTGTCTATGTATCTAGAATAATCTCGGACTATGTGTTTTGGAAATGCAGCCTGGAAATGTTTCTGCATGTGCGCGTAATGTATGTGAGTAACGCGAAATACTTTCGCGGAGCGCAAGAACACGAGGTGTTCTCTAATCTCCACGACTACGGATGTTTTTCCGCGTGAACTGAGCAGAACTGAAACAGGTGCGTCGAATACATGGATTAACAATTACTTTTAACATTTATTTTACATACAAAAAAAGCCTTTTTCATTTTCATTTGAAATATTCTGCAGACCACAAAAATATTGTGTTATTTATAAAGATCAAAGCTATACAAAATACTATAAATAAAATAACAAATATAACAGCTAAATATATAAAAGAGTTGTAAATTTAAAAAATTAATTCTTTAACTGTATCATTCTTTTAATTAAAAATGTATGTATATGATTTAATGCAAAAATATTTCGATTAGAATTTTTGGCCTGTCAATTGATTAAAATGAACTATTTCTAGTGGATAATTCACAAATTCACAAAAAAAGCTTTCTCAACAGTAATATGCTAAAATCTGTGAAAGTATAAAAAGAAAAGGTGTTTTCTCTTTCGGAATAAAAAGGAATCACGCCTCGAGAGATATCCAATTCAGGAAACGTTGGTGATAGCTAATTTGAAGGGTTCTCGCTTAGAATCTAACGCGAGTTCGCTTCGGGCTATCGCACGAATGAAGCGCATGTAAAAGGACAGGAAAGGTTTCTCTTGATCCCGGTTCTCGTACATTACGCTCTCGTAGCTCATCGTGATCAGAGGAGCAGCGCGGTACGTGTTCTCATCGTAGGAACACCAGGACCGGGAATGTGCCAATCTCCGTGTCGATGCACCTTTCTCGCTGCTGCTTTTTTACTCTGCCATTCGGGCCCGAGCGGGTCGCTCGATGCCGGTTCCGTTCCCCCTGCAATTCCATTAACTAGATTGCACATTGTCGTGCTCGCCCGTGAGGAAGACCCCGGGGCATCGACGCGTGTCCCCGTCGTCTGTGTCAGCGCTTATCTGCGCGGCGAGATTTCGGCGCTACGAACGGAACAAGAAGAGACGAAGAGCAAGGAGTGCGGTATGCGCTGAGAATGCAATGGGATCAGAACTCGATAGTCCAACGTGGACGCAGGGCTACCGAAGCTGCTTGTTGTAGCTATCGTCGTTCCGGCTCGTGGATACAGAATTGTCAACATGAGTCCATATCGACTACTGTCAATTTGATAAAGAGCATGGAAAGTTCCCTATCCATTTCACGTCGCCCTAATAAAAATTTGCTAAAAAATTTTTTTTACCGAAAGATCTGGAGAAAAAATCAAATAAAAAAAATATCATGTTCGATACTCGGCGGTTCTATAAAAGTTGAAGAAAGGAATATACACTATCTTATCGCATCAAGTAGCCTGTGTTATGTATATCATTTATCTAAACAATTCATGGATCGATTGTTCATTCATTGTACAGAGAAGTTTGCTGTTAATTTTAAAATTAAATCTTTACAGTTAAAAATCTATTAAGAGTAAGTAAATTACTTGGCCTATAATTTAAATCGATACATTAGTTTTTGAATTCAAGCCTTTCAAATTCTGCGTAATACATGTGCATATTGATCCACTATAATCGTAAATTAAATGATAAAATTATCGCACAAATCTAACCAACAATAAAATATATGTATTTTAAAAAATGATTTCTAATAAAGTAATTTTTATATATTTTAATTAAAAAAATATTTTTTATGCAAAATATTATGAAAACTGCCTTGTAGGAAGACCAAGGAATCTCTGATTGGTATCTCGTATTTCTTTACATTGCGTGCATGATCTATCGATCCCTCGGTTTGCTTCTTCCTCTCCGACGAACGCAACCAAAATTATCCAGCGAGAAACGCCAAATTTACGGGCACCGTGCATAAGAACGCTGTAATCCCATCAGCGTGCTGCGAATGGTGAGGCGAGATGGGTTCGTGCGCATACATTGTGGGCGCATATTGTGCCCGGGGAAAGACAATGCGACCCATTGTCTCTCACGACGCGTGCGGTCGACCTGGCAAAAAGAGGACGGAGAAAAAACCCCATGGTCGAGCCGAGTTTACGGTCGGTCCGGGTCGCTCCGGTTCGTCCGAAGGTACTCTTTGCGTACCCGGCATCTTCCACGGTACAACAAAAGCGAACTAGACGAAAGGTCGTTTCCATGACGCGACCATAGACATAAAAAATCCAACAATACAGAGTTCGGGGTGCTTCCGTCTAAAGATATAAAGAGAAAAGTGTATTATAAATAAAACTTGATTCTATTATTCCCTCCATTCTCCTCCATCGAGAAAGATATTGTAAAATAAATTTAGAAATCTGAAATAAAAAATTTTGAGATCTGATATTAGAAAGTGGAGTAATATTGAAAATTAATCGCGATTTGACATTCGAGAGAAGACTGGATTCAATTCATTAACGATTACTTTACAACATTTACTATAATTCTTTAAATTGTAAAGAATTTAGCTATTTTTTTCTTCGAATCTCTTAATCATATTTAATAGACTTTAGTTTTTGATTCGATCCTCCATTGTACTGCATATACAATTTTATATTTAATATGCATCTTTAGATTATAAATTTCGTCTACATTTACTATCTAGACTCTCTTGTTTATCTTTAGTTTTCTAATGGATTTTATTCTCCGATTCAATCCTCCATAGTATTGCGATTTTATCGATAGCATAAGACTGAAATATAAAAATCCTGAATGACATTATAGGATCGGTGCACCACTTGTGGCCACTGCTTCATTTCTGGCCACTTCGACAGTTTTCGAATTATTAAGTTTATGAATTATCTTGTTGATCCTTGTAGTAATAGATAAATTTTGTTTTTACAGTATTTCTATTGATTACGCTCACTTGCTGAATGCGTGTATTGGTTTTACGACTCTAAATCTAAATACTGGCCAAGAACGGTCTTAAAGTGGCCACAAATGGTGTACTGACTCTATATGCATATTTATAAATCTTCATATCAAATTATTTTTGTCTTCCTGATCTTATTTTCTCTGTCGCATCAATAATTTAATTAATATATTAATGTGTCCATAAATATCGTTGCCATTCTGAGAAACAGTTATGATTATTATCAATTGTCAAATTCGTAACAATGAATGTCATTTTTGTATATTCAGACATGCACTAACGAATAATAAATGTGGAAATACAAGATTAGCTTCTTGGAAGGTATTATTGGAGTCCATAAGAAACGTGACGTCGATTAATTTGCTTTCGGATATTTTTGTGTTCATGTTGCAGACAGGGTATCTATGTGCCATACTAGACGGGGGTATCATCATAGGTGGTTTATCAGATTACGTAAACCCTGGCTCCCTATCGCACCCCGGGGCGATGCTCCGGGCGTCTCACGAGCGCTGCATCCCGTGCTTTTACGTGCGGCAGTTTCCGCGTTCGGGTTTCGAGTGTCGGCATATTTGAGCATTGCAAATAGAGAGGGGGCCCTGAATATCGGGGGAGGGGGGGGGGCTTCGTCTGAACTACTCAAATTTCATATCACCTGATATTACGTCCATTATGCAAAATCGTAATCTCCGCTGATATGCCGCGTTTCGCGTATTTCTTAAGGCTCCTGCTTTCCCGCTGCAGCCGCGATTCAAATCATGACGTCACAAAAGGGAAACGCGGACCATTTTCCTCGCAGTACGCGCCGGAATAAGCGAGGGAGAGGGGGGGAAAAAGGCGGAGCGCTGAACGTATTTTTGTAAGTGCGCCGTTGCGCAAACTGCAGAATTTGTTTATTCCTCATATCGAAAAAGAAATTACATCTATTTTTGCAGCTGCCGGTTCGTTCAATCTCGTTCACGTATGGAGTGCCCTATATAATGCAGCATCTACGAATAAATATGTATAGGTCCTCGGAACTTTCTTTCATCTCTGATTCTTTGATCAATTTGAAGCCGTTTTCTTCCGTTAGGAGCGAAAATTTGTGACTGTGTACCATCTCTCGCCCGTACCATCTCTCTCCTAACTTTTTGATATTCAGTTTTGAGTTTCTGTATTTCTTCTTTTGGTTCTCGAACTAAAATACTGCCAAAGTACACTTTGGAGATGAAATGAAGGATAAGATTTCCCGCAAGAGAATTAAGAATCAAAGTATGTAACTACCTCCGGTAACTACCTACTGCGTTCGCAGGAGCAAGCAATCGGGGGATGTTCCTTACGTTCTTTCGCACGTTCGCCAATGAAAGTAGCCGTACAGTTAGAAGCCGGGACACTCGATATACTCTCGAGAACTTCTCTGTAACTTAGGCCGAGACGCCGCGCTGGCGGGCAACGCGCTTTTGGGGAACAGAGAGGGAAAAGTTTCTGCCGGATATATCGAGCGAGCCTGCCAAAAGCTAGCTATTCGCTTCCGCTGTTTCTCACCACTCTGCTGCTGTTCTGGACGGCACGGCTGCACGTTATAAGCTGCTTACGCTCCCGCAAGAAAACGCGTGTATGTACAGTACAACGGCTCCATTAAGGTCCGCCTGGTCGCGCGAAAAATAAGTACCAAGTCTGCTCGCGCGATGCATTAAGTGTCGAGATTTATGTCTTGCACAGAAAATTCCAATTTTTCGCGTTTATCATTTTCCAACGTTATCTAAAATATCACTCACGTTATTTAAAAAATTGATTTTCTATTTATACGTCATATAAATGTATATTTTACATATATTTATAATTATATATATTTAAGTAAAGAAGAAACAGAAAATATACGAATTTTGTTAAGTATTTAGTGACTTTTATAATGTTGAAGAAATTTCAAAATGTGATCTAATATTTAATAAAATCAATAAATAATTAATTATAGTTGCAAGTTATTAATCTAATTTCCAAAAAATTTCTATCGTAAAATAATGTTGATATAAAAATATCTGACATTTTTTTTTATAGATATATAATTTTTTACAGAGAAACTACAAGTTATTTTTAATTTATATCTGGTAATTGTAAATAATATGTAGAATTAAAAATAATCTCATATTCAAACATTTTAAAAAAATGAAACATCTTGATCTTTCTAATGCACTTAGTGCGCCAGAATGATCGGTCTGGAAGGTTAATTTGGAGCGATTAAGCCACACGACTGGAATGGAAGAGCAAACATTCCGCCCGACAGGATCGCAAAGTAGAAGAGGTCTAAAACAACCTCAAGCGCGTTGTTTTCGATTATCTGAGACCGGCCTGGGCCGTCGATCGATTCGACGGCTCTCGTTCAATAAGATCGCATTAGACGCAGCCGCTAATCGGATAACAAACACTGATTGACTGTACGGAACCTCGAACCATTACTGCGATAATTGTTTACTAGTCCACAATTAGGCAAGCCGAGTTATGCGAGTTATGCGAACATTTTGCGCAAGATATGTACCTCGTTTAAGTGCATCGAGTCGCAATGGAAGCGACTGTTGTGTCTCTTAATTATTACAATACAAGACATATAATACAATGATTTGGCGGATAATTAATTCACAGCTAAAAATCGAGATGCGATTTGTAGTCTAGACTCTCCAATTAATGATATATTGACATTGAACGATTAATTCAGATTATAGACGACGATAACTGAAGAAGATTTGTGACATTTTCCTTCGAATCGGCTGCCCAATGAAAATGACGATATAAGAAAATTTACGCCGCAATATCACTCTTATCGCTATTATCTATTTTTATTATCTTTCATTATTACTTTTATTAAGTTAAAACGGACAACACGATCGATTATATCTACAAAAATATGCACCGGAGTTACATACATCGTCAATTACAGCTTTTAATAGCTACAAACAATGTATTATTTCTTTTATCAAAAAATCTCGGGAAATTTGGAACATAAATTTTTGTGAATTGACATCATCGATAGATTCTTCTCGGGTAAGAGAAAGAAGTAATCGGAAGTGTCGAATCGACTTGGATACCAGGCGGTAGCCTGGAGTTCGTTCGATTCTCGTCACGTATTTTGTCGCGGCAGTCTGTACGGCGAGATGTACTTACCAGGTACCACTGTTCCTTGAAGAGCGGGTCCGTGAACAGGTTTTGAAGTGGCACGCCTCTATTTCTTTGGCGATGGAACAGTGTGGCCTGCCGCGGACGAGGGCCAAAACCGCTGAAGAAGGGCTGATAATCGGGAAACGCGTAGGACGCGGCACCGAAGTCGCGCTTCTTGCGCTTCTTCTCATGCTGCTGCTGGAACCAGTGCACCTGCAACCGAAAGCATATCGGATCTGCAACAGACCTTCTTGCGACTAACGTTCTATGATCGACTTCGAGTTACGTCATGGCGCTATAAACTTGAATAACTTGGCGAACCGACCTGAAAGCCATTAGCCGCCAGAATACGTTTTGTTATCTCTCACGTCGTTACACTAAGTTCCACGTGACATTACACGGTGATGTAAACCGGCAACAATTGCAAATTTTCCTAAGTGTCCGGAATATTTCATCGGCATCATCAGAAGGTTTTTTGTCGAATGAAATATGGTATGTGTATTAATAATGTAATGAGCAAATTATATCAAAAGTACAAAGGGCAGTGCCTTTGGATAAAGAACTATTAATTATATGCGATTGTAAGTTTTTAATATTAAATCTAAAATTTATATAATTAAATATAATTGCTGTAATATATCGAGATAGAATACATATTGAAGGGATTAAAAAAAACCATTTATTATCAAAAAATACCTACCATTATCCTTATTTACTTTTCCAAAATTATAAAAATTTGAATTTATGATATTAATATTTTTATAAAATATATAATAATTGTTAGAATACATTTGGAATTATTTCTAAAAATTATTTTATCGTTAATTAAAAGACAGAAAAAATTTAATTAGGAAAAAAGATAATAAAATTGTCTTTTTTTATCATTTTTTTTAAGATATTATAAAATTACTCGCAACACCATCGCTGTTTATCATCTCGTTAATTGATCAAACAACTATACATTGCGACGCTGCGACGTGGAAAATTCACCAGGGCAGATTGACTCAATCGAGGGTCATAAATCGAACAATCACCGAAAAACGCCTCGGGGAACGAGCTTTAATTCTAGCGTGCTGCGCGTTCCTCCCGGTTCATTCATATCGTCGTGCTGGATCCAGACACGCAATGCGATTCGATGCCCGACTGCCGACTGACAGATTCACGACCCTCACGCAATTTTGGCGCGACTCCAAATACGCTGGAATCAACCGAGTTAGTTTCACGGTCGTATTGAAGGCGCGCGCCAATGAAGAAATTTCCGAATTTCCAAACTAACACAATGAGTGTAAAATAAGAATTTGGTACATGTGCTGCACCAGATCGATTATTGAACATGTTAAAATTCCCTTAAAATCAAACGGTTATAACAGTCGTGAAATAGAATAGTAGCAGATGTTGCCGTATTCTGTTATGAATTATAAACAGTTGCAGATAGAAGTCAAAATTTCACGTATTAAACAAAATAATAACTTATAAAAGAAAAAAAAGCTCTCGTAATTACGGTTTACCTAATTTATAACGCTAATTAAGTAGAGATTATTTCACAACTGTTCAAAGTTAATTTTAATTATCAATACTTATAAATTATTATTGAAATTCAAATTATATATTTTATGTAGATATTCATATTGTGTATAGAATATAAATATTTTACGATAGTTCGATCGAATAAACTATATCGAATCATTCATTATTTCGCTGAAAATATCAAGTTACTTCATCATGAAAAACTATATAAAATTTAAACGCTGACATAAATTCTGACGAAGCAAACTATTTTTCAAACAAAAATTAGATATACATGTATATAGCCCGGAATTTTAATTTCCAAATTCAATTTAATAACGTAATAAAGAAAATAAAAGTGCAAACATGTACGCGAAGAATTCTTTGTACATAATTACTTACTTTCCTTCAATACTTCAGGGAAATAGTTTCTCAAGGCTTTTCCAGATATACATATACGTGATAAGAAAAATTAATAAAAGAAATAAGATTTCAACAATTTATATTCTCTCTCATTAAGTTTCGTTTGCATTGATGCGAGCCGCGTGATACTTTTCTAACAAGTACAAAATGAAACACTGCTCGTTTATTTTTTAATGAACAATTAAGCGGTTAACTAAGCGTGCTGCACAATTAATAAGCAGCTAGTCACGATGGTCGAGAGAACGAGAGAGATTTCCCGGTCACGTATCCGTAGCTTTGCCCATCATAAATCCCAGCGATCTCTGAGCGCGGAACGGCATTCGGAAAAAAATGTATCTCGCGCGGAAGTTACCCCTGCACGTTCGCCCCGTGCAAATGGCATTTTCCTCGCGATAACGTGTTCCCTGCGAGCACAGCTCATAATTAATGCTATATCGCGCAGTTTCCCCACGATGCATGCAAAGAACTGCATTTCTGTTTCGTTCTTTTTTCTATTCGGCACGATATTTTTCGGACTACTTCGTCCACCCTTCCACTCCGTAATTTTCACCCGCGAGAAGGAGCTTATCGAGACGAGGACAATGGCGGAAAACGCGGCGACGACAATATTGTCTCTCGAAACAGTGAGATATTTTGCCACGTCCTCGTGAGAGAAGGGACGACGAGGCTTCACCGAGAGTGCACTTAAAGCGACCACCAGGTATTTCCCGCGCGAGTACTAAAGTGATATTATAGTGAAAAATTCGGAAAAAATCTACAGGTACAAGGACGGAATTTCATAAACTATTTACGACTACGATGGACCTATGATTTATTATCGTAAGCGTTACTTCTCATCAGGGATGATAATATTTGGATAAATACACACGCGATGCAATTATTGGACTAAATATATTAAAAATATTTTACTACCATAAAAAAATATGTCTCTCGCTTCACAAAGTTATTTCCATCCTTGTAGATTTTTCTTGAATTTTTCACTAAAATTGTTTTTATTTTTTACAAAACAAATTCCCGTCCTTGTCTATGAATTTTTTCATAGCTAAAGTTCAACGTTTACCACAACGCTAAAATTTAGACCAGAACCAAACAAAAACATGTTTCTGGTCAATCGAAAAAAGGAAGACATATATTTTGCAATCCTTTGTGAGGTATAACGTTACTGTTGAATATTCTGTCACAGTGACGGAATATTTAGTGATAGAAAACTGCATGTAAACGGGAAAATGATTTTTTTAGGACACAAGGGCTACATACTGAGAAAAAAGACAATATTTTTATGATAGGACTATTTACGCAACGTATTCTATAGCTTGTTTTCAAAATATCTCAATGTAAAACTCATTCTTCCTAGCACTTTGGTTTTACTTTTTCCAAATTTTTTAAAATATTCTTTATTTTTTTAAATCTTGTTGTAAAAATAAAAGAACATTGTTTGCCGATAAAATTATATAACGCACTTATAATAATTTCATAGAGTTAAAATCAATAATTAAAAAAATTGATGCAAATATACATTTAACCAATTTAATTATCAAAAAAATCCTAAAAAATTGACGATTTCTTAGATTTTATCATCAGAAAATTATTACGTTATCGTCTTTGCATAAACCTTAATTTACAATTTTATTATAGACTTTTTTCGTATCGGACAAACATTCAGTTCACTTGCCAGGTCATGCATTTGTCGCGATCGTTAACGTGACTTGAGCGGAGTCGACCAATTAAGCTGTTTGTCGAAACGCACGCCGTTTTCGATCTAACCGATCGTGAAGAGTTCAAATTTTACCGTGATTTAACGGCGCTCATGGCAATGAATTTTCTGCCCGAAATGATTGTTCTTATCGTAGATATCGGCTCGTTAACGCGTCGATTGTCTAATAAATTTGCAAAATTTGTCTGCTTTTATATAAATGCAAGATGTATATATTTGCGATTGTATAATTATCTTACTGTAATTATAATTATCTAATTAACATAGGTCTCTTACGAGAGAGAGAGAGAGAGAGAGAGAGAGAGACTGCACATTCCATTATTTCGCTCTCCATTTTCACGTAAATATGTTGATTATAATTCTTTTTTGGTAAGAGCAAAGTCCTTAATGCGATAACTGAAGCTGATTAAATTTTTCCTTCGTTTCCAGACCTGGAGTAAATTTACCACGACTCTCGCAAATGTTGCGTCTTACTCTTTGAGTATAAAGCAAATCTTGTTCCCGTGTGCATCTCGTAATTAATGTCTCTTAATTAGCAGAATACAAAGATGCGTCGACTTACCCGCGGTTCATCCCTGAGCGCCTTGTGATGTGGTTCGCTCGCGGTGAGTGATCTCTTGTGCAGTCGCTTGTGCGAGAAAAGATAATAATTCTTCAGAGCACCGATCTGAAACAAAGAAATGAAGCGGTTTTATTCTTCCGATTCAAGAGGGTCGGCGCTGCGTTCTTGCGCAGACGTAAACACAAGGAGGCAAAAGGGCTCGCAAATTTCCCTCTTACGACTTCTCGATGGCATTTCGATGGTCTTGCGACTCGATATCGTTTTGTCTCACAAGTTTGGCAGTAACTTCCGAAACGTCGTTCCTGAATTATATGCTGGAAGTTGCTAAATCTCGTCTATATTCATCGCGGTGTTTTCTGGAGATAAATGTTTTCCCAACACTTTTCTCCTTCATGATAGATATAATCATCGTGTCATAAGAAACATTGATTTTTTAATCAAACGACCTGACATGACATAATAATATAATGTAAAACTAAATTGATACAAATTCTGAGATATTAGATATTATTAAACAATTATACATCACAATTTTCGGATAATGTTACATTTATTAATGTTATTATTTGTTATATGACTTTGGTATCATATTTTATTAATATTAATAATATTAAGAATGAGTAGAAATTATATTCTTTCGTTATATCAATACTAGTATCAATGACAAGAGAGTGGCGATAACTGATTTTTCAAATATTGTTTATGGATAACGTCAGTATCGAAAGCTTTTATTTTTGGATTTAGCGAACAGAGATTACTGAATCGAAAATTAACATTAACGAACGATATGCACGATGGCGCTTACAACATTGGCTCTCATTTTAGAAGTTTAACGCGATCCATTAGAGATAATTGGCAGCTTATTGAACGCCAGACGGTTGTAATTATATCTATAGCGCAACAACTACGCGACGTTATAGACTGGCGACATTTCAGTTTGGTCGATGGAAGTGATTGTCGATAATTCTAAGCGTAGCCACGCTTCAATAATGTTACGCGTATCGAAAATAATTAATAAGCTATTCCAATTATTGACCTGCTGTTCAAAGATTGCGAATTTTAATTATATCACCAGATATTTAGTCAAAATTAGTCATAAAAATAAAAACAAATAATGTCAGAACGAATAGCGTTGGATATCATTATTTTCGCCCATTTATATGTATAATATTAATATTCTGTAAAAAACCTAAAGAAATTGCTTTCTTCTATGGGAAAAATGTTTTAAGTCATATATTTTTATATATACATCTTGATATTCTCATATATAAGTATGCTTTCAAAAGAAGTTAAACTTTATTAAAGAAGAGAATTGAATTTACATTGGATTTAAATTGAATTTTAATAAATTTGAATTAAATTAAGAGATTGAAATCTATATACACGATATCGCTTCTCTTACTCTGGGTGCATTACTACATTGTATTCTTTCGTACTAAATAAACCGTATGAAACGATGTGTTTTGCACAAACAACTGCATGTGTCTATGATTTACAGGCACAGCTTCTACATTACTCTGATATGATCCGACACTTCAAGAGGAAGTCGTAAGAACCCAGGCTCTCGAAACGGCGCAACTTTCGCCGGCGGAGTTTTCCGGAACTTAGCCGGAACGGGAATCAACCAAAACTGCATCGCGCTACGAAGTAGAATCACTTCCCGAAGCTGTTTTTGCGCCACCGATGCTTTACACGTGTCGCCTACTTGAAATTCTTCCGCGGCGCCGTCCTTCCGGGGCCGCGGCTCGAAAATTGAAGAGCAATTCGCAAGGAACTCGGGCGCAATTTGGAAAAAAGAGAGGAAACGCGCGCGCGCTTTATTTTACCATCGAGCTTTATCCGAAATTTTCGCGGCGAGCTCGAGACAGTTACTTCGACGTTCTTCGGACTTCTCTAAGATCTAAGTGGTCCAAGAGCGGCAAAGTGCATCACTTGCTCCTCTCAATCTCGAGTTATCTTTCGTGTGAAAGAGGATTACTTGCCCTACTTCTTTCACTTTAGCCATTTTTATCTCTTTAGAAACAGCGATGTATATCGTGTGAGTTTATTTGAAAAACTGTGAACTTGCTCTTAGTTCATAATAAGACGATACTTCACAAGCTTTAAAATTTTTTCATTTTGTATTTTCTTCGCAATATTACAGTCTACATCCAATTTTAATTATCCAAACAAATGTGAATTAAACTATTTTTTTTATACTGATTAAGAATGCTAAAAAATCTTGTTTACTCATTAATTTTATTTGAAATTGCGGAAAATAACTCATTTACAATTGTTTATAATTTGAATCGTGAATCTTTTAACATTTTTTGTGCGCCAAGAATCAACTTGAACGTGATCAAAAATTTCGGCTTGCGTGGATGCTAGCTTCGAGCTACGCTATGTGCTCGAACGCGGAGCGAGGCGCGGAAGGAAATGCGAGACTATCACTATCTCTCGAAGATATTCCGCGGACGTGATGGAGCATGCCTCGCCAGTTTCACTAGCGAGCGTTATAACTCGGCTGGCGACGACGCCGGAAGGCCCGTTCGCATATTTCCGTATTCCGCCGGCAATTTTACGTCCAACTTGTGCACGGCACGCTCGTTGGCTCCATGACGCAAATTTCACAAGGGCGGGTCAAGGACTCGCTGGAGGGCTTCCTCCTTCCCGAAGCGCGACCAAACAGCGCCCACTGAAATTCTCGCTCGACCATGCGGAATTTTGATAATATCCCCGATTATTTTGCGGTCGGCAAACGAGGCGTCGCCGATAATATTTAACTCTAAATTGGACGATGTATCTTATTAGACTACCTACATTTCCACTTTAGCTCACACTTTTGCAAAATTTTTTTGGGCGAATCTGTAATTTGTCATAAAAATATTCATAAAAATAGTTTTTTCTTTAATGGACTTACTGCGTCAACGATTTCTAACAAAGAAATATGAATTAATAATAGACTTAAGTTAATAAAAAAATTTCAATTATAATTGAAACATATTGAATTTAATTAAGAAACGTAAGTAACATTTCAATAATATTTATTTAATTTTCTATCTCTAGTAAGAATTCGTCCCATACATATCTTTTATTAGTAGAGTTCTAAAGTATCTTATATTCTCACAAGTTCTCAAAATTTTGAATTCTCGAGCACACAGACTTTCTCCAATAGATATTACTAACGATCGACTTTCTTCAAGGAAGTGACGACATAAACGCGAGGTCACGTCGTCGCTACTAAAAGTGACGAAGCGCCCAACTTTGACGCGACTCTCTACCGTCGTAGGAGACCCGGAGACTCTCTACAGAAGAGTTTACCCCGTGCGTTTGTTACCGGTCGCATGAGTGATAGTCCTCCTCCGACCCGCTTCTCTGGTTCCATGTCATCCGCTCCATTAACGCCTTACTTCCAGCTTTCCAGCTGGAGGATGGTGCAATAAAGCGAGGAAGACGTTGGCGAATTGAAGCCGCTGGCTCGTTTCTGGCGCGATTAACGTAGGAACTACCGCGTGAATCTTCAAATCGTCGCCGCCTTTGTAGCATTCCATTGTGAACAGAAATCACCCGACTCGAAGTCACCCAGGAACGAACGACTGCGGGCGACAGCAATTTAAAAAAAATCACGAGATCAGCGTAATGAGAAGAAAATCAACGCGTGACAAATCGAGATTTTTCGCGACGTAATTCTCGATCTAGCGGGATTAAAGCAAATCAGCTGCCGCCGAAAGGCGGCCGGAGTTTCTCCGGCGATGACCGACGTTTTCCTTCGAGCCGTTGCGCGTCACCCTCGCGGCGCGTTAGATCCTCGACGCGCGTCGACCTTGGCGAGCTTCCTAAAATCCCTTAAATCCATCCGTTAGCTTTCCGGAAGCGATAGTGCCGTCGCGTTCTCGCCGCGCGTTTTCCGACGTGCCGCGCCGGTAATCCCGATGGGAGATACTCGTCGCGGCAGCTGCGCGCACGAACAAGGTAAAAAGACGAGAAAACAGATGAGAACGGGCGGCGGCGATGGTGGTGCAGGAAGCGGAGGTGGGAACCGGCATAGAGCGCAGCACACAATGCAGCGCAATTTATTAATACTCTGGGACTCGTAGCGCCCTTAGGAGCAAACGGTGAAATAGATATGCCAGACAAGGCGGGCGAGCGAACGAGTGAGCGAGCGGGACCTGTTATAAGCCTGAACGGAAATGTCAGGACAAAGCGTCCTGCATAGAACGTACGGCGCAATCTGCGAGAAAATTGCGGTATAACCAAGCGCGGAGAGATGTCAATTGTACCGTAAAACAAAACGTTTTTTCATTTAATTTGACATGTACCTCGTCCTGAACGGAATTCCAATTTAAAACTTAGTTGCAAAGATACTTGGGGAGGGAGGGAGCGGGGCGGAGGAACGTAACGATTATCGAGAAAGGCCGATGCTGATAATCGAATTTTAATCCAGTAAAATCTTAAATCGTAAATTATATGTGAAAAGGACATTTTTGTGAATTTCATTAATTTCAGATTCCTGACGGAATTGCAGATTTAAAGCTGCTCCATCTTTTGCCACCTCGAGGAAAGATTGACGTCGAGCACGTCAAAGGGACGTCTGTCATTAAAGATTAATACGGTCGGGGCCCCGGATACTTCCTAGAGCAGAATCCTTTTGCTTCGTAGGCACTCATACATACATTCTCGTGTAACATTTTTGAGAGCTGACTCACGCCGTTTTCAGCGTGACCAACTTCTATAAGGATTTCGCGCGAACGTGTATGGGCGAAGAAATCTGACGGCGGACGATAACTACAGTGAACTTAATTGTAACATCAAGATGATTTCTTTCAGGGAGCTGAACGCGCTTTGATGGCGTACTTAAATCCACTTTATTTATCGAGCCCGAGCTCCCGCAGGATTCAGTACGTCACGGCGCGGAGTCATAAGATCTAAAGAAGAGATAGAGCGAGCGATTCATCATCCCGTGTCTGCAACAAGCTCGCGTTAAGGCGCGTGCACACTAACTCGGAAATGTTGCTCTAGCGTATCCTGCTCATAAAAGTGATTACAACTAAATTAGTTAATCTACAAGCGGGATTTCAGTCGATTTTCATCTCATTTCATTTGGATCACTTCTCTATCTGCTTCATGATAAAACTGGAAAAAAGCAAGTTTACAATGAATTAAAATTGAAATTAAAATCTTATGAAATAATATTGCCCCAAACTTATATTTTTATACATGTATAAGAATTTACTGTGAAATTAAATAGAAAAGTACATCTCTTAAATAAATATCCTTTAAATTAATCAGCTCTTTGTTATTACAAGCACGCGCGTCTCTATAAATGGTCACCTTTAAACTAGACCAAACATCGCTGGGCGAATTCTTCATCAGCTGTTATCGAATTCTCTTTGCGATGGTTTGACCAATGGTTAGCCAAATAGTAGCATTTGGTCAGCGTTCGAACGGAGAGGAGATAAAGGTAATTCCGAAATACGTTCGCGTTAGAGAACTGACCGTCGAAATCGTGTTCCGCGCAATGTGTATGTTCCGTGCAACCGAAAACACGTCTGTACAGCAGCGCAAACTTATTCTTCGCCTGCGGACCGTGCGGTTTGTACGCGCCTTTAGATCGCCGTGTGTGCGCGCGCGCGCGTACTTCCGCCACCCTTCCGATTCGTTTCACGGTGGTAAACTGCAGGCACGGAACGTGTATTGCAACGACGGTGCGGAACGGTGGTGGCCGGGGTACAAGCGTTCTGAACAGCACTAGATAAGCGGGCAGCGGGGTAGTTTGAGAGGGCCACTAAATCAAACCGCTGAAGAATGTCTCACGGTGACCTGCGGGTTATCACTATAGCTATACCTATACGCGACATACGCGGATGTTCCCAGCGGGTGCATAGTCTTGTAAGTTGTCATCGCGCACAGCCAAGTTAAGATTTAACGGGAGGAAAAGGGGATGAAGAGAATAGGTATCTACGAGTTGAAAAAGTCAATTTTCAAGTTTCCTGCATTTTTCGGACACATTTTTCGAAATTCCAGAATAGCATATTTAGGTCTCTGTGATTGATGATTGAGCAAAAGGTGCTATCGTCTTTTCGAAGATTAAATCGCTTGAAAATAATACATATGCGTTAAAATTAATGCAGTTTAAATTGGATTGGCCTATAAAGCCTTCGAAGCGTAAAATAAAAAAAATTCTGATTACACGAAGAAATTATTTCTTCATAAAAAGATATACCGATTATTTTTGTGGATTTTGTGAAGCTTGTGTTCATGTTGCTTTAACAGTCGCGTTTAATCCTGGTTAATATATCAAACTTTATAAAGTGAAGAAAAATGTTCCTTTTCTCACGTTTTATTATTTTTTATAAAACGAAATATGTTTTTTGTTTCTAATTAACGATAATTTTATCCGATAGTCAAACATTATTTGTAAACAATAGAGTATATAAAAGAGAGATTGCGAGAAATTAAGATTTCTAACTGCTATTTTAAGCTATGTGAATCAAATTATCACAACATAACGAATAAGATATGAAAATTATTTGCTAATTTTTTGCTTCTAAAACTAATTTTTTGGTTTTAGTTTTTACAAAGTTACGAGAGGCTCGATAGTTCAGTATTAAGTAACTTTTTAAAAACTAAAACAAAAGAAAATTAATTTTAGAAGCAAAAAATTAGCAAATAATTTTCATGGCTTATTGGTTACTCTCGCAATACAAAGTGAACCAAGTGAGAAAATCAATCAACATCGCGGAAAAGAGGAATCAATACTTTGCAACTTTCGAGTATCAATTAACACGTCTTTTTTAAAAGCGAATACATGTAGTTGCAATTTTAAGATTTTTATATTCAAAAACTATAATAAAAATATTCTATTTTCTCAGAACTTTTAAAATATTCTGTGCATCAATTCATTTATAAATCAGATGCACGATTTCGATTCGAAAAAAAAGACTGCTCCTTTTTTTTCTAACTTTTTTTTAAATTTATACTTTAACGGTAAGATTGAGCATTATTCCATCGCGATACCTTACCACGACGTGACACACGCGCCAAATTTGCGTACACGCACGCACACAAGAGTAGAAGTAGGTGGGAATCACTGGCAGGTCATGGAGAGAATATCGCGCAAATTGTATCGCAGGCGCATTCGTGGTGCGTGTGCGGCGGTCTGTTCACTCACGTCGTCCATTCGCCAGGATGTCCGTCCGCCGCAAAATCCTCGATCGCGAACCGGCTCTCGTTACGTAATGCCGACCACGTATCGCCAATACCGTTGCCACGATCCCCTATTCAACCCCATCACCGTCGACGCCGTCGTGTGTGTTAACGTTATTGTAAATGCGAGGCAGCGCGACTATAATCATCGTGTATTCGACAGCGATATGCTTAATATAAATATGATAACGTTAAAATAACACGGTAGTAGAGAGAATGAGATTTAACGACAACAAATTTTCCAAATCGAAAGCGTATAAAATCAGATGCCTATATTCAATTAAGCTTTGTATTTAGACGGTAAATCGAAAAAAATAGCCTCAAATCCACATTGATATCTTGATGCTAAAATAAGTAAAAATGTGTAAATAATAACAATTTTAATAATTTTTGTTTAGAGATTCTATAACCAAACAAAATTGTGTTTCATAATATTTATCGAATTCACTTCTCAACATTTTGCAAAAACTACTAAACTAGATAGATTTTTACTGTTTGGAAATATAAAAATATTAGTTTTAAATACATTAACATTTAGCGAATAGTAATATATAGTTGAAAAATAAATAAAACATATTGTCTACGAAACAAGAAAGACCCTTTGTTTAAAAAACGAAATCTAGACACATCGCAGGCATTGACGTCGTTTTTCTGCAATGCTGATTGATTGCCAATCCTGTATAAATCGTGAACGCAAATTCGACTCTGTGATGAGTCCAATATTGACAGCTTGACATCTAACGGCAAAAGAAACAAAAAAATCATTCAGAGGGAAATAAGCAAGTAAAATAGAAAATATAGAAGAGAAACATAAAACGCGGCATGAAACGGATGAAATAGATAATGCTTGTATATCTCGCGTTTAAAAAATAAAAATATGCGCAGTTTTTGCAAAATCAAACAAAGGACTAGGCTTTTGTGTAATTTTACGATCTTTCACGTTCATGTTTAACACGCAGTTTGTAGCACGCAAAATTATAAAGTTACGTGATATCCCGTCTTGTTACACATGCAAAAACATTTTTCAGTAACGGACGCGTGTGTGGTTTCGAACTATAGAAGGATTAACCATAAAATAATGTATATGCCCGATACTGGTCGGCAAAGTGACCGCGTGAAAAACAAATATCGTTTACCACGTGTGAGAAACAATACCCTCGAAACATACCTCCCTTTTCCCTACCTATTTGCTGTACCCACGGTTTTATATCGTCTGTTCGCCGTTCGTATATCGGTGCAATCACCACGCGCGTTGCACGTAAAGCAACCGCAGAACCAGAATGTTTCCGATAGACGCGCGACCGCAAAAAGGAAAAAAAAGTCCTGCCTAAGAAAAGCTTAAATATTACGTGTTCAAATCGATAAAATTATCAAAACTCTCACGCGTCAATTTACACGTCAAGGGATCGTTAGAATTTTAAACAAAATTACAGCTTCGAATTTTAGAAAGAAATAAATACAATGTTTTGTCAAAAAATTAAAATAACACGCTGTTATAAACGTCAGACCTCCACACAAAGTTCCAGTTTCTGCCAACGTGAGAATAACGGGGAAATTACTATGATCGTGTTAAATTTTAGCTCGGTGCAAAACGCGCCGAAGGAAAGAGACGCAATATCATTGTCGTAATGTCAACGACATCGGTCGCTTATCCGTTCCGTTTCCCATAGCGCTTTTCACTGGCGAAGGGGAAAACGATCGTCGAGAATAATCCGACGGCGCGACGACCCGGAAACGCAGCACGCGAAAGTGCTGACGTTAAAGAAATAATATCAGGAACGTATCAGGATCACGATAGGAGATCTAGGCGAGGCAATTGGACGTTCTTCGAACGATCACTCTCGAATGGCGCTGAGTAATGCGAGAATGAAACGTGCGCGTAATATTTGCGAATAAATATTTGGGTAAAAATTTTCAATCGATTTCAAATCTCTTTTTCAGTCAACAAACGTTCCGACTCAACTCAAGATTCTCAACTTTCGTGCAATTTATTTATCATGAGCATTATCGTGAGCCTTTCGGGGGAGAAAAAAACAGAATCAGACGTAGCTTAAATCGGAACTTTCGTTGGCGGAAATGATTAAGATCGATATTCGTGGCATTGGTAATCGGTTACCGGCGCTCGTCGATTATAAAACGCATCGGGGATTACGACAAATCGGGAATACCGTCGCGCATCCAAATAGACCGGACGTTCCATTCTCCAATTTCTCTTTGCGCGTTGATTGAACCCAATTTCCGACGCATTAGTCTCGATTGGTATCGCCATTTCTGGCGGACGGCGATGTAACGTAATTAAATCGATCACGGGCGCTTTCCCTGTTTATAATTAAACGTAGGCGTTGCATTATTGACATTGCGCAATTAATTGGCCAATAATGGTTATACCAGCGGCGCCGTCACAGCTCACGGCCGCCTTCTCGCCATCGACGGATGTGGCGCACAATACCACGAGCGATGAAATTTTCACACCATTGTACGTTGCACGATACATGCATACCGGCCAGTAATGGGTTAATGCATTTTTACCGAGACTTGCTAAAGGAATGACATTATAGCGCATCGTTACGCGTAAAAAATTAAATTCTCCCGGCCCGGGTAACGCGAGTCAGAAATAGCGCCTTCGCATTAACAGGACCATGCTGTAACGCACGCAAATGTAACGAGGTCGTAAAAAAAGGGGGCTACTTTTCTGTCACATTTAAAGAACGCTGGAAGGCTGCATGACGCCAGCCAGTAAATCTGCACTCGTAAAAAGATATTATGAACCTCTTGTTATTAAAAAGACTATTATTTCATACGCTATGTTATACCTACGGCTTTACATTTTAATGTTTCTTTTACTTAATATTACTTCTAGTTCGAAGAGCAGTAATACAAGTGAAGCAATATCATTGATGCGATTGGCACACGATGTCGATATCCGCTTGCGTTACATTGTCGACTACGACATTTCATTGCATTACTTTGCATAATCGGGACATAACACTGGTTTTTCCGGTATCAAACTGGAATAACTTGCGGTATTGATGCGGCAGTATAGTGTAGTAGATTGAGCTACTTATGGCCGCTACTTTCGTTGCGAATTCAAATTAGATTTGCGACAAGCAATCGGAATTTCGAACGAGAAAAATGACATGATTAAGGTCAGTATTCATAGTCAGTTCTTATTTCAAGATCGTCTTATGTCTTAAGATGCTAATTCGGCTCTGTGATTGGTTTATCACATAAAACTATACTTGAGATGATCTTAAATATAAGAACTGACTATGAATACCAGCTTAAAATTATCTACGAAACCGACAAGAGATTATCTCATTTTTACCGCCACATTGAATTATTAATTTATCTTGAAATATTATCTTCATTACCAATCCCGCAATCCGTACAACATATCAAAATAAATGAAGCATGAAGATTGAACGTAAAATACAAAACGACTTTTGCTAATATTTTTGCTATATTTTGCTATGAAATAATTTGACATCTATTTCTATCATAATACAACGTGAAAATTCATAAATTGGTACATTTTGTGAAAATTCAACGTGAAAATTCATAAATTGATATATTTTGTTACATAAATTAATATGTAACAAAATGATACAAATGTCAATCATAGTTTCCGAATAAACTAATCTCCGAATCACGAGCAATGATATAAAAGTATAAATATGTATATAAAAGAGAAATAGAACAGCTCAGTGCAACATTGACAAGTAAGAGACAAATGTTAATTTAAACCGAAAAAATATGGATCACAAGTCATTTAAAAATGCCAAAAATGTTCTGGCATTTATATCGCCCGTTTTAAATTTTCAAAGTGCAATAACTATAATCAATTTCGTGTGTTCGCACATTTCATGTTTTTGTCACTAAATTCTAGGTATTACAAGATTAAATAAAAACCACATATCATCGCGCGCGCGATGAGTGTAGAATAAAAATTCTCTCTAAAAAAAAAGGAAAGTTAAAATGATATAAAACTTTTTTTATTTGAGTAATCCGTTTGTGCGAATGCGTAGATTACGTATGAGTTCTGAGATAACCCGATTGTTCCACAATCTACCTTTATTTTTAAAAAAGAAACAGATAAACAACTATTTTCGTATGAAGGTAATATCAACGAAAGGATCAAAAATATCGGTGTGGAATAAGGCAATAGACGCCTTGGCGAAGCGAGCAAGGCGTAACGTGCAGCAAATGGGAAAGCTCGTCGCGTAACGCGCGGTAAACGGGAAAATCGAAGCGTGGCGCCGCGCAATAAATAGGGAAATCCAAAATACCAACAAACCGTACCTCGAAAAACGGAATGACGTCTACCATGCCCCCTCGTTCGTCGGCAAATAAGCTGATTCTCATTCCGGATCGACGGAACACAAAGCGCGAGGTGGAAGAGAAGATCGGATAAGCGTTCGTTCTGACAGGAGAGAGCGTTTAACGGCGCGACGGAGATGAGACGGCGCCTCGTCTTTCCGGAAGTCCGGGGGAAAAGGAGAGAACGGGGGAGGAGGGTGAGGAGGCGAACGAGAGCGGAGGTGGTGGCGCGGCAAAGAGACAGAAGAAGAAGAGAAGGAAATTGCGGTTCAGGAATTCGAGCTTCTGATGCGCGAGATTCCGCGCTACTTTCGGTAATGCTCAGCTGTTTCACGCTGTTGTACTCGGCGTCGGCGGAATCGACGGAATCGGAGGACGGCACCGGCGCGGCCCTCCCGACGCGAATGATACTCCGCTTTCTCCCCCAGAGAATCTATTGTCGAGGGTGATGCTGTATGCAACCTTCGTCGCGTTTGCAGACGCGACGCGTCGAGTCATTACGTCTAAATAGATATAGCGTATACTATCGACCTTTCCTATTATTTTCTATCTAGTAAAGTCAATTAACGTCATATAGAGATTATTTCCATGAGATTATTTTTAATCTTATTAATATTAATAACATTGATTTTTTGTTTCAGTTTAAAATTAAATTTAATGTAACATTAATTATAGTGTAGCTAAAATCAATAAGTAATAAAGTAGAGATTAATTCTTTATGAAATTTCTCTTTAAAAACTATATTAACTACTGTTTTTATCATTTTATTTAAATTAAATAACATGTAAAAAATATATTCTATACACAAGTTAAATAAATAAAACAAGCAAAATTATGATGCATATTTACAGTTTCTTTCTTTGGTAAAAATCGTGAATTTTGCTTTATGAATAAATCATTCTTTCCATAAATTACTTTATAAATAAATCATTATTCTTTCCATAAATAAATTATTTTTTCCATAAATTACTTTATAAATAAATTATTTTTTCTATAAATTACTTCATAAATAAATTGCTTCAGATATTAGTTCTCAATTTTACAAATAAATTATCATTTTCTATATGTGTTGTATGTAAATACTCGTAAAATTCTATGTAATACTTTTTATGATTTACTTTTCTTGACAGACATGACAAGTTCTTCATGAATTGGTATTCTTTTCTTCTTTCTTCTCTCGTATTTTCCATCTCAGATATTTTCTTCTTTTTCTTTTTCTCTCCGAATAGTCTCTCATGCTTCTTACTTTGCGCTAAATCGTCAAGACGCGAGCGTGATCGTAATGTACGATGTGTAAGCAGAGGGGTGCACGTTGATACCGGAAATATCCTCCTAAGCATCTTCTGCATACGTTTTTTTTTACAATTCTGCCAGATGACAATGACGACAACGTCTTCCTAACGATCTCTCTTTTTTTGTCACGCGAATTCTCCGTTTTTTTTTGTGCGGGGAACTAAAAATCACGGGAACCGGCAACTAATGACCGGAAAAACAACCCTCGCGTTCTCCATCGTGAATTTCAGTCGGTCGTTTTTTCTTTCCAGCTTGATTATTTTTTATTATTATTCTTGTGAACTGAATAGACTGCCACTCAAAGATGCGGCCAACATTCATGAATTCAACGAAATCATGTAAAAAATTACAATTTTGAGATATAAAAGAAAATTCTTAGTGTATAATCCTTCTTCTTTTATAGATTTGTTTAATTCCTAACTGTAGATATTCAAATTGGGATTTACATATTGTCATATTTATTATTATTATTGAACTAAGAAAATACTTTGCAGATAAAGTTTGATTGAGAGCAAAATTTATGTTCGGGAGATTTGTAGTAAAAAAAATTCGTCCGACAAGTCACGAGACGATTACGGAGAGATTTTACAAGCGCGCGTAAATGCATTGAATTAGAGTTTTTTTTTCCACCGCAATATTTAATTTCTCCGGCTGGGTGGAATTATGGCCGCAGTAGAAAAAACAGAATTGCGGGTCGACACGCGAATTCCGCCCTCGTCGACGATAGCCGCAAGTGAGCCTGCTATTTCTCTAAATTCTATCCTATCGATATGTTTACTCGTTCAATATACTCAATCCAGAAAACCAACATTGATCAATCACTTTTAGAAATGTTCTTGAAAACTTTTCAATACAGATTGCTAATAAAAAAATCACGAAATTAATTATATGAAACGTTATATAAAAAATACATGTATTGAATTATTAATGTTTCTGTAGTATAGGTACACATAATTGTTATCATTTTATGTATGTTATTTAACGTTTTCATATGTAATTTATTTAACGAGTTAGAAATATAACTTGGTATATTGCTAATTAATAGTTCATAATTATTTATAAAAACAAATCGATTATTCTATTTTGCAATCTAGTTGAAATAAAAAAATCAATTGCGATTAAAATAAAATATTCCGTAAAGTATGAAAGCGTTAATTTATTGACAATACGTCAAATTGTTCTCGTAAATTACGTTTAAATAAAATAATTCTATCCCAGGTCCGTCAAGACTGGTGGATGTGAGAAAAATATGTCGATAGTACCGAAGCACTACTTTCAACTGAATGTACGTCCGAAATATCATTTTGCCGCACGTCGCGGCGATCAGAAAATCCCCGATGGGAGCCTTATTACATCGGAAAAATTGAAGGACGCGGATTCGCCTTCAACAAATAACATGGCGCAAAGCTACACATCGCGACACGGAAGGGTGAAAACGGTACAAGCTTTGGTCGCAAAAGCGACAGACAATTTCCTTGGAGAAGCCCCCGGGATGACGAGTGGCGCTTGCGGCACGTGTCGCCGCCAGAATACGGAATCGAAAATCGATTTTCGCCCAAGGAAAGAGAAAACAAGGAATCAAAGTGGATTTTAAATATAAATGCACTTCGATACAGATGAACAAGTCTGGTGTCGCCAGCAGAAATTTCGTCGCTCGCAGTACACGTGTCTTTCTGTTAGGTTTCATGTTTTGATGCATTTTATAATGCATGTCTGAACATTCGATGAGTGCAAAATCAATTTATTCTTCATGAACACAGATAACTCGACAAAAATAATTCTGGATTGACGCGATTAAACTTACAAATCTTGACCTTTCATCGCTACAAAGTTTAAGCTTTATTTTTTTATTCTCTCTTGAAAAATTTAAAATCTATAGGTTGAAGTATTAACTATAATATTAAATAATATAGATAGAAAATAAATATTATATATATATAAATATTATAATAATATTATATCTAAAAAAAAGAAAAAATAAATTTCATCTCTTCTCTAGTTTTCTAAAGTTAGATATAGAATTTCGGCGAACTTGAATTGAATTTCGAGAATGTCAAAAAATAATGAAATATTGTCTTTTTCGAAAGTAAATTTTGAAGTTTATTATCAAAACGTTGAAGATTAAATCCAATAAAGGGCGAGTTTCAATTAAACTTTCGCCGAGAAAAGATCACACGATTGGAACTTTGCGCCGTTTTCTTAGAAGGGAAAAATTCCTCAAACTTGATGTCACGGTTACAATCCTGAGCAAACGTACGGGCTGCTATCTGAATCCTTTCTCTCGCTGCTACGTACCTGACGTCCCTATTCGGTTTCCCCACCTTACGTTGAGCAGTTTCGTTCTTTCTGGGAAATCATATATCGGATAGTTTGCTGCCCATATTCGTGGCAAATCGAGCGCGAGTGAACAATTTTCTCGGGGCATACGGAACAACGAGCCGTAAAACAATGTCAGCCGATAGAAGTATCGAAGGTGACGCCGAGTTGAACTCGAATGTGTACGATTTTCACCCTCGTATATCAAAAATAAGCGATACAAGATATGATACATTAACATACTTTTTAGTGATATGCAGAAAGTATATCTAGTGCAATTTATGAAAATTCATGTTTTCTCGAAATTCACTCACTCTTTTAATCTCGTAAAAATGTTACTCAAGTATTGTGAGTGGGAAAAAATTGTTTACACGATGTACTCCTTTCTGTGCTTTAGATATTTAATTCCAAGAATAGCTTTTAAAAATGATTAAATGTAGTTCAAGTGCGTTCTGAGCAAATCGAGCTAAGCAGAGCTCGAAATTAGAGCGCGATTAAATTACAGCGTTAATCTCTTTATCTATTATTGCAAGTATGAAGCAGTATTATAAAGCAGCACTATAAAACGCAGAGCCCCTTTTTTCTCTTTCTCTACAGTTTCAAAACAATAACATTTATTATTATTATTATCTCAACAATTGGATATGTCAGACGAATAAAAGTTGCACAAGTGAAGACGAGAAATACATAATTCTGTAAAAAAACTTTTGAAAAGTAAAAGTTACGTGAGAGTTTCTTTTTCGTCCAAATACATTTACTCAACTATCTTTAGCAGATATTAAATAACATTGTATGAAAGTACAGCTCGAGAATCATCTTGCAAAACAAACTTTTATATCTCGAGAAATAAAAACGGCTCACCGCAGTTATTGTCGTGATATTGCTATGCACGAGAGGATAACGATCCATCTGGAAATACGCGAACAGTTAAAACCGATAATTCGCACAAATGTTCGGGCGCCGTATCAATTTATATCGTCATTAAATACTTGTAATTGTCGATAAATAAGTTATGATGCTCCGAAGCAGCGAATGCACAATGTGCTATCTTTAGGATGCTTTTACTTATTTGCGTGAGCGTCATCGTTTGGTTTATAAGTCGCACAAAGTAAAATGCAGCTGCAGAAACGAAACGAACGGTTTCGTTTCACCAATTACTGAATTTTCTTTATTTAAGATACAATCGATCTTGCAACGTTCAGAGTAACAATTATACCAACCGATCGAATATCGAGAAACCGATTTTACAAGTCTTAACTGCCATTCATAAAGAGAAGTTTCAATTCCTATTCAGCAGCGTATTTAGAAATTATTATCGATTAATTTCTTTGTATGATTCTACTTGCTATTTTCATAGCAAATTCGTATTTAATAAACATAATAATTAATTAATCGGTATACGAATTAATTGAGTCTCATCAGTCGATTTTAATCGATATTAATTTTCAAGATTTAATCACGCTTCTACATCTTTCTGGCTTGCAGGAAGAAAATAGAGAAATAGAGTTACACATATAAACTAAAGTTGAATATAAAGTTAGTTATATAGGAAAGTGATCGAAGAACAACAATTAAGTAAGCCCATCGACTTTTATCGTTTCAGTCTGCATTTCCTCTTAGAACTTGAAGATTCGCGGTTTCGCGGTTAGAAGTATGGGTTCGTCAAACCCGCACTGGCCAACTTGAATCCAAATCTAGTTGACAGAGGAGAACCCGGTGTTCAGGGATTCAGGACAAACCGCGAACCGGACTCTACACGACTCATTTGACGCAGATCGATCGACAGAAATTTACTCAGGTTTATCGGCAACCGACGCACTCGCTATTCCAATCGGAATGGAAATGAGAATGGAGAAGACAGATTTTCACAGTGTTATTAATCTACAAGCACAGACACGAAAATAAAAAAAAAACTAAAATAAAGTGGCCTAATCTATCAGTTGAATAAAACAATTCACTACTTCTAAAATATACTGACTGACTATACTAATATAATTGCAAAATGATTAAATAACTAAAATAAATAAAAATGAAAAAAGAGATAACCTATTTCTCAATTACACAGAAATAAATAAAAATTATATAATTAAATTGTTTATATTACATAAAAGTAAAACAAAAAGTAATATAAAAAAATTTCAATCAGCCAATTCCATTAAAATGTAATCTTACTTTAAAAGTAAAGGAAATTAATGTATCTATCGTAATGGAATCATAACGACATGCAAAATCATTTTGATCTAAAAGCGCATCCTGAAATTAAATATACGTATATCGGAGCGGTGAAACAATCTCTGATACTATTATATTTAATCCAGCCAGATGTGTCTCACAAAATATAATTACTTCTGCGTATGCTTTTAATGTATTCTGCAAATGGACTTCATAAAAGTTATATTATATATAAACTATGTTTCATTAACCGTACATTCAATAATTCATTTTTCTGTCGCTAGAGGTATGCAAAGTGTTAATAATTCTTCAAGATTACATTAAATAACTTAATTATTCAAGTTTTACTTTCATTTCCACAATCGTACGTTTTGCGAGATATGTAAGTAGATTTAAAATTTAGAGATTAAAATCCGTTATACACTTCTCAAGATAAGGTCATAATTCTACACAATATCATTTATAATAATTATTTGTATGCACGACGTTATGCGATATTGCTGGAAAAATGATAGAAGTTAATCGCTGCACGCGACCTTTTGCACAGACAAGTGAGCGGACGTATTTTTCAAGACGTATGAATGTCCTATTTTCACGCCATCAACACAATCTCGCACACAACTGCTGATTTATGTTAGTTTATTCCTGAATAATTTAACCGTCCTCGTGCAATGAATATCACGTTCGAAAACGACTTTCTTCTCGTCCGGTGACTCGGGGGCTGGGAGTATCGTCTTATGACTCTACGAACCTTTACTTTCAAACTAAAATGACGAATATTAATTCACCATTTAACTTTCGACTGATTAAACTAAAATGACGTTAATTGAGAAACTAATCGGTCGAAGTACTTTAAGTTCGTCCATTACATTTCTCGATTCTTTGTACTGCGCCCCTAGAGCATTTGTTTCAATTCATCCCGGCGTCCAATGCGTTTCCATTCATCCTAAAAAGTTAGATGCAAAAGATGCAGTGTAAGATCTTAAAAAGACCGCGATTTATATATTTCTCAAATTTAATTTTCTCAGTTTCTCCTCCCAAATTAATCACCGAGAGTTTATGAACGTGACGTATATTACTTTTTATCACACGATATTATATCGTATTATACAATGTTATAAATTATACATGTTACATAATTAATTACTGAAACGAGTGATATCTTTTTAAAATAAAAAATAAAGGGACACACAACGAGTTCTTTTTTTGCACATATTCAAAGGTTGGATATTAACACATATAACATGGCACGCGTAGAACGGTGTATAATGACGTAATTTAAAAGTCCAAATGTTCGTTATGTATTTGCTATTTTAATTTTAAAACAACGACGGGCGCGCGCCGCCCGCGGGTTAAAGAAAACAGCGCGACGTTAAAGAACGAGCATTATGCATCGCGGGGCAAATTTTTAATTATTCTCATTTTGCAGTGGGGCTAGTCCGTTTTTTAATGTCGCAGTCCCGTCTACGACAACGAGGAGAATGACTTGTATGCGGCCTGTTTGCGTGTTTTAATGTTGCAACGCGCGCGATTGGCTGTACATACTGTGTGATACGCTCTATTTGCTTCTATCGGATGGATTCGCTGATGCATACGTGTGCCAGGTACACCAAGGTTTATCTATTAGACGGGACTTCTTTCTTTTGATTGACGCAACTATGCGCGATCGAAGGACTCTTTTAAAAAGTACTCCATCTATCTCTGGAAGTATTAATCAGGATTGACAGTGGATTAATTAATTTTCCATGTCCTCTTAGCTCTGTTTAGAAAAGCAAGAATCTCGCTCCGACACAGAATTAACAAGAAAGTAGTTTAACCAACCCCATCGATATCATCCGGACGTTAAGATGCACCGTTAATTACGGAGTCGCAGCTTTACCCCGAAGAAACCGATAGAAAATAATTCAACGCGAACGCCGCTAAAACCTTTCAATTAAGGATAAAAGCAGGCGGTATCAAAGATATCGATTGCACAACGTTGGAAAGTTCAATCCGTTTCCGAATCCTTCGCTTTCCATGCGAGCGTACGCGAAAAATTAATTAATATCTAGAGAGATTGAGAACGGAGAGGGGACGAGCATCCAATTATCGAGAATTTAACGTCCGAATCGAAACTATCGATCGCAAATGCGTTTTAATTAAAGACGACTAAGGGATATCCAGAAGAGAAGAAAGGCAAAGGGATGAAAAGGGTAAGATAATGAAAAGGTAAAAGTTTAGAAAAGATGACTATTAAATATGCGTCTTCGACACTTATCAACTTTCTAATTAGGAATGAGCTTTCTAAAGTGTATAATTATCTTAATATTCAACAAAGAAAATGACAATTTTATTAAAGTATGGTCAATCCAGTTTTTCAAACGTAATGTTACCAGTCTTTACTAATACTATAATATATATTTTAAATAAATACTCGCGAGAACAATAGTTTATTAAACACTGTCAATTCTTATACACTTTTTTAAAACTCTCAAACAGTACATTTTTCAAGATATATAAAATTCAAAAATATTTGTTAAAAAATATAAAATGCATATTACTTTAATATTAATATTTTAATATTTAAGTTTATCGTGACATTCTTGACAATTAAAACCTTTTTGCAAAATATATTTTAAAATACAAAAATAATAATTTGTAGCAAGAGAAATATGTCACACTGTTTTTAATAACTATTAATTAAAAAAAAATAAAAATATTTGTGACAGTATAAAAAATATCATAATATAATACTACAATAAAGTATCAGACATAAAAATGAACCTCTTTCAATTATGTCTCTGTGTGAAGAATCAAAGAAGAAGGTGAAATTGTCTAGTAATGTTTCCTAATTGGTCACTTCTGAGACAAAGGAATCATTAATCTACGAAATTCCTGGTGGCTGTTTTCGAGACTTCGAGAGTCGGAGGGTTGAAGGTGAGTTGAAAAGAAAAGAGAGCAAAAGGAACACGAAGCACGTCATTCAACTTTGGTGGTCTTACTTTCCGCGCAAATGCGACGTGTCGTGGACGATTTCGGAGCCGGTGACGAGACACGCGGGCAATTTCGTCCCGCAAAGTTGCTCCTACCCGCGTTTCCGTGATTTATGGAAGTTCCCGCAGGCTCATCGGACAGCGTACGAGAAAAGGACTTCCGGGAAAGTGGAATGCAACCAGGAAAAAAGGATCCTATTTACGTAATGCCGTTTCTTTCTCGTTGAGAAACGAATGGAGAGCGCAAAAACGACTTTGATATCGTAAAAGAAAAAGTAAAGATAAATGTATATATAAATAATAAAAGCACAAAACTATATAATTATAAAAACTAGTTTAAAATTAAACTTTGTAATTGTTGCAAAATAAGTTACAAAAATTTTAAAAGCCTGGGATTTTTCTAATTAATTATAGAAACGATAGAAAAAATACATAATAAAATCATTTTAAAAAATAAATAAAATAAAAAAAATACATAATTAAATCAATTTCCTTGATTTAACAAAAAGCTCCAATTTTCTATTTCCTATTATATTTCTCAGTTAATTTGATTTATATTAATTCTACGCTTTTCCAATACATAATAGACAATGACATCGAATCTGTAATTTTCCAATATTAAAATTCTCTGAACAGAAAAGCTTTTATACAAAGGCTAAAGGTATATGAATAAAAACTCCCTTTACGTGACACAATGTCAGTGAAACTCCGATTTAACATTTATCTCAGTTGTGATATCTCCTCGCCAGAAATCAGTCGGATGAGATAGAAATTCTGAGCACGGTCGATCAGACATTGCGCCGCCCACGATGGAAGACGCCGATCCGCGAACAAAGAAACGACTGTGGCGAAACAGAAATATGAACGATAAAGCACCTCCATGCAGCAGCCGCAGCTCGCCGTGCGTTATTGTCGGCCGCCGAGCAGCATTGTTGCCGGCTAACAATGAGCCGCGTTGCATAAACAATTACGCGATGCCGCTGCAGCCGCTGATTAATTACCGCGCGGCTGACAGAACCCAGTACTCTTTATCTTCGCACGCGATTTAGCGAGCAAGCGTGAGCGCCAATTTGTCCCTGAAATGTCGTGTTTGAGAAAAGTAAACTCCGCCGCGTAAATCAGAACTGTCGATAGCAGAAATATGAACAATTAAACGGTTTGACGGTCGTCAGTTATCGTAGTATCAAGTGTAATTAGAGGGCCCTTTATTGCTATGGCGAATCGGGTGAAAGATTTCTCGAGATGAAATCTTGGTTCTTCTTCAAATTAAATTTAGAAATAAACACGATATATGTACGATGCTAACGAATCGTATAAATAATTTATATATTATATTACTCATTGTTATACTCATTATTATACTCATATATTACATATTTAATCATAAATATTTTTCTCATGGTTGTGCTTAAGAGTTTGTATGTTTGAAAATAATGAAAAGTAACATTATATTACAAACTATAAATTTCGAGTCAAAATATAAAGATAAAAAGAAATATATGAAAGAAAAAAACATTTTCTCAATTCTGAAAATAACCAGCTAACCTCCTATTTTATTCAACCGTACGTCCTATGTTTTTCATAAGCTTTAAATCAATGTTATGCAAATTGCGAGATTTAGATCGACATTATGTAGATTAATCCGCTGATGCAGATTGTATAAGGGATGGTCACCGTTTATCACCGTTTTATCTCTAATGTCAAGGGCGGACAGAGATCCATTCCTTGTAAATAGGATACTTTAGCCCTTATTTCTTTTTATGTTAAATATCTATATTTCAGTCAGTAATAAATCATCATAACCTTTTTCTTCTATATCCTGATATAGAAATTTGAAAAATCCAATAGTTACTTCCTACTACTATTTTTAAAGTAATTAAAAAGCAGTAAAAAATATATGTAAGTATATCACGTGATTACTCTTGTTTTTCTCGACATTAATTACTCGAGATTAGACTAATGAGAAGCTATGTATGTTAATCAGCTAATATAAAAAAATAAATGTATCATTATCTTTGTGTAACCTTCTTAAATCCATATAAAACTGACGTATAAATTAGTTGTTCATTAATTCATCACGTCGAAGTAAGATAATATTTTTTTATCAAACGTTATTTTCTTCCTGTTATTTGAAAAGGTTGATACACGTGGGAAGAATAATTTACGAAGGCCACCTAAACAAACGTGTAGCGCGCACCCTGATAACCATGAAACTAGAGAAAGAAGGAAGGAGAAAGAGATACGAGGGAGACCAGAGAGACGGCGCGGAATTACGCGGCACTGCTAATGAAGCAATCTCCACTTCGTCCTTGTTATCTTGACGTGCTCGCACGAGAGGTGCCCGCATCATGCTCCGAGGTTTCGGAGGACGAGTTCAGCCATCGAGACGACGGGCAAGATTTCCCGCGGGTCCACTCGGCGCTTCGGGTCCTGACCCCAGGTCCATCGACGAATCAAGGCTGGCGAGAAGGATTTCGGACACGAAATTTAATAGTTGTTGCCTCTCCTTTCTGATGTTCTAAGAACAGTCGCGCACAGGTCGGCGGGGACTGCCTCGATCTTTTTATCAGACGATACAGAGCTGGGAAAACAGCTCGGATTAAGAGAAAAAGAGTGTATGAGAGAGAGAGAAAGAGAGAGAGAGAGAGAGAGAGAGAGAGAGAGAAGAAGGCAGAGAGATATCTAACTCGCGGGAGAAGACAGATCGCGCCGAGCGAGCAGTCGCAATAAATCTCGCTCATCCTCCTCGCCGTTGGCGTTTATAATCACGGCGCGCTTAAGTCGTAAATATCTCCCCGACTCGTAAGTAGAATTATTAGACGTTGCCGATGAAATATTTTCCGGCGACGGGAATTAATGTACACGTGCACGTCGCTCGCCCGGGTGAATTGCGTCTGTTGTATTGCTGTTCCAATGGAAATGACAAAGATATCGCGCGCGGCCTCTGTTTTTTTCGTGCATTTTATCGTTTTTCCATCGAAAGGCGGGGCGATTCCGAAATGCGGATATGTTTGGTCGAAATGGAAATGAACAATCCCGCCGGAATTGTCCCGGAACAATCGAAATCGACAATCAAACCGTCACATCGAAATGTCATCGTGTTACAAATATCCAGAGTCGAACGAAGTTACGCTTGGCATCAATTATGTCGGCATAATATCATTGTTAAGCTCTCGTTAAAAGAATCGTCAAATCGTGAAAAATCAAGCCTAAGAGCAAACCTGATTTTCAGAAATTTTAGAAGGAAAGTTAAGTTATACCTATTAAATATTTATTTATTGAAAACAAAATTCCTACATCAAGAATATTTAATAAATTTCAAACGAATAATATTAATTACTCGTGGTTCAAGCGTTATTTTCATACCAACAATATTTCAATAACACCTGATCTATCAGACTGTTCGAAATGCAATAAGTGGTGCACAACAACAATATTGGTTTCTTTCTCATTCAAAATAACGATTGTTCGAATTCGAAAATATGTAGGTGTAACACTCCCAGGTTTTCAGAAAACAAATCCGAATCCGGAATAATTAGAAATAAGAGAGAGAGACGCACTATCTCGATCCTATCGATAATCATTCAATTTCCGCAACGAGCACGGCTCTAATTTGTATTCGCGATAACATCACAAATGATATAATTGCGATGATCGAGCGACCGGGCAGCGTGGGAGTGCGTTACCGAAGGACCGACCAGCAGTTAGTTCTACTGGAGTGGATTATCTTGTATTACACCTGGAACAGGTGCTATTGCGTGCGTTTCTGTTCACACACACACACATACACACACACGTACAAACTATTCGTACCGATACGACGCGATATGTCAGCGCAAATAATTACGTCGTGTTTCATGAGCCGAAAGTACGCACAGTATGGCTGCAGGTTCAGGCGATTAATTGCAAACAACCATCCTGCTTGAACTCAGAAATACGAGATTCGACGGTAAATCAATTAACGGAAGAGCGGATTAACGTCGCAAATTAACCGCTCTGGTTTTCAAAGGCTTATCGCAGAACATCAGTTGGAGTCTATCTCTCAGTTGGAGACTTGAAACACTCGCGACGAGTAGCGATAAATAATTATTTCGAGCCTCGTTTCCTCGGAGTCACGAGAAATTACGATTATGTCCAGCATTGCGTGTATTTCAATCTGACGAGGATAAATTATTCGGTACGCTCGGCGAACGCGTTGTTCATTGACGACACTGTATACAGATGGAACTGTAACTAGCTGCAACCAGAGTTACAAAGTGCTTATCAATAAATGATGATAATGATAACGACCTGTATTTAATTAAAACAGTTTTATGACAAAGCGGCAAAAAGGAGAGACCTACATGCATTTTTGCCACATAGCGGCGACATAAAATATTTAGTTCAGCGATGTATAACGAGCGCTATGTAACGGTACGCTGAAAGCCCAGCATCTCTGCGCGGTGACCTCGACACACATAATATCTCTGCAAAACTGGTTCTATTCGCAACTCACGCAGGTGCGCGCGCGCGCGCGCGTGTATGTGTGTGTCCGTGAACGCGCGGCGCGTGTTCTAGGAGCACGCGCGACGCCCGAGTAATTAAGAGGCCCGTCAAAATTAATAATAGAGCAATCACCGTCGCGAGCAACGGGGTTCGCGTCTCGAGGCGACGCGATCCGATTACGAAGAAATGTAACGCGCGATATGCAATCAAGCAGCGCGGGAGATACGGAACGCCCGGGGTGCGACTGCGTGTCAATCCACACCCGCACCCGCGTGTGAATAGCGGAAACAGCCGCGTAACGCGTACGTGTGCACGCAATACACTATGTATAATCAAAAGGCGGACACGCACACGCAGATCGAGCGGCAACGGAGCGATACGTGACGTTCAATTAAAGCGAAATGAAATTCCGCTTCCGGGAGTAGGGTCGGTATCGCCAGCCAGGCAGATATGCGCCAGAAGACGAGCCATAAACGCAAGGGCACGCGCGCGAGCGGCGTGGGAGCGTACCGGTAATTAAAGTATATTGATACCGCCGATGATCGAGTTTCGCGTTCGACACAATGAATACAGTCGGTCGCGACGCGCGCGGCCCAATCCATCATCACGAGATCGATGGGAAATTGACGGCCGAGGAAAGAAAACGTTGATGCAAAGCGCGTTTCGTATCGGCGAGATTTTCGTATCTTGTCGGACGCGAATTTACAAAAAAAAAATCAGGAAAAAAATAAAAAAAAACAGAGTAAAGACTAAACTAGTGTCATCGACAAAATAAGCTTAATAACGTGTGAAAGATAAAATAAATAACTGTTTAATTAACAATCTTAAAATATCTAATCCTTCATTGTTCCATATCTTCCAAATCAAAGCAGATATATCAATGACGAATCATCGAAGATTTATTTCTACAAATACTTAATTTTATGTATATAAAATATGATTATATTATATCCAAAAAAATGTACATAAGTATATGATAAATATGTTCATTATAATTTTTACTTATTTTATAGCAATATATTTTATACAAATTATTCACGTAATTTTGTATTCATTATTATCGCTTTTTTTTTCACGTAGAATTTTCTTCAGAAGTACAACGCTTGATGCATGAAAGACAAAATAATATGTCGAATTATTCGACAGTAATATCTTGTTAAAACTCACGAAAACATCTGATAATATATTCGCGCTTAATTATCGGTTCATCTACTCTAACAATGTGTGATCTACTCAATCAGATTTGCCTTGTCATTGCTATTGATTTCGGTTCCATTATAACGCCGCAGCTCGACCTGAATATGTGCCAACGTGGCAGCTTTTAACTCGGTCCCATTATGCCCGTGGCCCTCCCAACCCCCGAAGTACACGGCGCGTTGCGCCGTCTTTGTATTGCCGCGCGCGATGCACTCCATCGAGAACGTGACTCAATGTGTATGCGGCGTATAATATCGCGGCGCATTTACGGCGGAATTAGAGTACCGCTTGGGATTGCGTTCGCATTTCCTAGTCGGCATTCGCGTATTCGGACGTAAACGAAGAAGGGTAATTGCTCGAGAAACGCGCGCGACACAATCGCGGAAAAGGGTCGCTCAGCCTCAAAGGGACAAGCTCGAGGGAAGGAGAAGGGAGAAACGGCGGAGAGCCGCGACGCGGAATTTCCTGCCTGCGTCGTCATCGTCGTCGTCGTCGTTGTCTTCGTCGTCGTCCTCGTCGTCGTCCTCGCGAAAGCCTCGTTACCTCGTACACCTACTTAAGGAATTAGCCCCGTTGTTGTTTCAGCGTACGACGCGTTAACGTATAGCGCGCGGGCGCAGTACAAAAGTACTTAGGTACTTAGCGAGCGAGCGATGCGATTTACGGCGAGCGAGCGACGCGACCGTTCTCTACCTCGTCGCCTCATCGTTTGAAACTACCCCGCCTTCCTCCTAGTTCGCCAGCCCCGCTCTTCGAGTATCCGCTTACCCTCGATGAATCACGAGAGACTCGTCGTGCGTCTAACGACGGAAACGTCGACGCTCGCACTCGCCCGTGCGCTACGTTCAATTAGAGCGAAATGAAATTCCGGCTCTCGCGTGATAATCCAACGACGGCGCGACGAAGCGGAGAAGGACGAAGGGTGGAAAGAAACGAAGAGAGCGAATCGGCAATTGGCAAAGAGCTGATGAAGGGCGGAAACGAGATGCCAGAATACGGAAAGAAGCGCCGCTCAAGTCCTGAGCGTCGTGATAATTGGAGTATATCGAATCGGAGTTCGTCGTCCGGCGACGCCGACGTGCCGACGATCGACAAGCGACGGCGTTGATCTCAGCAACGAAGGACAGTGCCGAGAGGGGATGGGGAGGACGGGAATCCGAATGTGACGCGAGCGAACGATGTTTAGCGAGCAGGGACAGAGGGAAAAGAAAAATTGAGAGAAAAAGAGAGGAAAAGAGAAAGGAAGAGAGAAAGGGATAATCGTTGGATATTCTGAGCACAAGTGCTCTAAGAGCAATCTATCGTGTCACCGACAGTTACAGCAGCATTCAATGCAACTTCGTTTTTTAAAATAAGAAAAATATAACTCGCATCGCTTTTTTGCCGGCGAAACGTCGCATTTCCAAGCAGCTTGGAGAAATAGATAGATAGATAGATAGATAGATAGATAGATAGATAGATAGAGAAAGAGAGAGAAGCGAAGCTTCACACCCGTTATATTCGAAAGTTCGCTTTCGTATACACTGATGAAAACAAAAAGGTAGAAAAGAGAATTTAAATGAACGAAGTTGTAAGCGATCTCGAAATAGCGCTCTCACTATGACCGAACTATGTACTGTACTTCGAGATGCGAGCGGCACACAAACACGACTCAAAAATGTAGTGTGGTGGTAAAACAAACAAACGCAAATTACGTACTCACGTATTCGCATTTAAAACATTTCAGAGCAAAGTTGATCAGAGAAGCAAACTTTAAATATAAATACGCATAATAAATCAAGAGCGTACTTTACATCACGGAAGAATATTTCAAATGCGACGACTTGAGCAAATAAATTCGAGTGGGGAAACAGAGGCAAGCGCACAATAGCGAGGAGAAGAACAGAATGACAAGGACGAAAGAGACCGAAAAGAAAGGATCGTGAGACGCCGAGGAGAATTCGACCGTAATGAGATTCGATTTGTTCGCTCATCCTTCTCCCTCCGGGGCAGTAACTTCGCTTGCAGTTAAACTCGCCTAAAATCCTAACGACTTTTAACTTGCTCAAACTTTGACGCCGGATTTCGGATCTTTAAATTAACCAGGGATTAATGTCGACGGCGCGCCCGGGCGCGCGGCAGCGTCGGGATTCACGAGGATTAAATCGAACCCGTCTCGTTTGGCAGAGCTTTCGGCCTGCAAAAATAACATCCCGAGGCCGTCCCGTCCGAGTGCGCACCCGGAATATTTTCATTGTGAACGAAGTCACGAGAGTATTGCATTATTTCCTTGATATCTCTCGCGGAACGACAGATAGAGAGACGGGGAAGAGAAAACAATGTTTTTCCTTTAATTAACTGATGACTTGTCGAAAATTGACGGTTGAATAAAAAAATAGTGAAACAAGAATACATTATTATACTTTTGATTTATACTTTTTACGGAATAAATATGGAAGTAATTCTATTTGAAACAGTTTATTTATTCACTTTAGATGGGTTGTCTTTAAAATTTCAATTAAAATATCCTGATAAAAATATCCGACGCTTTCTTATAAAAATATTACTTGGATTAGTTATTATTTAATGATATCTCCAATGTCCAATATATTTCTCATAAGTTATGCATTTTTTTTTTTTTCAAAAAGAATGTAATGCGTGTCCTTAATATCAAACACTGAAGATATATTGAATATTGTATGACGAATTCCACATTAAACTGGACATCTTTATTGCAATAAATGATCTTTATTGATCAAAGTATATCATTATTTTATAGATTATGCAATATATTACAAGTGCGGCTCTTATAAATTTCAGTCCCCTCTTTCAGCTACTTTATGCATGTAATAATGGAAAGCGATGTACAAAAGGCATGCTTTATTAATATATAAAAAAAATCAAAATTTGTGTTTTAATAAAAATATTTTACAGTTTCAATCACTTTGCAATTTTATAAAGATATCGGATTTAATGTAAAAGAGAAATAATCGCCATGGATTAAAAAGTAAGCCCCGATACCCTCACAGTATCCCGACACTATCCCGATAACTATATCGTAAAAAGACCTGGAAAGATAAGATCAAGGTTGACGGGATGGATACGGGCTCCCGGACTTCTATACAACTCTCAACCCCATAAGGCCGACGAGCGTAAGTAGCAACATCACCCTCACGCCCGAAATGTACGATCGGTATTCCTGCCAAGGGACATTTCGCGACCACGGGACAATGGCGGCGGTACTGCGAGTTCACGTTCTTAACGGCCGTTACGGATACGTTACGGTAATGCGCGTCTCCCGCGGGCGAAGGGTGGAAGTAGTAAGGGGTGATTCGACTTTGAAGAGCGGAAAAAGAAAGAAGGAGGAGAGAGAGCGACGATGGAGAAAAGAGCGAGAGGAATCCGGCGCGCGTATAGCCGCGAATAAATGCGGTCGTCCGATAACGGGATGAACCGCGATAAAACCGGAAGTCTCGAGGTCGACGTATACAGGATGTCCCAGCGCTGAACGTATTTCAGTCGAGGTTCCTTCAGAGCATGGAACGACCTTTCATGACGGGAAGGTTCAATGGCCCAGTTACAGCCTGTCATGGTTTTCTAATTTCTAACATTAAGCATTTTTATTTCTTTTATTAAACTTCAAACTTTGTTAATTCTTCAATTGCGTGAAATCTCACTGAACAATGAGATTTTATTATTGACAACTAATATATCCCTTGTTAATTAAGAAATAAAGATTTTGCTGTCTTGATATTTACGAAACTCTTTAATTGTTCAATTGTTCAAGATATCTTATCTATCAAGTTTCAAAATTAAAAATTTATGACATTATCATCCGAAATTAATTGGTGAAAAATTTTCTTAATTGAAGAAGAGAAATTTTCTTAATTTCTCATATTTAATAAGCATAAAATACTTATAATGTCTTAATAATAAAACTACAAAAACAGTTTACGCGATGTGTGACTACCGATTTTGCGGCATCCTGTACGTAGGGCAATGTATGCCATACATGGACGAAAGATATAGGTCTTCGCTATAGTTCTGGATAACGTCTGGAAAGAGAGGCGGGATGTGTCGTGCGGTCGCCGAGTAAGCGAACGACCACAATCTATCTCCATGTCGTTTCGCGAAGGAGCTCTTTCCTTTCGTCGTCGTTCAGATTCGCGATGGACGCGAGGATGTCTGAATTATTCTGTCACGGAACACAATATTATGCGCTAAATTAATTCTTTACCCAGTACTTTAATTTGAGTCTTCTCATTCATTGACGTCGAAATTAGAGTAACGCAAATGCAAACTAGAAATATTGCAGACTCATCGATTAATATCATCGATTAATATTTCAGCCACAAACACTAAAAAAGACTTATCAATGTAAAAATATAAAAATAAAAAGTATGTAAAATGTGGCACATAATTTTATCTTACTTAAATAAAGGTATTTTTCCATAGACGTTCGTTGCGTGAAATATATTTCCAAGCTTATTTGCTTAACGCGAAGATCGCGTTCGACGTTACGTAAGATGATTATCAGATGTAGCGACATTGAGCTAAATGTACGGCAAAGATACGGGGTTTAATCCTGGCGAACACGCAGTAAGTAAAGCACCTCTTCCGATAGCATGACGAAGCACGAAACGTGACGATCCGGCCAAAGCAGTCGATTATATTTTAATTAAGCGCGCGCACGTACCATCTAGACGCACGCGAGATTTCATAGCCTCGCCGATCCTGCCTTCGGCGTCGATAATTGCCTCTGATTAGCGTTGCCAAGGCCTCGGCGTGCCCGACTCACAAAGCGCTTTAACGAGGTCGGCGAAGATCGCACGCGGCTTTTACGTTCAATATAGCATTGCGTAACGTTCGGTCAGTCGGAGCGCGCTTTGCGATCCGCTTTTGCGCTCCCGTCTCCGTTAAACGGCCGCTCAAAGGCGGCTCTCTTCGGTGTAATTAGATAAATCTCCCAAACGGACGTCTCTCGTGCTTCGTACACATTACGCTCGGAATCGACCCTCGGAATTGAACTTCGCAGCGAGCGTTCGCACTGTCGAAAACCGAGCCCCGAGGCCGGATCCTGTCATTAGCATTTCGATATTGTATAATTTAGATCGCAGCATTCCATTCCAAGAGATATTATGCAGCGAAGTTACGACTTTATCAAGTGGAATCACCGGTCATACTACAAGATTACTAAAAACTTGCATTCATCTATTATATTTTTATATTTTTGTAACAAAATTTATTCAATAACCAATTAAAATGGAAGATGTGCCAAATATTATACAATCGCACATGAATTTTTTGTGCTAAATAATATATTTCATGTGAAATTTATTCAATATCGTACGTTTGGAAATGTATTTAATTATCAATCATATATATATCTCTTCGAGATGCACAATGCGGTTACTCATTATCGTAACCCGGGTCACGTTTGGCTGCGGCTCACAAACTTCCGATTGGACAGCTGCGGCTCCTTGTCATAATCATGAAGTTCGAGTATCCCCGGCCCCGAGGAACGTCGCGGACGATACCGCTCCGAATATGGTGGTCGTGTATGCATTTTCGTCGCGAATACTTAATTTACGATGCGCACCAGTGGGAAGGCACGAGGGACACGCCGGAATGAATCCGCTGACCGGAAGCAAAATGTTCGCGCGATGGGGCGACCGCGGGAATGGCCACGATCCATTTTGCGAATCCGTTGCTCGAGGAGACCCATCTACCGTTATATACACGGTGGTCTTAGATCTAAATAGATGTCCTACACGAGATTCTTTAACCAATCTCTGGACGACTTTGATAAAAGTATCACAGTACTCATGGTTATCAGGACAGTTCTACGTAAGACGCACAAGAATATTTTGAATTATTACATAACAAGAAAAAAAACCTTGTTCTTCAGTTGATCTCAACTCAATGTGATTTCAAGAATTATAGAGTTTCAATCATAATTTAATTAATTTTGCAATTTGGAGAATGCATTTAATAAATTTAACATTAAATTACTGCCACTATAAAATTGCAAATGCAATTAAACTTCTTCATATTACGCTATAATAAAAATTAATTGTTACTTTTGGCAAAAACTAATTTTCCTAAGCTGTATTAAGCTACACGAGCGTCCAAGTTTACCGTGAGAAATTACACTGCGTAAAATAAATTAAAAGCTGCGGAACAACGTGTTATTTGTGGTGCGCATTAATCAAAGAATCTCATTGTACGAGTTTGGGGACACTCTGTATATAGCGAAAGCTCGCAACGTTAATACTCGCAAAACGCCTCCGCGACCCAATTGGGAAACTCTGGACATAATCGTGAACCATAGCACCGGGAAAGTCGGCTAACGAAGGTACGAGGGTCGGTCGGTCCGCGGTCATGTGTGCGCGAGACGTTTATTTGACAGCAACGGAACGACGATTGCTGGGCCGACCCTCTCCGGACATGCTCGTGGAAACCCGATTCATCCCACGGTACGTTCTCTTTACCCTCCCGAGTTGCTACGACTCTCACACCACTCATCGATCGTCGTATTTTAATCCTTCGTCATGTACGAAAACAATAGCGAATATCTCTGGTGCGTACGAAGATAACTTTCGAAAAACTGAGAGTAACTGAAACTAATTTTTCGTGTTTTGAATTGATTTGTTGCCGAAATTCTACGAGAATTCTAACAGTGTGGCGAATCAACATCGTTAACGCTTTTGAAACTAGTTTATCACAGAAACACGATGAATATCATTGTCGAAAGTTAACGTTATTGGTTCTGAATAGCTTTAGAAAGTCAAGTTACACTGAAGACAAGTGATAATAGCAAACGTATTCAATTGTTTCAATTAATTAAAGAGAAATAATACTGAATTTTATGTGCAGATTGACCAAAAGATTATTAAAAGATTAGTGACTAAAATTAATTTGTAGAAATTACAATGAATATTATTGTCGAAAGTTAACATTATTAATATTAAAAAGCCTTGCTAAAAAATCATAGTAGAAAATGACAAATAACGATTGCATTCAATTGTCCTAATTAATCAAAGAAAAAAATATCAATTTTTATATAAAAATGTAGATTAATTAAAGAATTATAGAATTGAAGAATTGGCGATGATTCTGAGATATTGTGATGTAACAATAGAAATGTTTAACACAAGAAACGATAGAGATCTGCATGAGAAGGAATTTCTATGAAAACAAATAAATAATTTCTACTTTAAAAATAAATGATTAATTATACCGTGCCAGCTACAATAAACGGGTTTGCGCGAGTAATTGTAACGCTCGAGACTCTCGCGCTCCGTTTTTCTGACGCATTCTCTATTCGTTTAGACTTTAGCGTGACGGACAGCGTAAACATGCGACTCCATAAGAGTGGCGCCGAATGATCGAGCGCATAATTGGCCGGCAGCTCATTATATGCGCCGGCGAGAGGCACGTGCCAGTTTCTCGACTCAATGGCGTGCGACTCCTCGTTTCCGTGTTAAATGTCCGCGTGAACTACTCAACGATAATTGCATCGTTATTCTAGTGGCAACGACGGCGGCATGATCGACGGATATATTCTGCATTGTATAAACGAGATATTATCAGAATTTTAATTATAAAGAATAAAGAAAACGTTGTGCGTGGAATAAGTGACAACGAACTAACACACCATTTTCCGATTATTTAAAATATATATTATCAATTTGCAATCCTACAATTTCAATTTCAATTTCAAAATTTCAATTTTCTACAGCTGTTATAAATAAAATTTCTTTTTAATTTTTGATCCAGCAATATTTATTGAAAATTCTTAATATTTATTTTTCGATGTTCGCCATAAAATTATAAAATGCTTAAATTAATAAAAAAATCAATACTTTATTAGGTAGCCGAAGCTGGTCTGGTTTTTGATTCAAAATGTGATGAGATGAACGGAGGCCTGAGGACAGCGTGGTGATGCTGAGCTGAGATCAAATGTCGCGGGATAGAAACTCGATTGGAATTTCGAAGAGCGCGCGAGGCGAGGAGAAGAAGCTTGCCGTGAAATCGAGTTAAATGAACTCGTTATCGCCGGATTTATGAGACGATAAAAGCACCTCTAATAATTCAGATAATAAAGTTAGCGTATGCGCGCCCGTTCGCGCGGCCTACATTAAAGTTTTCCGTGTTTTCCGCGCCGACGTGCAGATTATCAATTAAAGCCCGGTACAACGCTATCGCGGGATAATCGTGGGATTATGCCCGAATTCGCAATTAGCGATTACTCAGGCGGCGCTGCAAAATTGTCGCCCGCGATGCCACGACCACTGCTGTTAATTACAACGTTGTATCCAGAATGAGACTATTTCTGCTTTAAGAGACCGAAGTTGAAAGTATAATTGGCCAAGTTCCGCAAAGCGTACGTCATGAAAACTATAGTAATCTCCGAAGTTGCGTCAAACAATCGTGTCATTAATTATTATTTTGATTATAAGCGTTATTTATATACAGGAATATTTGCAGAAGATTTTAGGAAATCTGAGATAAAACTTTATCACATACAATTATATGAACTGAATGATTTGCTATAGATATTAGGACAGTACTCAAAATAATATTACTATGAATACTATTAATTATTCATTAATTGCAATAATAATTATAATTGTATGACAATTTGTATGACAGAAATATTAAAATAATTGTTTAAGTCATTATAAAAATTTAAATTTGTAAAAATTACAATTATTTGTAGAATAATTGTTAGAAAATTGTTGAGAGCAATCACGGATTTTGCGAAATATTTTTGTCAAAGCTATCTTATTATCGCTCTATCATAACGATGATAACAGCTGGTTACAATTTTATTGATTATTTAAATTTTAGTGTGATTAATTTTACAGCAATTGTGGTTAGAAAATTATATTGGAAATGCGTGCATTATAGTAATGTAATAAACCTAAAATTCCTAAAAAAATAAAATATTCAGCGGAATTATGACCGCTGGTAAGTTAACGAGCTCTTGAGATAGCAAACAAACCTCTAGCCACTTTTAAATCCGGATAGAAAGAGTAAAAAATGGAGATAGGCCGAAAGTAAAGAAAAGCGGATAAGTTAATTGAGAAATCCGATTGAGAAGAAGTTCATTTGGGAGAGGTTCATTTGGAATTATCTCGCAGGAAAGTTGCTAACTAAATTAACCGATGAGAAAACGGTGATTAAGGGAGATCGATAACGAACCAATGGCAGTGCTGTAACATGTGTCGAAGCCCTCGAATATTGTAACTTTCACAAAATATGTTCGCGTTTTAACCCTTAGTTAACGGCAATTAAATTTCGGTGGTGCAACAATCAGGAATAGTTTCTAGGGAACCAGCGTAATTTCGTTGAGTTTAGAGTACCTACGCTATAGAATCATGAAAGTATTATAATCTTCATATATCTGCTCATATTCCACTTTAAATTATTATTATTATTATATATATATATATATATATATATATATATATATATACATATATATAATTTAAAATGTAATATTATAAAAGATTAAGAATAAGTATAGAAAGATATAACAATAGTAATAAAAAGTAAAAGTAATAACGCTATAATATAAAAATAGAGGAAAACACACGGGAGGATTGAAAATAAGACGGAGATACGATGAGATGTCGGAACACGTCATGCAGTGTTGTTCCAGAAGCACATGCTTCGTCTTTTCAGTTACTGGAGAAATGCCAAGCATTATACGGCCGTGTAACGTTGCCTAAGCCAGCGTTTAATATCCGCAGTAGCGAGGACTCTCGGCTCTGTGTTGCGGGCAGGAAGATGTGGGAAGCGTACCTGCCCCCGCTGGTAGAAGGTAAGCCGAAGAATCTTACGGAACGGTGGCGAGTCTTGCGGAGAAGAGCGTTTTACGAGCGTCCGTCCCGTCCCGTCTGTCAGTTTTGCAAGCCCTGACACGGGTTTAACGGGAATTCTTCGCGAGAGTTACGATCCGCGAAAAGAGCTTTCCTCTCTCCCCCCATCTTTTCCATCCGAAAGAGGGAGAGAATATTTCCACTCTTCCCGTGATTCAGATTAATGTCATCTCGCGGTTATATTCGCGTCCCAAATCTCGTTCCCACGTGTCGGTCTATTTTCAACGAACTTTATCCGTTTTATTCTCGAAATTATATACCACCATCAGTTTCGCGATGTTTTTGCGTTATATCTTCTGATGTTAAATCACGAATCTCATACATTTCACATAAATGAGACAAGTAATAAAAAAAAGTAAAAAAATTAATAATTTGTATAATTTACTTTTGGGAAAAATTAATTACAAGTTTGATCATAAAACTGGTTAAAAAAAAATGAGAGAAATCTGAAACGTTCCGCGCATTTTCACTCATTTTCATGCATAAAATGTAGACTTTAAAACAGTCGAGTTTTAAAGAGCGGAGTTTACAATTCAAATATGCATTCTTTCACGCGTAGTCATTTTCCAAATAACATCTACTTACTTTGAGCTAGTCTCACGAGAAAGAGAGACGGTGCACTATCGGTATTCCCTATCCGCGTCGCGACGTGTTAATATCACGCTGAAGTAGTCGGATCCGCCCACGATATAGCCCATGCGAAGGAAAGACGCGGGGGCGAAAGTTATTCAAGGAATGTGGAATAAAGCCTTTCGTTTATGGACGAGAGGCGAGAGAAGACAGGCGAAAAATAGCTAAGGAGTGAATCCCGATACAGCGATGAAGTCCGCTCGAGAACTAATTTCCGGCGTCGCGATTAACGTCCCGGTCGTCTCGGCGATTCGAGCGAAAGAGAATGAAATCCCCCTGCTAGGTGAGTTATATCGCGATTCATGAGAGAATTACGGGATCAAGTATCTCGTGACGAAAGCGATCTCGACCGAAGGTTCGGGATTCGACGTCGCGCACAGAAGAACAGCTTCTTTTCGTCTAGGATAAAAGAGACGGCGACTGCCGTCTCCGCGTCCGACGGTTTTTCCCTTTCCGAGTTTGCTCGGTACGTTTCACGGTACGGCTCGTGCTTTGCCGTTCTAACGTTCATTCTTGGCGAATTAATCGCGCTCGGCCACATGCATTCAACAACGGCCGGCACGCGTACAATCGCTCTGAACGACGCGTGCTGCCAGGAGCTGTTGCTCTACCTTGTCTCCATTGTCCGCGCGTAAGGCACGTTTTCGCGCCAGGGCGGACAAAAGGCTTTAGGGACGGCCGGGAAACGGGATTGCCATGAACGCAATTTAAGCCCGGCCTCGGCGAAAGTTGTGTGAGCATGCTATTTTTCTCTGTTATTTCTTCCGTTCCGATGTTTGCCGTAATATATTTGCCTCGGGGGTGAGAAGAATTCTAAAGGGAGGCATCAAAACACAGGCGATGTTTATTTTCATTAGATTGAAGTTCTTGAAATAACGAATGGATATTTTCAATAGTTTCGTCGTATATTTATTGAATACATTAATTATATCTATAATTAATATATAAATATTTAATGATTATATCATCGAATTAACATTTGTTGCTCCAGTAACATACTGCATGTACATGAAGATTACCTCGTTTAATTGTTACAGCATGCAGTTTCTACGAACAATTACACGAACGCTTAAAAGGGGCATTACAGAGTAACGTGACTAGAAGCACCGGATTATACGCGTTTGTCCCGGATTTGTATTGTCCCGGATTATGCACTAGCTCAGAAAATGTCGACATTATATAGTAAGAAATCGTTTATTTTATTTTTTATCTTGTAACAACGTATAATTTTTCATTAGTGCACAGCATGACTCAGATATAATAAGCAATGATTATAAAAAATAAAAATATTCAGATAACAATTCGTTTGACTGAAAAATCGGTCCTGTTATTTTAATAATTTTTACAACAAATTTTTCTCAGATTATATATTCTCATCAATTCTCACAAATCACGCAATTTTTAAAAATAAAAAAAATTTTATGTATTAATTTTTCATGCGTGTAATTCTTCAAATTTAACTTGTATCATCTTTAAATGAGCAACTCGTTTTCTTCGTTTTGTTTCAATCGTAATAAAAAAAATTGTTAATTATCATTATTCATGTCAAGTTGAGAATAAATCAGACAAAAAATTAAATTCTAACATCGTAAGTCATCACGTTTCAGTGACAAATTGACAGAGAATATAATCATCCGCATCATTCATGACTACATAAAATTTCTTTATGAGCGGAATCTGGAACATTTACGGACGGGATCAGAGACGTTACGTCGCGCCATAAATCGAAGTTGCATCTCGCAAGAGCTAACGGATAATTAACGTTACGACGAACGAAATAACGAGAGTAAGCGTGATAGACATCACGGAGACGAAACGATCGTAAATCAAAAGTTTCAATGTGAATACGTACGCAGAGTATGAAGAATATCGAAATGAGCGACGCAACGCATGCACCGGTAGTTCGTAACACGCTCATAAACAAGCAAACGACCCGGTAAATAAGATATCGTATGCACTAGTTGCGCTTGTAAAACCGTCCGGTTCGTTTGGGAAGCGACTTTGGCAAACTAGATCATGTCGGCGTTGCTTATAGATGATATTCTGGACACCAGAATATATTTCGAAAACTCGCATCAAAATAGCCGTCGAATAGAAGCTTTACTATGTTATTCTGATTAAAAAGCAAAATATCGATTAACATTAATAATAGAGACAAATTATTATAAATTTGGAATTATCTTCAAATCAACTTCAAGTTGTTTGCATTAATATATTTAAGTTAAAAATTCTTTTGTTAGGGTAGGTTTTCGTTGTAAGGGGTAGCGCACCCTAAAACACGTATTAAAACCACATAATTAACCCTAAATTATAATATAAATCTTTCTTTAATTACTCTCTTTTCTCAATAGATATTCTAACTTTTTTAAAAGACAGCACCAAAATAATTTCTTGCAAAACAAGCAAAAAAATAAAATCAGGATTAGAGCATTAAATTCTCCGCACAGTTTGATTGTGCCTATGTGAATATTCTAGCTTGAAAAACATTATTATTATGCTTTCTTGAAATCTTCGAGAGCTGCTTATCCTTTCTTGGTATAATAACATTCATCAAATGCTATAACATTCTTTAAATTATTTCTATTTGTTGTAAGTTTTCTGTTTGTTATAAGTTTCTTCACTAAATTGTTGAGAAAACAGTACGTCTATTAAGTTGAAAATCCTGATATATTTTTTAAGAAAGTATTTCTCTCAGGAATCTGCGAAGACCTCGCGTAACATTGTACGCGATAAATCAAAGGATTAAACTGACTGTGCCTTATAACGCTAAACCCAATTAAAAAATCCTGAAATATTTTCTCACTGCTCAGAGATAATTTGGAAATCAGAGGATTATTTCGCCGCTGCGTATCCAGGTATTTCTAGTTTCTCGTCGTAGTGGAAGGGGCCATTTCGAGTTACCCCGCGAGCAATTAACCGATTAACTTCGAAAATCGCGGGAGGAAAGAAGCAGAGCGGAAAAAAAAGAGCGAAAGGGGCGAGGCAAATTGTACAATCTCGCGACGACATTTATGCAGAATAACGAGGCGCGGTGCGGGGGAATGGGGGATTAAAAAGTACTTATTACCGAACGGCTCTCGACCATTGCTAACTTCGTGCAGTTACAGGCAGACAGTAGAAGTAATTAGTCGAGATGCAGAGAAAAACAATAAGAAAGCAAGTGAGAAAATGGAAGATGAAGGCAGAGGGCGGGGGAAGGAAAAAGAGAGAGACGAAGGAAGGAAGAAGGGAGAAAGAGCAGACTTCGGCAATGTCGTCGTCGTCGTTATATTTTATGACGACGAGAACTCGTTACAGACAAACTCGTAATTCGCTTTTCAATGAAATTATTTCTTTACTTAGACGGTTTTGGGACAAATGCCACGGATTTCTTAGAGGCTGCTCTCATTAAAATGTATAACGTGTCGCAATAATACATCACGTATTATCATGTACCGGACGATTTCTGTGTCTGACAATCTGACCAAACATTATTCTTATTAAATGTTATCTCACGTAGCACTGTGCAAAGAGCTCAACGTCTGAAACGCTCGGTGCCGATAACAAACAAAAAGTCAAAATAATTGAACGTTATTGGAAATAGATAACGGATAAATACAGAAAATTTTATTTTTCTATTCTACTAATATGATAGTTTTAATACTTGCAATTTAATAATTTTACGAATGCAAAAACTGATGTAATGTATTTTTTAATATTCATTTCATTTTAACTAATTTAAATTAGAGTAACCATCATTTAAATAGAAAAATACGAAAAATATACATGCGAGATAGAGCAAAATATAATTGTACGTTTTAACTAGACCAGCAGATAAAAAATCAATTCGACTAATATAATATTCTCAAATTTATAGATAAATTTTACACGTAATTTGCTGAATTCTTGAAATACAGAAAATCACAATATTCATGATTAAATAACGATATGTGAAAAGCTTTTAGAGAAATCATGCTGTTATTTCAATGATACAAAGGCCAATAAAGAGACATCGGATCGTATTACTTAATAAGCGCACTTAACATCCGAGCGCTTTGCAATTCAGCAAATAATATTCTATAGAAATATGGCGAATAAATCATTCTGATAAATGCAGTACTTCACCATGTGCCATTATACAGCTTGTATAGTGGAACAGTACTCACGTGCAGCATAAATGTTCACGCAGGATGCCGATTTTGTCGATTGTTGCGATTGCACATATGTGCACGATCGCGGCAACACGCACAAAAGCTTACTGAAATAATCTGTCGTACCTGAAACAAAATAAACGGCAGAGTGTGAGCGTGGCTTGTTCGGTCCATCGTTTTGGTCGGCATTAATTGGAAAATAATAATGTTACAACGCGCGCGTGCGCTTAATCCGGCCAAAAGAGATCCGGCGAACGTATTTTAATAACGCGCGCTAAGCGTCGCGTTTTGCTGAACTCGAAATCCCGTAAATTTACTTAATAGCGCTTATCACCGCCGTCGGGCTTTACGTTCTATCACGGGCAGCGTACCCGCTTTTGATCTTGATTTATCAGCCTTTCCAGTGCTGCGAGCATTCATAAATGGCCAACGCGTTCGTTTTTTGACTTGGCGCTTTGTAAGTGCCTTCGAAAGACTGTGCTTGAAAGTTCGGCAAAAGATATAAAATGAAACTTTGCTATTTGAAAGAAAGTGCTAATAAGCAGAAATGAAATTCTGAGGAAATAAAAATTAGTCTTAATACAGAGAATATTTATGTAACTTGCAAAATTTCTTTTTTTTAATTGAGTTCCTTTTAAAAAGACGAAATTTACAATATGATACGCTTTTTTCTAAAAATGTAGCAGTTTTCTATTACTTTTTAAGAGAACGAATTCATTTTTATATTTACATATAATATGAAATTAATTTTATTTTACATTGTACTACTTGTCATGTTATAAACTATAACACTGTTCAATATTAAATGATCTTAATGAGATACCATGCTGTTTTAATGTCATATTAAAGAGCGCTCAATGAGAAAAAAATTTACAAAAAAGAAGGGAAAGAACAACAGACAAATAGAATAACAGCAATGAAATTCGTACTTTATACGTATCATCAGCCGTATTAGAATAACAAATTTGTGCAAAATGCTACGGATATGTATAGGATGATAGGCTCACCTACGTAAAGTTCTGCTGAGTTCTACGACGATATATCTCGACAGAGAAGTAAGTCGTTGACAGGAGAATAATATAGGCACGGATTTAAAGCAGATGTGTTCTCGGAAGATATGTAGATGAGGATTATTTCGATATAGAAGTCAGTGGCGCTTTAGCAATATCGGACAGTTTAGCTAAGTACAAGCGTAATTCCATCAAGAATGTCCGGTAACATTTCAATAGAATCACAGAACTTCGCGAAGATACTGAGCTTCAAATGTCAGATAAAGATAATCACTTAAATCATTTAAATCTTCGTTGCATTAAAATTACAATCTTTATATGAATTTCCTCAAGAAAGCCGTTCTAGATTTCAGAAAGATAGATTTCGAATTCATCGATCCAAAATCTAACTGTTCTCCCTCTCCTAATTTAAGCACGTAGAACAAATTACTTGGAGAAAATGCGTATCACATCCCGAAAAACGATGCCTGCTATGAGAAACGTCCCTCCTCTCAGATTCCTTCCCGTGCGCGCCGGTGCATCCTGAGTCTCCGAACGGATTCCTGTTTTCTCGAGAGATCAGGCAGCCTCGTCTGGCGTCTATCGAGCGTGCAAACGCCATCGGGGACGCTCCGGCGCGTATTATTACACGCGCATACAACGACGCGACGCGACGCAACGTTTACAGCGAGAGCGCGTCATAAATGCCGCGAACGGAAGATAAACGGAACCGCTTTATGTCCCCCTTTAAGAGGTCCCGGCAGGATAAGAGAAGACGACGGGGGCGGCGGTGATGGCGGCCGCCGACGTCGCCGCCGCCGTTAGCTCACACCAATTAACACATCGTTAATGGCGCTGCGATTAACGTCAGATATGCGCGGCGCGTGTATAACCACCGATCGAATATTAACGACCGCTATTATCGTTCCAAACGCGTCCAACGTAAGACGGCGTTAAACCACATCGGGAAAGACTGTTAAGACTGATGGGCCTCAGATTTCCGGTACATTATATCTCGAACGCGGAGCGAAAGAGATAGTATCTCGGTTGGTTTAGATTTCGATTCTCCTAGCACAGAAAATTTTCATTTATAATAATGCAAGCATAATGCAAATAAAATAAAACTAAGTGATAAAAAAATTTAAGAAATTTCGAATTTTCGGAATTCACTAAAAAGCACTTTTTAAAAAGTTACGAGTTATGTAAAAATAGCATATACATAAGTCACCATCTCTAGTATTATAATTTTAAGAAATATTAAATTTTTTATTAGAACTTCTTGTTTGTATATTAAATATTTATTACACAGCGTTTTATATTTTTTATATTTTATATTTTATATTTTTACACATGAAAAATATTATTTTACTATTATTGTTGTATTTATTATGTTTAGTATTACATTTATTAAATATAACAAAAGGAAGTTGCACGAATGTCTGATAATCAATCATGAATACAAACGTTCCTAATTCAATACAGATAAATAATGTTGCATTACACGACATCGTGAAATTCATCAAAATCTCAAACTGTGCATTTTTCCGCAAATAATGTACGGCTCCATAAACGATGGAAACGCCATTAGAATTTTATTCGCCGCTGTAAATATATTAAATGCATGTTTTCGATTATCAATTCTCAAGCGAATTGCGCCGGAGCTTAAATAAATCCATCGCCATCACTGCATTATAAACTCGTTGGTAATTTCACGACGCGGCGACGTTGACGCGGGGTAAAAAGCGGACAACGATCCCCGACGGCAGATAAAAACATCGGATTTACGAGATTACACAAATAATAGCGGCACGGTGGCTCCATAAAATCCGCGACTCGCAGTTTAAAACCGTTTGCAACTGCCGGGAGTGGTGGGCCCGCCGGCGAAAACTACAGGAAAAGCTGTCGAACTTCGAAGTTTGCTAAGACTTATCGTCGTACGTATATATTTGTAATCTTCCGGATTCTTTTACAAAGCCGCACAGCACTTTCGCTTATCCATGTAAATGGGGTACATAAGACATTTATGAGTATTGTTGACTTTGTTAAAAAAAATTTATGCAAGATTTGACATCAAATTATCGAAATATTCCTATATGCGCCTTCACGTTTAATGATAGTTACATAATTTTAAAAAATCTGCAGTATAATATTAAAAAATACATAAATAACTTAAAGAACCAAAGCTAATATGACGTAATGTCGTAAGAAAATATTGTACATAGAGAAAAATAAATCCAGTTTGAGCCATCGCGGACGCTCAGCTAGATGTAACCAACTTCTCAAAGGGAATAAGGAGGAGGAATTTGCGATAATAGGCACGCTAATCTCTGGCAGCGTTTCGGCAACGATCGCGCCACATGCAGCCGCATGTAGTTTAATGAGCAGGTCGTCTCGCTGTCCGATACGGCTCGTCGAACCGCGAACTTGACACGAGGAGCGAGCAGGTGCCCGATGGCTATGATACCACTTGCGTTAATATCGTCTGTGCGACCGTCCGTATAAACGCATTTCCCGATCAACGATCCGGAAGAGTCTTGCCGCGCGTACGCCTTGTCATTCCGCCCTGTCATTTCGGAATTCCGATGGTGGCCTCGCCGCGAGAGATAGATGGATCGAACGATTTCGCGGTCGGATATCGAGAGGAGGAGATGAAGGAAGGGACGGCTTGATCGGGTGCTGAAAATACTGCTCGTCGTTGTCGAGTATATCGGATACTCGAGGTCGATATATACGGGATACGGAAGTTCCCAAACTCCCGCAAGCCCGACGAGAAGAGAAGGAGAGTAAACTTCGGTTCGCCGCATCGAAGCGTCCGATCGCTTTCGCGAAGTCATCCCGGAAGTATTTCGATTATCTCCGTCGGGTCGCGATACGGACCGCTGGAAGAGTGTGTCCTTATTCCGGTTCGACAGCTTCATTCGGGGATTTGTCGCAGCTGACGAGTGGCTAGCGCACGATTTCCGAATCATCAATAAGAAGCGAAGGGATGCAGGGATTGATGCCAGATAATTTCGTTTCAATTTTCGCCGCCACAGATGCGGAAAAATATATCTCGTAGCAGTTTAGATTAAAATATTTCAAATTCCATATATCAATAAAAATAATTAACGAATGCAATAATCGAAACCGGCATCGTTAAGATAATACTAATAACATGGCTGTAATAACAAATATTCCATCGATATGTATAAAATGCAATTAATTATTTAGTAAATTATATGTGCTGCTAATGGAGAGATAATTACAGGAGGTAATGGCTACATTTGTCAAAAAGTGTGTCTATTTTAACGTAATATTGGATGTGGAATAATTTTGTTAAATTTTCGCAAATACAAATTTATGCAAAAAATTTAATTTATTAGAGTTTATCTATTATTATTTATTTTACTTTTGTAAGACGTTACAAACATTCTCCTTTTAATTGTCATAATGAATAAATCTATTTCATCCTATAGTAAACCTTTCAAAGAGAATAATTTATGGTGGTATTTTAGAAACTTACACTTTCTATGTAATTACAAGCTCGTTTTAAATCCAATTAAGTTAGCTACCCCATTAACAACTTATTGCAAAATTAGAGCTTATGTATTTATTGCAGTGGGTTAACTTAATGGAGTTGAAGTATTTGATAATCAAGGTACGAGCTCATGTTGAATTTCGACTATAAATATTCTACGATTTCTACTTTCTGTCCGTGGAAATAACATTTACACATCCACCCAGCGTCGAAATCTGAGCTAAGCGAAATTATCAATTTCGATTCCGCAAAAATGCGCCGTTCGCAAATTATCGCAGTCAATTCTCTCGTTGCCGATAAACATTCAATTCACGTTCTGTCGCGGTCCATCCTTGTTGCTCATCGGCATTGCGTTATTGTTTCCGATATCCAATCGGCACGGCTGGCGAATGTATTAACGTTGCAACAAATCAGATTCCGCGCAGGCGACGACTCGTTATCCAATCCGAATCGATCGCCACAAAAAAGATATCACAATTCGGTCTGCGCGTAATTTCGAGGTTACCGATAAAAAGAATTACGTCGATCCTATGACAGAACGCAGCGCAAATTCAGCTTTATTGAATATATATCACTGGAGAGTTTATATATATATATATATATATACCTTGCACTGTCTCACATTCGTAATTACTATTACTTTCTTTTTACATCTGTGAATGAAATCTATTTCATATGCGACATAAAACTTATTCTTGATATAATAACTTACTCTTGATATAAAATTCCAAAAGAGACGTGTGGTTAAGTCTCAGTACTTTTCAACTTTTCTTTAAAATATTTAAACAATAATAAACAAACATAAAGTTAATATTCATTTTACATAATCTTTTTTACAAAAATATAAAAGTATTTATAAATCGGTTGGCTGATTTATTATTATAAAAACCTTTATGTAATTTATTAAGTTTAGTAATATCTATACGTTAATCTAAAAAATTATTTTTTAAATAATTATCCATTAGTATTTATTTGTTACGGAGTTCACGATTTCCCGTCAAGTACCGATGATGCATTCAATGAGAAACTTGGAGGATTGCTTTACGCATCTACGGGAAAGTGTTTTCTCAAGCGAGATAACTCGATTTCATCGAACAAGCAAGCAAGCGGCGTCTCGTCGTGGGGAAAAAGAAGCGTAACCAATATCGGGACTCCGCCTCCGCAATTTCGCCAAACCTTGCAAAGGAGTAAATCGGAGATCCCGGCGTTGCGGATTACGCCGGATTCCGAAAAGCGGAAAGGGAACCGTCGCCTCGGTTGCCGGTAAAAAGTCTCGGGGTGATTTTAACTCGGCGACCCTGTAATGAATAACCCGGAAGACCTATCGGGCCATCGACCGAGATCGGTACCGGCTCGAATACGGGACTATCCCCTTTCGACGAAGGCGATCGCCTGACGGAGGTATAGAGGCGAAGAGGTATAATGGCCCACAAATCACGCGACGGAAAAGCAAAAACTGGCCACCGTCCTCGACGAACGAAACAATAAATCTCGGAATATTTTTAAATATTCGTTGAGACATTATATATATATATATACATATATATCTTCTCTCTCTTTCAAACATTGCCGTCGTGCATTTCAACTCCGGTACATTCAAACGCTTTTACGCGGCCACGACGTTAACGAGCATATTCGTTCTAATCACCACCCGTCGACGCCAGTCATCCCGGACGGTGAAATACCGTAACAATCGACGGATACAGAATGCAACCGAAGGAGATCAATGCCAAAATTTGCAGAGATATTCTTTGAATATAAAGTTAATTTTTTTCTACGAACATTTTTGTGCCCATACTTTTTCGAATAATAGTATTTTTTGCAATTTGTTAGTTTTCTGTAATTAATATTTTGGTAACTAAATAATAAATTAATCTTATAGTAATGACCTCTACATTTTATCCTCTAAAATTTTATTTGAAAAAATGTTTTCTAATTTTGTACATATTCTTTGCCTTTTTAATGCAGTCCTAGTTTTAAACAGTTTTATATTATACTCGTATGCACGTTTGTAATGTGAACTTTTCATGATAGCACTTCACCTCGAGACTTTTTGGCGATTTAAACTCGAGTGAATTCCTGTTAAAGCATTTAACTTTGATCAACGGAGCTTTATGAAATTTATGTACAATTACTGTCATTAATATTTTTCTACATTAATTTTGCATATTTTAGAGGATTAAAGTTAATTTAATATTAACTTTTACAAATCTCAGCCTCTTTTAGAAATAGAATATATCAAAAATCATTATATAAGAGCATTCTATTTATACGTAATTTATTTATATATCATTCGTTTTATTATTATTTATTATCATTTATAATCCTCTTTTTTGTTTTCAATAAAGATATTAATAAAATATTATTAGTGCGTCATATTATTAACGTTATACTTTAGATACAGCAATTATAAACGACTAATAAAAGCAAATTTCGTTTATCTACCTACATGATAACTAAGTTTAGTAGAATGTGAAATTTGGCAATAGATTTGCGATATAAGAATTAAGCAAGCATATGGAATAACATTAAAAAAATTGCGAGGAATATTTTAAGAATGAAATCATAACGGACGAATGATTAATATACCGACTAGTCGATTATGACAGTGTGAAAGGACATCATTCGATAATCTTCAGTCACCATAGATATCAGCTAGAGCTTAATCGCCCTTACTTATTACCGAAGTAATTTCCTTCGATCGAGGAAACTGTTCACCGCGTTTCATTAACTCCGGCAGTCTGCTCCATCGCGCCTTTTCCTAGCGTCATCGTGACGCTGTAAGTGCAAATAAACGCCAAATCAATCGAAACGATGTAATGAAGAAAGACCATTTAAAACCATTTATTCTCTGATCTGTAAAAATCAGGAGAAAGACGCTTCGCCAAATTTCTTATCCACATTTCTTCTCGATTGAACCTTTTTCCAGACTGCGATCAATAGGACTCTTTCATTTTACAAATTATTATACAAATATATATATATATATATATATAATATTATTTAGATGTGTCTCTTTAATAATCACATTTATAGAAACTCTTAAAGGTCAGCAAAAATACAGCAGCATTTTCCTTTCACAGCGAGCTTCTTCGATAAAAATGATCCCTTTCGCATACACAAAGAGAACGATGGGCCGAGGCCGAAGACCCGATCAAGACTATCGATATTTCACATTCACAGACTTGAGCCTCAAAGCGGATGCATCAAAGGATGCGGGTCGATGGTTTGCCGAGTAACGACGAGAACACCGTAACGAGACTAATTTCTGTATCGAGTAGTGTATGCCAAATTAGGAAAAGCGTGGCCGGACAATTGAATTCGCCAATCTATTAAATAATTCAGTTCACCGATAAGTTTCGCCGAAAACCGCAGCTGTTGCGCCGAATTAGCGAGCATTCCACGAGAAATAAAGCTTTCACAAATTCTCCAACAATTCCATCAGAAACAGAAAAATCGTCGAGATGACAACGTCACGTTACTGTCAATATCACGCCGGAACTTTTCACGATATAATGCAAATTTTTAACAATTTACATTTACGTCGGCAGATTGGCGTCATAACTTCTTTGTAACTTGCGAAAGAATGAATCCGTGCGAGAAATAATGAAATTCAAGTATCAAGAGCTTATATAACTATCGAGAACCATTAAGAACGACTTTTCAGAAATTTCTGAACAGTTTTTCCAATGGAAGTGAGATATTTACCACGCGGTCTCTTCAAGCGTTAACTTAAATTTAATGCAGACATACTGCTTAGAAGAGCAGAACGTATTATCATTAACATCTTGATTGGCCGCCGGTGGCTGTTAGTGGCATCCGCAATTAATTAGTTCCGTAATTAGTTTCGTATGAGTAATTAGTTTCAGGCTGAAAAGTCACCGTTCACCGTATGAAAACGTGAATTGACTCGCGGATCGCCGCAAGTCAAGTAAGATCAATGACGTGGAAGGGTAAACAAAGCGCGACGGTAACGGTAAACGCAAATTAAAACTCACCGCGATTAACACGGTGGACGATAAAGCCACCGGGAACGCAACACGCAGGATGCTCTCGTTTCGCGCGACAGAAATTTACTTCAGTGCCATGCGTAATGGACGTAGATTAAAAGGGCGAATTACAGGACGGCGCGCGGCTGTCAAAGGGGCGAACTCAATTATCCAGGAGCGGCCGTCCCTGACCAGGCAGAATTGTATCTATCTATGGGCGAAAGGCCAGTTCCGTTGCAAAGGGGTGAAACGATAGGGCAAATAGAAGGTCGCGGAAAGCGCGAGAGGCGACACGTTCGCGCACTTTGTTAGGGATCCCGTCGATAAAAGGGCCGACGGGAGCTGATTAAGGAGCGGCCCCGCCGCCCCGGTTTCCGCGGTCGCGGTGCAAAAGCACGCGAGAAAGAAAGAGAGTACGAAGGAGAGTAGCCGCGCTCGTGGTACGTGAGCAAATTACCATCCACCAGATTTAAATTAATTTTTGTGCGCTTGCGTCCCGCTGAAAAGAATTCATTACTCCGCAGCCGCGCTCCCGCCATTGAGACGAAAAAAGCCGATAATTCTCGCCGTTGAAAAAAATGCATTCGCGGAGATTCGTCGCGGTCGACATGCGGGGTCAAATGAATTTCCTCCGATTTTTCGGAACGGTAAGAATGTTGAGGGAAGAAAAGTGCGGTAATCACGGGTCGCTCTCTTTCTCCTTCTTTTTCTCGGAGAGAATGTGAAAGGCGACTCTGTAATTGGTGAGTTATGGGGGCGGAAAGTAACGTTGGATATCTATAAATCGCCCAGCGCCAGAACTTTTTTCTTTTTTAAATAAGTGCATGACACGCAATTTATTTAAGTATAAATAGAATGTATAAAGGTTTCTATTTTTTCAACAATGGCATGTTTTTTCACAGACATTATTAAAAGTTATTACCTCTGAAAAATTGCATTTAAAAAAAACGCAATTTTCCGTGTGATTTTCTCAAGTTTATGTACAATTACTTTAGGTTTTAATTGGTTATTCTCTTTTTATTATAATTTTATGTTAAAAAATCTTTTCACTCACTCTGCTTTTATTTTATTTATAATATATGTAATTATATAATGTATCATTAAACATATTTTAATAAAACATGATTCTAATACAAAAAATCCTCGATATGTTTTATTTCCTACAGAATTAACGATAAGTATTCACATTTATTTCTACATTAGTATCCACAATGATACGCTTAATAATAATATGACAATATTACAATTTCTGTTATATGGTCAATATCTGTATTTTTTTCATATTGTCATATTTATGCATCTCTGGTCTTTCACGCTCGTTTCCTATTGTTCTATTCACACGAATCGTTTTCTAAAGCAGAACGTCAAGAATTTGACGACGGTATCGCTACGAGAAATCGACTTTTAAGTCCTACAAGCTGTGCTAACGCCACCGAAAGGCGCAATAATCCGTTGACACATGAGAGAATTCCCGCGGACGTTACAATGACGCATTGCGCCGACTTATTTGCAGATATCTCGTTTCTGACGTATTGCGACAGAAAGAGTTTCACGCTCCGGTAATCGCCACCGTTATTTTTCTCATATCGCCAGATTACGTCGCAATGATGACGGTTGTCACAATTTACACGAACGCAGCCTTGATGCATTAAAATAAGATTCAAGATAAGTTGCAAATTTATTTTCTAATTTATTTCCTAACATTTGTCTTTTGCATATCAATATTGTAAATTCGTCGAGAAAGAAAACCCAATTTCAGTTTACATTGATTTAGAAACTCAGAGATTTCGACAATTCCCGCTGTGTTTTATATAATGTAAACCTGTGTTTTATATAATGTCAACTTTTGGATATTCACTTTCTGGCATTTCGTCAACCATGAATTATTCATAATTTTGAAAAAATTCCACGAAAAATTTCATTCTACTGTACAAATTTTTCTATAGGGAACAACCGACAAAATACATACGTATGCCGTATAGTATCACCGGAATCCGCAAAAATTAAACAAAATTTATGTATATGACAGAATATTATATATTTAACGCAGATAAAAAATGCGCGGCGATGTGAATATAAAAACTGTTGCATTATACAACGTGCGTTATGCATTGCAAATAATATTTCGAGTCTACCACTGCAGTAATATGCAGTAATAGTGCATTCGCAATGTGTATGTACACATTGCGCCAGCCTTCTTAGTAATAAAAGGATTAAGCACCTGTATTAGTTTGTGCAAATTAAGGCGCGCGTTCCTGTAGGAATTTGCATAAGCGATGATCCTATAATTCTTGCATGCTAACAGTGTCATTTCGATAATTTATTATTTGGAAAATTTGTAAATATATAAAAATAACACGAAAAATAGAAATCATTAAAAATTGGATTAAGATTTTTAAAAAATAACGATATATATATTTATTTGCAAATTATAACATATCGTTTCATTGCACTTTACGCGCTAATAAACCTTTTAGCTTTTTCGTACGTCTTTGAAATTCGGTTAAAATTTCTACAAGTTTATAAAAGAACAGGAAAATATTGCCCTAAAGAAAAAACAATTCGATATTAAACAATAAATGATGCAAAAATAAATTATTTAATTTTTTTATCTATACCATAATAATCTAACAATCTAATAAAAATCTCCTATTAAAATAATGATTATGATATAGTTCACTAAAAACTAAATTTTTTATCCACATTCTAGAATATATAAAATAGTCACGTGTTCAGAATTTATATCTAAAAAGAGTTGAAATCACACCTCAACTTCTATTTCGTATATCACATTACTTTCATCCTATTTATGCAACGAGTACATATTCAGATTTGAAAATACCAGTCGTGATATTTTCTTATGGAACTATCCCACCCAGAGAAGACGAGACTATTTGCATTTTACGAAATGCCGCAGGGAAGGACTGAGGTCTAAACGGATGTAAGCCAGCGAAATCAGGGCGACCCGTGTCGTTACCGGCAAACAGACTGCCGCTTTCTCCGCGGGTGGTACCCACTTCATGGTACAAGGTGGGTTGCTGCCACTGCCGCCGCGCCGGTCTGGGAAATAAATTGGGGGCAATTCCGTATCGCCAACTGGAATAGACTCAGACACGAGAGAACTTGGAGAGAGGTAAGAAGGTGGAAAAGTGGTAGCGTATACCGGGGGGGAGGGGCAAGATCGCGCGCGCTGCACGACCAACATTTCCATTTTCATTTAGCTCCGAGATTCACGACGGCGTCCCGACGCGTGTCGTCGTTGCGCTGAATGCAACAGGAGACCGAACGGTAACGAGAGGCGGTAATTCGCCAAAGGGGGGAAACTTAATCGAAGCCAATAAACATCGACCGGGGGTAATTCGTGCTCGGTCATTCGGTCCGTGGCCGTCACGCAAATTCCACGATAAACAACGTGAGCAGTTCTCATGATACTGACACTGGAAATCAAACGAACGAAGCGTAACGCGCGAAATTATTTTATCACTTTATTTAGTTAACAATTTCCGTTAATAATATGTAATATATTAATTTATCCCTGTCTGTATATTAAGCTATTTGAACCAAATTATCATAGCTCAATATTAAGTAACTTTTTAAAAAGTGAAGTAAAAAAAAATTTTTTTTAAACCAAAAAATTAGCAAATAATTTTTATGTCTTCTTGGTTACGTTCTGATAAAATTTGGCATAGATAGCTTTATATACCTACCGATTTAATACGCCTTTTGTAAGAGTGGATAACAACAAAAATATTAAAAAGAGAATTGTTATACAGAAATATCATAAATTTTCACACAAGTAACACACTAGTAACAAATCAAATTTATTTGTTACGCGCCATATCTCTCTGACATTTATTTTCATCAGCAATTCTCCTGATGTGATGTTTAAAAGTAATTTTTTAGCATTAAACATCCCGCCCGTCGGACACAGGTGTCATAGGTATAATAAATGTTAGATATTAACCCAGCATTAGCAGCGGCCTGTTAATCAGACTTCACCTTAATCAGCGTCGTTTAAAGCCGAACGAATTGCATTTGCTTTACTGGGACGCGATTCATAATTCACAACGGCGCGACGATCCTCCCATCCACCATTCGGATGATAAAACACGCGGCTTGGACGTTCACCGACGGACATTCGCGTCATAATCGCGCTCACAGCGCGCAAAAAAAAATCAATTCATAATTCAGCCAGACGCGACTCGCTCCCTCGATCTCTCTCTCTTTCTCTCTCTCTCCCCCTCCCTTTCTCGGCCACGGTCCTGATGGACGTCGCCAGCGCGTTTCGCTCAATTTATGTACCACTCTGTCACGTCGATAGGCACACACGCGTCTGTACATTCGCGCCGATAGCGCGACGTAATCCTCAAGAGACGTCTGTCTAATATATCTGTCAAGGATAATCGATCGTCGCGGCTGCCGTGCACGCAAGACGCACCGCCGACATATTTTATTTCTGATCGACGCATAAAGGCATTATTAACGTTTTGAAAAATTATTGCAGTCGTATGTTAATTAAATCGGCATTCTTCATATCGACAAAAGGAAAGAATTTTATAAATTCGATCAATTCTCAACGATTTTTAATTCTTTATGGAAAGCAGATATTACTAACTGTGCCTGATTGATTATAGAAGCAAATTCTTAATTTTAATTATATTTCTCAAAAGGATTATATTTTATTAAATTTAAAAAATTGTTATTAAAAAAATAAGACAAATATCTGAGCATTCAGACATGTAAAAAATAAGATACACAATCGCATTATATAATTAAATAACTGTAACGGATTAATCTGAGCAAAATACCCTTAAAATGGACTGACCATTTACTGACTGTTTTACAAAAAAAATCACAATAAATTTTAGTACCGCAAAAGCGAAGGGCTGTCAGCTGTGAAAGCACTATACAGGCGTGAATAGAACGTAATTCAGCCTGCGCTGCGATCGTTGTATTTTTGCAGTTTTATAAACGCGCGCGAACGATAAACCGCGAATTCCAGTGTGGGAACTATGCTGACGCGACTCCGGTTGACTTTTCTCGGTGTCAAACGCCCGCAAAGCGTGTTATCGATGATCGTGCACCACTGAAATACTGCCTAAAGTGGAGGACTCTTTTCCTCTCTCCCTCTCTCTCTTTTTCTTTCTCTCTTTCTCTCTCTGGCTCCCTTTCTCTCAATCAGCTCGATTGAGCGAGCCGGTGGTCGTCGACCGTGAAAAATAGAGCGTTTCGCTGGTAGCAATATAGCCGAAACGGATCGAACGGATTGAGCGTCGGGTATTATTGTCGCGGGGAAAAATCTGACGGATTACGGATTGCGACCGTGAGCGCGTGCGGTATAACCGTCTGCCGCATATATAGGGATACATTTTCGCGCCGTCGACCGAAAGAAAACCCCGTGCGATGGCCGGTTTTGTTCACCGCCAGTGATGCGCGCAACAGCGATGCGCTCGGCGGATGCGATTGCGCGCTTTGTACCGCGACACGGCTCCAATCTATCGTAGAACGTTATCGTAGAACGAAAAATAGATCGGCGCGTTTATCTCCCTGTCGACTGGATAATATTAAAAATTGACAGCCGCGAGACCGGAGAGTCTTCGGGAGTCTAGTCGGTGTAATCAGTCGGCGAATTAAGTTCCGATATCACAGCGGTATCCGGCGAATCGATTCAAGTCGAGGCATTTCCGCGGAATAAGAGGTGAGAACTTCTCGGTTGAGTCTTACCGGGTGACAAACCCGAAGAGAATCGTGTAATCCGGCAGTCTGCTCTCGGCGAGGTTTCGCTCGGACGAGTTCTCACCGGAATAAAGGACGAACTTCTGCCCGCCGACGTTCATGCTCCCCCTTATTGTGCAGGTCGAATGGGAGTATCGTAATCCAGGCCGAATTGGACTCGTACACGGAACAGCAGTCGGAGACATAGTATAGCCGAATGCAGTAATGCGCTAACGGTTACGAATACGAATGCACCGAGTGAGCCGAGTAACAGGCCCGGCGCATTTGAAGGCTGGTTAATGCAGTCCATTACTACTGCAGCGATTCGACACTCCCGCCTGCGGCGCGGGAAAGTAATTTCTTTCGCGGTTTAACCAACAAACCTTGCGTCCCATTCCGCGAAGTAAATTGGGTCATCGACCGGCGCGATGAGCGCTAAATTGTTTCAAAGAAAAAAAAAAAGATAATAGCAGTCGTGTGTGGAGTTAATTAAAAAAAAAAAAAAGATCCGAGAAAATAGGACGTTTGATTATATAAATACTGTTGCTATCGGATACCATCCCTGTGATGGGTAACATATATTCAATCACGCTCGAATGTTCATAGATACCTGCCAATCACAGCGATCCCTATAATTATCACAGCAATCCGTATAATTATTGCGGATATACCCAGCGATTATCGATTGTTGCAATGCTAGTCCTTGGATAATCTGATATGTTATCAGCAACTAGACGGACGGATGGATATCCGGTGGCGGTATGAACACATATGGATATTCTCGTGATCGTTAGATCACTAACTATAGAAAAAAAGGAATACAGGACACTTTTTACTACTTCGAGATATATACACGTGTGCTTTTCCATACTTGTGAAATACTTGTAAGAATTTTCTTTCTGTAAGGGCGTCCTCGCGACGGTAAGCCGTAATCCTGGTCCTTCCGCGCTAATACAAATTTGATAAGCGAAGCGCGTTGTCGCGCGATTGAGGCGAATCGCGACGCTCCGGAGAACACGACGGGGGTGAGAGGGCGGAGAGACGCGGATTGAAAAGACGAATAAATCCATTCGTTCGGTCTGACAACTGCTGGATTTCCGGAGATAAAAATTTCTCTCAGTTCGCGGACGCGGAGACTATAAACTCGAATGAACGGGGGAGAGAATCCACCGTCGTCGCCGCAGATTATTTGCCCTTAATTCCTCGCGCTGAAAGCATTCCCGGGGTCTCCCGCGCGCTATGGTGTCCTGAATAAAAACTGGGGAATTTATATATCGCTACGAAGCTGCTGCTCTGTAAAAACCGCGGAGCGCCTCTTCGAAATCGAAGAACGGCCGCGTGCGCGGTCGCTCCCACCGAGAGGAAGGAAGCTCCCTTGACAGCTCGAAGGATAGACACGTAAATCCCATTCCATTAGAAGCGCGTCGCACAGGAAGAGTGTCGTATAATAAAATGCACGTCCTGAGAATCTCCTCAGCCGCTCGATCTCGCTCTCCTCTTCTCGCTATTTTCGCGAAGGGGAGCTTTTCTCTCCCTCCCCCCTCTCGGAGGAGAATCGGTCAGGTGGCAATTAGCGAGAACGGCGAGAACATTATCGCAGCGCGGTCGTTAATTCGGACCGGCGCGAATTAAGAAACAGACTCTTAACAGCGGCCCGCTGTAATGAAAATTCATAATTTGTACTGCGCAAAAGGAGAAGGATCGTACCATAAATATTTATATCGCGCGCGTTACGCCGTGTACGCCATTAAACACATTTCCCGCGTAGACCGAGCTTCTGCCTCCTTCGAGATAATATAAATTGGTAATGTCTAAGATCGTTCACGTTTAAGATACGCAGGTCGTGTTGCAAAACCCTGTTACCTTGGCCGTCGCGTTTATCGCGATCCGAATTAAGAAGAATAGCGCGATTGTCCCGGCGGTATGCCGGAGCGTTAATCTGCGTTTTCCGCGTTACAAGCGACTAAAAATTAAACGGTTCTGCGATATTAAACTTCAAGAGGATAGATGCATATTAAAAACTGAAACCGCAGTTTACCTCGCCAGACATTTAATATTTTATTAGCAAAGTATCTTTTTCTCTGAAAATTAAGAAATTGCTGAATCGCTCTGTATTTAGGCTTCATGAAAGAAGATAAGTTTCCAAGAAATTTTTAATTAAAATGCGTTGATTTTTGGTATATTTTGTACGCATATTCCGTAACCGTATATAGCTTCCAGTTAATTTATAAATGAACGATGCAATATATTTGATTACCTTACCATGCGCGTAAATTTACATTGAAGTTGATTAAAAAATCCATTCTTTATAAAATATACAAGAATATATCTCTCTGCATAGCCGGCTCAAGTACTTTTTATTATATCATGTAATATAATAAGAGTTTTCAAAGTGCTTTTAGACTGAATTAGTCTTTAGTGACTAATAAGCTCTTTTTTAAAATTTTCTTACAATATACTCCTGTTTTTTAAAAATATAAACGGTAATTATATGATAAATACAATTTTTAGACTATGCGATAGTCTATAAAAAATATAGAAATTTTATAAAATAAAATAAATTAAAAAATACATATGTATATAAATTTTTCATTCTGCATTTTCATTTTCCTCACTTTTTCTGAGAAATAAAATATAATTAAAAATTTTTGTTTGTCGCAAACATATGTTATTTTAATTCCACATTTCCACGGTAAACGCGATCGCGTTTCAGCATGCCGGTACGCCAAGGGTTAATTCGTTCCTGTCGTCGGAGTTAAGGCGCTCGGCGAGCCGAGACTCGAATCTATAATTTATCGAGCTTCGATAGAGACTCCACAATCGGTTCCTTCTCTCTCCTTCGCGGTCGACTGCTGTCTCCTGCGTCGCTTGGAAATTTCTCGCGAACCATCGGCAAATCGGGAGCTCCGCTGCACGGGCATTTAAAGCATTTGCGGTAGCTGCTGCGCTATCATCCTGACCCTTCTCGAATGCGATTACCTAAACCGATTTATGGCATGGGCCGAATAAACTCCACGCCGAACATTTTCATGAGGATTAACGGCCCAACGCGACCGGTCTCTCCCCAGGAAGTCTACAACACCGTATAATTCGCAATAGCCGAGTAGAAGCATGGCTATTTCTGCGCCGCGACGAATATTTAACCCCGGAACGATCCCATAATCGCGATTATCGGTCACCAATAAATCTTATTTAGAATAGTAACGTAGAATTTACGCCATAAACGTCATTTAAAATAGCTACGAAGATAGATATGCCAATGGATGAAAAAATAATGCACGTATGTACTACGCATCGTATCTGTTTCCGACGAGAGATAATGGACAAATTAATCGCCCTTCATGCTATATTTTTCGATTATATTTCGTACTTTTTAGTATATAAATATCGATAGCTCAACTAACTTTTCAAAAAGTGGAGCAAAAAAATTATTTTTAAAAGCAAAAAAAAAGCAAATAATTCTCATATCTTATTCGTTATATTCTGATAATTTGGCTCAGATAGCTTAATATATATGTACCTATAAAGCTATCTGTGCAAAAAGTTACGAGAGACTCGATATTAAGTAAGCTTCAAAATATTGTTATATTACAATATTATTAATTGAGCAAATAGTTACACTATTTCTTTTTATATTCTTAATAAAAAGACCAGGTAAAAGAAGAACGAAAATATTCGAAACATTTCGTATCAGTAAAGAGCTGTCTCGATAACATCTCCGGTCTAAAATTGATAAAAATGTTTCCAGTCAATGAGGCGCGAAGCTTCATGGACACTTGATGCAACACCGGTGCCAGGCGTAACATAAAAGCGGCGCTTCTCGGAGAGCGAAGTGGAAAACGTCGTCGGCGGAGATCGTTCCGAGCGGAGAACGTATCTCCGACGAAAGCGGAATCGATAATCCATCAGAGTCACGGGACGATTTTGACGTCCGGTCTCGGGGGTCGTCGTCGCTCCCCGGGAAAGGGGTTATTGCCGGGCGTACCGTCTTCGAGCGTCCCGATGAAATAAGAACGGCAAGAAGGAGGGGGCACGGGGGAAACGGGAGCGGTGTGCGAGGGACGCGAGAGGTACGGCGCCTCCGAGCGGATACGATCCCGGAGGAGCCGGGCTCGATTAGCGAGGCCGTTACTTCCGCGGAACGAGCTTCGTTCCCTGGGAACCGGAAGTTACGACGGGTGAGAGGGAAATGCCGGCAAGCAACACATCGCATCGTTCTCCGTTCCTTCCATTCTTCCCCGAGAATTTCGGTCCCTTCTATCTTCTCGGTTATGATCCCGGCGTGGAGATAGGTTTAAACCTTCCTGCGCACACAGTGCCGCTTCACTTCGCACGATTCTTCCAATATCTGCAGGAAACAGCTTACTGCAGGAACAATTTACTGCACGAAACGATTATATAGACTGGTTTAGATTAGTGTGCATACTTATATTTACCAAGTAAAGAAATTTCCAATTGGTTTTTTTGACGAATCTTATTAATCTTGTTAATCATGTTTTTTATTCGTTACTGAGGTATTGGTCATAAAATTGTTCATCTTATCATTTATTTCCTTCACAATTATCATTCCACCTATACAAGTTGGTTTCACCGTAATCTACGACTCGCCCTTTCCTAATTTTGTGATTACTCTTCTCACCTCTTGAGAAATTTATTTCAGAATCGAAGTGAAACTCTTTTTTATCTATCCATCTGCCCTTTTCTTTTGCGAGTTTCAATAACTTGCACGTCTTGTAATATTCTTCGGGATACCTTCCCCAAGTCAATCTCCCATCTACGATGCCGAACCAATAGTATGTCGAAGTAATGAGTCCCGTGTGCGATCTCATTACGAAGAGGATAATGTCTACTTCGAAGTGCACGTCGAGCGAGCGAAAGAATGGCGCATGTCGGCTGGCCATTACGAAAGTACGCGTCCTACCCGTGAGCTCCTCGTGGATTCTTCTACTTTATTATTATGGCGGCGTAAAGGGAACGAATAATACGTCACAGCCTCGTTCGGCGTGAATTATATTTTAATGTCGTAGGGCGAATGGCGGGACGTGCTCTGGCGCGGTAGTAAAAGAAATCGAATGGACGCCAGGCGGCCCCAGGTTTTCTACCATCTCGAGAGAATACGCTTCGGCTCTATTTTTTTATTAATTATTTTTCCTCCATTCTCGACCACTACTCTCACTTTAAGCAAAAATATTCTGCGCGACTTTTTGAAATCGAAACTCGGAAAAACTATTGTTTATCACAAATATGCCGGGGATTGAATTTCATTAGAAAAAAATTAATATTAAGATATTCAAAGCATTCACTATTAAAAGAAAAGATGAATCTACAATGCCGTTTATTAATTCTGAAAAAAACGAGCAGTACTTTTGTCCTTCGTCGAATCGACAGACTAATTATAAACTTTTTCAGAGATCTATTATGACCGTTTTAACCCTGAATATTAATTCTACGAAATAATTAACTGGATAAAAAATTTCCACGGATATACATCGAATTAATTGGGCGGTAGTCAAATGAGCGTCCGCGTAAGAGATTTTGTTATATAAGAAAAGTTTTTGAACTACTTTGCGAGGCGCGATGAGTTCGAAAAGCGTGCGAAAGGATATACGAGGCACGCGAGTTACCGGACTGAAATATTAACCCGTCCGCCAGTTTGACACTCTTCATTTACGTATTACATCCGCTTTCACGGCACTCTCGCGAATTTATTCCTGCCACTGACACGATTAATGCGGCCGATACTTTTTAATCTCGCATACGTAGTGTCGCGTAGTGTATGATTTAAGGACGGTCGATCGCCAGAGATCATCTACAATGTATGCACTGACGGTAACCAGCAGCACACACATTTCAAACAAATTCCATTTTGTGTAAAAAATTGCATTTCGTATTTTGGATACACGGAAACGATTCCTGGCGGGAAGATTTGTAGACATTCTGTGACGTGTATAAATATAATATAAATATTCAGATTTTATATTTAAAAAAATAGCAATTTTCATATACGTACTTTTTATCGTTTTGTATTTTTTATTTATTTAATCGAATTTATTTATTTTATTTTTTATTTACAAACTTTTTCTTGCAAAATTTAGAATACAATGATTATGTATCTGTCAATATTCTTGTTAATTTCCAGCTTATCGTTTTAATATACAGTCACATGAATTGGAATATAATATTATTTTAACCCAGATTCAGATACCTCTCCGAGTACTCAGAAAATTTTAACCAGCCCCGCTCTGACCTAGTTTTGCCGGCCCACTGTACACTAACGCGATTTAATACGGCCGATACTTTTTAATCTCGTGTCCGTATGATTTAAGGACGGTCGGCATCCGACAGGATTTTCATCGTAAGTGATCCGAACTGTATTTCCCATTAAGCCCGATTACTACTAGGTAAAGTAGCGAGAAGGGAAAGATTGGCACTAGTGAGGTAGAATCTCTCTCTCTCTCTTTCTCATTCTGTCTTTCCAACGTAATTGGATGAGAATGTTTATGTCGACATAAAAGTGAAATTCGTTCTGCAGACCATCCAGCTGTGCCGAGACGATGCTTCCGATAGTAATTGCCCCTTAAAAGTCTCAATATCCACGTCCGGCATCGGAAAAATTTTTCGTTTGCGTTCGGCAGATATTATCGTTGCTCGTGAACGCGATTTCCGCGTGTTTCCATGTGCTTTGCTCCCGCAATTACTCGCTCGCCTACTGGTAACAGATCTGTGCGGATTCCACCGACGAAACGCGCGTTTAATGACGCTGACGTTCTTGCGTTCTTTTTCTTTTCGAGTTTCGTTTAACTGCCGCGCGATTTAACTTTCCGCGAACTCCCGCGAAAAGCATTCTCGTAGAGCGAATGAATTTTCGTTGGCATAAAATCCGTGCGTGATGGTGGTTGCGAGAAGGTATGTCGGTATAATTCATCGAGATGGAGAAAGAGCGCGTTTAATTACTCATCGTTACTGATCTTTCGTTCCACGTTAATGCAAGCTGCAGGCAATTACATCAAAGCGGCAGCTATCCTTCACGAATTTTTCGCGAATATTGATGATATTCTCGTTCTCGTGTTAATTTGACATTTTTAATGTTTTTACAAGAATAATGTTTATAGCTTTACAAACTGCTATTCGTATAAGCTTCCAGCTTTTTCATGTATAATATCTATACACATTCGCCTTAATCTTAAATACCTAGTTATCTCTCCTAAGGGTTTTTAATCGCGTTTTATAATCGCCTGAGCACATTTTACACACAGAAAGTGTAAAAACTTTCAGATAGTTTTAAGACTTTCATGATGTATCGCATCATTAAAAAAAAAAGCTGTTATAACACATCAATTATCCAATGTGCTGTAATTATTTTAATTTATAGTAATTTATAATAATATTTTCTCATTTTTACATAGAAACTTTATTGCAGAAATCTTATTACAAATTATTTATTTATTAATAATATTCAGAATTATTATTGAGATATTATTAATTATTAAGCTTAATGTAAAAAGCTATTTTAAAGTATTAATTGAATTGTGAAAACTGTTATAAAAATACCATCTTTTACTTTTGGGGGAAGGGAAAAATGGCGATAGCTCCTCTTATCGAAAATGCATCAAACTTTTAAACACGAATTTCTCCTCTCAAGGCGTCATCCTGCTGACACAATGTCTTGTTATATCCTCATGTCTATTGAATGGGAACGCACACAAATGTATAACTTGTCGAGCTTGTTACACGCTCACGGTATCGATTCTCTCTCAATGCGGGTCACCGATTTCCTTCTTAACGATAGCGACAAGAAAAATGGATTCCTTGAGAACTCCTGGTTTCTGTCTCTGCAACAGCGAACTGCCCATCAATCAGTATCGCTTGTTCGACTTAGTAAACCAATTAAACTAATTAGGGGCTTGCCATTTACGGATGTCAACCAAATAGATCAATGTCGAAACACAGAAACACGTGACAGGTCCTTCAATTTCCTACGACGAGAAAGAGGGAATTCAATATTAATGGACGGATCACTGTGTTAGAGAGAATTGCTCGCAAACCATCTCTCGTTCCGATTTTTATGAAATTTGTACAGCAAATAAAGCTAATTTTTCTTTTTTCTATTTTCAGATTTTAAAGTCAATATTATTTTTCAAAATTGTAAAATCCTTTCAAAAGTTATTGAGAATAAAAAGAGTTTTTCTAATAAAAATTGTACAATTTCAAGTGCAAAATAAATTTTCTAAAGTAGAAAAATATTTCTCAGATATAGGTATATAAAACGCATTATAACTCGAACACGTTATTCATGTCCAAATGCGTTTTAAAAAAAGACTTTTGAATGGCTTTGATTATAAAGTTTCCGTTCTTCGTTCTCGCGCAGGAGTTGCTCGGCTGGTCACCTCGTCCTTTTCCACTAGAAGCAGCACTCGTGCCTGTCCTGCTTCTACGGAAACTTCTGCCTAGATACACCAGCTTGTGCCATTCTCGAAGTAGAAATGTATGATACCATCAACATTGTAAGAAAGAACTACACGAGAGGAACATGTCTATAGTAAAAAAAATTCAATACTGTTACTTGTGACATTGTATAATCGAATTTATCGTAAATATGAGTAAAAAATTTTTATTTCAAGAATATAATTTAACTTGAATAACACATTTCCCTTAAAAGACATAAACCGCGTATAAACAAGCGCAATTTAGTTTGCTTTAACTTCCTTGTATGTCTTGGAGCAAACGAAATTATAAATAAAAGATACATAGACCACTACAACGAATATTTCTTTGAAGATATAATTAAAAAGTTCAAAAACAGAATTGCATTAGAAAGTCAAATTTCTCGTACATCTCAGCGAAGATAATTCTTCGACAAAAGTTCTTTTGCATTTCTCAATACTGACAAGTAATAACAGTATTTTTTATCATTAATATAATAAAGTTAAATAAATTTTTGTATTATATAACATCATAGCTAAAGCGCCGGAACTTTATAGATGACGTTGTCCGCAAAACTTGAGACTTCTCTTTTGAGAAAAGGAATTGTGCGAAAGGAAGCTTCGTCGATTCGATTTTCACTTTTCGCCGATCCTGAAGACCGAAAAGAATCAGGACGCGGGAGATAAATCTACGAGCGAGCTGTAAGCGACAGAGTGATGCAGGATAGAATTCTAGGACGCGCATTACCTGAAGAAGGGCTTTCTGGAAATTCGTAGATAGGAGTTGTCGAGGTGTTCGTAAAATTTCATTTTACGACAGCCTGTCCGCCGGAACCGTTCCATCGTAATTCGCGCGAAATCGATTCTTATGTGCTTCACCGTTTAGTCCGCCGCAATCCTGATACAGGATAGTGGTAATGCTTCGTTAGCAGAACCCTCGACAAGTCATAACGAGAGCTATAATATGTGGTGGATGAAGATATAATCGACGTCGAGCAAATTATCCCTCGTTAGAAGCGTTACAAAGCACGCTTCACATGAATCAAGATTGCAGTTTAATTATCAATTTAATTGCAAAATACGGTGTCCAACATCGTGGCAAGTAATTTGGAGAATTATTAACTCAAGTTTGCGAAGAACCGTACGTAGATACGGTGAAAAAGGAAATCAAACTTTGTCGCTAAAAAAATGTTGTCGCTAAATTAGAACGCAAATTACACAATATACTCTTCGATCTATATTACGTAGTCTAATATTATACAACACAGCGAAGTATAATCTGGTTTGAACTAACACAGATAATATTATGATTGGATCAGAACAAAGGTCCGCCAAGAGTAGCTTTAATCCTTAATTGGCTGAATGAGATCCCCTAAAGGCTCAGAAGAGCAAATATTACTTCCCAGTTAGTAAAGAGTTGGTACTGTGAAGCCTCTGACAACAATCGTTAATATACTCTTGTATAGTTTAATAAATTTATCTATAATTAATTTTTACAAACGATATCTATATCCTATCTGTATTCTTTTCAGAAAAAAATGGTTCGGTTATATATTACGTTAAAGTATGATATTAAGCGCGAAGTAAACAGAAATCTCCGTGTGGCTTCACTGGCTTCATTTTATTTCTCGCCTCTGGAGAGAAAATTTATCATACGACAACGTCACGAAAGTTGGTGCGATTAAGCTAATATTGGTGTCTACATAATTAACTCTGGCAATACCAAGAGCGAACAAAAAGTGGCCAGCTAGTTTTAATCGCGATCTGCGCGGCGCACTCATATTTCATAATAATCGTTTATCTCAATATTATAGTTGACTTTTCCGCATTTAATATACCTGTTAATGCGTAAAAGTCATAAATCGCCAAGTTTTCTTGCGGAACTGCTATTCCTTTGAGATTAAGGGAGTAATACACTTTTCTTTTATAATTCAAGAAATAGAATGGTGACTTTGAGGCTTGTCTCGTTTATTGAAAACGTAATGAGTATTCAATTTCTTTTATGACATCATCGGATAGAAAGTATCTTCCTCGTTCTAAGCGCAAGTAATCAAGAAGAGAGGGGTCAGTGGTTCTAGAATTAATAGAATTTTAAAAATGCATCGTACACTTTATTATACGGCAGAATTCTGTAATACTCTCGAATGTATACTGGATATCGTTCCAGATATAGTTTACGTTTAACTTGCAATACTTTTGTTGCTCAACTTTCAATTTCTCTCCATTTCTGCTTTTTCTGCTCGTGCCTTTGTATTCCTGTTTATTGCCTTGCTTTACCAATATGATCTGTATTACCAATTTATTTTTCTTTCATTCTGTCAATATTCTCTACAGTTTGTATTCCTATTGTTTACAAAATACCTGCTCTTACGAAATTAGTCGTTTTTGAAAAGTGAGAGTATAAATTCTTTTATTATTTATTTACTACTGAATTGATTAATTATCAGCCTTTAATATTCTACTTTATTTTATTTTAATATTTCATTTTACTTTAATTTTAATTTTTAATATCGGTCTTTTCTTACAGATAAGTAAACAATAAGAGAAAGACAGTTTTAAATTAATACATTAATTTCAGTATTAACAGAATAGCAAATTGGCCATTTCGCATCCGTCTTGTCTTCGACAGTACATCGCGAGGAGATGCACGGAGGAACGACGAAGCGAAGGGTAAAGAGGGAGAACACGTTGACGTATGCGATCCGGACATTCCGTGCCGTGTCGATACAGCTCGCGGGCGGCACGTGACACCAAACATTGGCCGCAAGCCAAAACTAATTACAACGGCCTTCATTCTCCTCGAAATGCCTTCTACCCCGGCCTCACCCCTCCGAGATACGAGGGACGGCATCCTGCACAAGCTCGCTATCGTCAGCGTCGATGTGGTCCACGTTCCGTTCTCCTGACGATGCGAATCGATTCCTGTCTTATCTCCTTCGCTTTGTCTCGCGAAGTTCCCGCCTCCTTGCTCGGGGAAACTCGGTCAGCGAGCAACCGCATCAAGGAGATTCTGGATGAGCGTACGGTCCGAGAAGGGGAACAAGGGGGTAGGGGGACGAATGAGGGGAGACCAAGAAGAGGCAACGAGGAACAAAGGTCTGTACGATTCGAGCGGGCGGAATTAGCATTTTAATTGAATCCGCGAGTTTCGGGCGTCTTTTTTCCTCCGCTGAGCAGCGTATGTGTATATACGTATCTATCTGTTCCCTGCAAAAGCCCTGACTGGGGCTCCGCACTCTTCGGCTTCTTGTTAAATCATTATTGACCCGCGTTGCTTGATACTGAGAAGCACAAAGCGTAAGAACAATCAGAAAAATTCAACGCAATCAATGAAACGGCTGCTTCGCATTTAGCGTGAAAAAATGCATTATCGTATAATTCTAATCCTAGTAATTAAAGCATTGCTGTCCTCGCATTCAGTTGCATTCGAGAGAAAAAAAAGAGCAAGACTCTTATCGAAGAGAAGCTTCACATCAACGTTATCGGAATTATCGTTTTCCGTCGGATAATCGCTGCCGTTGCGGCGTTAATAACTGGGCGTATTCGTACGAGAAAGAGATATGGACGCATATTATTTCTCGCAGATAACGCACCTCCGTTCTCACAGAGCTGCGGAAGTGACGCGGCACAGATTGCGGGAGAGAGCCGCTATTTGTCGACGGCATTCAATTTCCATTTCCATTTCTGAATATTTCAAAATATCGAACGCGGGTCACTCCATTTCGTTAATTAATTCGGATATATGGACGCGGTGGGTCGAAAGTTCTCGGTGGGTTGATCGATAGAGCGAGCATTGCCCACGAAATAACCGCACAAAAGCGAAGCCACGTACCCGCCGTCGTTGTATCGCCGGGAACCGATATCTTCTACGCTCGATCTTTATTCGCGCTCGTTAATCCGGACATTTTCCGATGTTCGATTTTAAGAATACCGTCGGCGTACCGCGTGCTGTCGTTTCAGGATGTACTAAAGACAGAATCGTTACTTAACGTTCAAGCATTCGAGCGGAACGAATAAACAGCACGAGAAAGAAGACCGGAGCATACGTTACTTGTTTTTTACTTCGTAAAATGTTTTTTACATTTTGATAATATTTTATTTACTCATTAATATCCTGTCCATAGCTTGATGCAAGTAAATGTAAAATATGCAGCAGTATGTAAAATTAAATATTAGTTGAAATAAAATTATATGCTAGCTGTCATACATATTAATTATTTCCTCCAATTTTTCTTAAACGGAAGTGACGCGGCACTTTAATTTTTGATATATTATTTGATATATTTGATATATTACTGTAAAATTTATTATAAATTATAATAAATAGGTCATAGTTAATAATATGAGTAAACGACAAAAATCACATTTGATGCAAATGAAAGTTTAAATTAAAATTACTAATTATCTAAAATTAATTAAAAATTTTATTCAACATTTCTGTTTAATTTTATTTCACGGCATTTTATTTATAAAATACGCAAGTCTTGAGGTAGTATGTGAGATTGAAAGATAAAATATTTAATCCACGACTAATAATTGACTACTTTTAAAAATTAAACAAGCAGACAACCATTTATTCATCTCGTCTAAAACAAGACATTCTTCTTATTATTTATCGAATATTGCAATAAATATCATATTTCTTGATAAGACACATACTACGGATTGTATGGTCCAGATTGAAACTCTGACTAACAATATTTTTCGCAGTAATAGTTCTTTATAATAATTTTAAAAGGATACTTATTAGCATCAAAATTTAAATCAATTATTAATTTAAGTATGTGGACTTATTTTTGTTCCAACAAAAATCTATGTTTTTAAACAAATAATCAACGCGCATTTAATGAAATGAAAAAATACACAAGATTTATACAAAAATATTATTACTTTAAAAAAAATAGGCTATCAAGATTCAGTCCGACCAAAAGTAGCATCTTTTCTGGTTGATTGTAATCGAGCTAAACAAGTAGTTATTTTAGATACATGAGATAAGAATATATATTCGGCTGAAAGATCAATTTCAAGTCTTCCTCAAACACAGTGAAGTAAACCTTAACAGGGAACTTATTTACTACGTCTACCCTTGCTGAACACGATGCGGTTTCGTGGCTCGGAACAATGTCGGGGCTCCAGCGCGTTGGCGGGTGAGATTTACCGAGGTACGAGATCAAGGTTACGTCAAGGCACAATGGTGACCCGAGGAGATTCAATGATCCACGTAGGACGGCATTATGTCGTTCACGACCACCTACGCAGGTGCAGGAAGTCCTCGACGTGGGCACATAGATCACCAGTCAGCACGTGCGATTACATTTATGGCGTAGTAACACGTGCGCGAACGAATCGTCGATCGATATCATGTTAAACTTGATCGTCGAACGGGTTAGAGAGATTAATGTAAATGTGACAGAATTGATAAAAACTCAAATTCTGACATACAATTTGTGGAACGGTATTTTCGGTTTATTAGTTTATTATTAAATCGCATAGTATAATGCGATTGATATTAATATAGCCAATGGAATATCACCAACGAAATAATCTACGATTATCATCGTTCATATAATAATAAATTCATATTAAGTAGTAATCACAATGACTAGTAAACGCGGCGCGCTGAAATTGACACTTGCTAAATGGCGTTAAATACACAAAATTATTAATACACAAAATTAATAATACATAAAATTATTAATACACAAGATTATTAATTATACATAAAAATTTATGCAAAAAACATAAGAAAAATATAACATATTAATTATTCAATTTAGTTTTTGTTTCTTCTCTTCATATGTTTTTAAAGTTATTTTTTAAATTATACACACTTTTGTCTTTTGTACATCATATCTTTTTAACATAACGTAAAAAAATTTCTAATTTTTTAAATGCGGTAATTTCTCAAGAAAGATACCACGTGTGCTCTTTTCACAGGAATTTCTCGATCGAGGTTAAGCTTGGATCTCGTTCGATTTAGGTCTGTCTGCTTCAAACAATATTTCTTCGAGTTGCTTTGAGACTCAGTTCACGGTTAAGCCTGTATTGTCCGGCCAGACGAGAAGTATTTGCATATTCCACAAAGCGATTTCGCGCAACTTTTCTTCCCGCACGTCTTGCTCGTCCGCCCGCTCAACTTTTATTCATAACGAAAAGCGGAAAGCTGCGAAGTCGCTTCGCCGGAGTGGGTCGCGGAACGCGTGCTCTAGCTATCCGCTTCGACCGGTTGAGCAAACTCGGCGATCGATCCTGACAGATACAAATTCGCCCCTTCAAATTCGACGAGCGCTGAATTTACATGGTGGAACGATAAATGCGCGAATTGAGGGCAGTCGAGGAACAACTATCTATTGGATGAGACGGGAATGTTAGCAAGGAAATCTCTCCGTCACCGACATTTTCGGAAATGGAGAATATCCCGTGAAAATAGAAGAGCCAATCGGCCTAGCTATGTGATACTTTATTAGTATTCGGCAGAATTTTGAAACGTATTTCAAATCCTTTTTATCGTTTTGAATTTCGTAGCTCTCTGCTTGTATCGAAAGTTGTCTTTTCCATAATTTTTCTCTATTTCTTTGTTTTTCTCGTACTTTATTTCCTTTGTCAATTTATTTTACAAATATATCCAGTCTCTGTTATGCTTTATCAATCTCGGTTTTCTGATAATCTTTTTTATATTTTTATTTTATTATTAATTTTTATTACTTATTAATATATTAATCAAATATATAATAATATAATATTAACCAAATATATTAATAATAAAATATTAACCAAATTATATTTATTATTTATATTATTTATATTATTATTATTAATTATCAAATGACTTACATATGCATTAATATATTAATATAAAATTTTTTATTATTTCATTTCTGCTATAAAATTTTTTTGAATGTGTGATTTACTTCCCCCCGAAACAAAATAAATCTTTCTCTCTACTTTACGTTCCAAAGGAAGCCATTTATTTATCGACGAACGAAGGAGCTCCATCGTCACTAACGTATCCGGGGAACGTTTGTTTGCGTCGGAAATCCCATGAAAGCGTCAAGGCCTATCGGGCCTGCAGGTCATTCCGGGGCTTTATCTCCTAGCGACGTCGGGAAGCTTCTGCCGTACCTTCGTGGGCGTAGAGCGTCGGGACACCGATGGATGGATGTGTACTGACGACCGTACCGTGGCGTACCGTGAAGTCCGCGCGGGCGATGCAAATTTACGGGGTGACGGTAAACACGGCGGCCGAACACATAATTCACTCGGGCGCATACTTGGCGGAGCGCGTACACGCGTTTACACTCGGCGCGACGGATGGACGAGGGAGCTCGTACCCGGATCCTCGGCCATACAGACACCACGCGGCCATGTGGTCGTGTGCACGCATGCACGCACGTACGCACGCACGCGCGTAATGCAGTATACTCGGCTCTCGGAGCCCCAACAGACCGTTCACCTCCGCGAATATTAAGCAACTGATTTATTATCTCCGAGTCGGAGCTCGTAAGTCTCCTTCTAAACGCTTCGACACCTTCAAAACGGCCTTGGACAATTTCGATCCGTAAAATATTGATCATCTAAATTTGCATATTTAAAAAAAGTAATTTTCGTTTAACAATAAGAAGAATATTTTGGATTTGTTTCTACGTTAAAAGAAATAGTTTGATGTATCTTAAATTTATAATTCCATATAACAATGCAGTTTGTAGAATTTCTTTCTTTCAAACTATTATTATAAGCATGTCTAATTACTGTGTTAATTAGAATTATTTGAATTACCCAAAAAGAATGTTCCCACAACTTCAAGTTTATTTACTATCGGTATTACCAACGATTATTGTAGAATATTAAAATTAATTAAATATCAACCTGCCGGAATGGTAATTTTTTCTGGGAAGATTTCTCCTGGGGAGCATTAAGCTGTTTAAATAAAGTCAGTTACACGGTAGCTTGATACAATACTCAAGTCACATTTATACGGGAAATAAAGAAGTTAAGTCAATTCGAAACGATATGCTCAGTTGTCAACTGTTTGACAAATGGAAACGTGAAATTTCATCGTGCATCCGCACACGATTACATATTACGTGCATTTTTCTGCATTTCACCGACCTTTGGTTAAACGTTGCCAGATGAAAGAAAGTCTAAGGTATTCCAGAACTACTCTTTCATTCGGTGCACGTCACGTTGATACACGCCGGCGCGGGCGTTCCAGGATCAGAATAAAATTCCACATGGCGTTTCATCTTTTATAAACATACTACGGTCTGTGTGATCAGAGACATAGTGACGTAAAATCCTCACAAAGGAATATATCCTCGAAAAATGTTTTAATTACGTCGCTGTCGCGTAATTCACACCGTATTGCGTAATCAAGGAAACAATGTCAACAAGATTACGAGCGGCAAAGAGAAATCATCTCACAAGCGAAATCAGAAAATAATGCTGCATACGTTTAAGTTATTAATATCATGTACTCGCGATAAAACATTTTCCAATAAAAAATTCTTTTTAAGAGTACTTCTTTTTTTAACGCATTTATAATCTTTTCGTTATAGCATGTTCTCTATCGTTAATATAGTTATCAATAGATCGACGGGTAAAAAATGGATAGCCCATAATGGATTTCTCATGGTAACAGTGATACGATCATCCGGAGTATATGAAATGTTTTATGCCACTTTGGCACTATCACGTTCCGGTTTCCGTAATAGTCAGAACCAGGTTATTGGACGATGATAGGCACGGCGCCAATATCCCTCTTTCACCCGTCCACTATGCATTTGCACGCGAATATGGCTGACTTAGTTGACCTAAAAATTAAGCGATCGCCATAATTCGACGGTAAAATATCGTATCTCCCAAGTGGGATGAAGTAACATTGGTATTATTGTCGATCAAGATAAAACGCCGCAGGATATACAAAACGCAATTGTAATTAAGACCGATGCTCAATTGCGAATTGATCGACTTTAATTAGGCTGGATTTCAAAAACCTACATTCAAAAGAGAAAAGTTTGTATTTCATTATAATCACGTTCATCTCGCTATATGCAACGGTACATGTAATGCCACGTTTATAAATGCTCTGGATTCGTGACCTAATTAACTGTCGACAGCATAAAATATTTTAATCAAGTAAAAAGCAAAAAGAGGACCGGCACACGTATTATAATAATAAATTCACATTTATCGACTCAATACTTGTGGAAAGGTACGTTCTAAAATTTAACTTTATTCGTTTGCATTAAATTCCGCAGAAAAGAAAGAGAGACGTGGCTTCATTCGCTTTTTACATCGACATGAAATTAAAACAGTTTGTCCTTTAATGTCGACAACAAAGGGAAATAAAGCACGGTATCTGAAAAACTGTATAATTCCTCGTTATTTCCTAGTGTTGTGCGCAAATTAAATATTTCTGACAAACAATTCGCTCGCATCCGTCATAACTTATCGGGGCCAGTTCAACGGCGGACGCGCGATGACGCGATGAGGGGCGCACACCTGCGATACCGACGTGACACAATTTGCGCGTGATAAATAAATAGCCTTTCATCAAGCTAATTGCAAGTAACGCGGATTGGTGGCGCGAACACGTCGGGATTTCATTTCGCGAAGGCGCAATATGATGCATCAGCCGCAAGAGCAGCCGGAACAATTGCGTTACGTCTCAATGGGAATTATTTACATTCGCGAGAAAGACGTCAATACGTATGTACGAGACGTAAGCGCGCCGTACATCGCACCACGCGGCAGACATAACCGATGTAAATTACAGACCTGCCTAAATAGAACGCAAACACCAACGAATCTTCTCTCTGCTATGACTACATTACGAATGTGCGAGTACGTATTCGCTAATTATTCTATTGTGCTGACTGTTCCGATAGATTGTACCTCGTTAATGCAGAGCTGTTCATCTCTCAGCATAAATTTAAAAAAAAATCCCATTTCTCTTTTAATCGAATTCAGTTTCTTTAGGAAATGTCGGAAAGTATAATAAAGTTTTTAAAAACATACTTTCCTTCGGACACGAATCGACGTAATCGAGAAACCAATGTGACTTCTTAAAAAATAAGAATTAATTTAAACGTGAATTTTGAACAGTTTAATTTTCACAGCTACGAAATGTTAACTTCAGTATTAAATTTTTCGATTGAAAGACATTAAAATTGCATTCTTACCGAGACGCGAAACCGAATATTGATACATTCAATATCCTAACACTTATCTATCTACTTTTCACTCGCATCTTTACGATATAAATATATTTTGAATGAATGCAATTTCTTTCCCTCGGGTTTTTTTTCTCATATGCAAGTATCTTTTTATGAACTTGAATTCTGCAGTACACTTTTACCATGCGATTATTCAAAAGGAACGTCGATATCTCATACATTCTCGTATCTACGCGTCGACTTTGAATAACTCCAAGTGTAACGCTTTTTCGCCGGGCGAAAAATCTTGAAAGTGCCAACGCGTCGATGCGATAAATCGCACAAACGCGGCGCGATGTGATTTACCGCTCGCGGACCTCCAAGTTTCTCTCCCCGATAACTGGCAAATATTCCCAGCGTCCGTCCCGCGCGGAAACTTATGTATTTGTGTTTGCTATTCATGTCTTGCCAGCAAGCGCGTTTCTCCCCTTCAGCTTCTCAGCTTCTAGATGCGGATGAAACAACCGGCAATATTCGCCGGACGAGGAAGCGAGAGTGCTAGAACTGCGGGCAAAGAGGGCCCGAGGTACAAGGGCCGACGGGAAACGGAACCGTTTCCGCGCCGGGTTCGCCATTTGCAAAGGAAATTAAACGATTCCGCGCAATTTGCTCGGACGCGAAGCACGAGGCGCACATTCGCCAGCCTCTCGCCGCCTTACGTTCGCGAGTTAAAGGGCCGCCGGCCACCCTCCTACCCTCGGAGTAGATTATGCCCTTCCATAAAGATATTAGAATGTGAAACTCGCGAAAAGTTATGCGCGTCGTAATCACACCAAGGCCCCGTGGTTAAAGCCGATTCAAAGCTTGGCGCTTTAAGTGATTCCGCGACAATGACGTTATCTCTCTTCGCTGGCGATGTAATCCTCTTTGCGCGCTCCAGGACCATCACTGGAAAATTATCGCATCCCTCCGTGTGTAAGATTGAAACATCCTATCAACCCTTCACAGGACTATCGCTTAATATCCTACGTCATGCCTAACAGTTGAAATGTCTATACCGAATTGATGATGATTATTAAATTTTTAATATCACAAAACGTGTTATCCTGATAGCAACAAGTTGATGTGTTCTATGTCATCCAATTAACTTAAACTCGATGTTAAATTTAAAATTAATTAATTAAATACATTTGCTGGTGTATTATTATCGAAACCCATGTTTTCCAATAATTGTAGGTACTGACAAATCGTAAGGCCAATCGGTGTGATTGTCACTTCGAATTAAATGCGACACGAATTAAATGAGAACAATGACTATGAGAACAATGTGAATTGTGTAAGCTTGCTAAATATTAAATGAGATATTAAATAGCATAAATGAATAATTACACGTACAATATATGTATATCAGCACAAAGCGCTTTTATAAAATTTTATCTTTAAATTTCTACAGACACCGATTAACCATTATGTTTATAAAATCCATTTAAATCTAAAATATTCAACATTACTGAAATAATTTATGTAGTCACAAACGTAACACTTTATGTACAAAGATTGCAATATCGAATGTGATGAAGCAATTACTTGCTTAAATTTAAAAATCATATACAAAAATTAATCATACATTTTTTAAGTCATATAAAAAACGTATCGAAAAACCAAAATAAAAAACAAACATTACTTCATCCTGCAACATATGTAAAGTAATTCAGCTATTTGTTTAAATTTTAAATATGCCTACGCATATTTATAAAATAATACTTGAATACTTAACACGATGCTTAAAAATGTTTATAAAACGTAAGTAATACAGTTTTCCTTTTCATCAGACTTCATAAAGTTCCCTTTACATCATGCGTTGCACGAATAATGTTCTCTAAACCGGAGACATTTGAGAATGTGTGTAATCTTCCTAAATTGTCGGATCTCCCCGTCGTGTCGGCAAAATGTATCTACCTTTCGGCGTCCGATCGCAATAAACAGCCGACGCGTTGTATGCCGGGCTTTATTTCTCATTAAGCTCCTCGGCGTACCATCGGCGCGCCTTGCGGCACCGATGCTTTTCTTGGGCGAAGCATTTTAATGAAGAAAGTTCGCTCGCTCGCTCGCATAAAGTGCAGGCGCAAACTATTACATCACCGATAATTGATAACATTTTCCACGTTCTCCCGTCCGTCCGTTCATTCGTTCGTTCGCTCGCTCGCCCGAAGATTTTCAGCGTTAAACATCGGGGCTGGGAATACCAGGTTTGCTCCCGCCTCTCATGTTATTCCGAACTTACAGGAGCACGCGTGTCTGCGTTCTCAGCAAGTTCAGCCGCGCGCGATGCTGCAGACGTTGCAGGTATTAAAACCAGCATTAAACATCGTTAACGATACGTTACCGTCGGCACGTAACGATCCCCGAAGGCGACGTTTCGTTCGAAGTCAACGGGGTAGGGATTAATTTATGAATCGTAGTTCATTAATGTACACGTCAATCTCCCCGGAAAAAATTTAGTCGCCGGTCACCACTGGCTCTCTCGCTCTTTCTCTCCCCCTCTCTCTCTCTCTCTCTCTCTCTCTCTTTCTCTCCCCGCTGTTAGTACCGATAATCGAATTTATCGAGAAATTTCAATCACTGAGCGTGAACTCGTCGGATGATTAAGAATTAAATTACGTACGCTATAATGAGGCCGAGCTAAGCGCATATGGCATAATTTTAACATGATGGCGATGGTCACATCAATATTCCGCAAGTATAAATTATTCATTACGAGGTCACGATCAATTTTCATAATTTAAACGTTGTCTTTATGTCGCGATTATAGTAAATAGTTAAGTATTCCATTCATATAATTTCTGTAGTAGTAAAATTATGGCTGGTATATGTGTATGCGTGTATGCGTGGGCACGCGCGTATGTAGATAATAAAAAAATTTATAATTATTTCATAATTATTATTGTAATTGTTGCTCTCATTAGTAATGTTATATATTTTATTCTTAAATATTATTTTCTCCACCAATTACCGGATAACGATCAAACACAAGCAATTGGACCGTTACAAAGTAAATGATTTCACAATATTGATCGCACATTTCTATTTTACTGCGCTTTTTTAAAAGCTAATTTTAACGTAATGTACAATAAAAATTAATCATATACAATTCAATTACAGTCACTCTTCTCGAGATTAATTATTAATCATTTTATCACTAAAATATCTGCGATTTTAAATTTCAACTGAGATTATAGAATCTTTAGAACTTTTGTTAGTTATTTTTTAATATTAACCAATTATGTTTTTTCCTAGAAAAGTAAAATTTTAATTCTATATATACAATTAATTTTGGGGAAAAAACAGAAAAAAACGCAAGTTATATAAGTGCGTACAGAGTAGGGAGTAATTATTTTTAATTCTCTTTTTTTCATATCTGAAAGTAGATTTTTTCATATCCATTAGTATATAATGTCTACAGTTAAAGGCTAAACATCTTATTAAAAATTATAGTCGGTTAAGTATACATTTTTTATACATAGCAATTTACAATTTTCATTTTATCTCATTTCTTCACACCATCAAAATTAGATTTCTGATTAAGGATATTTGCAATTTTAAACTTTGTAAAAGACTCATTTAATATTTTAGTACTTTCGTATCCAGGACAAGCTTAATCTCTCTATGCTTTCCAAATGTAAATCTCGATGCAGTGCCAATTGCTCGCTTGAAACGTATATAATTCATCATTTATCACGAGGTAACGCTAACAATCAATCCTAGGAGTCGTGGTTGTCCGATGTGAACGTTGACTTTGCGTCAACGCGACGCCAAGCCGACGACACGAGGCGCATTCTATTTGCGATTCGGATGTACTTGTGTACACGGTAAACCGGGCACGCTTGTCCAACACAATGAGGTAGACCGTGGTGCGCCGTGGACCGCACCACTGTTCACTGAATGGCATAGCGACGGTCGTAAGCCCTCTGGCATCTCCCAATGCGAGAGAACCCCATTATTCGACTTCGAGACATGGCATAGTCGGAGCGATAGAGAGAGAAAGAGAGAGGGAGAGAGAAGGAGAGAGAGAGAGAGAGAAAGAAAGAGAATGATCTCACTCGATCGCGCGCGCTCCAGCTCGGCTAATACCGTTAATTACTCTCTCGTCGGAGGATGTAGCTTCGAAGGTCCGTCGTGTACCATCTAACGAACGCTAATTGGACGTCGCCAACGTGGCGTCGTATAACGCCAAGGATATCCCGGTCAATCTGTCCCCATGTCCTGGGTCGGTGTCATAGCTACGATAATGTACCTTCCCACTCCTCTCTCTCTCTCTCTCTCTCTCTCTCTCTCTCTCTCTCTCTCTCTCTGTTTCTCTTTAGTTCTGTCACCGTACGTTCAAGCACGGCTGCAAAATTTCCAGCGAAGCATGGTGCTCCCGCTGATTCTGTTACTGTAACGCCAACGGATTTATGGGAAAGGCGATTAAAGCTTGATTCGCGCGCAGACGATGTGTTCCTCGATGGACGTATGTACGTCTGTGGCTCGGTCACAATACTGGATTATTCATATTAACGAGTAAGCCTGCAGTAAGCTTAGTTTTACTATCCCAAGGCTTAGCCGTGCAAGCTTTACCGGTTGAGAGCTTAAGTTAAATTTCGAATGCGAAATCTTCAGATGAAGCCTGGGTTATCAAACTGTGTGTATGGGGATAACCCGTAAAATTTATAGAAACTGTGCACAATTATAATATTTTATTTAAAGAGTAAATGTGTGTGAAAGTAAATATGTTTTAATTTAAAATATATGTGTATGTGTATGTAAGAGAGAAAGAAAGAGAGCGAGCAATTGTGCTCTAATATCTTTTATATTTAATTATATTTTTCCGAAAATTATTATCTTTAGAAAATAGCAATTAAAATATACGGAGAAAATGATACTAATGTAAAAAATAAAGATCTCAGTCAAATTCTCGTTCTATTTTGTGTATAGCGTAATCATACTTAACATTTTGCTAATGTACTTCTTCATTCAATTATAAATACATCTATTTTATGCATTTCTAATTAAAAGAGATGTAAATTATTCAAAAAGGAATATAATCAATTTTCCCTCCATAAGGAATTCTTGGTCCTTTTAATTACAACTAATTCGGATAATGAGAAGAAATAAAAGTAAAGAAATTGCGCGCGAAGGGATCGTCGGAGGGAATCTTCATTATCCACCCCGGCGCGAAGTTTTCCGGGACGGGTTGAAAATTCGCCGCGTGCTGTTCGATTTTCCATGATTCTCCTGTGCCGGCAAACGACGAGGAACCGCTTAATTGGGATATCCGTCATATTCGAGGCCGGTCTATCCCCATAGGTCGAATGGGCAAATTACGAAAGTTTCGTTCCCCCATCTTACCACGCTGGCTTCCAGTAAGTGAGTACGAGGTATATCGAAGCGAGTCCTATCGAGGCGAGAGTTTCCAACTAATTCACGCGGGATCGTCATACCGGAAATCAAATCGTCCTTCTTCGACGGGACCTCTCCCTCAAAGGGGATTCAAACCGCTCTTTAACATCGAAGAAACCGAAACGGCTAGTTTGTTTGGCTAATAAATTACTAAATAATTCTATAAAATAAATTTCTACAATTAGAAATAATCTTTATTGATTTATTATCGTATTAACTTTTATTATTTTGCAATAACTATTTTATTACGATTTTTATTTGTTTTACATTAGTAGGTTAAGATACTAAAAAATAATTCTCTAGATATACGTATATTAAAGATAGATTAAACAATTACAGTTTTAATCGCGAAATAATGAAAAAACTAATACAAATTTTTTTCTTCGAATAATTTTTGTCTAATTTAATTTAAAATTTAATCAAATTTATATTTAAATATTTTATTAACTTGCTAACTTTCTTATTTAATGTTAATAATTAAATAAGTATTGAAATTTGAAATAATTGCAAATCATTATTGCAGATTGAAATACCGAATCTTTTTTTCTTTATTAAGCAATATAAATAAGTTTTAGCTTCCGCTGCTCTGCTTCATCTAATATCAAATATATATATAAGATCATTCCTTTTTATTATTCTCACGTTAGGTTGTTCCTTTCTCCCAGGTTCCTTCAAGTATGTATTGTACTATCACTTAGTGAACCGTGTACATAAATGTACATAAGGTACGTGAACGTACATAACGTGTAAATGTATATATATGTCCACAATGTATTGATCTCAGGTCTGTGGGTTCGCTAAACCCAAATGACTGTGCGGATCAGTCATCCCCGCGGGAAAATATCGAACCCCTCGACTACTAGACGCGGAAGCGCCATCCCTTGTCGTACCGAAGACGGAAGCTCGTTCTTCCTCGATCCCGAGTTCTCGATCACAAAGCCTGCCACGGAGCGCATTCGTGACGGCGTGTTTGCGCGATCTGTCGATGTCTACGCGCCCAACGCGAAACAATGACTCACTAATTCCGCCGTTCCGTCAAACTCCGCGAGACGGGCGTGGGATCGACGAGCTTTACGGGTAGTGCGAGTTACATAATCAATCGGCTCATTTGTAGCGAGAGAGCAGCCCTTCCCCTTAAGAGAACGCAATACCCTTTCATCCGCGTTTAATCTGATCGATCTCCGTTCGTCGATGCGGTTGCTTTATATAGGCGGATCTCTGATCGTCGGATCTCGATCGGCGGATTTGTACATCGACGGAGGATTTTCGTCGAGCGCATCTTCTCCTCGGCTCGTTATCCATTCCATCTTCTCTCCTGCTCCTAGGCCATCACGGAAGCTGACGTTACGCAAGCCTAATTTGTTTGCGAACTTACGCGATGTACTTTAATAAGGCGCAGGTCGGAATAATTAGTCAAAGCGTCGCGCAGTTGTTATTACGTAAGTTGAGGGCCTTCTTTGATAGGTACCGCAGGTGAGCAGCTTCTCTTGCTTTTGATAAGTATTGCAGATACCGGAAATCGCTTTGATCTTCGAAATGAAACCGGGAGATGCGCCGATATTTTAATTAGTTGACAGGTTTCGCGAGGTGCATGCAAATGCAGTTTTATTCGCTATAAGATGACGGAGCACGCAGCGTTTTTCAAAAGAAACATCTAAGAGCATTAATATCGAAGCGACGGTCTAACATTAGAGCAATTGCTACTACTGCTGAGCCTCACTACTTTGATGAATAGACCTCATTCTGTTTAAATAGATAGAGCGAGCATTAGAGACCGTTCGACCGTTTTCGATGAAATTCCTCGATTCCCTTGATTCCTTAGATGATGACTCCGCGAATCGGTTTGCAATTCACTTCAATCTGTCCGGCACTGATGGCGATCTTATTCGGGAATTCAACATGGTACTTTGAAAAAGCGAGAGTGGTGACGGGAGCTTAATGTTTATTACATATTATGTGCATTAATAAAGCATGTATCGAGATTATTATTCAAAGTGTTGTAAACCTCATCATGAAAATTGAAATTTTCGTTGATAGGTATTATAAGCACCGCTTTTAATAGATGCCACGAGAACTGTAGTTGCATGTACAAAGCGTAAAATTTCATCAAAAATGATTATGAGATGTCCCATTATAAATAGAAAAAAATAGATACAGTCTCTTTGAATATGTACACTAAAGAGAGACAACACATAGATGATGGATTTTATTTTAACTCGAAATCAATTTACCATTATTTTTTACATTGCAAGCAAAATAAATTATTTTTCATCCGTAAGATTCTAAATTACATTTAAACAAGATCTCTTAAATATTTATTATTTAAAATTTAAATTCATAAAGAAATCTTTTTCTTCGTTTAAATTTTAATGAGATGTAATATTAAGTATTAAATAAATAACAAGTAATGTTTACTTTCAAGAGTGCCTTTAAAAGAAGAAAATGAAGAGAGAGAAAGAAGAATGCAACAGAAAATATACCTCAAAGAGTATATTTTTAAAATTAAACTGAGATATGCAACCTGCATACTAAATAATCGATCAGAAACATATAAAATCACAAAATGGGCATGGAAATATAAGAGAAATTATTCTCTTTCAAATTTTAAGGGAATTAAATTTATATATATCTACGCGTCAGTTGACACGAATTGTTAATGCAAGTGAATATAACTCTGTAATTCTTTCTCATTATGTCACATATCAAAATATTTTAAAATGTCTGACGTGACATTGCCCGTGGAGATAATATTTCATTAATGCTTCAACAACTGTAATCCCGTGGAAATATGAGGATTATATCAATTTTTTTCGCGATGGCCTTGAGTCAGTTCCTGAAAAGCGGAATGGCACAAAGCGATATTACGCGACGCGCAAAATTCCGAACCGGCGCGGCGCAGCCAGTGATCCCTTTCTCGATTCGTTTTTATTATTTAAGATTCAAGAGGGACCGTCTCATTCTCGCGAAAAGATATTCGGAGCGGGTCGCACTGGAGAACGGGCTTTGAAGAAAGCGGGGAAACGATTCGAGCAAAATCGAGTCGATGCATCAGAAGTGTTCTGGGCATATTCACCCACGCTTCGGGGGAGTCGCGCGATATTACGCTCGCTCGTTCCTCATTTTCCGGCAGACGTTGCTTTTTTCCCCGGCAGATGCGCGAGCGAACGTCGACGCGAGAGATATGCTCGACAGCTGGATTTCGATAGGCACGTATGACGACAACCTCGGTCGTGATTCCCTCGGACGAATCTCTCCGATTTCAGTAGCTTCGGAAGAGACGCGGCATTGGAATCCAATTGGGAGGGGGATATATGCATATTCAAGACGTGACATATCTGTGCAGATGAAACAAGATCGATGCGGACGTTTGATAAAAATGGTTTACGCTCCAAAACCTTTAAAAGTGAAGGAAATCCTCTATCACATATATGTCGTCAATTGCTTTTATAGAATCCTCATTGATGATTCCGTACAGTTATTATTTACGCCAATAAATGGAGGAATTCAAACGTTATTCATGCAATAATGTAATTTTACAAAATCACCTAATTAAATATGCAGAACGCGCGCGCTGGGATATCTCTCTCGCTGATATCACCGAAACATCTTAAATCCGCGATTACTTCGGGTGAAATCCTGTTCCAATAGAATATTCCGTAAGAGCAGACACTCGTTAATATCGCGTTAAGTGCTCGCGGCACGAGTCCGGCAGCGTATCTCGTCGAAATCTCGCATCTCGCGCGGTCCCTGGTTTCTCCGGGATCTCCGCTGTGATAGTCACGTCTCTCCTCTAGTCGCTCGTGTCGACGACTTCATAATATTGCGCCGCCCGTCAGGTCGCGTGCAATCCGCGAGGTGATTACAACTCTCTCGCTCCGGTTAACCCATTAAAGTCTGAACGTAAAATGAAACGAAACACGCCTTTCACGCGAGCAATCTCGCTCGTCTTGCTTCGGCAGTAATTGAAACGACACTGGAAAACGCCCGATGCCGAACAAATTTGACTGAAAATTGCGCGGTATTTTATTTATCGCGAATCGTCACGCATTGCCGCGAAAAAATATTTATTTTGTTTATTGAGTTATTTGTGATTAATGTAACTGTCTTTATGAACGATTCTTCCGATTATAATAATGAAATTATTATTTTATTGTTTACACAACATAATAAAACAAATAATAATATTATTCAGAATAATAATAAATTTAATATGAAATATGGAATAATAATTTTCGTCTTTCTTGCAAATAAATTGCTTTTTAAATATAAAAGACACTTTTCATGTGTGTGCATTGGATTGCTATAGTTTATAATTTATATATATATATATATATATATATACATATATAGTATATATAATTGATATATATAAAATAATAACAATTTAAATGCATATATTTGATTTTAACATTGAAATATTAGAAAAGAATTAAGTACAATAGAATGTAATTTTAAAATATTTTATTTTGTTTTAAAAGCTAGCGATTGAACGCAGTGTTCAATTTCGATTGTAGCGGTCACCTTTGTTGGTACTATCGTCAAACTTTCTATTCTCGCGTGCTAATGTTAGCAATAATACCATCGCCGAGACTTTCATCGCTGTGAAATCGAACACAAAGTGCTAAATTAAAAATTCACGGAAGAAGGCTGCAATATCGACATCATATTTAGCATGATCATGCTTTCAAAACCAAAGTAGTTATTAATTTATATCTAACTTTTTTAAGACTCTCGGCATTGTTACTTAAAACTCTTCAAGAATGGAGTGTTCAAAACCGAGTGTTACATAATTTATTATTAATACTTTCTTATAGAAGTTATACTTAAAGATATTGCATTTCTTTATCTTATTTATTTTATGAATTTTATTCAAAAGCATCACGAGGATCTTTCTCTAAATAGATATTTAGGAAAAGAATTAAAGCAAAGCATTTATCGCGTAAACCGTACTGCACCATTATTCCAACGATCTTCGAAAGATACGGGCGAAACACGCGCATCAAACTAAATTTATTACAGGCGCCGCGATAAAAATTGGCGCGTGCCGGGCCCGGCAGCCACGTCCGTCATATTAAGGAAACGAGATTTAGGTGTAGCACCACTATCGGGCGCCGCATTCTTCCTCTATCGCAAGACGCCGCCGTCCCACACGATCGGATAGTGCTTCCTACTGAGGAAATAAAGTAACGGCCCTGCGAGAGAAGAAAAGTAGCAAAAGGGGGAGGAAGTTTTTCCGAGCACTCTTTTGTGCATCGTCTCTTTCTTTCTTTCTTTAGGATTCCGACGACCTAGTTGCCCGGGCCTTCGTTCTACGTTCCACGTACTTCGGTAGGTCGGTAAGTTCGATTTAACGGGTATATCGTTCCCGGAGAAGCGATTTACGGGCAAGTCGCTAATGTTCGCGCAAGCTCGTGAAAATATCGCGAAATGAGCAGGTGGAAGAAATCTTTCTTTTTTTTTCCTTTTTTCCCTCCCTTTTCTTTCTTCCATTTTTTTTTATGTTTCATTGTACATCGTCTGCACTGTACGAGCCGCTTTTTGCGCCAGGAGCGAGCTTAATGCTGCCGGAAAATAAACTTGTATGGCTTTCAGTCGAAAGAATCCCGAAGCCCTTTGATGCGCACGATCGAGAACGAGACGCCATTCAATTTCGTTCCCGGAAGTCTCTTAATTCGACACACATCGACGGCAAAAATTCCTTCAGTAAATGAGCGACACGCTCGAAATAGACATAATAATCCTGGGCAGCTTTAAGAAATAAGCGTAGAATGACCCAATTACCGTGTTATTCGTGTGTTATATTTGATCGCAAAAATTAATTCGCTACATTATTCGTTTCTCCAGACAAAGCTTGATCAATTAGAAAACAATGCACATACTAGACGACGCAAACTAAAGAATACAATTATTCTCAACAATTAAATGCATGCAACTTACGTGATCCGATACGACCTTGTCATTGTTAATACTCGCGGATACGATTCAGAGCTGCACGAAATGTTAGACAAATCACGCCAAGTAAAAAGGTGCTCGTTTCCGAGCTGTGATACATTCGTGACGTAAATCATACCGCGAATAACGCGTGGACACGCAATCTTCCGAGAGATGCATCTAATAAATATTACTTTCGTACGCCAACGCTTGTCAATTTATTGTGCATGTATTTCGACGATATTCAAAGATATACCAGAATATATATATATATATATATATATATATATATATAGAGAGAGAGAGAGAGAGAGAGAGAGAATCACAAATAAAATTTTTTTCCGATAATTCATGCAGGAAGAATGTGTCTATCCGTTTTACGTGATTTGCATGTTCCGATAAATAAAATCTATAGCTTTTCATAGCGCTATTAGTTTTGATAAAATTTTTATCAAATATGATTAGTTAATTAATTTAGTTAATTAAGTTAATTAATTTAGAACCCAATGAACTTATAATTAAACGCTCTTCCCAAAATTGTAGTTTCAGTGAGTGCTTTTCATTCGGAGATATTTTATGGGTAAAATCGATGAACGTCAAAGGTACAAATTCTAAAGGATCACTTTTCGTCAAAGAGAAACATCGATTGAAAAGGCACTAACGTGATATCTCTTTGAACTCTCTTTTCTTTCAATTATATTTAATAGATAAATTGGTCAAATCGTCGCAAACTCATACAGAGAATTAAATTTCAAATTTGATTCCTTTAGAAAATCTTATTCAGAATTTAGTCCCTAGGGTCAGTCCGAATCTTACGATATGTCACGATTAAGAAGTATTGATTTTCTTTGTGATTTGCTGAACAATTTGCCCATCGAGAAGAAATGTCGCGTCGCTCAAGAGAGCGCAATCAGAAAATCATGCATTATTATTGCACTTTGTGACTATTGACAAAAAGGCGATCCGCTTGGGATTTTTAGAGCGGAACCAAGGCTGATCGGTCGAAACGACCACAGAAAGAAAAGGGGGGCCAGGGGAATGGTGTAACGTCCTTGGAACTGGAGTTACGTCTCTACGCGCATAAAGGCGTTGAAGCTGAGGAAATAGTAAATGCCATTCACTCGTGTTTGGCCCTCTCCTACATTTTAATTGGTTTAATCATTGAGTAATTGCGATTGCCACACGAGAAACGCAGAGCGCGAGCGCTCGAGATTTCTTAAACGGCGTTCAATTAACGATTATTACATTTAAAACGAATAATTCTATCAAACACATGTTCAATAATAACACATATCACTTTATGATGATATTAGCGCGTTAACTAGATGTTACCAGCACTTGTTAAGCATTACTTTGCTTTTATTTCACGCATTAGCGAAACACTATATATTTCGTTTAATGTGTGCACAAAGATTTTTACAATTCACCGCAATTTGATGAAATTCGCGGGGTTTTGCAGTCGGTTCTCTGGATCCATTTGCAGAACGTGTGAAGGGTTAAAAGCTCTAAAGCCCTTTATGCAAAATTGCGGGTAACAACGTTAATGCATTCAAATTTAAATCTCGCGACCGCGAAACCCATTTCATTTTTTCAACCTCATTTTTCGTCATTTCATTCAAAAAAATAATAGACACGCGTGTCGCAACATGATTTCGACGTATTTTCCTATGAAATTTGTTTTCAGATTTTATATCTCTTTATGGAAGATTAAGCTGCAATTTCCGAGCTATCTAAATTATTAAGCAGATGCCCAACGAGAACATCGTGTATTAAGTAAACCGTAAATTGAAAAAGAGCTTTTATTTTCTGAAACTGAACCAACTCGATCTCTCCCTCAGTCAGTTTCCGAACTACTGGAAGCTGTATTTGGTCAGCGCAGCTTTATTCAAGTTCTATATGTCGAATAAAAATTTGCTTTGAATTAAATCGAAGCACTATCCGTTCACTATTAGACGCTCCTGCGACGGAGAAATAAAATCAAATACTCGCACGCTTGTTCCTTTTTTCCTGCTTTATTCAAACGTTCTCGTCGCTTGGATCGAGCATCGTCAGAGGCGTTATCATTTAATTAATTAAACTCGTAAGCGAGTGCGCCCGCTTTTAATATAACGCTCTCTCTCGGCTTTGCACTTTTCGTCATCGTTGAATATACGGGGTGTACTAAGAGTTGAATGCTTTCTATACGGTTAATTAAAAATCACCGTTCGAATTATGTATGAAAAGTTTATAAATTTCGCGAAATTTTTAATTTTTATCATTCCAAGAATTAAATTTTAGTTTATTAATACTTCAAATTTTTTATTGAATCTTTCTAACCTTATTTATCAATAATTTGAAAAATTGCAAAAAAGAATCTATCAAACGTCACTCGGCAAAAATTCTCTCTAAAATTTTCGAAGAATGTACAATTGAAAATGAACAACTTTTGCGCTACCCCGTATATCAACGTATGTTAACGCATCGTTTGTAGATTCTTTTGAAAGATCTCTTTTGTACGAGAAAGCGGAAAAAGAGGATCCTCTTTATTTTTAAATTCCGCGGGGCATTTCGCGTCTGTTCTCGTAACATGGTATGACATGCCCATGTCGAAAAAGACAAAATTACCAACTAGTAAAAACGGGCCTTTGAAGATTATTCGTTTTTATGTCGCCGTTCCATCACAGTCGCTAATTCAACAATTATAATCAATTTTTTAAGTAGTTTAAAATTATTTAATAACGTGTTTAATTCTTGTAATTATAAATAAATGTTACGAAATATTTTGCATTTTCAGAAAAATGTCGGAAAATTTTTGTCCCGTAATATACATATGTATATTCGTAAAATTTATTTGCCACAAATCTCAATTATTCTTGATAATATGATTATTTATTCTACATATTTAATACTTTTGTCGATTTTCTGGTAAATTTCGTGGCAAAATCTACTACCGCCTCTAGCCCTCTTTTTTTAGAATTGGCAATTCTACTCCACTTCCGCACTCGCGTCTCGTTCTCGATGTCATATCGCAGTAGAGTTAGAAGGGCCCGCGGGAGAAACGCGCGCGCGATGGAAAAATGTATTAACCGCGTATGCGCGCCTGGAGATCGGCGAACGATTATGCAAAGTTTGGCTCGCTTATTTTAAATGTAGAAACGCGAAGCCGCACCACCGTTCGCGCATTGTATTGCTGTCTAGGGATGGATCGCCGTCGCCGCCACCGCGCGTCCACGTTCTTTCGCCGTATGCAGGAATGTCTACATTCGCCGGAAATTCGTTTCATCCAATCTCGATTATGGTGTCTCGCCGAAGTCGAGAATCTTCAGTCGAAGCAAAATTCTCTTTCTCTATTTAAGAGGAAATTTTGACATGATATCGTTACTACATCATCATGATTACAGGATTCTTAGATTGGACGGATATTATATGCTCTACATTTATATTTACGCATTGAAATATTTAGTATATATATCTTTTCCATATTAACTTAGATCAATATGTGTTATAAGATAACGTAAAAGTATTATTCCGTTATTATTAATATTATTGAAACATTTTACTAAGCATATTGTATTACTTTATCAATTATCGAAAGATATATTACACAAAAATACAAATTTCATGACACTAGAAGCTTTTAGTGGCTGGTTTTAAAAGTTCTTGTGGGAGAGCTTCTATATGGTTGAACGAACAAAACTTGGAATTAGACACATTTAGCGCTAAATATGCGGTGAGAGCAAATATCTGCGACCGTTCACACTGTCTAGCACATGCACATCAAAGTGTGTACCAACGTAGGTTTTGTCGAAATACATTGTGTATATATATTAATAAAGAGTATTATTCTAGAATAAGGAAACTTCCGGTTGTGGTATAGGATAATATTGTTATTACTAAGCGCAGCTGTGAAGAACGAACGCAAGTTGGAAGCGTGATTCTGCAAACTGACGATGTGAAATTCTCTAACGGAGTCACGAAAATTTGACGCAACATGCATACTATGGAAATCTACAAGCTATGGATATTAGGGAATGAAAGTAACCTTCCTACACAGCAAATAATATCCTACATATTTTATTTGGCGACAGTTATTTGACCGTCCAAAATGCGAAATACATTTTCAATCTTATGAATTTTGATATTCTTAAAAAATAAAGAGAATATATTATATTGCGAAGCAATATAAGAAAAAGATAGTGATTTATAAAAATTTTATAGTTTGTTTTTTCAAGCAATCAAAAATATTGTTGATTTATAAACGATATTTTTTATATTTAAAGATATTAAAAATTCTATTAAGAATTGATTAAGCTAATGACGATAAAGCTAAAATAAAAATGCAATATTTAACATACATTTATATCTTACAATTCTTTTCAATCACAGGTAATTAACTTCAATCGCGATAGTTAAAAAGCTTCAATCCAAACTTTCATCGAAAATTACGATGTACGTGATAATATAAGCTGCAGCTCTAAACCAAAAAATCCCGTTGCTTCCATTATCTTTTATATCGGGCATATTCGTGTCACGTATCGAACTTGCATGTTCCCCATTTGCATACAAAATTCGGAGAAAATAAAGAGTAACGTAGAGACAATCAAACGTGAAAGACTTTTCAATAATTTCAAGAGAAAACGGATAAATCGAATTTGAAAGTCATAAGTATTAACATAATTTCAAAGCTGCAAGCATTTACAATCATTTTTTTTATCTGCCAATCGATTCGTGAGTACATGATTTGAAATAAGTTCGAAAAATGCACGCATGGAATGCCTTGAAACATACAATTCCTTCAAATGTTTAAACCGTAATCACATCATGTTCTTAAATTTTTAAAATTCGGAACTCAGAAGACAACGTAAATTAGAAAAATTGAATTTTCTCGATATTTACAAGTCCTTATCCTTTTTAATTATTTTATCTTTAAATCTTTCAGAGATTGAAAAGAATTAAAGCACAAGTTAAAGCATATTTCTTATAGATTTGACGTTATTAGATTTTTAAACTTAATGTAAGTTTAAAATCTCATTTGAATCACGCAAAAATAATATTTCATAGCAAGAAGATAGTTTCACTGAAAGAACATCATTCTCAATAGTTATAATCTCGGTTATTTGAAAGTATTAAAACAGCCATAAATTGTATTATATGTAAAATTGTATCGGTTCACTCATCCGTTATCTCATTTTTATCTCTATTTAATACACGATCGTAATTTTAGGATGCGCAAAAAGTACTCGACTTCACGTTCGAGCAACATTTGGTGGATGAAGCAATTATCATCGGCATCCGAGCCACAAAGTGTACCGCGGCGTTCCTCTCAAGCAACCGCATAAAATTACGGCGTCCTATCGCATTTCGCACGCGGTGAACCCGATCTTTATTTTCCACGGTATCGCGTGATACGCTTTGTTCTACGTCGCCGTAGCTGAAGGAATGCTCTCGCGACAAGACCACGAGCAAAACGAGAGCCCGGGAGCACGATAGGTAAAGGAGAAACGAGCGGGAAAAGGGCATGCGGAAAGGGTGGGGAGGGGAAAAAAGTTTCGTCGCGATCGCGAGGAGATGGAGGAGCGTCGCGCAGATGGGAAAGCTTCGCTACCTCGAACACGATTTCATTGCCATTTCGCATTACACGCCACGTCACACAGAGAGAGAGAAAGAGAGAGAGAGAGAGAGAGAGAGAGAGAAAACTCGTCTCGCAGCCTCCCTTCAGTACACGATACGACGCCACGTACACATGCAGAGAGAAAAATAAAGCTTCCCTTCGTCCTTTGCGCGGTCATCGCATTTCGCGCTTTGATCCACTGCCCGTGAGAGACCATTTCACCGCGGTGGATATCATCCGCACCGAGTATGATTATTATTAGCGGTACAACTAATTAACGTTTGCCCTCGAGGCCGAGCCGTGATAGTCAGAATTCTGCGCGTCCAAATGCTGCTGCTGGCGGAACGCGCTGCTCGCAATCAACCGTCCCTTTCAGCGCGCCCGGCGCTGCCGCGCTAGGCTTTTGTTCCGACGCACAGTGTCGCGGTGGATCACACACCGTCCTACCGTCCGCCGGTCGGCCGCACCGACGCTGGAAATAGGCGAATCGGTCGCATCCCTCCGGTGCCGGAAGGTGCAGCCGGAAGAAGCTTAAAGCGAATACACACGCGCGAGTCTACCCTAACCGATTACCCTGGACTGACCAGACGTCCGCGTAATGTACGATTCGCTTCCGAGCCTTCCGCGTCGGACTTCCGGATGGCACACCGGACGGATTCGAGCCGGCCGAATCGGCCGAGATTTACGACGTTTCTTTGCACCGTATCGACGCACGGGAAATCGAGCGATTGACATTACGGCGCGAAAAACGAGGGTAACTGATATATTATAGTTTTATCGACTATATCCTTAGGCGATACTCTGAATAGCTCATTAATTAATATAATTACATACGGTTTGTAGATATTTTATTGGGAAAAGAATTTATATAACATCTCAACGTAATTAGTAATAAAGTTTCAATTTATAGACTTCTTTTTTACGTCGGAAAAGAGGATTGAGTTTCATCAGGAATTCATACAATCAATACATTTTTGTCTGTTATATATACAGTTACGATAGAATAGAATTTTATTCAGAATCTGGGGCGTATCCTTCAAGATTTACGGGCGAGATCTTTATTGAAATGCAATAATTACAAAGTACAATGATACATGCGGGTAAAAAGATGTTAGAAAAAGCGGTTATGGAAGAAAAAAGGAGATAACTCGAAGTGTAAAAACAGAGTACAATTCATGATGAAATCGCGTTACTACTTCGTATCTGAATAGCTATTGTTTGTTCTTGTTTGCAAAGAGGTAGAAACACTGTCGACCGCACAACGGTTTTCTGCGGTTTCCTTTCCAATTACCTGCCAAAACTTTTTTAGAGCTTATTTTCTCACAGACACCACAAAGAAAAAGTAGAGAACGTTAACTGACAATTCACTAGCACGAGGGAGGGTAATTTCAAAACTTATAGTTTAACTTCTTCTATGCACATATGCAGATATCTATTTTTTATTTTAAATTATAACTTTCCGTCATATTTTAGAATTAAAGATTTCTTTAAATTATTGTTTTAAAAGATAAATTGTTTTATCTTTAAAATAAAAAGAAATATATATATAGATAAATGATTAATAATATACGCGCCACTTTTTGATAGCTTTCTTAATTAATTAGTACGACATACATTATTAATATCATGTGATAAAATCTGACATATAATCATATAAAATCTGACATATAACATTGTTATTTAAAGATAATATAAAATATTTAAATACAAATGGACGGACTAAAAGATTAGTCTGATTACTGCTTTTAAAAGAAATAGAAATTAAATTAAAAATTAATAGTTATCGATGTTTCTTTAATTAAACATGTCATAGAACTGTAAAATATTTTTCATTTATGATTTTTATATTTGATATATTGAAACAATTTTTGAATTTTGCCCGTTTCTTTTTGTACTAGTTCGTATAATATTTAATATAAATTCAAACAATTATTTAATATAAAAATTATTGAAATATTACAATACTATCAACATGTAATATCCTTATAGCGTTCTTACTTGTATGTGCAGTTTTTGATATTCTTAATAATTTAACGTACATAGAAAGCTCGATAACAAATACAATAAAAAAGAGCTGATTTTAAAAATAAATTTAGAAAAAAAATTTCTTTTCTCTCTTAATCAAAATTATTCTTTATATTCATTACTTTTTACAAAGCTGCTTATTCTATCTATAAAATATTTCCTTTCTTATTTATATCTATAAAAATATCCTGTGTCTTCTAAATTTCTGAATAAACTTATATATCTCCCAGTAATATTCTGTCGTAAAATAAGATATACAAAAATATATGATAGTACGTCGACATAATAAGCTTTATTCTGTAATTTTTATGTGTATGCAAATATATTTTCGTAAACACAATAAACCGATGGATAGATTGGAATATATATTTTATATTCCAGGATTGAATATTAATATATTAATCTCTTTTAGCCCATCCATTTTAAGACAATAGATTTATGAGACATTATATATGCATGAGAAATTCTTAACTTAATACGTACGAACATCTGCGCACATCTTATATATATCCAGTGCAATTTTCATAAATCCATTGCCTCTAATTGAGATAGACCACAATTTATCACTCACCGACACACGCTGCGCAACAGCGGAGTAATAAACTACGTTGATCTGTGAAATAGAAATATATCAAAATTAAAACGACGCTCGAGATAATTAATATCAAAAATAATTCTTGCATGCGTAAATTAATTACATGAAGAATTAACTATATAAGAGATAAAATAATACACATTACTCACCTTGTGGTTGCTCCGCAGTCGCCCGATCCCTCCCAAGCCTCCTTTCCTCCTGTCTCGTCCCTGACGTCCCTCCGTCGACGTTTTATTCACACTCACACAACACTCACGCTCGCGAACACACGATCGCGCATTTTAATACGTCGCGACGAAAAATTTACGCCAAGCGGTTCCGTCCAGGTTAGGTTACGTCGATAATAGCCGCCGCTCGAACCGCTAACCACTGACAATTTCATCACGATCTAATAATATCCAGCCTTAATAATCGGAAAACAATTACGCCCGTCGTCCGGTATATATAGTTAATACTCCTCGTCGTGCCACTTCGCGTTCCATTTGCGAAAACACAGTACTACGTTCGAGTTCGGGAAAAGTTCAAGGCGGGCGCGACGCCACGTCGGAACACGGGCGTCGAGTCGAGGGAAATTATGTAGAACGTATCGCGCCTGCAAATTTCAACGCGTCGCGATCGCAATTACCGTTTCCCCGCCGCCTCGATTTCGATCGCGAGCAAATCGCACGGAAAATGAAAATCGCCTCGGCAAACTTACGAATCGTTCGAGCGTGCCCCGTCAATCGTTTTTGCGTCTCGCCAGCATCTCGCGCGCGTTTCAGAAAGTAGCGCGACGCACGGAACGGCTCGAGCCTCGAGCCGCGCAAATGAGACCGTGCGCGGGAACCCCGTGCCACCCGCCAAATTCAAAACAAACATCAAAGCTGCGCGCCGGCCGAGAGCTGCTCTTTCCGGAAATATTTACCGCTCGACAACTCACCGTCGAACTTTGCTGGATTTCGAAATAATCTCGATGGAGCCTGCGGAGTGCAAATTCTACTGGCTCTGCCGTGCGGGCTCGTCGTCGCTTGCAACGACGATCAATTTTGCTGAATTGAAAAAATGTATAACGGATATTGATGTTCTTCTTCTCTCTCGAATTCGATAAAATGTATCGGCGATATACATCGCTCTGAAATAATCACTCGCTGCAACAACGACGTAACTAAAACATCGTCATTTTTTAATTGCTTGCGAAAGAATAGTGAGAATTCAATATATTGAATGAAAAGCTAATATATACATAGTTGGATGCTTTTATTTCTCTACAATCAGTTGTTGATATCAAAACTGTATTTGAAAATATTAAATAGTAAAAATATAAAATAATAATAAAAATGTTATTAAATTTTTGTGATTCAAAATATATTAACTCATTTTCAGGAAAACTGTTGCAATAAGCGATGTGTGTGTATATGATGTGATACATCAAATTCGAGGGGGAGGGGGACTTTCGCGCGTAATTCGTGAATTATTGTAACTTGTCTTCTGTTGGGATTTTTCGACTTTGATTAACCTGTATAATACGTTATTAAAGTATCACATGGTAGTTACGAAATATCCTATTCTTCTTTAGAAATAATTACGTGTCAGCGCGATACATCTGTATCGTGCATCCTATGTCGCGCTAAACGAGATCCTATGCTCTAAAAATGAAAAACAGAAAAGTAAAAAAAAAGAATAATCGCCAGGAGAACGCCAAATTGATCCCGTTTTTCTTCGCCCGATAAAGCTGCTGCTTTATATTCGTATGCAACGGCACGTACATCAGATCGTTGTAAAAAATTCGCTTCGTTAATAACGGAGTGCGAATCGTATTACGCGATAAAATAGCCGTGCTCGTCGAGTGCAATTTCGACGGTATTTTGCGCTAAAAATACGCAACTGCACGTCGTAAGAGAAACATTAGAAATGTCAACTTAAAAAAAAGTGACTTCTCATATCGGTCTTTTAGACAAAAAAAGAAAAGTCGTCGCGACATATTTATACCTCATAAAAATCTCGGCTCTTTATTGCATATTTTTTTTCCAACCGTAGCGCAATAGTATGTCATTACTTTGCACGTGAAACAAAAACCTGGGAAAGACGGATAAGCCTGTCGACTGAGATTTTAGCCGATCATTTTATCGGTGATTACAGATAATTGTTCATTAAATGATTTAATATATCTTTTGTTGACTACATGGCACTAAGGCTCAAATTAAAAAGAATGAGGTTTCTTTCAATGCCGTGCCATTAATTGCACTCCAATTATAAGCGAGGAAATTACCGGTTTTCTATGAATGGAGTCTTAAAAAAAAAGTGCCAATAAAAGATCTTTCAATGATATTTCAATCTTAATGTAATAATTTTCGCTTACTCATTATTTTTAATAGCTATCTTTAATTAGCATTTTAATCAATTTCTATTAAAAAAGTCTTATATAAGAATCGAAATATTGTACATTTGAAAAGTTATATCTCACAGTCAAATAAAAGACAAGATAATGTCTTTTAAATTTTTCACACGAAAACATTTGACTTCCCAAATCTGTCGGATAATTTACACACGAGAGGAAACAGTCCGCGTATTGTTCTCGATAGTTGCACAGAGCTCATTATTTCGTAAGACACCTGAATCAATTATAAAACAGTCTCGCGCGACTCAATTCAATTTAACTTTAGCTGCGTCGATTTGTCTTGGCAATAAATTCATCGCGGCCGTCTCAAAGCCATAAACAGAACGGAACTGCGTCACAATGTGCAGTTAGTACTCCTCCGAAATGCGGAGCGCGATGATATACGCGAGTGTAATCGCGCCGCCGGTGACACCGTCGCTCCGTGTAGGTGAAATTTGCGCAAGGAGAGAAGCGTGAGCTCCACGTAAAGCTGCATTTACACTATTCGCACTGAATCATCATTTCGGTTGAATCGGTCAAAGCGCATGCTGTAGACGAAAGATTTTCTGCCTCGAGTGTCATTAGAGATAATTATGCAGGCATGCGGCAATTTTCTCAAAGGTCTTAGGTAACACATGACTTCAAAGAGAAAAGTTCACAAGATTATAGAGTAGTATATGATTACATGTAAAAACATAAAATACTGAAAAAATAATTAGCTTTGATAAACTAATTTCTTGTAATATGCTTAATTATAGAACTCAATTTTTTTTCTAAAACAATGGGAAACTCTATTAAAAATTATTAGCTTCCTTGAGTGAACAGTGAAATAAATGTCTTTCAAGTTTTATGCTTACATAGGACATTACTAATAATAGTTTTGACTATTCCTTATTATTATCTTTCTTTGAATAGCATAAGAAAATTGATAAAAAAAATCTATAGTACATTGTGTGTATATACGGGAAATTATCTTGAACAATACACGAAGCAGCCAATCTTTTATCTATTTTGCTTTGACCGATTCAATTAAGATGACGATTGAATGTGAAAAGTAATCCATTAATAAAAGCCAAATAATCCCCATTGAGCTCAAATCATATTAATAGTTATAACAATCGTAAAAAGAAGTGTATGCATTTCAAATTTAGTTAGTAATATCATTTATTTTCGTGTCAAGCAGGAACTCTAATATCATTTCCTTTTCTTTTACTTTGAACAATTTCTCCGGTATCATGGGCGAGGATGGAGCGGTGAATGCGCCTTAAGACGGCAGCATCCGAGAAAGCGCGGGTGCGAAGTTGCAGCGGGGGGGGGGGGGGAACGAGCAGGTATGAGCCGACGAACGAACGAGCGAGCGAGGCAATAAGAGCGACGAGCTGCCATAGCAAGCAATAGCTTACGCCCGGACACTCGTATTTCATAGCGTGGAATTGCTAGCGATGGCGAGGTGCGTCGTTACCGTGAAGGAGAAACGAAGAGGCGGCAAGACTCGGGCAACACAATGCGAGAAGCTAGCTCGAGTTCGACGATACGAGTTCGCTCGATCAAACCTCGATGTCTTTGAAATTCTCGACTAACCCCGCAATCCTCGTTTGATCCTCTTTGTTCCGCGAAATCCTCCAGCAAGTTGGTGGACAAGCAGATCTCGCTTCGTTAATGTGCAAATATTGATATGAACAGTTCGAAAGTGGACAGACGGAGAGTGAGAGAAAGCGAACTTGAGCGAAAATAGATTCTTTAAACCTTTAATAAATAGTATAGTACAATAGGTAGAATAAATAATCAATATTGCAAACGCGAGAAATTGCTACATTGCTGCTGTTTTGCATAATACAAATTTTCTGCATATTAAGCACGCTCCTAATTTTGACTAGAATTTTTGGAATTTTCACAGAAAATAAATTTCCTGTTATATAAAAACAAAAATATCGCTACCACACAACATAAAATAATCTTAATCAGACTCGTTTTTAAATTGACAAATCTAGATAAACTTTAAAAGTTTCCTAGATTCGTCAATTTAAAATCGAGTCTGATTTTGATCTCACTTGCTAGGATTATATGGCATTGATATAAAATAATCTTATTTCAAAAACGTAATTTGTCGTCATCGTAAAACGCTTGCAATTAAATTCCCTGCAATAATTGGAAGCGATTAAAAACATGATTTATATTACGATACTTTAATCGTGAATCACATTTATAATAAAGCTGCGGAAAAGGGAGAATCAATTATTTCTAAAATCAAATATTTAATATCGAATTATCAGTCTGAATTACCGTATATCATATCATACATTTGCGTGATAAAAAGAAGAGACCAGATTATATATCGGAGCATTAATCTTGTTAACGTGCCATATATAAGATTTAATGCAGCAATAACACATCCTTTATGGTCAATACGGTGTACGACGATGCTTCTCCGATGTGACAAAACGCGCGTAATGCGGCTAAACGCATGTTTCCAGCACACCGGTATTCAGCTGCAGACCGAAAAAGTACGAGCAACAATTCCTCTTGCGCGCGCTCCGGAGAGAAACTCCACTCCACTACACACCACTCCGGCACACATACGGAATTCCCTCTGACGAAAGTTCCAGACATTTCCATAACATTGAGCTGGATGCGCGACGGAGGAGGGCGAGTTACGTACAGGCGAATAACTCGCCGAGTATGCCCTTTAAGGGATGTCTTCCGAGTGGCGCGTCGTATTGCAGCGATCGCGAAATGCAACACGCGTTTGCGTCAACTGCATCTGCAGCGCTGGAATGCGCATACTTCTTCAGAGAGCAACGCATCGAATCGAGTGTTCGAGAGTCTCGCATTACGCGCCGAGCCATTTCCCCGCGTAACACGACATATTGTTCGCTTGTTACTATAATCTCTACATCGAGAACGAGAGAGAGATAGATAAATGATCTATATTATCTCTCATGTCTGTCTACGTTTCGCCTTGCAATTTGCAACATACTGTACCGTGATTTTGTAATTACTTCCAACCAAAACAATAGTAACCTCATTTAAATTAACAGATAATTAAATCTATAGTTTTCTACTTTAAACATTATCTGAACATTATTTGTAAGTTATATATATCAACTGGACATAGTAAAGCATCGTAAAGAAATCACACATGTTAATCCGCTAAGATTTTTACTTTATCTAAATATCGTACTAAATATGTAGGGAGTAGAAATTTGCGTCATTCGTATTTGTATTTAGCGCGCGTTACCACGAATGTCGTTGGTGCGAGTTGCTAGGCGAGCGTCTTTCCGAGTTTTTGGCGATCGTCTGTTGTCGTTGACGAGTCGCGACCTGCAGAGCGCGCGAGACGAGGCATTGTGAGAACGACCGCGAGCGCGAAAGGTCGTGTCGTCGAGTTTTATTATATGTAGCGAGTTCCGCGCGAAGATCAGCGCCGAGAGTTGTGTTCTATATTATATATCTTGTAATAAAGATCTCTTATTTTTAATCTATCAGCCAGTAGAGATTTTACTGACAATAACCTCTACAAACTTTGGGGGCTCAGCCGGGATTGCGAGCAAGGAGTCTGTGAGATATCGCGAGCTGTGAGAAATACATTGCGAGTTGTGATCGCGAGTAAGGAGTCTGTGAGATATCGCGAGTTGTGAGAAATACATTGCGAGTTGTGATTGCGAGCAAAGAAGCTGTGAGTACGTCGCGAGTCGCGAGAGATACGATTGCGAGCTGTGAGTACGAGTACATCGCGAGCTGTGAGATTCCGCGAGAAATACGATCGCGAGCTGAGGGACAGAGAGTACATCGCGAGCTGTGAGATACTTCGAGAACTGTGAGATATTGACTGTGTTGCATTGCGAGAAGAGACGTAATATCGAGTGCCGAGATGAGTACGCAAGATCCAGCGAGTTTCACGTTGAACCAGCTCAAGGAGAAGCTACGAGAATTTGGCTTGCCCACGGCGGGAAACAAAAACGAGTTGCGGAAGCGGCTACACGAAGCGGACCCGACCGGCGATTGGGCGCCAAAAGAGACAGAGACATCGAGGCTCAACGAGGTGGATCACGAGGATCGAGACGAATTAAACGCCGAGGCGGGGGCATCGGCTGCCCATCGACGAGAAATGGATGTGTACCGTCGAGAGAGAGAATTGGCCGAGCGAGAGTTGCGGGTAATGAGAAGAGAAATCGAGCTTTTGAGGGAGACACAACAGTTGAGCGCGACGAATCGAGGGGCGGTAGAGAGAGACAGCGTTCCGCGCGATGTCGCTAAGGCGAGCATTTCAGCCATAGCGGACCTACTCAGCCATTTTGATGGTAGCGTCGGTAATTATAAAAACTGGGAGCTGCAGCTTAATTTGTTAAAGAGGACCTATCGTTTGACCGACGATTACGTCAAGATTTTAATCGGCATGCGCCTGAGAGGGAAGGCCTCTGAGTGGTTCCAGTCGAAGGCAGAACACATCGAATTATCTGTCGATGATCTACTCGTCGAGCTACGCGAGATGTACGATCATCGCCCTACTAAAGTGAAATTACGTAAGCAGTTCGAGGGGCGCGTCTGGAAGCCGAGCGAGACGTTTCATCAGTATGTCCACGAGAAGGTTATCTTAGCCAACGAAGTGCCGATTCCCGAAGACGAATTAGTGGAATATATTATAGACGGGATACCGGAAGTGAGTTTGCGAGACCAAGCGCGCATCGGGCAGATTAGCACGAAGGCGTCGCTACTGAAAGCCTTCGAGAAAGTCACCTTGAAGGATAAGTCATCCAGCGTCGGTAACGCAGAGCGGCGGCGGCAGAGCGGCAGAGAGCAGAGTCGAGCGAGTGACAAGGATAACAATAAGAGTGAGAAGAGAGAGACGAACGAGAAGAAGGAGAAGACGAGCAGCGGTAACGAGAGACGGTGTTTCAACTGCGGTCAACGAGATCACGTGGCTACCAATTGTCCTACGACGGCGGAAGGCCCAAAATGTTTCCAGTGCGGTGCGCGGGGCCATATCGCGGCAAAGTGCGTTAAAAAACAGAGCGAAGTGAGCAGCGTTGATGTGAGTGCGAATAAAAAGAGCGATAAATGTGTTAAAGACGTAAGTATAGGCGATTGCGCGATGGTTGCTCTTATAGACACGGGGAGTGATATTTGTATAATGCGTGCTAGTGCGTATATTAGATTAGGTTGTCCGCGATTGAGATTTAACGAGATTCGATTCCGCGGCATCGGAGCAACGAATAATTCGACGATGGGGGAATTCGATACCGAACTAACGATAGATGGTCATGTACATCCTATTCTTGTACGCGTTGTGCCGGATACGCTTATGAGTCAAGATTTGCTTGTTGGTACCGATTTTCTAAATTCAGTCGAGTTAACGATAAAAGCGGGAAAGATTATAATCAGTCCGTTATCCGAGCGAGCGAGCGTAGATAATGATTTACCGGAGATTTTACGTATCGATGTAGATTGCGAAAAAAGTGATTTTGACGTGTCTCACATACCGGAATTAAAATATAAAGAGAAAGTCAAGAAATTAGTGTGCGAATACAAGCCGAATAAAACGCGAGAAATAGATTTAAAGATGTCTATCATTTTGAAGGATGATGAGCCTGTTTACCAGCGAGCGCGGCGATTAGCGATATCTGAGAGAGAATCCGTTAATGTACAAATAAATGAGTGGGTGAATGAAGGTGTGATACAACCGTCGTTATCGGATTACGCGAGCCCGATTGTTTTGGCAAAAAAGAGAGATGGTTCTACGAGGCTGTGCGTAGATTATCGTTTGCTAAACAGAAAAATAATTAAAGATAGATATCCATTGCCGTTGATCGAAGATCAACTGGATTCATTACAAGGAGCCCGACTCTATAGTACTCTAGATCTTAAGAACGGGTTTTTTCATGTTAAAGTCGACGAGCAGAGCCGGAAGTACACAGCTTTTATAACTCCGGATGGACATTTTGAATTTTTGCGTGTTCCCTTTGGTTTGTGCAATTCGCCTGCCATCTTCCAGCGATTCATTAATATTGTATTCAAAGATTTGATTCGAGAAAAAGTTGTGTTAACATACTTAGATGATTTGATCGTGCCGTCAATTGATTACGAAGGCGGGATACGGAACTTAGAGAAGGTTCTGCAAGTTGCAAGCGATGTCGGTTTGATTATTAATTGGCAAAAATGTAGTTTCTTAAAAAAGCGCGTTGAATTTCTGGGGCACATTATAGAGAATGGATATGTGTCTCCGTCCGAACGCAAGATTGAGGCAGTTAGGAATTTTCCTGAGCTTACAAGCATAAAACGAGTACAAAGCTTTTTAGGTCTCAGTGGATACTTTCGTAAATTCATACCGCAATATTCAGTGATTGCGCGACCGTTGAGTAATCTTTTGAGAGCAGATGCCAAATTTGAATTCAATGATAAAGAGAGAAACGCGTTTTTCCGTTTAAAAGAGATTTTGTGCACTAAGCCCATATTGAAACTTTATGCGACCGATGCCGAGACCGAACTTCATACCGATGCGTCGTCGCACGGATTCGGTGCAATATTGCTACAGAGAGATAAAATCGATAATCAGTGGCACCCTGTTTATTACAGCAGTCACAAGACAACACCCGCGGAGCAAAGATATCCGAGCTATGAGCTCGAGGTATTAGCTATAGTAAGAGCATTAAAGAAATTTAGAATTTATCTTCTAGGAATTCCATTCGTTATAGTTACCGATTGCCGAGCTTTTGTAGCTACTATGAACAAAAAAGATTTGTGCGTACGCGTCGCGAGATGGGCGTTATTGCTCGAAGAATTCCAATACCGAGTTGAGCATCGGCCTGGTAAAAGCATGCAGCATGTAGATGCTTTGAGTCGTCACCCATTACCGGAATGTAATTTGATCGACAGAGATGGTTTAACCGCGCGATTAAAGAAAGCCCAGTCAGAAGACGATGATATTAAAAAAATCATTGAGTTAGGAGAGTCAGCTAGAACGAGTGATTACACTGTCAGAGGTGGTTTACTTTTCCGTGAGAGTGCCGGTGAATTATTAATTGTAGTACCGAAACGTATGCAATCACAAGTGATAAGACAAGCGCATGAGATGGGACATTTCTCCGTGGCGAAGACTGAAGCAATTTTGCGTAACGATTATTGGATACCGAACGCTAAAACGAAAATTGAAAAGATAATACGAAATTGCGTTGCGTGCATATTAGCCGAGAGAAAGCGTGGCAAACAAGAAGGATTATTAAATCCAATCGCAAAAGGGGAAGTTCCACTCGACACGTACCATATAGATCATTTAGGTCCACTTCCGTCTACAAAGAAAAATTATAGGCATATCTTCGTTGTGATAGATTCCTTTTCTAAATTCATATGGCTATACACTACAAAAACCACAAATACGAGCGAGGTTCTGGATAAACTGCGTAAGCAAGCGCTTACTTTCGGAAATCCACGTAGAATAATTTCTGATAGAGGTACCGCGTTCACTTCAAATGATTTCTCGGAATACTGTGTGAGCGAGAATATTGAGCATATTTTGATCACGACCGGAGTGCCTAGGGCAAATGGACAGGTTGAGCGTGTCAACCGTACGATAATACCATTGTTAACAAAATTAGCGGATCCAAAGCCGGATGAGTGGTATCGATACTTAGGGCGTGCGCAACAGTATATGAACACTACTATGCATAGGAGTCTAGGCATGGACCCGTTTTACTTATTGTTTGGTGCTAAGGCCCGTTTACGAGATAATCCCGAGATTCGAAGATTAATTGAGGAAGAGTGGATAGAGACTTTTCAAAAGAACCGCGATGAGTTAAGAGAGCGCGCGATAGAAAAAATTTCAAAGATACAACAAGAGAATCAGCGAGGGTATAATAGCAAGCGAGTTACCGGTAGGAGTTATATTGAAGGCGATTTGGTTGCGATCAAGCGGACTCAGCAAAAGCCTGGTCAGAAATTTGCGGCAAAATTTCTTGGTCCTTATAGAGTGACGCGAGTTTTACGTAACAATAGATATCTCGTACAGCGCGAAGGCGAACATGATGGTCCGTACACAACTTCAACTTCTTCTGATAATATGAAACCGTGGTTACCGGATTTGTCCGACGGTGATCTTGATAGCGATTAAAGAATATTCGAGGTCGAATATTTGTAGGTCGAATGGCCGAGTGTAGGGAGTAGAAATTTGCGTCATTCGTATTTGTATTTAGCGCGCGTTACCACGAATGTCGTTGGTGCGAGTTGCTAGGCGAGCGTCTTTCCGAGTTTTTGGCGATCGTCTGTTGTCGTTGACGAGTCGCGACCTGCAGAGCGCGCGAGACGAGGCATTGTGAGAACGACCGCGAGCGCGAAAGGTCGTGTCGTCGAGTTTTATTATATGTAGCGAGTTCCGCGCGAAGATCAGCGCCGAGAGTTGTGTTCTATATTATATATCTTGTAATAAAGATCTCTTATTTTTAATCTATCAGCCAGTAGAGATTTTACTGACAATAACCTCTACAAATATATGTACTATAATGCAGTTTAATAGATTTTAAAATAAAAAAAAAACCTTGAAAAAATTGATATCTCACAAGTTGAATGTGCAATAAAAAAAATCATCGTATGAGCGTACAATCTCGCTTTGATCAAAGTGTATCAAATGATTGATCACAGTGTCATCGATCTCACTCGGAACATTCGACGACGAGTAACACCGACGTATTTAAGACAAGATTATCTCGAGCTACTCCAGATCGAAATAAATGTATGCTAATCGTGTGAAGGAGATCGGGGCGATTTCACCGTGCGGACGAAGATCGATTTAGGATCGGGTTAAATCCGAAAAGTCTGCGCGAACGCGAGAAACCGAGTCGAGTCTTTCTTTGTCCGAACCGCCCGTAATACATATGTATACATCAGGGAACGCCATTTCTCGTCCAAGTGGAACAACGGGACGTAGCGGAGACGCGACGAGTTCGGGCGCAGCCTTTTCTTCTGCCTCAGACTTGACATAGAGTAACGTCTTCTCTGCGTTCGACGTGGCATGTCGAAACGTCCGTTTCGCTTGGCGTAACCCGCCACCGAAGAAACTGTCCTTTCTCCGGAGATCTCTCCTCTCTCTCTCTCTCTCTTCGCCGGAGAAGACAAGAGATTCTTTTGTCGCGCAAACCGACTGGAAAAACCGTGCGCGACTTTACGTCTCTCGGCCCGAAAGCGACAGAGTGATCGACTGGCTAGAATCCGCTTAAGAGA